>CM067858.1:7752500-8385000 GCA_034642435.1 Megalocaria dilatata | reverse complement strand
AAATACTAGAAAATCAGCTCCATACTTTTTCAACATCAGGTTTATCAAGAACAGAATTCCATTCGACTGCATAAAGCTCACAATTAACTTTTTCAATCATCCGATTTGATTTTCTCTGTTATATTTCTTGGAAGCTTGAATGTGTGAATCTGAATACTTGAGGTAACACAACATAATCCAACCTTTCCAAAGGAGGTAAGTACCTCCGAGATAAGATTTCCGCCATTGATGAGAAGTAGGTACCGTGCTGGCGACTGCTGATACACACTGAATTGAATAGTATGTTCAATGACTTGAGTTAAACTGGAGCTCTGAAACATCTCGAAAAAGGAGGAAGAACCACTCGATTGTAGCCGATTTATAGGCCAGATACGATATCTCTAGAGTTTAAATCACCCATTATAAATAATTTCTTTTTGAATTCGAAAGTTGCTCCAAATGGTCAAATAGTTCGTGATTTGAATATTAAAACAAATTGAAATATGTTTATCTTCTACAATTTTAATTTCAAAAAAATTTTTTACTCAAAAAACTTTTAGAATTAAATTGATGTCTAAAACAAGCACCGCTTACATTTAATAGACGTATATAATCAAAACCCAATATATAATGTCAAATGAAATAAAAAAACCAACAGATATACGAAAGTCATTAAAATTAATAAATAAATATTTAAAGAAGACAAAATTTTGTTTCTGGTCTTACCTTTAAGAACACCAATTGCCATTTAAAACATGAACAAACTTAAAGGACTTCTCAAAGAATATAATTTATTTGAAATATTTAATATATTCAAATATTCGAATAAGTTCATTCAGAAATCTCTTAAAACATGCACTATATCTTCAAAAAACAAATATAATTCTAAGCAATTCCTTCTTCAGTCCTCAATAATATTCCAAATATCAAAATCAAAAAACTAACCTATATCCAAACCCTCACCACGTGTAAAGGACTAATGCTTCGAAACACAAATCAACTTTATAATGCAAGATTGATCTATGTTCTAACAAAATCAAAGAGCAGTGTGAGATTTCTGAAATAACTTATAAAAATATTTAAATATATTAAATATTTCAAATAAATTATATTCTTTGAGAAGTTCTTTAAGTGTGTTCAAGTTTTCAAAAGGCAATTGGTGTTCTTAAAGGTAAGACCAGAAACAAAATTTTGTCTTCTTTAAATATTTATTTATTAATTTTAATGACTTTCGTATATCTGTTGGTTTATTTATTCCATTTGACATTATATATTGAGTTTTGATTATATACGTCTATTAAATGTGAGCGGTGCTTGTTTTAGACACTAATTTAATTCTGAAAGTTTTTGGAATAATAATTTTTTTGAAATTAAAATTGTAGAAGATAAACATATATCAATTTGTTTTAATATTCAAATTTTTTTATATTTCTTCTATCAAGTAAAAAGCCTTTCTATTTGATTTTATATATAATATATAATTATATTTTGCCTTCAATAAATCTCATTATGGAATGTCAATAAATTTAAATAAGCCTTAAAAATAACTCCCACTGTTCTTTGATTTTGTAAGAACATAGATCAATCTTGAATTATAAAGTTGATCTGTGTTTCGAAGCATTAGTCCTTTACACGTGATGAGGGTTTGGATATAGGTAATTTATTTGATTTTGATATTTGGAATATTATTGAGGACTGAAGAAGGAATTGCTTAGAATTATATTTGTTTTTTGAAGATATAGTGCATGTTTTTAGAGATTTCTGAATTAACTTATTCGAATATTCAAATATATTAAATATTTCAAATAAATTATATTCTTTGAGAAGTCCTTCAAGTGTGTTCATGTTTTTAAAAGGCAATTGGTGTTCTTAAAGGTAAGACCAGAAACAAAATTTTGTCTCCTTTAAATATTTATTTATTAATTTTAATGACTTTCGTATATCTGTTGGATTATTTATTCCATTTGACATTATATATTGAGTTTTGATTATATACGTCTTGTAAATGTAAGCGGTGCTTGTTTTAGACATTAATTTAATTCTAAAAGTTTTTTGAATAAAAAATTTTTTTGAAATTAAAATTGTAGAAGATAAACATATTTCAATTTGTTTTAATATTCAAATTTTTTTATATTTCTTCTATCAAATAAAAACCCTTTCTATTTTATTTTATATATAATATATAGTTATATTTTGGCTTCAATAAATCTCATTATGGAATGGCAATGAATTTAAATAAGCCTTAAAAATAACTCACACTGTTCTTTGATTTTGTAAGAACATAGATCAATCTTGAATTATAAAGTTGATCTGTGTTTCGAAGCATTAGTCCTTTACACGTGGTGAGGGTTTGGATATAGGTTATTTATTTGATTTTGATATTTGGAATATTATTGAGGACTGAAGAAGGAATTGCTTACAATAATATTTGTTTTTTGAAAATATAGTGCATGTTTTTAGAGATTTCTGAATTAACTTATTCGAATATTCAAATATATGAAATATTTCAAATAAATTTTATTCTTTGAGAAGTCCTTCAAGTGTGTTCATGTTTTTAAAAGGCAATTGGTGTTCTTAAAGGTAAGACCAGAAACAAAATTTGGTCTCCTTTAAATATTTATTTATTAATTTTAATGACTTTCGTATATCTGTTGGTTTATTTATTCCATTTGACATTATATATTGAGTTTTGATCATATACGTCTATTAAATGTAAGCGGTGCTTGTTTAAGACATCAATTTAATTCTAAAAGTTTTTTGAATGAAATTTTTTTGAAATTAAAATTGTAGAAGACAAACATATTTCAATTTGTTTTAATATTCAAATTTTGTTATATTTCTTCTATCAAGTAAGAGGCCTTTCTATTTTATTTTATATATAACCAGTTGACCCGGCCAACTTCGTACCGCCTTAGCGTAGCTTTGATGCACTACTTTATTTTGTATAGCTGACCTATCTTATGTATGAGAACCTATTCAATTTGAACTGGAATCTATAATATCCTCCATATAAAAATGAATCCTTATTTTCCTGGTCTCGCCATACCTGAGGACTTTACTAATTTTTATTGAATAAAAAACAACATATATATTTTCATAATAGTGCTTATTCCATTGGGTTCAATTTCGCTTATATTTTTACAAATCGCTATTGTCCAACTTTGCATTTTGAAGTAAACACTGAGCTCAACACCACGCGCGCTATAGAAAGCAACTAATAGCCTCTATACCCTTCACTGCTTCTCTCTATTCTAATGCTTTTTGATAAACTATATTTTTGTTTTATGTTCTGGCGCGTAAATAAATAATGTTGATGGTTTTCCGACACGGGAACAGGCGACATATAATTGGCCATGTGAAAAACATGGATTTTCTAAGTTGATGCCACATACACTTAGCGACTGCCCTTGCGATTTATTTATTGACATTGCAAATGCAAGCCGCACTGGAAACTGTAAACGTTTAAAGCTGAATGTCGTTCGGTATCATAGGGATGCGTGGGATTAAAACATCTTCGCCTTTGTACTTCCCTTTCAAAATTGTGGCTTCGATGACGTTGTTCAATAATTTCTTCACCGCAAACCGGGTGCCATTACACAGACGTGGCTGGTTTATGTTCCGTAACATAATAATTGCATATCCGATTTTTAATTGCAGATTATGAGGTGGTAAGCCGGGCAATTCCAGCGCATTTAAAAATTCTGTTGGATAATTGACAACTTCATCTTCATTAGTAATGGAATCAACTGATTTGTAATTCTTCAATTCGCCAGCTATTTTCTCTTGAATCTGAAAATTCATTTCATTCACATCAACTTTTTTTGCTGCCAATATAACACGTTCGCTTAACCAAACGTGATTTACGTAATTTTGCGCAATGTTTCGGAAAACCATCTCCATGAGTTCGGTCTTTGATTCACAAAAGTTACAAAAATTGGTAGGGAATGTAATGTATCCAGATGATGTATCAACAGCAATAATACCATTACCAATATCGAGCAGTTGTTTGGAAAACACTTCTCCAGACTGGTCTTCCTGCAATTCGACTCTCATGTTTATACTCAATTTAAGTGTTTTAATGTATTTCCATAAAATGGACGACTTCAAACATGCATTCAGTTCATCAGCAGGCGTTGAGCGTGGAACAACTGGCAATATTTGTCGAAAATCACCTGCCAATAGTATCATTGCACCACCAAACCGTTTTTTGCTATTTCGTAAATCTTGCATCGAGCGATCTAATGCCTCCAAAGATTTTTTGTTTAACATCGTTCATTCATCCCAAATGATCAATCTGGTTTGCTGCAGCACTTTGGCCATTGCAGAATTCCTCGAAAGATTGCAAGTTGGAGTCTCATTAATTTGAAGGTTCAACGGCAGCTTGAGAGCTGAATGAGCTGTTCCACCGCCTTCCAACAACGTAGCTGCAATACCTGATGAAGCTAGGGCTAGTGCAATTCCATTTTGCGATCGAATCGTTGCCAAAATCAATGATAACAAAAAAGTTTTCCCAGTTCCACCGGGAGCATCTAAAAAATAAAATCCGCCAGATCCATCGTTCACTACTTTCATGAGCGTATCGTAGGAATATTTTTGTTGTTGATTTAAAAGGGGAACTGTTCTATCAACCATTTCTCGTAATGTTTCGGAATCGTATTGAGCTTCGTGTCTCAATTCTTGATCAAATGAGTCGTGCATTGGCAGTCAGATTTTAATTTTTGTTTAAAAACACGTGCAGTGATATCATGGCGATGCATCGATGTTTGACCTGGCAACAACAAATTTTGAATTTCATCCCAGTTTGGATTACACGTAAATGTGATAAAAAGATCTGGTCGGCCATATGCACGTACGTAAGCCATGGCGTCTTGAATATACTCTTGCATATGACGCGGACTACCAATGTTTGATGATTGCAGAATATATGCGCTACCGATGTTGTTCATGTCATTAGTTGCATCTACGTTACCAATAACGGCGTCACGCAAATGAATGTACTCCTCAGCACGAAGTTTTGTTTGATTCAATTTTATATATCGTAATCTCTCACTTTCTATTTTTACGTACATATCGACAATATACTAAGAAAATAGCTGTCTGCATCGGAGAATGGTATTGTCTTCATTAACACGAATCATCAATCGATATGCGTAGAAGTTCATAGCACTAACTTTCTTGATCAGTTCTTCACCTGCAAATAAATACATATATGAGAGATACAGAAATTATTTGAAAAAAAATAATCTGTAAGATAGTCTATAAGTTGTACCTGTAGTTGGAATCCTTTGTTTAATATTTAAATGGTATCCATCTTCTCCTTCCCAAAATATCAACGGATACTGCAATGCATCGTAAGAACGATGGTTGTCTTGAATTATTTGTATCGTATTATCTCTGCGTTGAATGCGAATATCCCGACGTTCACATGGGTCACCAGCCATAACAACTGCAACTTCATTAATAGTTGGAACCTTATATGTGCCTGCGTGCTCTCCATAGGGCACCTTGTCTGCTTTAATTATAATGGCGTAGTTGTCGTTTTGCAGTCTGTTAGAAAAAGTCTTGAACAATTGCAACAACTGGTTATGGTTTTGCAAAAATGTTTCCAAAATGTCCACAATTTCATTCAATTTTCATTTTCTTATGACTTAGTTTTAATTTTAATTTGTTCAAAGTATATAATTTTTAATAATTTTTTTTTTAATTTTTTAATAATTTTTTTTATTTCAAACATGAATAAATACAATATTTATGACCTACACAAATAAATTTATGGGTAAGGTTGGTTGTTCTATAACTCACGTGTAAATTTGATAAAAAATTTATACAAAATAAACTTACTTCGATTCCACTCTAAATTCGCAAAAATTTTCGTTTTTTAGGCACACTTAAAAACTCTTCAAACATCAATTACTATTCGTAGTTAATATTTTAATCAGCACACGACTTGAACAAACACAAAAATAACAACAAAATTTCAGATATTTTTCTCAATTTGATCGCAGCACTAACTATCGGGACTAACCGAAATTAATATAGAATAATGCTGCGATGACAGCGCAGTCTATCGGATCGAAAGTAAAACATTTCCAAATTCTCTTCAAACATCAATTTCTATTCGTAGTTAATATTTTAATTAGCACACGACTTGAACAAACACAATTATAACAACAAAATTTCAGATATTTTTCTCAATTTGAAATATATTAAATATTTCAAATAAATTATATTCTTTGGGAAGTCCTATAAGTGTGTTCATGTTTTTAAAAGGCAATTGGTGTTCTTAAAGGTAAGACCAGAAACAAAATTTTGTCTCCTTTAAATATTTATTTATTAATTTTAATAACTTTCGTATATCTGTTGGTTTATTTATTTCCATTCGACATTATATATTGAGTTGCTTAGAATTATATTTGTTTTTTGAAGATATAGAGCATTTTTTAGAGATTTCTGAATCAACTTTATCGAATATTTGAATATATTAAATATTTCAAATAAATTATATTCTTTGAGAAGTCCTTTAAGTGTGTTCATGTTTTTAAAAGGCAATTGGTGTTCTTAAAGGTAAGACCAGAAACAAAATTTTGTCTCCTTACAATATTTATTTATTAATTTTAATAACTTTCGTATATCTGTTGGTTTATTTATTTCCATTTGACATTATATATTGAGTTTGATCACATACGTCTATTAAATGTGAGCGGTGCTTGTTTTAGACATTAATTTAATTCTAAAAGTTTTTGGAATAATAATTTTTTTGAAATTAAAATTGTAGAAGATAAACATATATCAATTTGTTTTAATATTCAAATTTTCTTATATTTCTTCTATCAAGTAAAAAGCCTTTCTATTTGATTTTATATATAATATATAATTATATTTTGGCTTCAATAAATCTCATTATGGAATGTCAATGAATTTAAATAAGCCTTAAAAATAACTCCCACTGTTCTTTGATTTTGTAAGAACATAGAACAATCTTGAATTATAAAGTTGATCTGTGTTTCGAAGCATTAGTCCTTTACACGTGATGAGGGTTTGGATATAGGTAATTTATTTGATTTTGATATTTGGAATATTATTGAGGACTGAAGAAGGAATTGCTTAGAATTATATTTGTTTTTTGAAGATATAGTGCATGTTTTTAGAGATTTCTGAATTAACTTATTCGAATATTCAAATATATTAAATATTTCAAATAAATTTTATTCTTTGAGAAGTCCTTTAAGTGTGTTCATGTTTTTAAAAGGCAATTGGTGTTCTTGTTCTTGAAGGTAAGACCAGAAACAAAATTTTGTCTCCTTTAAATATTTATTTATCAATTTTAATGACTTTCGTATATCTGTTGGATTATTTATTCCATTTGACATTATATATTGAGTTTTGATCATATACGTCTATTAAATGTGAGCGGTGCTTGTTTCAGACATCAATTTAATTCTAAAAGTTTTTTGAATAAAAAATTTTTTTGAAGTTAAAATTGTAGAAGATAAACATATTTCAATTTGTTTTAATATTCAAATTTTGTTATATTTCTTCTATCAAGTAAAAGGCCTTTCTATTTTATTTTATATATAATATATAATTATATTTTGGCTGCAATAAATCTCATTATGGAATTTCAATGAATTTAAATAAGCCTTAAAAATAACTCACACTGTTCTTTGATTTTGTTAGAACATATATCAATCTTAAATTAAAAAGTTGATCTGTGTTTCGAAGCATTAGTCCTTTACACGAGGTGAGGGTTTGGATATAGGTAATTTATTTGATTTTGATATTTGGAATATTATTGAGGACTGAAGAAGGAATTGCTTAGAGATTTCTGAATTAACTTATTCGAATATTCAAATATATTAAATATTTCAAATAAATTATATTCTTTGAGAAGTTCTTTAAGTGTGTTCATGTTTTTAAAAGGCAATTGGTGTTCTTAAAGGTAAGACCAGAAACAAAATGTTGTCTCCTTTAAATATTTATTTATTAATTTTAATGACTTTCGTATATCTGTTGGTTTATTTATTCCATTTGACATTATATATTGAGTTTTGATTATATACGTCTATTAATTGTAAGCGGTGCTTGTTTTAGACAGTAATTTGATTCTAAAAGTTTTTTGAAAAAAAAATTTTTTTTAAATTAAAATTGTAGAAGATGAACATATTTCAATTTGTTATAATACTCAACATTTGTTATATTTCTTCTATCAAGTAAAAGGCCTTTCTATTTTATTTTAAATAGTTCGTGACCACAACTTCGAGGACGATATATGCAGCCTAAACACAGTTCTAAATATTCGGATTTCACTCAAAGAATAAGTTTTCATTAGTAAGGGTAACAATTGAATAGTAGGAGATAGAAGACGACTGAACTACCAGTACGTCTTTACGAACATAAACGCAACAATAGCATGACCAGGCGTTTTAACACTGAAGATATTATAAAACCGGTAAAGCAAACTGCTGATCAGAGTTTCCGGGATGGAGCCATGTTTTTACAAGGGAAACGAACATAGGTTTTAGGTCAAAAGTAAGGAGAAATTAAGCATTAAATTTTTATTTCAGAAACATTCAGTTCGTATGAACGAGTAGCCACTCGATAATGTTGCATCTTTGTTTTTTGAGAGTGAATTTTACTTATTGAAGGATTTACTTTCTCCTAAATGGTATTTTAATCTATGTGATAATAGGGATATCTGACACACTTTTGTTTTCAGATGTTTCTATATTAAGTAAAATGTTCAGTTTCATGACACAGCGTTTGACTACTCTCGATTGGTCAGAAGTAATGAAAAAATTACAAAAACGGTGGTTTAGTTGTGGGTACTCAACATTTACTCACTCGAGAATGAGGTCGCCATCATCGTACGCTGAGTAATTTATACGCCGCACCGTGAAAATTTTGAACCTGAGTTGACTTTACAAGACAATAAGGCACCAAAAATACGGCCAAACTTGCGAAGTGAGGATTCTTGTCAATGAGCCAAATTTGTCGAATTCGCGATGCTTGCAACAGCTTGGGCTTTCTCAGATGTTAACTTGAAAAATATCGTGTAAGGAACTGGAGTTGCGTCCTTATAATGTCGTATTGACTAAATCCAAATAATCACAGATTGCGTAGAGTGGTTTCTGACTAAGCCCTTGAGTACATTTGAACTGTTGCCTAGTATTGCCTAAAAAATCATCTAGTCATATGAGTCACCGTTTTGACTGTATGGCTTTGTTAATAAGCAGAATTGCCATTACTGAATAAAGGATAACCAATAAGTGCTACACGAAATTACGTTGTATTCCGAAAAACTTATTTAATTGTTTGGTTTATACCATGACGGAGTCATCGAACCTTATTTACTATGAATTGAGAAAGAAGGAGCCGTAAAGATGAATGATGACCGCTATAGGAAAATGTCACATGAATTTTCATATCTAGAGCTTGAGAACATCAATATTGTAGAGATGTAGTTCCAACCAGCTATATATGCTGTACATCTGATGCTATGCTCGCTATTTTGTGGGAAAATTCTGACGATAAGATCATCTCTTGATAAGGATTTGTAAATTGGCCGTTAAGGTCATGCGATGAATCTCTCTAGATTTTGATCAGTTTGATCAGTTGCGTCAATGTCAATGAAGCTATGGTGGATATTAGAACGATATTTCATTCTGAACATAGCTGCATTGTTCAAGCTTTAAAATGAAGCAGGTATCAAGTTGAGAGGGCACACTTTCATTGTTTTATTTAAAATTAAATTTCTATCATTCTTAATAAAATACCTTTTATTTAAAAGTAAGATCAGACTCCCCAGAATAACAACTTGCGGGAAGTTCCTTGAGGATATATTTAATCTATTTAATCTAGAGTAGTGTTCTATCATCATCTGTGGATACGTTTATGATGTAAAATAATGCTGGTTACGGCCTAATTCAAAAACTCCACCTGCACTGGTTGTTCGATTTCTTCGAAATGAACAAGGAATTGTCGACTTCAACTTGGCAACTTTGCAGTTCTACTTTCTCCAGACATTTGTTTGCAATATTGACCTAATTTTTCGGCCAAAACTCCACCTACTCTTTCAACTCAATCTGTAAAAAATTCGTCAATATTGACGAAAAAGGAAATCTTAATGGGACACAAATAATGCCAAAAGCGACTGGACGAATGTTACCTCAATAGAAATCACCCAGCAGTTGTTGAACTGTCACTAACACCACACCTTGTTAGTTAGAAAACTCGTACCCATGACATTAACTCCCTGCTTTTCGCACTTGTAAGTCACGGCATTAACTCTCTGTTCTTCGCGCTAGTAAGTAATTTTGAAACCCGAATGTCTCTCAGAGCTACCGGCTACAGTTGCCATTGCCGAGTTGGAGCGTTCAACTACATCCTTTAAGTTGAACATTTCGCTTTTCAACATAATATTGGTTTTTTTCAATCCAATGATATTGACAAACCAGCAACTGATTCATGTAATGAGTTCGGGTAAAAGAAACCGAATATACTCGTAAAAAACGCAGGTAAGGATACTTCTTGTTTACTCCAAACAAATCACAGGAAGCATGGGTATCTTTAGAATATACTCAAATTATCAGGAATCCCCAAAGAATATGTGCGGTAGTTATCAAGATTTATAAACGCAAGCGTCAGGTACGAATCAAGCGAAAACTAAAGTAATAGAAACCAGAAATGAACAAAGAAATTCAAACAAAAAGCAATATTAACAGGAAATATATTAAAGAATGCACTCAAATTATATGAGATCAAAGAGCCTAATTTGGTGAACTTTATGTAAATAAATTAATGCGGCTGATCTGTAACAAATATCATTAATCTATAACCATAGCTCACAATCTTATTAATGAACTTTATGTAAGATATGAAATTATCCTCACAATGCTTCACTTTCGGTAGTTCAATAATTGCGGAGCACAACGATAATGCATCTACTTTTCAATAACGTTGGACAGGTCAGGATTTGCAGGTTTCAAAAGTCCAATTTTAAAAGAATACTCGAGCTTTCGTGTCCTTATTTCACATCTAATACTAAATTTGTACTCAATCAGATTTTTACATTCGAAAATATTTGACTAAAAACATTTCAAATATCAACAACTCAGGAACCATTGAGCCGACTCCTACTGAACGTTGCTGATATATTTTTAACTCCAAATCCATCCTGAAAATTTGAAGTCTCTAGGTCTTTTTGTTAGGAAACTAGCATTCTCATCCACCGAAAAATCTGCCAGTCGTTATAATACCCTCAAATATCAAATTTATTATCGATCGGATCCGTAATTTTGTCTCTATCGGCAAAAGGAAATGTTCTGAATGTGAATAACTGCGGAACCGTTATAACGATTTTTCTCATGAACGAACGTAACCAAGAGATTTCGGTCCCAAACTGACTCGACATGATTTAAGTCCCTAGCTCTATTCTGTCGGAAATTAGAGTATTTATGGACGGATCGGAATGGCCGGACAGATTTGCTTTCAATAAATTCTTCATCAGTGAGTCTAACGTAGTTGTTTGTTCAAAACAATACAATTACCGATGCTGCTCCCTGGAAGAAACGCGGTCAAAGATAATATTCTGGAACCTTTGTCAAATCATTCAATTTGAAAGAAAATTATATCTAAGAAACACAGATTCTTTTAGTAGACATGTGGAATCTCAAACAAAATAGAAACGTTGTTTCAAAAAGTTGCGCAATTCTATAAAGGTTGAAGAACGGCTCTGTTTTTATTCTTGAAAATGAGCATTAATCATCATGTCATTCTGTAAAATTATTTTGTATTTATATTTTATAGGCTCAGTAATTGAATGTTTCGATGTATCACGTTGTTGTGAAAACGTATATTCAGAGACGAAAACTAAAGGTCTTTCTGATAATAACGGCGAGGCAAAAAAGATCTCCTAGGATTCCAGGTATACAAAAATTGACCATAGGATGGAAAAATTTCGGTCACTCAAATGAAATCGTCCATTTCTTCAACAGTTGGAACCGGTTTCATTAAATCGTAAAAGCACAGTGGAAATCAACATCACAAAACTCTTGTGTAAATTATTATTTGTTTCAGCTTGATGAAAAATATCAGATTGAATAAATGACGGTAGTAATCCGATAATTTTTTAAATTGAGATCATTATATCTTCCATGTATACTAGAAATAATGGATTTTTCCTATAATAACTGCAAACGGTAAAAAATATTGTCAATATAAGTGCTTTTTTATCATATGAAACGTATAGTAAAATTCAAAAAGAATTATCCATTTGAATTAATGTCCATGCATTTTACACCTTTACTAATGGACTGTTAAATACTTAAATAACAAGATAACAAGACGGGAACTTCCTACTTACTCATTGTTGACGAATGATAACGATTAATAGAGGTAGTAAAATAAATGAAAAAGAATACGGGTTATCTAATTTTTTGATGACATATATCGGGTGTTTTTTTTTAAAGTGATAGAAATTTCGATAGGGATAACTGTGATTTGACAGAAGGAAGAAGCCATGTTGTTTTGACATTTCTGTTCAGTAAGCATTGACAAATTATCATGGAAAGCCTCACGCCGCAACAACGTTTACAAATTGTTGAACTATATTTTCAAAATCAGTGTTCAATTCGCCAAACTTATAGAGACTTCGTGAAATTTGTGGTTTACATAATCGTCCATCAGAGTAGCTTATTCGTCGAATAGATAGATTTCGCACAACATTTTCTCTACTCGATGCTACAACAACAACAAGACAAAGAACTCTACGTACAGTAGAAAATATCGCTGCTGTAAGTCATAGTGTTAATGATGATCCAGATTTGTCTATTAATCGACGTTCACAACAATTTGGACTCTATGCATCCACCACATGGAAAATTTTGCGTAAAGATCTTGGTCTACACCCATACAAGATCCAGCTGATTCAAGAACTAGAGCCACTTGACCATAATAAGCGTCGTTTGTTTGCTGATTGGGCCTTAGAACAGCTTGAAGTTGATCTACTTTTTTATCGTAAAATTGTGTTTAGTGACGAAGCTCATTTCTGGTTGAACGGCTATGTAAACAAGCAAATTTGACGTATATGGAGTGAAAACAATCCTCAGGAATTTCTGCAGGTTCCATTGCATCCTGAAAAATTCACTGTATGGTGTGCTTTACACGCTGGAGGCATCATCGGTTCATATTTCTTTAAAAACTATGCTGGAGCTAATGTTACCGTGAATGGTTCTCGTTATAGATCGATGATTAATGATTATTTGTTTCAAAATTTGAATGGTATCGACCTGGAAGTGTTTTGGTTCCAACAAGATGGTGCTTCACCTCATGCTGCTACCGTAACAGTTGATTTATTGAAAGAAAGATTTGGCGATAACATTATTTCGAGAAATGTTCCAATTAATTATCCTCCAAGATCATGCGACATAACTTCACTGGATTATTTTCTTTGGGGTTATGTCGAGTCATTGGTTTATGCTGATAAACCAGAAAAAATAGACGCTTCGGAAGCCAACATAACTCGTGTTAGTGCTGAAATAAGGCCTGAAGTACTCGAAAAAGTGGTCCAAAATTGGTCTGGCCGAATGCGGTTCTTTAGAGCTAGTTGGGGTGGACACATGCCGGAAATTATTTTTAAAACATAAATGTCATGAAAGTATCATTCAAATAAAAAAAATTGGCTTCAATCTTAATTTAAATGTGTTTTATTTGGATTTGAAGTTCTATCACTTTAAAAAAAAACACCCGATAGCTTCTCAGATTCCAGAGTGTTTTAGCTACAATTAAGTAAAATTGTTGCAATATGTATCTACATCTGAGAGAGGGTCATATCGCATCATAACATTTCTTTATGAGAATAATTGATCCCATACATAACTGTTATCAACTGAAAGTAATTTTGCAACTAGCTCTTATAATCCAATATCTACGCCTAGCTCTGTCGTTATGACATATGACATGTTGTATAAAAAATCCAAGTTTCGTTCAACGAATCCAGGAAAAGTAGCAGCCAGTTTCAATATTTAATGACACTGATAACAAATGATAAAAGTGAAGAATACTTTAAAACCTCGGTATCATGATCACTCTAATATTCCTTAGCCTACTGATTCATATAATTACAAGAATTACGAATGCTATGGTAAGATCTGCAATACTTTCCTTAATTATTATTATTATTATTAATACACAAACAAAGGAAGGGGCGAACCCATAAACCCTAAAATTAACAAAATTTGTTGCCTCAGTACTAAACATACCTCATTAAATGACTAATAAAAAAAAAATAAAATAATGTTTACTTTTTATTTCTATATTTAAGTACTTATTGTTATGTTTGTTCGCACTAGAAATGCAATTTCAACAAAAAGTAGTGGATCAAACTACTCATTCATTAGTATTCATAACATATTCAGTCAACAATTTAACGTATTTGTCACAATGTTGCATAAAAACTAATTTGATGGAGTAGGCTGCTACTTTATGATAGTTCATTTTGAATGGAATGAAATAAGAAACTGCTTTGTTTTCTATCACTTTCAATTAAATATACTGTGACTCGAGTTTCGTAGTGTTCACTACACCTCCAACCTGAAATCTGTAACCTTTAAATTGTAACTCAACTATTATACACATTCGTTCAAGGCTTCGGAAAAACTTCGAGAAGTTGGGTTTGCCAAAGATCCGTCTGCTCAATTACTAGGTTTTTTATTGAAACGTGCTGTTTATGTTTGAATATTTTGATGGATTCCAGGATGACTGGATGTCTTTTTTCTTTAGCTTCCAGGTGCAATATTTCAAGACTGTCCAATTCTGGGAAGATATGATTGATCTCGAAAACATGTTTCGCAAAATTAGATGGTTCCTAAATGAAGATTGAATTTCTTTAAACATTTTTTGGAAAAATCTCCCAGTTTGTCTTATACTATATACATTCTGTCAAGAAAGTACCGGGAATGATCAATTTAAATCTGGCGGGGCAATGAGGCAGGTAGAAATTTTTTCCTAGGTTGGTACCACTGTCCTTAATAACAATGCCAAGCTTGAGCGGAATCTGTCAACTAGTGTGTTTGCAACAGCAGATTAAGTCAGTCTATGTCAGAGTGCGTGCCGATTTTTACTATGGGTGATTACGTTGAGCAAAGAATTTGTTTAAAGTTTTGTGATGCAAATGAATTTTCGTGTGCTGATGCATTGAAAATGTTGCAAAAGGCCTTTGGTGATAATGCTCTATCGAAAACTCGTGCATATCAGTGGTACAGAGCCTTCAAAGACGGTCGTGAAGTGGTCGCCCATCGACGGCTTCGATCGAAGATAACGTCGATAAAATTAAGGAAAGGGTGCTGGAAAACCGTCGTACCAGCTTGAGAGAGATAGCACATGATCTCAAGATATCCCACGAGTCCGCACGTACGATTTTGATTGATATTTTGGGCATGAGAAAGGTGGCCGCACGACTCGTACCGAAAGACCTGAATTTTCTTCAAAAACGTCATCGCGAACAGGTTGCTTCAGACATGCTGGATCGCTGTAATTCCGATTCTACATTCATGGAACGCATTATAACTGGTGATGAGACCTGGATCTACGAGTACGATATGCAAACAAGCCAGCAATCATCGGAATGGGTGGCAAAAAATGAGCCGAAACCGAAAAAACCACGCCAAAGCCGCTCGAAAATGAAGGTGATGCTCATTGTTTTCTTCGATATCCGTGGCGTGGTGCACTACGAGTTCGTTCCAGAGGGTCAGACGGTAAACAAGGAGTATTACCTAGGCGTTATGAAACGTTTGCGTGAGCGTATCCGTAAGAAGCGGCCAAATTTGTGGGCGAACAACTCATGGATTTTGCATGACGATAACGCGCCTTCTCACCGAGCTACGATTGTGACTGACTTTCTCGCCAAAAACTCAACAAACGTGCTTAAGCAACCACCGTATTCGCCAGATTTGGCTCCCTGCGACTTTTTCCTCTTCCCAAAACTAAAATTGCCCCTTCGTGGCACCCGTTTTGAGTCGATTGAAGCCATAAAACAAAATTCGGCGCGAGAGCTAAAGTCCATCCCGGAAAGCGCCTATAAAAAATGTTTCGATATTTGGAAGTGCCGTTGGCATAGATGTATTGGAGCAATTGGAGCCTATTTTGAAGGCGACCCAATAAATTTTGACGATTAAATGCAAAAATGTTGTTTTAATTGAAAATTCCCGGTACTTTCTTGACAGAGTAATACACTACTGTACTGATGACAACTCAATTCATAGACTCCAGAAATATTCAGCCAGTTGTTTTTGTGTTTTGTATTGGAAAAGAGGTTATTATTCTTATGAGAAGGTGTGAAAGCTGTTTTTCGGGCGGCTTTGGCGTGGTTTTTTCGGTTTCGGCTCATTTTTTGCCACCCATTCCTATGATTGCTGGCTTGTTTGCATATCGTACTCGTAGACCCAGGTCTCATCACCAGTTATAATGCGTTCCATGAATGTAGAATCGGAATTACAGCGATCCAGCATGTCTGAAGCAACCTGTTCGCGATGACGTTTTTGAAGAAAATTCAGGTCTTTCGGTACGAGTCGTGCGGCCACCTTTCTCATGCCCAAAATATCAATCAAAATCGTACGTGCGGACTCGTGGGATATCTTAAGATCATGTGCTATCTCTCTCAAGCTGGTACGACGGTTTTCCAGCACCCTTTCCTTAATTTTATCGACGTTATCTTCGATCGAAGCCGTCGATGGGCGACCACTTCACGACCGTCCTTGAAGGCTCTGTACCACTGATCTGCACGAGTTTTCGATAGAGCATTATCATGTGTTGCCTTTTGCAACATTTTCAATGCATCGGCACACGAAAATTCATTTGCAACACAAAACTTTGAACAAATTCTTCGCTCAACGTAATCACCCATAGTAAAAATCGGCACGCATTCTGACATCGACTGTCTTAATCAGCTGTTGCAAACACACTAGTTGACAGATCCCGCTCAAGCTTGGCATAGTAATTAAGGACAGTGGTACCAACCTAGGAAAAAAAAATTGTACCTGCCTCATTGCCCCGCCAGATTTAAATCAATAATTCCCGGTACTTTCTTGACAGAATGTATATAAAAACTGGGAGCATCTTATTAAGTCAGAAAATCTTTAATGATCCATTCGAATTGAAGAAAATATATTCGAATTTTCAGTTTTCTGCAATCTAGGCCATATGCGAAATATTTCAACAAACTATACAGCGTACTTATGACTTGAATAACTCACAATTTGAAAACCGAGTTCTTTTCATTTTGTCGCATATCATTCGCACGTAGGCTTGACCTACTGCATCTACCTTCTTAGATCTCCCTTGAATTCTGTAGCATCAGATGTTTTGTTCTTGTTGGCTGATAATTCTTCAGGTGGTACTTTGTATACAAGTTCTGCTTAGGTGGGTCCTATCAGCATGCTTCTCAAGTACCGTGTAGGACCGTTGGTAGAGTTGATGTCCATTGATCGTTCTGGAACCATTTGATTGCTGATATGATTGGTATCGTCGGGTCCATTTTGACCCAGTACTTTCAAAACAGGCTCAGACCTCCAAATTGTGAGATATGATTATTGAATCAACTTTTAGCAATGTGAAAAACAGGTTTATCATTAAAAAATCTTGGATAAAAAACGCTTTATTGTAGGAAATAAAATACAAATGCAGAGTCTCAAAAAGCATAACGCAATATAATTTCCAAAATTGACACATCTAAATATCAAGAAACCAACATATTGGTCCCTTATATAATATATTTAGCATTCACATTGTACAAAAAAAAAACAAATACATTCTCATATAAAAAAAAATGCAATAACGTTTGCATAATCTAGCACTCACTTTGGCATTTTTCACATAATAATGTGGTTGCGCTGTGTACTTTACATAAGCGCCCGTTACACTTATTATACTTTGTAATTATTTACTGTTATTTTTTGATGGAAATATGTCAAATCTTCTTCGTTTTTTTGCACTACTTACTGCATCAGTATCAGGAGCTCTGCGCTGAGAAATCGACGGCCTACTTTCATTCGTTGTAGTGTCGTCGCACATAAGAACTCTTTGAATGATTAAACAAATGGCCAACTTCTAGTTCTATGACCAGTATTGTAAATTGCACATTTCTGATCCAAAAGTTCACCTCCGCTCTTGTGGAGTTAATCATATCGGGTTTCTTTGATTCTTCATCTACTTTTTTGTCATGGTGTATAGATGACAATAAGAGAATTTGGCTTTGGTATATAAGACACTAAAGTTGAAGTGCTGATGAACACAAACGTAGAAGTACCTGGCTCCGTTTTTCTATTTGGAAGTACATATTGAGTTATTTCTATCTTATTTTTACGTACCTTGCCGACATAAGTGAGTTGGTTCTTGTGAAATTCTTCAACTAATTCCATTGACGTGAACCAGTTATCTGCGGAAACTGCTGTTGGTATTTTTGACTGGTATTGAACTGTTTCAGCCGTTACTATTTGGTAGTTGATCCTAATTAAAACAAACTTTTTATTACTATGTTTTACCACCAACAATTTTCAGATGTTTTACAATATGTAAGGTTTACATTTTTGCAACTAGTTTCAAACTTTCGTTCATCTTCAGGCAAACTAATTGCAAAAATGTAAACCTTACATATTGTAAAACATCTGAAAATTATTGATAGTAAAACATAGTAATAAGAATTTGTTTTAATTTTTGACTGGATCTATTAGTGATAGGACTATCACGATTGATAGCTTTATAGGATTAGGCTGAATATTTTCTGATTTGCCAGTAAAGACAAAAGCATTTACCATGTAGTGAGTCTTTGCATCAAAGAGGCATACTACTTGTTCGGTTTACTCTTCTCATATACACGAAATGAGCATCGGCCTCTAAAGCATACGAGCATCTCGTCAGTTGTAAGAGACTGACTAGAAATATAATATTTTTTACAGTTTTCCATGAATGTCATAAAAACTTCACGTATGTAGAAAAATGTATCCGGCATTCTCGCGTCTCTGATAGAACTACTGTCAAACTGCAATGCGACTAACAAAAACATAAACCTCGTTAGGGACATCGTAGCTCGGAAAATGTCTCTGCCGGTGCCGTCTGTAGCAAATAAATCTTCGACGTCTTCATGGTTAGATTTGAAAACGGTGGTCAAATAGAGCAATCCAAAAAATGCATTCATCTCAACTGAGTCTGTGAAATTCACAAATGAGGCTGTTTTTCCTTATCTACTTGACAAATTTTCTCATTTGTGCAGTCGACAATATTTTTAACATTTCATTCATGAGAAGAGATCAGTAGTTGACAGAGATCTTATCTTGCATGTTTTCATCTACTCGCGTTAGTCCGGGTAAATGCATAATAACATTATGGCGTCTGGTTTCTCTCAATTTTGGGAGCTTGTTTTGACCATTTGCACCTGTTCTTTTAATAAACGTAGCCTACAGATGCTAACGGCAAATCACCCATTCCGATGATTGCTGGCTTGTTTGCATATCGTACTCGTAGATCCAGGTTTCATCACCAGTTATAATGCGTTCCATGAATGTAGAATCGGAATTACAGCGATCCAGCATGTCTGAAGCAACCTGTTCGCGATGACGTTTTTGAAGAAAATTCAGGTCTTTCGGTACGAGTCGTGCGGCCACCTTTCTCATGCCCAAAATATCAATCAAAATCGTACGTGCGGACTCGTGGGATATCTTAAGATCATGTGTTATCTCTCTCAAGCTGGTACGACGGTTTTCCAGCACCCTTTCCTTAATTTTATCGACGTTATCTTCGATCGAAGCCGTCGATGGGCGACCACTTCACGACCGTCCTTGAAGGCTCCGTACCACTGATATGCACTAGTTTTCGATAGAGCATTATCACCAAAGGCCTTTTGCAACATTTTCAATGCATCGGCACACGAAAATTCATTTGCAACACAAAACTTTAAACAAATTCTTTGCTCAACGTAATCACCCATAGTAAAAATCGGCACGCACTCTGACATCGACTGACTTAATCAGCTGTTGCAAACACACTAGTTGACAGATCCCGCTCAAGCTTGGCATAGTAATTAAGGACAGTGGTACCAACCTAGGAAAAAAAATTTTACCTGCCTCATTGCCCCGCCAGATTTAAATCGATAATTCCCGGTACTTTCTTGACAGAATGTATAATTGTAGGCTTCATCGTTGCGTTGGTGCCTAAATGCGACAGTCTGTGCACTATGTCGAAGGACACTTTTCGGAGCGGTTTAGAAATATATGGGCTTATCAGAGGTGAGGAGATGAGCAGTTGACTTTGGAGATTAATCCTTGTAGTTTTACCGGCTCCATTCTCAATCTTGCAGGTTTTTCTGCATCTCGGCATCGTGAATTTTGGAGGAAACGATGTAAAATTTTTGTTTTACCGAAATCTATAAAGTGATTGCAATTGATACAATGAGCAGAAAATCCAGTAGTCGCTTTGTTCTGTAATATCGACTCTCTAAAGGTTAGGGTTGATGAACATAGAAAGTCGATATTACAGAACAAAGCGACTACTGGATTTTCTGCTCATTGTATCAATTGCAATCACTTTATAGATTTCGGTAAAACAAAAATTTTACACGAGGGGGAAAAAAGTAAACGATTGGACTTTTTAGAATTTTTAGAAATATCCTCAGCACATAAACGACAATTACCGATTGTGAACGATCAGCTGGAGTTCCGCTTATCTCCAATTTTAACAGCTGTCATTTGATTATAATTATGTAGTATTGTGTGTTTTCTTGTCAGTTTTGAGAATGGGATAAAACCCGAAACATGCATGTAAACTGAATGTTTTGTTTTATTTTAATAAATTCGTGCGAACTTAGTCCAGTGTTATTTTTGTATTTTATGTTAATCAATATGTTCCACCAAGTGTTGAGCGAGGAATCTATTTCTATAATCAAGAACGCAAACATTTTACGACTCGCAATATATTATAGAAAAGTACTCTCAAAGATCAAAAGATGTACCAACCACCTATGGTTTAATAAACAATGTTTGTTGAATAATATCAAGCCGAAATACATGAAGATCAATTGTAAACATAGTTCACCACAGGCAAAATTAGCGGTCAAGTCAGCAATAAAAACATGGATCAAGCTGGAGATGAAGAAGTGGTATAAAATCAGAGACAATAACAAACTCCACCTGAAAATAATACATAGTGAGTTAACCTATCGACTTAGCCCCATTGAGTTCGATCATCTGGATTTTACCATCAGAGAAGAAGTAAGAATTCTAGGACACAAACAATACGAAAGGCAACTCAATAAACTAAATAATCTTGTAAAGAGTGTAGACAAGTTTGAACCAAGAGTGTTAAAGTGCGCGAGTGTATCTGACTTCAAATTTTTCGAAAAGGTGAAGAACTTCACAAATATACATTTCGAGGAAACTGAAATGAAGTTATTAGAAAAAGGTTTAAAATATTGCCACAATGTGTTCAATAACAACGACCTTAAACAACTTCCAGTAAATGCAGAAATAGCCATAAACAGAATTGAACCCCTAGACAAACAAAATTTCGAAAAATCAATCTGCGCAAGAATAATATCCAATGCTACTTTCGAGAATAATAGGAGTGAATTGAATGTTTTTAAACAAATAAAGAAAAAAGCCATTGAAAATGACTTGATAATTACGAAAGCTGACAAAGGCAATACAGTCACAATTTTAAACAAAAATGATTACCTGACAAAAACTGAAAGTTTACTGAACTCTGAAAATTTCTCAGAATTGAAGGCAGACCCTACGTCAAAATTCCAAACTGCAGTAAAGAAAACTATCAAGAACTGCCCTAACTTGATACCTCAAGCGTGTTTTCCTGTTACCATTATGAACCCCAGAATACCTTCTTTATACGCACTCCCTAAAATACACAAGGAGAATTTCCCCATGAGGCCTATTGTTTCATATACTCATGCACCAGCATCAAAACTCTGTAAACATCTTAATTCCATTTTACCAAGTATGATTCAACATAATCCGATTTATTCCATCAAAAATACCATCCAGTTAACAGAAGAATTGAAAACCTTCAGAATTCCCCCAAATGCCAGATTAATTTCTTTCGATGTAGTTAATTTATTTCCATCCATACCAACTAAAGAAATAAAACATCTGGTCAACGAACAACTTCACGACAATCTTTCACTCCCTACGGATATAATAGAGGAAACATTGAAACTGCTAGAAATATGTCTCGGACAGAGTTATTTTAAGTTTAATGGTAAATTTTATTAACAACTAGAAGGTCTGCCAATGGGTTCCCCATCCTCCACCCTTTTCAGTGAAATTTTCATGACACATTTGGAGAAGAAAATATTCTCGCCAGTAAACATTAATCTGACTGTATATGTACTATATTGGAAACGCTATGTAGATGACGTATTTTGTGTTTGGACTGGCTCAAATTTAGAACTAGAGTCGTTTTTGAAACTAATTAATTCATTTTACGAATCCGTTCAGTTCACTTTGGAAGTAGAGAATGTAGACCATTCACTCAATTTTCTGGATATTCAGATAAAGAGGGTAAATGACCATCTTGAATTCGATATATTCAGAAAACCCACTTTTTCGGACGTTCTTATTCATAACAGCAGTTCCCACCCATATAAAATTAAAATGTCAGCGTTCCACTCTCTTGTACAACGATCAATTTCAATTCCACTGTCAGAAAATAACTTCAAAAAAGAAATTGAAATGTTAAAATTACTATCCAATAACAACGGCTACTCTCCTGACATGATAGATAGGTTGATTTTCAAAAAGCAATATTCTAAACTGTTAACATGTATCTATCCACCTCAACCTAAAGATCAGAAAAAATTTGTCTACATTAACTACATCCCAAAATTAAGCGATAAAATTTGTAGTAGATTAAGACAGAATAAAATTGAAGTAATATGCACAAATAAGAAGAACTTAAGATCAATGTTTCTAAACGGCAAGGACCGATTAACTGATTCGGAAAAGAGTGGGGTTTATAAACTGTACTGTGATGAATGTCCTGCATTCTACATAGGCCAGACTGGTCGTTCTCTAAAGGTTAGGGTTGATGAACATAGAAAGTCGATATTACAGAACAAAGCGACTACTGGATTTTCTGCTCATTGTATCAATTGCAATCACTTTATAGATTTCGGTAAAACAAAAATTTTACACGAGGGGGAAAAAAGTAAACGATTGGACTTTTTAGAATTTTTAGAAATATCCTCAGCACATAAACGCCAATTACCGATTGTGAACGATCAGCTGGAGTTCCGCTTATCTCCAATTTTAACAGCTGTCATTTGATTATAATTATGTAGTATTGTGTGTTTTCTTGTCAGTTTTGAGAATGGGATAAAACCCGAAACATGCATGTAAACTGAATGTTTTGTTTTATTTTAATAAATTCGTGCGAACTTAGTCCAGTGTTATTTTTGTATTTTATGTTAATCAATATGTTCCACCAAGTGTTGAGCGAGGAATCTATTTCTACATAATGAATATCTGTGGAGAACCGTGAGATGAAGTCTAGAGGGCGAGACTGTTGAGGTGAACATTTTCTGGTTTTTGTCTGAGAGCTATTGTAAGAGCTCTGTGGTCCGTGGAGATTATAAAATTTGTGGTGTCTACCATATGTCTGAATTGCTTTATGGCTAAATAGATGGCAAGAACAGTCGTGTCTTTCTTCTCCTTACATCTTTTTCGAGGCAAAAGACAGTGGTTGCGTTATCGGTCAATTAGCTATCCCAGTGTAGCTTGGACTGCCGTATTTGATGCATCGCTGACGATGGATAGAGTAACGTTATCCTTCGGGTTGTGATAGTAACTTAGTGGTATTAAGGTTTATCTGACTGAAAAATCCGGAAATTTACTGCCATAGAGCAAAGAAACGCTAGTTTTAAGGATATAAGCCCTGTGTTGCGACAGACACATTTGTCACTCTATTGGACAATACAACTCAGCCCTCCATTTCACCTTTACAGATAAACTAAGGCCCCAGTCGGATGAACTTTCCACCACACGGGTCCAGTGACACGGAGCGAAGTATCTGTTTTAAGCATCAAGACTTAATCCTTCATTTCATCGAAATGAAACAAGGATCTTAGTCAAGACAAGAACCCCCTCTACGTCAATGACATTCTGGACATAAAACGCGTTGCCACTCAACTGGAGCCAAAAGACCTGAGGCAATAGGCTACCACTATAAACGAATTTCTTGGCGAAACAAATCTCACCGAACAACTACCTTAATTCCTCATTCAGCAGTCCATTTATCCTTGCAAGATTTAAATTACCATTTCAAAACACCCGTCTTCAGTCGATACAAGGCATAAAAAAGTATTGAGGTCCGTTTCTAAATTGCATGAATTTAGCTTATTCGTTTGCGTAAGCGCATCATTTTGAAGGCGATACAACAAATTTGGATCAATAATACATAGGTCTCACTCTACTATTCCATAAAAGTTTGACGGGTCCAAAAAATGTTGCAATGATCGGAACAAATAATAATCAGAAGGCACCAGATCTGGAGAATATGGTGAGTGTGGCAGTGTATCCCATTTAAACTATAAAAGCTTATGGCGAGTGACCAAACTTGTATGAGATCTAGCATATATTGGTAGACGCTGATGACAATTCGAATCAATTGTTACTGTGTTATCCGGTGAAAGCTCATAAAAAGGATTCTTTTAAAATCTCACAAAACAGACAGCATTACCATTTTTTGATTGATACTTCAGACATGCTTTGAGCCGGTTCATTTTTTTTGCTACATGATCTTTTGTGTTTGACATTGTTATTCACAACCGATTTTTCGTGCCCAGTAATGATGCGATTCAAAAATGGATTTTTTTGTGTCGTTTGAGAATCGAATCACAGACGTCAACATGACGACGCAAATTTCTCTCCGTGAGAACTTGGGGAACCCATATCTCCAGATTCGAGTTTCAACCGAGGCCTGTTAAGTGGTCATAAACAGTTGAATTCGATTGATTTAACCGCTCACCGATCTCAGGTGTTGTTATTCGCCGATTTGCATTAACTAATGCCTTTATCCTGTCTTTATCAGCTTCAACAAGCCTTCCAGAACATAGTGCATCTTCGACATCAAAATTGCCGGATTGAAATTTTACAAACCAATTCTGGCACTGGCGTTCTGTCAATACACATTCCCCATACACATCGGTTAATTTCTTTCTGGCTTGAACAGCATTTCTACCTTTTCTATAGTAAAAGAGTAAAATATCACAAAATTGCTCTCGATATTTAAAAGAGCACCAAAAGCTACTGTGTAGAATTACTTGAACTTTTTCACACACAAGCCTTGCTTTATCGATTCTCAAAACATATAATGATTATGCGGCGCTTTAGTGTAAAGTTGGTTTCGAAAAAATACAATTAAATCCTTTGTCAAGCTAAGACAAAATTACTTTCCGAACAACCTTACATCTGGAGAGTTATTCATTGTCTCCTACTAGACAATTCTTAGCCGTGAAGTTACTTAATTTTTCAAAATTAAATGAAATATCAGTTCAAAATATAAATCTGATGGAACCCCAGTGGGAAAAGTATTGTAAATTAATAAACTGTGAAAATATTCTTCATTATTTCATTTAATTAAAATTAATTCCATCGAGTAAAAACCGAATCAAGTAAATCCTACTAATCTTTTACATCGATACTCATATTTCTGTTGATTGAAATGGTTATGTGATGGCTAATAATTTATTATTATATTGAAAATAATTTTCTTTCATGCAAAGCGTTAAACTTTTTTTATGACTAGATTGATGGTTTTTTGTTAGCATATATATATATATATATATATATATATATATATATATATATATATATATATATATATATACTACTTAGAATTTCTTGAATCCTGTTATTTAAAGTAAAATTGGTCTTTCTTAGGATTTTGGATTCCACAAATAAAATAAAAAAGTACTATGAATATTAAAAAGACGTTTCGTTCTCGGTTGAGGACATTCTCAATTTTATTAGTATACAAATTAAAATCATGTGACCATTCTGAAAAAAGATATTACATCTATGATTGTTTCGGTCTTTACTTGACGGAAATTCATCTTGAAAATATGAATAAAAACAATATTCTAATGTAAATACATTTCGTTGACATGCTTGGGACCAAAAACAGAAAAGGTAGCTAGATATTTAAAGAAGAATCACAATTTTAGAATTTCTTATAAAACGAATAACTCCCTAGGAAAACTAATAAAAAATAATAAAGATAAAACATCTAAGAACAAGAAATCAGGTGTTTATAAGTTAACTTGCGGTACTTGCCATTTTGTATATGTTGGTCACACAGGAAGATCGTTCCAGACGAGACTCAGGGAACATGAAAAATGCTATTGTAACAAAAAGGGAAATTCAACCTACGCAGAGCACCTTCTAGACACAGGACATAGTTCTAATAGTAACTTTGAAATTTCACACTCAGAAAACAAAAGTTTTAGATTAATCTTTTTAGAAAATTTAGAAATTAATAGATATCATAAAAGAAAAATATTATTGAATAACCAAACAGAATTAAGTAACTCCCCTTTGTTGAATCTTTTTTGAACCATTTTTCAGTTTCCCAAAAGTATTGTAAAACTCACCCCCTCTTCTATTTTTGTTATATCCATGTACTATAAAATGAAGTTCTTGTTCATGGTATACTCAGTATCTTGTAATACTCACCTGAATAAGTCATGGTATGACGTAACGATCGTAACGTCAATAAAATATTAGCGGAAATTAGAATATTGTTTTTGTTCATATTTTAAAGATATTACAATCATAAAAATATATAAAATAGGACTAAGAGGTGACGTACCGAAGCAGAAAATTAGTATTATTTAGTAGCTCAACATTCAGAAACAATCTACCTTCTACTGGTATGCAACATCGTCTACGTATTTGTTCACAATTATTCTCGAAAGACGCGGTCTGCCGTGAAATATCAGGTGTTTTTAATATTTTCGCTGGATATCTCCGTATGTATTTCAAAGGAAAACATCATTGGTTATACAGAATGGTCGCGAACATAACGATTGGTGATGGAATATTTTTTTTTAAATGTTAGGAATTGTATCTACAATTAGAATTTTTCTCTATGGGATGGTGTGATATATGTATGTATTTCAAAGGAAAACATCATTGGTTATAGAGAATGGTCGCGAACATAACGATTGGTGATGGAATATTTTTTTAAAAATGTTAGGAATTGTATCTACAATTAGAATTTTTCTCTAAGTATTTGTGCCCATTTAGTCTATTGTTCAACAATTGTGATGTCATGCCTATATATACTTTCTCACAATCTTTGCAGGGAATGCTGTATAACAAATTTGATCTCTTCATTGGTGGAATTTCACTTTTTAACGGAGTGCATTTTTCAAATTTTTATGCGTTTTATGGCATACCTTCAAATCATGTACCTACAGAATGTTAGCTATATTTTCCGATAGGTTTCGTACATACGGAATGGAGATGTATTTTTTATCTTGAATTTCTGTCTTGTTTCTTGTTCTGTTGTAAAACCTGTGCGTTCTTTGTTTGATAATCTTGTTCACTAAATCAATAGGGTAGTTGTTGTTAGGAGAATTTTAATTAACAGCAACTACCTTAATAGATTTCACCAAATAGATTTCATTGATATTTGAAATAAAAGTAAAATGAAACCAGATTGCAATGCTGAACTCTATGAAAACGTGAATTATGAATTACCAAATCCAAAAACCTAGGAATGATACCACTGATTCGACTGGAACGAGGTGTTGGTAAATAACCAGGAATTGATTAAAGGAGTGTATGATACTGGGGATAATATCACAATGATGAAATTTGAATATTAAAACAAATTAATATATGTTTATCTTCTACAATTTTAATTTAAAAGATTTTATTCAAAAAAACTTTTAGAATTAAATTAATGTCTAAAACAAGCACCGCTTATATTTAATAGACGTATATAATCTAAACTCAATATACAATGTCAAATGGAATAAATAAACCAAAAGATACACGAAAGTCCCTAAAATTAATAAATAAATATTTAAAGGAGACAAAATTTGTTTCTGGTCTTGCCCTCAAAACGCCATTTGCATCTTAAAAACATGAACACACTTAAAGGACCTCTCAAAGAATATAATTTATTTGAAATATTTAATATATTTAAATATTCGAATAAGTAAATTCAGAAATCTCTCAAAGCATGCACTATATCTTCAAAAAACAAATATAGTTTAAAGCAATTCCGTCTTCAGTCCTGAAATATATTCAAAATATTAAAATCAAAAAAACTAACCTGTACCAAAGCACTCACCATGTGTAAATGAATAATGTTTCGAGACATAGATCATCTTTATAATTCAAGATTTATCTATGCTCTAACAGAATCAAAGAACAGTGTGAGGTATTTTTAAGGTTTACTTAAACTTATTGACACTGCATAATGAGATTTATTGAAGCCAAGATATAATTATATATTATATATAAAATAAAATAGAAAGGCCTTTTACTTGATAGTAAAATTTTATTTTTTTATTTTATTTTATATATAATATATAATTATATCTTGGCTTCAATAAATCTCATTATGCAGTGTCAATAAGTTTAAGTAAACCTTAAAAATAGCTCACACTGTTCTTTGATTCTGTTAGAGCATAGATAAATCTTGAATTATAAAGATGATCTATGTCTCGAAACATTATTCATTTACACGTGGTGAGTGCTTTGGTACAGGTTAGTTTTTTTGATTTTAATATTTTGAATATATTTCAGGACTGAAGACGGAATTGCTTTGAACTATATTTGTTTTTTGAAGATATAGTGCATGCTTTGAGAGATTTCTGAATTTACTTATTCGAATATTTAAATATATTAAATATTTCAAATAAATTATATTCTTTGAGAGGTCCTTTAAGTGTGTTCATGTTTTTAAGATGCAAATGGCGTTTTGAGGGCAAGACCAGAAACAAATTTTGTCTCCTTTAAATATTTATTTATTAATTTTAGGGACTTTCGTGTATCTTTTGGTTTATTTATTCCATTTGACATTGTATATTGAGTTTAGATTATATACGTCTATTAAATATAAGCGGTGCTTGTTTTAGACATTAATTTAATTCTAAAAGTTTTTTTGAATAAAATCTTTTAAATTAAAATTGTAGAAGATAAACATATATTAATTTGTTTTAATATTCAAATTTTGTTATATTTCTTCTATCAAGTAAAAGGCCTTTCTATTTTATTTTATATATAATATATAATTATATCTTGGCTTCAATAAATCTCATTATGCAGTGTCAATAAGTTTAAGTAAACCTTAAAAATAGCTCACACTGTTCTTTGATTCTGTTAGAGCATAGATAAATCTTGAATTATAAAGATGATCTATGTCTCGAAACATTATTCATTTACACGTGGTGAGTGCTTTGGTACAGGTTAGTTTTTTTTTATTTTAATATTTTGAATATATTTCAGGACTGAAGACGGAATTGCTTTGAACTATATTTGTTTTTTGAAGATATAGTGCATGCTTTGAGAGATTTCTGAATTTACTTATTCGAATATTTAAATATATTAAATATTTCAAATAAATTATATTCTTTGAGAGGTCCTTTAAGTGTGTTCATGTTTTTAAGATGCAAATGGCGTTTTGAGGGCAAGACCAGAAACAAATTTTGTCTCCTTTAAATATTTATTTATTACTTTTAGGGACTTTCGTGTATCTTTTGGTTTATTTATTCCATTTGACATTGTATATTGAGTTTAGATTATATACGTCTATTAAATATAAGCGGTGCTTGTTTTAGACATTAATTTAATTCTAAAAGTTTTTTTGAATAAAATCTTTTAAATTAAAATTGTAGAAGATAAACATATATTAATTTGTTTTAATATTCAAATTTTGTTATATTTCTTCTATCAAGTAAAAAGCCTTTTTATTTTATTTCATATATAATATATAATTATATCTTGGCTTCAATAAATCTCATTATGCAGTGTCAATAAGTTTAAGTAAACCTTAAAAATAGCTCACACTGTTCTTTGATTCTGTTAGAGCATAGATAAATCTTGAATTATAAAGATGATCTATGTCTCGAAACATTATTCATTTACACGTGGTGAGTGCTTTGGTACAGGTTAGTTTTTTTGATTTTAATATTTTGAATATATTTCAGGACTGAAGACGGAATTGCTTTGAACTATATTTGTTTTTTGAAGATATAGTGCATGCTTTGAGAGATTTCTGAATTTACTTATTCGAATATTTAAATATATTAAATATTTCAAATAAATTATATTCTTTGAGAGGTCCTTTAAGTGTGTTCATGTTTTTAAGATGCAAATGGCGTTTTGAGGGCAAGACCAGAAACAAATTTTGTCTCCTTTAAATATTTATTTATTAATTTTAGGGACTTTCGTGTATCTTTTGGTTTATTTATTCCATTTGACATTGTATATTGAGTTTAGATTATATACGTCTATTAAATATAAGCGGTGCTTGTTTTAGACATTAATTTAATTCTAAAAGTTTTTTTGAATAAAATCTTTCAAATTAAAATTGTAGAAGATAAACATATATTAATTTGTTTTAATATTCAAATTTTGTTATATTTCTTCTATCAAGCAAAAGGCCTTTCTATTTTATCACAATGATGAATTCAAAAATTTTGAAGAAATTAGGGCAAGAATTGATAGAGTATAAGAACACGTTCAGAACAACCAGTGGTATGGAAGAAAGAGATGGTATTAAAAGATTGAAACTGAAAATTTTGAATATTGAGGATTTTATTGATATTATCGTAATTGACAAAAATTTTTTAGATATGACATTCTGATTGATCTTGATTGTATTGAAAAATTTCAGGATCAAAACCTTGAAATTCTACAGAAAATAGAAAACAATGATGAATTAGATGAGAAAAATAAAAATATGATGGATCCAGAATATGAAGTTAATTTTAATGAATTTATAGACACGAAAAATTTTGATACCAAGATAAAATCATTGAGTAACGGAAAAAAAGAAAGATAAATATGTTAACTGAAAAATTTGAAGAAATTTTTGCTAAAAATAAATTTGACATTGGTAAAGTTGAATCTGATGAAGCTCATATAAAACTTATTGAAAATAAATTTACTGCTATAAAACTATTTGGATGTTCGATTGAAGATCAAAAAGAAATAGAACAACAGATTGCAGGATTATTGAAAGCAGATTTGATTGAAGAATCCACATCACCTTTTGCTGCTTCGGTGACTTTAGCTTTCAAGAAAGATGATAATAGAAGATCGCGTTTATGTATTGATTTTAGACATTTGAACAAGATTTTTCTTTCGGAAGTTCAACTGTTTCCATTAACTGTTGAGATGATGCGAAAAACTAGAGATTGTAATTGGTTTAAAACATCACTATCTATTTGTCTATTTTTCTAAAGATCTATTTCTCGAAGGATCCTATCGAATATTATAAGAAAACATGAATTGAATAGCTTTTGTGTCGTATATATTGACGGTATATTGATTATTTCTAAGAGTGTTGAAATCATATTCAACATTTAGAAAAACTATTGATACAATTTTGAAAGAAGGCCTCAGATTGAAATTTTGCTCAACATTCAGGACAATATCTTGGACATATCATAGAAAATAATACCATTTCCCCGTTATATGATAATCTAAAAGCAATGAAAGATTTTCCACTTCCAAAGACAAAAAATAATATCAGGCAATTTCTTGAAAAAATAAATTTTCACTTATAATACCACAAGAGCTTCAAAATTATCGGGTATTTCCCGATAGGTTCGTTGCAAACAAATGAAGGAGTCAAGTTTTTCAGGTTAAAAAATCACGAGCGCGAAGCGCGAGTGATTTTTCCTGAAAAACTTGACGACTTTATTTGTTTGCAGGGAACCTTGAGGGAAATGCCAGATAATTTTGAAGCTCGTGTGGTATTCGGGGGATTATTTTTCCGTCCCAAATGTCGTTCAAATACTTTTCTTGAAGTGATTTGGCAGTCTGATTCCACATTGTTTTTATTGTACCTTCCTTATAGTCTTCTCCATCCATTTTCTTCATATTGTAAGCGTAATCTTTCATAATGTTTGCCAATTGCGCTTCACTCGTTTCAGCACTCAATGTGTATTCCCTCTCAGTACAAAAAGTAGTAAATTGGTTCCAAACTGTTTTTTTTGCCTTCTCCGTATTAATGGGAACATTTCCTTTGACTTTTTTATCGATGGTGGACAGAGAACAAACTCCAAATCGACTCATTTTCATGCAAAATCTCCAATTTTCACAATTGAATTCAACCTGTCAGTTTGACGTGTGGTTAATTTGACTGGATCATGTTTTGTTTTTTATATATAGCAACTACCAGAGAAAATAATCAAAAAATTATCAGTATAATACCATGTAGGTTGTACCACGTGACGTCGAATGGTGCAATTCTATTGGTCGATAATTGGGTCGGAAAAATAATCATTATAAATACATTCCTACTCAATGTAGAATTCTTGAACCATTCCATAACTTACTACGGAAAAATGTAGAATTCAAGTGAACAGATGCCCGTGAAAAATCATTCAATAAAATAAAAGAATATTTAGTTAGTTCCCCTATTTAGGCAATTTTTGAACCGAATTCTTCCACAGTTATTCACACAGATGCGCTAGTATTGAAGAGATTGGTGCCATATTAAAGCAACCTCAAAAAGATGGAATAATTAGGACAGTTGCATATTTTTAGGAAAAGTTGCAACCAGTACAGAAAAAAAAGCCATATATCTAGAATGCTAAGCCATCAAAGAGGCTATTTTATATTCGCAATATTGGCTTATAGGTAGAGAATTTGTTGTTCTTTCGGATCATAAACCTTTAGAAAATTTAAAAATAAAATCCAGAACTGATGACGAATTGGGAAATTTACTTTTTTATTTATCACAAGACAAAATTATATGAAATCCGAGTAGCCAAAATCAAGAAGCAGATTGTTTATCAAGAAATCCAATTCTTGAACTTTTTGGAAATAATGACGAGGGTCTTCAAGTTGTGAATTTACTCAAAATCAAAGATGTAATAAAAAATCAGAAAAATATAAAGATGGTCAATTTGAAGAATACAGTTCAGAAAGGAGATATTTTCTACAAAAATTATAGAATTATTATGACTGTGAATTGTTGAAAGAAACTCATAAAAGAAGTACATGGAAAATATGGACATCTTGGTTCAAAACATGAAGTTTGAGTAGCCAACTGAGACCTTTTTACTATTTTCCTAGAAGGCATGCATCCATAAAAGAAATTTGTGAGAAATGTGAAGTATCTATTAGGAATAAATCGAGACAAGGGAAAAGTTTTGGATTTCTTTCTTAATTAGGATCTACTACAAAACCATTCGAAATTGTTTCCATAGATACTATTGGTGGGTTTGGTGGAAATTATTCAAAAAAAACGATATCTCCATCTATTGATAGATCATTTTACGAGATATGCTTTCATATCGACGTCAAAACATCAGACCGCAAATGATTCCGTTAAGCTTCTTTTTAGAATTCTGAAACAAAATCGTATTGAGATACATTATTGACGGATGAATATAGTGGTTTAAATTCAATTGAGTTTAAAAACTTCCTGAAGGGAAATAATATAACTCCAGTGTTCACAGCAGTGAATTGACCGTTTTCAAATGGTTTAAATGAACGTCTGAACCAAACTTTAGTAACCGTATGAAACGTAGAATAAATTAAACTAAAAAGCAGGGAGCATGGTCGAAAATCGCAGAAGATTGTATCGAAGAATACAATAATACAATAAAATATAATCTTGAAAAAGGTAGAAAAATTGCTTTTCAAAACTCAGTGAGCTCTCATAAAAATAATAAGGATAGAATTGATAAAAATAGGAAAAACCACAATTTTGAGGTTGGTGACTTAGGGTATGTGGAAAATGGTAATAAAATTAACCGGAAAAAACTGTTCAGATTGTGAAGAAAATTTCTAATTCGATTTTTGAAATAGGATATGATCTCAAGAAAAAAAAATCAAATATTTACCATACAAGTAAGCTGCGTCCATATGTTCCTATTGCTGAAGAATTTTCCGTTCCTAGGAATAATTCAGATTAATTATTTCTAGAAGAATTGACTTTTTATTCTAGATTTTTGTTAAAGGTATATTGGTATGTTGTATATATATATAAATATATATATATATATATATATATATATAAATATATATATTTATATATATATATATATATAATATATAAATGTATATATATATAATATATAAATATATAAATATATAATAGATATAGATATATATAATATACATAGATATATATATATATATATATATATATATATATATATATATTTATATGTATATATATATATATAACTATGTATATTATATATATCTATATATATTACATATATATTTATATATTATATATATATATATATATTTACATATTATATATATATATACATTTATATATTATATATATATTAATATATATATATATATATATATATATTTATATAAATATATATTATATATATATATATATATATATATATATATATATATATATTTATATGTATATATAACTTCTTGCGGGCTGACATTGTCTACATAAAACTCAGGCAAGATCCAACCAATAAATACCAGATACAATACAACAAACTAATAAAAAATAGCGTGAAAAAATTTAGTATCGACTGAGGCGGAAAAACTGTTGAAAATAAGTAATTCTACATCTCCAAAAATTTATGGTTTACCTAAGCTCCATAAGGAGGAAACTCCACTGAGATCGATTGTTTCTTGAGTTCACTCTCCATTTTACAATCTATCCAAGCATCGTGCCAACAGTAAATTTAAAATAATAAGAAAAAACGAACATTATATTAAAAACAGCTTTCCATTTAAAGAATTTATAATCACAGTTACTATACCTGATAATTATGTATTGATTTCCTTAGATATAGTATCCCTATATACAAACATCCCTAATATCTTTTTTCAGAATAGTCACATGACAGAGAGAATTTTAATTTGTATACTAATAAAATTGAGAATTTCCTCAACCGAGGACGAAACGTCTTTTTAATATTCATAGTACTTTTTTATTTTGTTTGTGGACTCTAACATCCTAAGAAAAACTAATTTTACTATATATATATATATATATATATATATATATATATATATATATATATATATATATATATATATATATATATATATATATATATATATGAAATAGACTGTTACTCTAATAAATATTTTTGGAAATAATTCCGATGTTGAGATTAGCAGTTAAATACAAATAATTTGACCTATTCAGGTAATTGAAAAAGATATATAGTTTTTGTTATTCAATATTTGGTCGTTTTTCTACCTCTCAAATTAAGTTATTCCCTGAAATAAATTTGCATAAATATACAACAAATGTGTTCCACGAACATGTATCGCAGAAAATGTTCATAATTAACAAAGGCCCAAAGGTTTTATTGTTATGATATTTGTATTCTTAGAAGTACCTTAGCAATTCACTGATCGCAGGTAGGTAATTTTAAAATATCAAGTTCTGCTGAAAGTTTGGAATAATCTATGCAATATTGAATAATATTGATTATATAACTCATGTTTCAAACAACCAATAAAATCCGTGAATTTCCCATAGTTACGGCGTATTGATAAGTGAATATAACCTTGACGACGTGGTATAATCGTTTTGGTGTATCGCCTTCTGCCATATTAGGATCATCTCCATAATAACGTTTTTGGCCTTTCGCCAAATAAAATATAAGTCGAGCTCAAAGAAATGTCAAATATTTATTTTGATAATTGTACCTTCAATATTAATATTATTCGTTGTATAATCGTAATGAATACCGACTTGAGCATAAACAATATATTCCGATTATACGAACTTCTTCACTCGACGTATTTCGCGAAACACCACTTGACCTCCCGTGATGTTTCGCGAACTGCGTCGTGACTTGGTGTATAATCGAATATTGTCTATGCTCTTGTGATATTATAACTGATTATTTATTCGAATCATTTTCATTAGAATTATATCTCATTTCTAAATATTAACTAATAAAATCATTTGATAAGGAAAAAAATTATTGAATTTTGAATTCCCCTTCGCAGCAATGGAACTTTTTCAATGAACGTGTTATAAAAATTCATTCTTTTCCGAAATTCATTTCTTGATAAGAGTTGAAAGTTTCAAGAAAATACTTCCGATTTTGAAGTTGAAAGGGTATAATTTACAATTTTGTTTACAAAATTGCAAACCTGATGAATGATTTGCATAAAATGTTTTTTCTATGAGTTTTGTTGATATTTAAAAGTTAAAAATACCTATTCTTAGTGCAAATTATTAATTAGACATTGTCTAATGGAGATAGCGACAATGTACCCACGCCAGCATTATCTTTTTGATTTCCAGGAAAAAGATCTGGTGTTCATTATGAAATTTTTATTTTGAATAATTACTAGATATTCTTCAACACTGAAAAAAAGGCAAAATAGTTTCGAAGAGCATTTTATTTCATTTTCAATTCGATTGATTTCTATCATAACTGGTTGTAATTTTTTTTAGATTTTAGTGATTATAGCGTTGAAAAATATAGATACTTATTGATTTCCTCTTTATTTTTATTCGAAAAATATAAATTGGTATGTGTTCGGATTATGAGAGGTTGCGTAATATTGCTGGATTTTTTTTAAGTAAATTCCTACAATTAGGTTTTCAGGGTGTATTAAAATGTGAATTTTGAGCTTCGCTCATCTTGTCAGTAATATTCTAATTGCTGAATACATATAATCTTTTCAAAAATTGCTGCTCCTTATTACCTGTAATGAAATGTTTTTACATCACCTTCCGAATCATAATTAATTTTGTCACGCTACATTCAAATTATTTGACATCTTTCGTGAAATATTTCATGATAGATAGCTGTGAAAATATTAAGAGATGGACAGAAAAAAAAACTTTGTGTATTTTGATTAGAAAATAATGAACCTTCGTGTAAGTTTTTCAGTATTGAATTATTATTTTCTCAAATAACGAATCTAAGTGATACAACCAAAATAAAATTCAAACATCTTTTTTACGGTAACTGTAAAACAGAAATTCCTTATACAAAAGTCTCGTGCTGTCTGGTAATGATTTTTCAAGCCATTTTATGGGTTAAAAATTGGGGGTTGCATTTTGAAAGAAAGTTTCTCAAAAACTTGTTTTCGGATTTTCCTACAATTCCATGTATCATTCCAGAGTGATGCTTCTAATCAGTTTAATGGGTAAATCAGGGAAATTCATGGTTCAGTGCTGCCCAATTAAAACGGTAACGTAATTGGAACAAAGCCCAGATATATTTTATTATGTTAATTCTGAAACTAGGTATGTTCAAAAAAAAAGGATTCAACCTTGTTGATGAATTAGTTTTTTCATTCACGTCGAACTGAAAATAGAATCAGGAAAATTTCTAAGAAATAAGTATTGGAATAAACATCATTAGAATATAGGACGTAAATTCAGATTTATGGAATTTCATTAGTGATATCCCATTTAACATGTATGCAAATTTAAATTAGGACCACAAAATAAATTTGAACACGAATGGAATTCTTATTATAACCTTTAAAACAAAGTGAGCGTTGAGGCAATTTTTCGAAAATTTTCAAACACAAAAATCATAAAATGAATATTTTTTGATTCCCTAAATATATTGTTTATGTATAATATATAACATGTTCATTTGATTTTTTTTCTAATAGAAATGTTATCGATTGGTGAACTTCGTTGATGTAGTTAAAGAATGTGTTCAATTGTCTGTCAATATATGTGTAACATATGGTTTGAAACCACTTATAGAATGAAAGTAGTTGTGTTCTCATGTTACAAAATTATAAAAAACAGTGGTATACGTCAATCTTTAATTCAATAGTGCGCTTTTTAAACATAAATTTAATTATATTGGGTGATTCGCGCAAAGTCCAGCATTGTCCGTCCCTTTTATTTTAAATGGATATTTCTATATTTTTAAAGCTCCTTAATAACCTGATTTTAATGAACTATATCCTGTATGTTCTATTATAAATAATACCGGATAAAATTTACAATTGGTTTCAAGAAACTGAACACTTAAATTTTATGATGTAATCCACCTTGGTGGTAGAAGACTAACAGATTAAATCTGTTTTGATATTCAAAGTTTGTAATAATCCTTCTATCAAGTACAAAAAACCGCTTCTTATAATTTTATTTTATACATAATATATAATTATATTAGGTTTTTGAATAAAGAAACTTATTATACAGTTTCCAGTGGTTTAAGGAAGGCCATAAAATGTCTTACAAACTTTGTGTGATTTCCGTGTTTATATAGAACTTAGAGTACCTTGGATATCAGATGTACCTACCTTGTTTAAAATTGCAATCACAGAGATTCCAAAAATTGTTTGGTACGATTACAAGTTTATTTATTTTATTTGATTTTATCTTTCAAATGTAAAGTTGAACTGACCTTATCTAAAATTCTAATTGTTTTTGAGAATGTGCTACATGCTTTTGAAGTAACTCATTTAAATATTTAAACATATTAAATATCTCAAATAAATTAGTTTTGGAGAAGTTCTTAAAATTATGTTGTGCATTTTGGAAAAAGATTATATTTTCATAAATATAAGACAAGAAACTAAACATTTTGTCAAATGTTTGTTACAGGCAAAACGTTCGTACCACGCCTGTCTGACGAGTTCACGTGCGCATGTTTGGAACGAAACATTCAATATTACTTATTTTTTAATTTTAAATAACAATTTATTTCAATTTTTTTTTGATTTTTTTATTTCATTGGATATTGTATAATGAATTTTGATTTTATACGTCTATTAAATATAAGCAGTGCTTATATAAGATATGAATTTAATTCTAAAATATTTTAAAAAATAAATTTTTTTAAAATTAAAATTGTAGAAGACCAACAGATTAAATCTGTTTGGATATTCAAAGTTTCTAATAATCCTTCTATCAAGTAAAAAAAACCGCTTCTTATTATTTTATTTTGTATATAATATATCATTAAATTAAGTTTTTGAATAAAGAAATTTGTTATACAGTTTCCAGTGGAAGGAAGGCTAACAGATTAAATCTGTTCTGATATTCAAAATTGAATTAAATTTCGAAAGTCTGTATTTAGGTTATTTACAAAATTTAAAGCGTGATAAGTTGTTAATTTCATTATTTAACCCTGTATTATACATAATAGACGATGTATTAGTTTAAATCAGGTTGTTGGGGAGCATTAAAAAATATAAAAATATATTTCGAAGGGTATTCCATTTAAAATAAAGAGGACGGACTGTGCTGGACTTGCGGGAATCACCCTATATATTTGAATTTATGCTTAAAATGCGTACCATTGAATTATTCAATGGTCCCAGTGTTTTTTATAAGTCTCTAATATAAGGACACAAAGAATTTTATTCCATAAGTGGATTCCACACTGTATAAAAATGTCAACGTACTCTACCAGTGCTGTACCAGAAGAACGTTCTATTGATTGGAAGTTTCAGGATTCTCTTCTCTAAGGAATCTATGAAATTTTCGGCTAAAGGAGAACTCAGAGGGTTACTCATAATTAACCCTCCGTTATTTTTTTAAAATTCATTAAAGCAAAAATAATTTTGATTTAAGCAGGTTTTCAATAAAAGGCTCTTTCCCAATATATGATTATCAGAAACCTGATTAAAACAAATTGTAGAAATTACTGTTTTACTACCAATAAAAATTTTTTTATTGGTAGTAAATTTATTGGTAGTAATTATGATCAACTACCAAATAGTAACGGCTGAAACAATTCTGTATCAGAAACCTGCCTAAATCATAATAATTTTGATGTCAATAGTGAATTTTACTTTATCTGTCAACTATTATTCATTTGACATTTAATGTTCACTGTTTATTCTTTGACCGCATAAGATACCGAATAATAACATTTCAATATACATTCTGTCAAGAAAGTACCGGGAATTATCGATTTAAATCTGGCGGGGCAATGAGGCAGGTAAAAATTTTTTTTCCTAGGTTGGTACCACTATCCTTAATTACTATGCCAAGCTTGAGCGGGATCTGTCAACTAGTGTGTTTGCAACAGCTGATTAAGTCAGTCGATGTCAGAGTGCCTGCCGATTTTTACTATGGGTGATTACGTTGAGCAAAGAATTTGTTTAAAGTTTTGTGTTGCAAATGAATTTTCATGTGCCGATGCATTGAAAATGTTGCAAAAGGCCTTTGGTGATAATGCTCTATCGAAAACTCGTGCATATCAGTGGTACAGAGCCTTCAAGGACGGTCGTGAAGTGGTCGAAGACTTGCCTGGTTCTGGACGCCCATCGACGGCTTCGATCGAAGATAACGTCGATAAAATTAAGGAAAGGGTGCTGGAAAACCGGCGAACCAGCTTGAGAGAGATAGCACATGATCTTAAGATATCCCACGAGTCCGCACGTACGATTTTGATTGATATTTTGGGCATGAGAAAGGTGGCCGCACGACTCGTACCGAAAGACCTGAATTTTTTTCAAAAATGTCATCGCGAACAGGTTGCTTCAGACATGATGGATCGCTGTAATTCCGATTCTACATTCATGGAACGCATTATAACTGGTGATGAGACCTGGGTCTACGAGTACGATATGCAAACAAGCCAGCAATCATCGGAATGGGTGGCAAAAAATGAGCCGAAACCGAAAAAACCACGCCAAAGCCGCTCGAAAATGAAGGTGATGCTCATTGTTTTCTTCGATATCCGTGGCGTGGTGCACTACGAATTCATTCCAGAGGGTCAGACGGTAAACAAGGAGTATTACCTAGGCGTTATGAAACGTTTGCGTGAGCGTATCCGTAAGAAGCGGCCAAATTTGTGGGCGAACAACTCATGGATTTTGCATGACGATAACGCGCCTTCTCACCGAACTACGATTGTGACTGACTTTCTCGCCAAAAACTCAACAAACGTGCTTCAGTAACCACCGTATTCGCCGGATTTGGCTCCCTGCGACTTTTTCCTCTTCCCAAAACTAAAATTGCCCCTTCGTGGCAGCCGTTTTGAGTCGATTGAAGCCATAAAACAAAATTCGGCGCGAGAGCTAAAGTCCATCCCGGAAAGCGCCTATAAAAAATGTTTCGATAATTGGAAGTGCCGTTGGCATAGATGTATTGGAGCAAATGGAGCCTATTTTGAAGGCGACCCAATAAATTTTGACGATTAAATGTAAAAATGTTGTTTTAATTGAAAATTCCCGGTACTTTCTTAACAGAGTAGTATTGTTCTGGTTGATTTTTGATTTGTATTTTTCTTGTTATTAGGTTTCTGCCTGTTGCAAATGAATAATTGAATTCCTATTATTATTAAAAAACTGCTTGATTGAGATTTGTTCACATAAATTCAGTCGATAAATGGATCTTATAAAAAACCCGCTCAGAGGAATTTTCGATTGATGAATTCTTCCACGTGTCCTCTATACTATCGCAGAGCTTAAGCGTAATTTGTTATTTAGTTTGTTACTCCTTTTTGTCAGTTTATCTCAAGTGTGTCTCGCAATTTTCACAATGAATAAAAATATCATACAAGGAATCATTTTAAAAGTTTTTAGTGTAAATGGAATTTCGTGCGAAGAAGCACTGAGGATGTTTAATGAGGCTTATGCTGTACAATCTAAACACACTGAAAAAAACACGATATTGTCGATTCACTCTGAGGGTAATATTAATTTTTTTCTCGATTATATCAGTACTTTACATTGGAAACTCGTGTCAGCAGGTGAGACAGTGAATGTTTATTAATATCTGAGCTTTATCCGTTGCTTAAGAGAGCGAATTGTCGACAAAGACCATATTCTTGTAAATTCGTGGATTTTGTAACAGGATAACGGGTAAAGCTATCAACGAATATCTAGCCAAAAACTCTGCAAATTTCCAAATGGGAGAATTTTGAGTCCAAAATGGTCTCATACAAGTACGTTGCATCATACTGATGAAGAATGCGAGGTCAACAGTAAATATGTCCGGCCGTCCGGGAAAAGCTTCAGACAATAAATTTTTAGGGAATGTTTTGAACCTGAATATCTAGTTTGCTAATGGGCAAAAACAGTTCCAATGATTCCATAGTTATTCACATTTCAAACTTTTTCTTGCTTTCACAATAGTTGCTAAATCACTATTCCGATCGCCATTAAATCTGATATTTGAGTGTAAATCAACGAGTTTCGTAAGAATCGCCTGTCCAGGCGAATGATAGAATGAAAATTGCCCATTTTCTAACGTAAACGTCTAGAGACTAGACATTTTCCAGGTGGGTTATGAGACTAAATCATAGACTCGTTATCCTTGAGAGACAAAACATTCCTTGAAATCTTATTTGTTGTGAAGCCAACATTAGGATTGTTTTGATAAAGACGAAGATTGCAGATTAACGAGTGCGACAAGGATGAACAAATCTTATACTCATACACCGGCAACATGATATTTAAATGAATTCAGAGTTTTAATATAGGGTAATAATAAAATTTTTAGTACGTTTGGGCAAACCACCAAATTCCTACGAGAATAGACCCAATAGAGATGACCTCAATAACTCTATCTGGTCATTTCGTAAATCTTTGATTGTCTCGGTCTTTACTTGACGGAAATTTATCTTCAATATCAGAAAAACAAATGTTAACTTCCTTTATTTTATTGATTTACACGACAATTGTTTCATTCAATAAAGTTCATTTTCATCTAACCAAAATGTAGCTCTCAAAAACATTTGTTGTCCTAGATTATTTATTTCTTCCCGATTTGCTCTTTCTATAACTATTTGTATCATCTGTGAAATTTACCATATTTTCTTGACTGAACTGAAAAATGGCTGTCTGTGTAGAGCGATCTGTATATGAGCATGTTGACTTGCTGAGAAGATATTATACGAGTGGAAGTAATTCAATATTCTGCTGCACATAAGATGTTCGAATATCTTTGAAAAACTCGAGAATAAACAAAATGGTCTGCAATTTTTTCCCAATTCTTGTTCACCACTTTTAAATATGGGTTTTATCATAGCTAGCTTTAATGAATCAGGAAATATTCCAAATTTGAAGAAGTCATTCACTACGAATGAAAGAGTATTACATATTGAACTTAATGAAAATTTTACTAAAGTGTGGGTATTTCATCATCACCACTGCTCAGCTTATTTCTTAATGATTTGGTGAGTGATTTAATCTCTTCTGGATTTGTTGGTCTTAAGTTAAATGATTTATCACTGTCTTCGATTGAATTTTAGACTATCAGAATTGGTGTATTAGCTAGATTGTTTGCTGTTGTTTCACAGAAATGAGCATTAAAAAGTTCTGCAACCTTCTTTCACTTGACAAGATCCTGAGCCTTTTTTACTTCCCCTGATTTCACCGTAAATTTGCCACATCATTTCACATTTATTATCTGATCTTGCTATTCTATTTTCAAATGATTTGAAGTAAAACACTTTATTTCCGCTTATTTTTATTTTTTAATGAAAATTGTTTCGTCAATTACATATTGACTTCGTCAGGTGAGTATGGTAACTAACTACTTTTACAAAATCTTTCTCCTTAAATACAAGTTTCACTAAAAATACGTGATAAAATGAAGTTTTTAAGGAATTTATTAAAAAAGGTTCAACAACGGAGAAAGGTTCACATCTGTTTGGTCGTTCAACAAAATATTCATTTTATGATGCCGGTTTATTTCCATTGCTTCTAAAAGGTCCAATTTATTGCATTTGTTCTCGAAATGGAGAACTTCAAAGTTACGGTCAAAATCATGTTCGGATTCTTGTAGATGCCTGGCATAAGTGGAGTTTGATTTATACTAACGAATGAATTCTGGTATTCCTGGATTCTACTCTCAAAAGATCTACCCGTTTGGCCAATGTATACATATGGACATGTACCACAATTTAACCTATATTCTCCTGATCTCTTGTTCTTGTTGACGATATCTTTATTATTTTTTATTAATTTACCTAAAGAATTTATTGTTTTATAATAGATATTGACATTTCGTTTTTTCTTTAAATATCTAGCTATCTGTGCAGATTTTTGTCCTATGTATGGTTAAAGAAAAAACGAAATGTCCATATCTCATATAAAGCAATAAATTCTTTAGGTAAATTAATAAAGAATAATAAAGATATCGTCAACAAGAACAAGAGATCAGGAGTATATAGGTTAAATTGTGGTACATGTCCATATGTATACATTGGCCAAACGGAGTAGGATCCAGGAAGAGCAGAATTCATTCGTTCGTATAAATCAAACTCCACTTATGCCAGGCATCTACAGGAATCCGAACATGATTTTGACCATAACTTTGAAGTTCTCCATTTCGAGAACAAATGCATTAGATTGGACCTTTTAGAAGCAATGGAAATAAACCGGCATCATAAAATGAATATTTTGTTGAACGACCAGACAGATGTGAACCGTTCTCCGTTCTTGAACCTTTTTCAATAAATTCCTCAAAAACTTAATTTTATCACTTATTTTTATTTAATACCCGTTCGGACCGAAGATCCGATAGACCCGCTATCCGCGAAAGCCCGTATATTTTACGGATGACTTTCCGTCGCGTCGAAACGAACGGATGAAAATTTCCGGACTTTTCCCGCGCTCGCCAAACGGTCACCGCCCTCCGCCAAGGAATGACCAAACGGGGATGACCAAAGACGGAATTTGAACGAAAAGTAGATCCCACCTAAAATTATAGAAAATTGTTGAAAAAAATTGATTTTTTCAAACCGGTTCGATCGAAAAATATAGATTATTATTATTGTTATCCTGATACTCCTAGATCTTCTGTGAAGATCCCTCAGAAGCTTTTTCAACTTGTGCGAGTTAGGAGTTCAGTTGTGTTTTCTGTGTAGGCTTTGTTACTGCGATCTTGCGCCACTTTCGGTCACAGCGCTTCCTTTGTGTGTAAAGAAGGACTTCAATTGCTGAGACATGACTACTCAGCACTTTCACTCTTTGTGCTTCTTTGAAGCAGGGTGATGGGTTAATGCTTTTGAGCCATCAAAAGCCACAGTGAAATTACTTTTTCAAATTTGGCAATAGTCTTTCGTGTTGTCTTCTTCACATTTATTCAACCAAGAAAAATCAGATTCCCAGTCGAGATTATAGTGGCAAAATTACTCCGCACCGATGAAAAGATAGGTTTATTCCCGTTTGGACTGCCCTATGGCCAATCAATATAACGGGTTTTTCAATACGAATGATTCAATTCAAAAGGGTTATAATTGTTTCACTGTATATTATTTTTGATATTACTCATGTTATTTCTGCCATTTAATCATTGAAAGACACACGCTTCAACAACGTTTAGACATTTTTAAATTGAAAAATCAGTGCTTATTAGTGAAAACTGTTAGAAATTCAAGAAGAATTCATGGACGAGGTTATTCAGTTAATCGACTTACTATTCGTCGTATTCGAGATGAATTTGAAAATGAATGTTCTTTTCATGATACAAAATTACCAGTACGACAAAGGAATGCACGCACACAAGGGAATATTGACTTGGTTGCAGCAAGTGTAAGAGGAAATCCAAATTTATCGGTTCCATGCTGTTGTCAATATCTAAATCTTTCTCAAACAACAATTTGGAGAATTTTAAGGAAAGATTTGAGTTAACTTCCTCACAAATTGTTGAGAACTAGGTGGATTCAATAAATTTAGATTTTCCCTCACACTTGCTGCAACCAAGTCGAGTTGTGTGAGTGCATTTCTTTGTCGTACGGGTACTTTTGTATCGTGTGAAAAAAAATCACTTTTAAATTTGTCTACAATCATCATCATCATCAACCAGCCCTCATAGCGTCCACTGCTGGACATAGGCCTCCCTCATGACTAGCCACTTGACTCTATCCTGGCCTGCCTGGATCCAGTTGTTTGCAATCCTTTTCAGGTCATCGGTCCATCGTGTAGGTGGTCTTCCTCTTCTCCGCTTATCGGTGCGTGGTCTCCATTCCAACAACCTCTTTGTCCATCTATCGCCGCTCATTCTGGCTACATGACCCGCCCAGTTCCACTTCAACGTGGTTATTCGCTCGACGATGTCCATTACACGCCGGTTTTTCTCCGCAGGTCCTGGTTTGTAGCGTGGTCTCTTAAACTCAATCCAGTCATTGACCTTTCCATTTTACGTTGTGCAACCTTCAGTTTTTTTGCGGATGTCTTTGTTAAGGCGAGTGTTTCCGCGCCATAGGTGAGCACTGGTAGAACGCATTGATCGAAAACTTTTCTTTTTTGACAGATGTGTAAGTCACTCTTGAAGACGTGTTTCAACCTTCCATAGGCTGCCCATCCAGGGCTGATCCTTCTATGCATCTCACATGTCTGATTATCTCTAGATATTCTAATCTCGTGGCCCAGGTAGGTGTATTTTTCGACCCATTTTATTTCTGTGCTATCGATGTTTAGGCCTTCGCTCATTTGTCATGATCTTTGTTTTGGAAAGGTTCATTTTCAGACCAACCCCGGAGCATGCCACTTCTAATTCATGGAGCATTTGTTTCGCCTCTCCTAAATCGTCAGTTGTTAGGACGATATCGTCCGCGAAACGGAGGTGGCTAAGCTTCTGTCCGTCTATGTTTATTCCTTTTGTATCCCAATCAAGTGTTTTGAAGGCATGTTCCAGGACTGTGATGAATAATTTAGGAGACATGGTGTCTCCTTGCATCACACCTCTTCCGATTTTGATACGGTTGGTAGCTTCGTGTAGTCTAACTGACATAGTAGCCTTTTTGTATACATTCTGTCAAGAAAGTACCGGGAATTATCCATTTAAATCTGGCGGGGCAATGAGGCAGGTAAATGGGTGATTACTATGGGACGATAACGCGCCTTCTCACCGAGCTACGATTGTGACTGACTTTCTCGCCAAAAACTCAACAAACGTGCTTCAGCAACCACCGTATTCGCCGGATTTGGCTCCCTGCGACTTTTTCCTCTTCCCAAAAATAAAATTGCCCCTTCGTGGCACCCGTTTTGAGTCGATTGAAGCCATAAAACAAAATTCGGCGCGAGAGCTAAAGTCCATCCCGGAAAGCGCCTATAAAAAATGTTTCGATAATCAGAAGTGCCGTTGGCATAGATGTATTGGAGCAAATGGAGCCTATTTTGAAGGCGACCCAATAAATTTGGACGATTAAATGTAAAAATGTTGTTTTAATTGAAAATTCCTGGTACTTTCTTGACAGAGTAGTATATTGTAGATAAGTTTTGAATATCTGTAATCTTCAGTAGTCTACAATAGGTCTAATAATAATTATTATTGGATCAAAATTAACTGAATAGGGTCGTCTTAAATTTCTCACAATTTTCTCAAATGAGCACTGATGTTGATGAAATAATTTAATAATTCCTAAACATTGTTAAAACGTTATCTTTCCATGATTAAATTACATAATAGGCTGAACACCAATGACACGTGAAGTGTCAAAAATAATTTCTTGACATTGTAACACTGTATATTAACGTGTTGCCATTATCACCATTTTGAATTCTATCATTCCTATTGTTACTTTCTTGCGAAGCGTTTACAATTTTGAAAGGATCGTAAACAACATTGAATGGACCCGGATAGAACAATATTGCGATGCAACTGACGAACCGCCACTGAATTTTGTTAATCGTGAAACATCCTTCTTTTGATTGTGTTTTTAAAATTAAGGTCATCACAAAATTCTACTTCGCGGGTTCTACAGAAGCGGTAATGAAAGTGGCAAAAATTATTCAAGCAGAGGAAAATTGATATATTTTAGAGAAGAAGTAATGAACCCTTCTATGAAATATGTGGAGATTTTCAAATACACATTACGTTAACATGTATCATCCTTTCTAAACATAACAGCATCTAACAACGGCTCCTACAACAATAGCAGCAAGTATAAAACTAGGCATCTTTGACCGCAAATTGCACTGCACACGCATCCGCAACAAGCGCTTTCCTAACCATTTAGAAATTTAGTCGGTCGAGTTTCGAGTTCTCTCAACAGACATCGGAAGTCTTTCACTGGGAGAACAGCAGTACGCAAGTCAGCAGGGAGCCCCCAAATACTCCGTTTTATCGAACTCCCAAACTTCAGTGTTTTGTTTATGTTTGTATGACTGTGTAGGTGAAAGTGGTAAACATGGAAGACAGTGTACAGGTGGTAGCGAACAAAAATTTGACGTATTTCTCGAACAGGACGCAGGTGGATATAGAATTTCAGGATTTGTCATATGCTGTGCCCCAAGGGAGGAAAGGTGAGAAAAGAGAGGAGAAATTATGGTGAAGGGTTCTCGTTGAGAGTCCGGAAAATATTTCGGAAAATGTGGTTTACTGGTGTATATTTATTCAATTGCATGTCCTCCTAGAGTCGAAACTGAGGGTTCTCTCTTAATGTGGAAGTTATGAGCTTTTTCCAATAAATAAAACGGTGATCAGTTCATAAATATTTGAACCTCCACACAAAGATTTGCGGTAATTCCCTTCAAAATCATTCAGTGAAAGAAAAATGAAAATTATATTGACATAGCAAGTTCAGTTGTTTTTAACGGAATTTCAGTCATTCTTGAAGTGAATAATTGATATTAGGGTCAATTTTATTGTAATTTGACAGAACTGTTTATTGCGAGAAATACGAAATGAATACAGGTGGTTTGGTTATCAATGAATATCTTCGAAGATATTAAGCACACTCATTAGGAACTATCGTAGTGTAATCAAAGTGTAGAATATTAGGATCATTAATTTCAATATAATATCAAAATTTTGTAGAAGGGTAAGTAAATATTGGGAGCATTGGGAGCTGTATAGAAATATCAATAATTCTTCCACAAATTTCATATAATAGTACAGTTTGAAGCAAAAAATTCAATGAATACCTCGTTGAAATTCTCTTAAGAATCTTGTATAAATTAAGAATATATTCAAGTTATGGATAATTGAGAGTATTTTTAAAAGTTTCATTTTCCCAATATATGAGATGAAAACTGAAATTATGGTTTCCCTGATATCATGAAGGCTTTCGAACATCCACATGATTGCCTTCTGTAACACGAAAAAGCCAAGGTGTGAAAATCAATTTCTATTAAATGAAATAATTTTGAAATAAATATTGTATCATACTTGAACTGATTTTCTTGCTCTCGTTTTTGAAAGCGAATGTAATAATTGATAATATTTCACGTAAATAACAAAAGTAGATAAATTATTTATAATTTAAAATTATGCAAAAAGGCAATCACAAATAAATATCAATACTCTTCATTCAATTCGTGATTACCGATCAATATTGAATGGAAATTAGTGCTGGCAGGTACAAAACTGCTGAGTAATCAGTTGTCCTTTTGATCAGAGACAGAAGTTTGGTTGGCATCATCAAATAGCCTTTGATCTTTGTTAGAAATGCAGTCAGTAGGACTATTAGACCATATAAAGAGACTGAAGGAGAGACTGACAGATTAATAGTAATTGTCCTAGTAATAATACGTCGCAACAAACCCAGTATATTACTTAGTCAGCCGATAGAAATTAATTGTCTATTCCTGTTCTTAAATGTCATTTTCATAAATCTAGAGTACGTATACGATAGTAATATCATCAGAATTACAATGTATAAGAGCTCCTTGAGTTTTCCTGCCTAGGCACTTGTTTTCAATGAGAGCAAGATCATTCAAAGTGGTTGTTGGCTTAGTGAAGAAACTTACTCTTTACAATTGATCTCGTGAATAATGCTTCCCTTCAAACTCTTAAGTTTGAAGATAAGCAAGACATACTAAAGGCTATTTTGCAGTGCAATAAAAACTTATTGGGGGAAAATAACTTTCATTTGAAGAACTGAATCGTTGAGTCTATGATGAACAATTACATGTAAATACCACCATCAATTCCAGAATTATCTCACTGCACGCTGAATAAGAAGGACGACTAATTTTTACAATGTTAATGAGAATGCCGGGTTGCATGAGAACTCTCCAGTAAGTCCGGAACATGTGTTTATCGTCGAATTAAACTGTCTGGCCAAATATCAATTTTATTGAACATGTATCATAGAGCCATTTATTTAGGTTGATAACCCTACAGAAACTATGCACGAACTTTGCTGTTGCAATAGAAGATTGTAGGAACATAACGCAAGAATTATTGAATTATAGACATTTATAGGCGATATCTTGCATTTGAAAAGTCTAAAATGAAATAATAATAATTTCAGTTGCTATTTTCTTCGAACAGATTATCTCAAATTTTCTCTTCCAAATTTTTGAACATATAACTAATGTGAATAAATTGGATTTATTTAATATTTTTGTGTTGTTTTTCGTTAATTACATCCATGTAGAAATCTTTTTCTCACCTACATCATTAGGAGAGTGTAAGTGTTTTTAAATAATGAAGTACCATATTTATCTCTTCCTTAATTATCGACACTTTTATACTAATACAATAAATCCGGATGTATGTCAGTATACGTTTCGATATTTGTTGCTGTTTCGCTCCTAAAGGATAATCCGATCTAATGGTTTATTCGTAACCCAATAAATTATAAATGAGGCAGAATTTTTTTTAATTTTCCGTAAATTTCAGTTTTCAGTAAGTATGACATGTTTTAACTGTCACTATCACTGGAAATAACATAACAGTTTTTACTCTCAATTAGTTGCAACGCCAATGAAATATCTTGGAAGGATTGTAGTGTGCAGGGTGATATAATTGAAAATTACAGAGCTACTAATATGAAAATAAATATTTGTATTTCTCGGACTATTAGGTTTATATACAAAACATCTAGTGAAGAGAAAATTCTAATATTTCACCTCAATTTTGTCGCTAACTATTCCGAAATTGAAAATACCATATGACTTGTCTAAATTTCGAAATCGAACTAACTTTCAGAACCGCTGTTTAGTTTTCTTTTATAATTATAAAATTTTGTTATGTGTGTGGGTTCAGCTTCTGGTACATTCAGCCTTCATCACTTTTACTATTTTCCTCTTAAACTTCCAACATTTCAGTAATAAAGATACCTCATCTAAAAGGCCATATTACAAAACTGTACTGGGAATCGGTCAATAAGGCAAAAATATCTATTTTTTATCTAAATTCATTGTATCACCTTCAAGATCTTTTCGAAAATAACCTATTGAAGCCAATAGTCCAGTCAACGTTTTTGAACGCATTTTCAGGACTCGACTTCAGTATTCCCTGCGAATTGTCTTCAAATTGCGCCTATTGCGCCTATGTAACTATTAAACATTAGAGTCTTAAGCTAAAATTACTCGTTCGGGTTCGTATCTTGGCATGGAAAATAATTTTTCGCTAGGATGGCCGGCCACGATTTAACTCTTAGGTAAAAAATTAACAACGGAATGCCTAAAGCGGCGTGAGGACACAGTGACAAAGCTTAACCATAACCCAACTGATCACCTAACTCGCTCAAGCTACAGTTTCTGAGGGATCTTCACAGAAGATCTAGGACTATCAGCATAAAATATCAATGTCTTTTATCGACTGGAAACAGTCGGAGGTGGTTACTTGAGTTTGGGAAAGAAAAAAAATTCTGGGTCCATATCAGAGAAAAACAGTGGTTGTTGAATGAGAAATATTCAAGTTTTTCTCAACAATTCTTCCATGAGTGAATTGTGTAAATTCATCTTGTACATATATAACCACTCAAACTTGTACATATATAACCACGAGCATTTCTGAAAACAATAAATTAAATAAACTTATTTTAATATTAGCCTTCTGAATATTTAATTTCAGAAAATTATATTCAATAATTATAACTTCAGGAATTTAATTGAATTAATATCATATAAGTACTACTTATATCAAACGACATATAAAATAACATTCATTATAAGACATCCAAATGATATAACAAAATCCAATAAATAAATATGTTAACCAAAATCCTATAAATTAAATATTTTGAGTAGACAAAATTTTATTTCTGCTGATCAATCTTATGAAAACAAATATCTTTCAGAAATGTTTAACATAATCTTAAGAATTTCATCATAAAACTATCTTACTTAGAATATTCAATATTATTGGATATCTAACTAAGTTACTTTCTATAAAATCTCAAGATATGTAAAAACAGTACTGAAAAACAAGTTTTAAGAGAGACTTTGCTTTGTCAGTACTCGCATAATTCATATTCAATAAAATATAACATCAATTAACAACAAATATTTACTCACCCTTCAACTCTTTAGAAAATTTCTGGTAAATGAATACTGAAAAATTTAGATGGAGTGTAATGTTAACTACAAATAAATAATTCTGTGGTTTACCCTTGATCTAAAAGATTGAAAGACAATTTCACTGCCTCTGTTATAGCACAATGACTATCTGTATAAAGAATGTTAAGGAAACATTCTTTATACATAATAAAAGAATTATTATGTAAAACCTCTTCATAATTCAACTTTCTGAAAAATTAAACCAAATTGTCTTAAAAAAACTATGTTCCTATTTAAATAGACATACGAATGTAGAATTCTCAAATATGGAACAAAACTTCAAAATATAGAAAAATTTATAGGGAGTAAAGAAAACTGACGATGCAGTATACCGTTGCATATAAATATCATAACAAATTCTATAATAAAAAATGCTCTATGTGATATCGGCTACTTATGTTATTTAGTTTCTTATTATTTATTTAAATATTTTAATATTAGCCTTCTACATATTTAATTCCAAAAAATTATATTTAATGATTATAACTTCTGAAAAATAAATTAAAATAATGTCATATAAGTACCACTTATATCAATTGACATATAAAATAAACATTCATTATAAGACATCCGAATGGTATAACAAAATCCAATAAATAAAAATTATTAACCAAAATCCCATAAATTAAATATTTTGAATAGACAAAATTTTGTTTATGCTGATCAATCTTATGAAAACAAATATCTTTCAAAAATATCCAACATAATCTTAAGAATTTCATCATAAAATATTTTGAAAGATATTGGTTTTCATAAGATTGATCAGCAGAAACAAAATTTTGTCTATTCAAAATATTTAATTTATAGGATTTTGGTTAATAATTTTTATTTATTGGATTTTGTTATACCATTCGGATGTCTTATAATGAATGTTTATTTTATATGTCAATTGATATAAGTGGTACTTATATGACATAATTTTAATTTATTTTCAGAAGTTATAATCATTAAATATAATTTTTTGGAATTAAATATGTAGAAGGCTAATATTAAAATATTCAAATAATTTTATATACCTTCTATCAAGAATTAACCTCTATTTATGTTATTCAATTTCTGTCAATTTTCTTCATTTCTAAAGATTCTTTTATATTTTAAAGTGCAATGGCATTTGATAATACTATATGTCTGCTTGAATAGAAACAAGATATTTTGATTAAATTTTTTGTAAGAACAAATTATGTCTCAGAGGTTTAATAGAATAATCTTTTTTTTATTTATATGTAAAATTAAACATTATCTTTTATAAAACTTTCTTTGAATTAATTCCATTTTATGTATTGGATTAAGTGTGGACAGCTCAGTGGTAGAGCATCGGCCTCGTGACCGGAAGGTCCGTGTTCGAATCCTCTTCTGGTGGAAAAGAAATGTTCTAGTTGGACGGGTGTCGGCGACCATTGCACTGTTGGGTCAAAATTTAACAGTGCTGTGACCTAAAGTGGCGCAAGATCGCAGTAACAAAGCCTACCCAGAACACAACTGAACTCCTAACTCGCACAAGCTGAAAAAGCTTCTGGGATCTTCACAGAAGTTGAAGGAGTATCAGGATAATAAAAAAAAGTTATAAAAAGTGCCCACTTATTTTAAATATTCCTCAATTTTTTATTGAAACAACAATTATCATAGTGGAATAAGAGAGACATGAAATTCCAAATGGAAGAAACAATGCAAAAGATATTTCGGAATATAGAACAATTTAAGGACTAGGTACCCTTAAGCACTATTTTTATTTTCAATAGTTTTGTTAATCAGAACTCCACAAATTGAAGATGATAGAGAAACCGAATACTTATATTTGCATCACATTGTCTGAATTTTTAGGATTCCGCATCTACTTTATAATACTCTGGTATCATTTTAAATGAAGTTTTTTTTGTATTCTTCAACAAGTCGACAAATAGCGAAACAGAGGGATGATTATGTGAATCACAATCTTTGAAAACATCAAAATGAGTGTTAACAAAAGAACGATTACTCAATGAATTTTTTAAGTATACCAAATACACGACAGATAGTGTCATTTTTAGCGTTTCAATATGGATGTCATGAAATTTAAAATAAATATGCATATGCGTTATTCGTATGAATTTGAATAACATTCAGTAGCTCCATAGGACATTCTGGTTTCTTCTAAATTCTTATACAGTGACGATCAGCCACTAGACCAAACCATATTCTACCAGTAAAAAGTATGTTTTTTCATTCTATCAACAACCAGTTCAGATAGTCTTGCGCCCACTGCCACCAAGTGACTTGGTGACAAGAAGTCTAGAGAGAACTCCGAGATATCTTTCAGACGATGTTTTTACGTAAATATTAGTAATAACCCAGTTAGTTCTCAGAGCAGGAACAACTACGTCTCCAGTTTCTTTATATTCTATTATAGTTCCGATGACCCTACATCTAACAAATTTTGAATGATTGGCTTTTTGATAATGCAAAAACCCTTCTTACCGCACATCAACGATCCTAGCCATCATTTTTGTACTTGCCTACACCAATTTACATTCATCACTGAATGAGAATAATAAATATTTATTAATGTCTACTCCTATATGAATAAAACAAGTACTGATAATATTTCGTGCTTGGTTCTTTCCATAATTTTAAGAAAGTATTTGTAATATATTGGTTGATAAAATCTCACAATAATGATGGAAACACAACTTTTGTAATTCAATTCAACTCTATTCCTCAACAAAGTCTTCCTCAAGAGCGATGCACTTATGCTTCTTTAACCTTTCGATACCTTGCGTGAAGGACGATTATCTTTTTAGTATCGAAATAAGCGTTAGTTTCGGCGATCACCTTCAGTGAGGAGGTGATCGCTCTAGTGAAGAGCAAAATCTCTTCCCAGCGAGCATTATTTTTACGTGTGTGAAAGACTAGAGGCAAAATCTGGGGACTAGGGTAAGTACAGAAGCAATTTTAAATCAAATTCATGCAATTCTGATATTGTAACCAACGAATTGTGACATGCTGCATTAACTTGGTGAAAGGTAATTTCTTTTTTTGCATATCAAATCATATTAATTCAATTCAATATAAAGTTATACATGTAAAAAATTTACTTGTGATTCTACTCCAGAAAAACAACTTACCTATCTAAGCAATCGGCTTGCTTGTCGTCCAATTGGTTCTCCGAGTGGAATTCAATTAGATGAGAGATAAAATTTGAATATCAAAACAGATTGACAGAGAGATAACTTGGCTGAATCGGCTGATGAAAAGAACATAACACAAATAACTTATAGATAACAACAATAGGAGTAATAAGATGACCAAAACTGAGAATAAATAAAAACGGTAAAAACAACAGACGATAAGAGAAAGGGGAAAATAAAGAAGAGAGCGAGTAAAGAGAGAAAGGTGCAACCCGATTTCTGTATCCTTTAGATGTCTCGAATATTTCTATATTGAAATATGAACTTATCAATTTAGTATTTATTGATAAACAATTGATAGTCTATATGTCACATATGATATTATCCTAATGCCTCTAAATTTTCTGTGAAGACTCTTTAGCACAGTTACTTTGTTACTGCGTCCTTGCGCCATCTTAGGCATAGCACTGTTATTTTTCGAACCAACAGTGAAATTGTGACCGAAACCCCTAGTTAGAAAGTTTATTTCCTACCTAGACGAGAGCTGAACTTTGGACCTTTCACTTTCCAGCCCAAGGCTCTAGCTATTAGCACCCATAAAATCCGAATAATGACCCTCACGAAATTCTGCATTAGTCTTCTCATTGTTATTTTACATCTGAATGCTGAATTTGTATTCTGGATTTGTAACTGCGAGATTAAACAAAAAATTTAATTTCAGTTTTGCCTCACAAAATGTGGCATTAATCTCTGTATCGTTATTGTACACCTAAATGCAAAATTTGATTTTTTGTCAGATTTTCGAATCAATTGGAAAAATAAGAAACAGTTTCAGATATCAAAGCAGAAACTTCAGAACGATTTAGTCCTTTGATGAACCGAAATGTTCAAGCTTCAAATTCAGCTTCAAATCTGTTTGTCTTTCCATGAGAACATTAGAGAAATGTTTTTTCCGAATATAGGACTATTTCTATGGTGAAACTCAACTTGATTTCTCTGCTCACAATTTTTCTGTAAATTTTTTTACCTTTAGGATCCTCTTAAATTTCGCATGAACAGGCACGTATATTTTCACTTCTGAATACCAAATTTCATCCAGATAGGATTATTGCTTTCGGAACTATTGGAAGAACAAGTAAAGTTTCAACTAGGAAAAACTGCGGAACCAAAAGACACATTAAAATACTCAGCTGAGATATTTCGGCTCCAAATCTACTATAATTTTCGTTCGAAAGTTAGTGAACTGTTTTCTTCCAATACAGACCTGTTGCTAGGGTTCCACTAGTACTCAACCTGCACACTAGATATTTATTGCACTTGCTGATTATACGATCCTCACGAAATTTCACACGAACATGCGGGTCTTTATTTCACTTGTAAATACCGAATTTTAGATCGATCGGATCGGTAGTTCCGAAAACATGGGGAAAAAAAGACCAAATTCAAATGAGTATTATTCAGAAACTATTCAAGCAATTTGGCCCATTGAAGAGCATAACCGAGATATTCAAGCCTCAAACCTACTCTGAGAATTTAAAGTACCTAGCTGTTTTCCCTTCAAATGTTAGGGACTGGCCGACCAGACAGAATTACTGTTAACCTCGAAATCATTTATCAGTGAGTTTAACCTGGTCGTCTAAAATCATTTTCGCTCAACATTCGAAAATAACAGACATGTAAGCAAAAGATAGCAAGAAAAGGCGCTCGAAAACGTGAAATTTTAAATATTTGAAAAAAATTTCATGAAATGTAATTAGAATTCTTTATGTACATATCAGTTATGAATAAAAGGATTTATTGAGTAAATCGGCTGTATGAACATCACTTCAATTAATAATTAAAATATATATGTTGATATATATTCATTATGAATTGCTCACTCGACGCGTTTCGTGCACATAGCAACTTTTTCAAATGCTTGTGTAAGCAACTGATCTAAAATTTGGTAACACACTGTATTTGAATTGTTTCTGATTTGAGGTAAGAATACAATTAAGTTTTTTAATAATTCGGTAAAACCACTGGGTCCAATAGAGATACAGAATGGATCCTTATACGGATACATGAGACGACTGGTTGAATCATACAGGCATGAAAAAGAAACAAAAAATAAAAAATCAGATTGATTTAGTCGATGCTTGAGTGATTCGATTTATAATTGACTTACTAATAAAACACATGTTTCGATTTATACTTTACTTTAGTTACGTACTGACGTACGTTTCGTCAATACTTGACGAAATTCGTTAGAATGAAGATGAAGTAGAAATAGAAACATGTGTTTTAATGAGTCAAAATTTAACAATCATTTATCTAATATTGAAATAAGGTTATTCTGATTTTCTGATGATAGCATCATCAGGAAGATTTGTTTATATGTATTCAAAATGTTACCTGCCTGATGATGCTACTATGATAGCGAAACGATTGTTGTAAACATAACAATAAAAATTTGTGAAAACCAGAATAACCTTCTTTAAATATTATTTAATATGGATTTTCACCAAGTAAGGACTGATTCAATTCAATAATCATTTACCTTTTTTCAGCTCACTTCTGCATTAGCATTCATAGCTTAATCAACTGATTTATAACATAACTCAAATATTCATAAAATTCGTTGACAACTTTTATCGAAGTACGATCTCTTGAACTTTCGAAATTTCAGAATCATCTTATGACCACTGAATTTGGTGGCTTCTAGAGGAAACTTGTTCATATTTAATTATGTGGTGAAGTGGCTACATAACTCATTTCTTTTATTTTATATGTATGAATAAATTATACGAAATATTATTATGTAATAATGAGTGCCGAAAGCTCAGAGGTTGAAACCTTCCTAGGTACTGCTAGGAGATAAATTTTCTAGTCCTTCGGTTAGGCCACCATTTCATTTCCAAAAATTTAACAGTGGATGTCTACAATGGCGTAAGGACACAAGGCCCACCTAGAACATAACCGAACTCTTAACTGGCACAAGCTATATAAAGCTTCTGGGGGATCTTCACAGAAAATCTAAGAGTATTAAGGATAATATCCAAAAAATCTCCTGTTACTTTAGATTTGTTTACATATGTTCCTTTATACTTCTGTTATAGCAATAGTATGAAATTTGGCGTAGATAACCAAATCATTATCCCCCATCTCCTAGATTTGCACAGATAAAAATTTTAATTTCCAATTAAGATTTAAAACTTAAGTACTATTTTAATCTCAAGTGTATGATTTATGAACGGATAAAATCCATGATGTGGCAATTGAAAATATTGCATAACTATAGATAAGGAAGAATACAAGAAGGTGAGTATAGAGATTAATTTTCATATTTTTTGCAACTTATGGTGGCCTTCGCTAGAAGTTCTTCGAAAAAAGATGTTCCGAGTATTGCGTTAGATGATAGTATCTATCAAAAATCCATATACGTCATGGAGAACCGGATTGACAAAGTCGTCATGGTCTTTAAGTCGCAGGTTGAAGATTTTTCTTTATCGATTCTTTGATCAATAGCTAATTTTCGGTGAAATCTACTGTTATAAAGACAGAGTGTATGAAGCTGAATTTGTACGAAAGTTTTTGTTCCATGATAACCATTATTTAATGGTTGATATTTAATATGTCAATTTCGACATATTGACTTTTAAACTGATTCACGATGAAAGGTTCATCATATCTTAAATATAGCATTATCATGAAAAATAATGAAGACCGAATAAAAAAAGATGAATCCGAAGTCTACGCATCAATTTCCCTTGATTGCCCCATATTGTTTATCAATCTGACCTAACTATTTGTACACCTTATATTCAATACACGAAATATCAGCGGAAAGCCTCAATATTCTTCATCACTTTTTTATATTGCTTGTATCTTGTGATGTCAAACACATTTTAGATCTGGTGTACTTTCTATTTCGAAATAGTTCAAATATACAAGGTGGCAGATTAGTGAAATAATTGTTAGTCAAAAAATTTTTTTTCAAAAATTATGTAGCTTCATTTAGTTCTTGAAAAATTGATATTCGCCGAATAAAAAGCTAATAAGCAAATATTAGCTAGTATAATCACAACCGTAAATACAGGATGGCCCACATAAAGCGGTTTTGCCGGTCATTTTCGTATTTTAATTGCAAATTCGTCTGTGTTCGATTCTTCTCCTCAAGAATCTCAAATGGTGATTAAGATCATCATCATTTTGAAGATTTTGCAATTCTATTTATGAATATGCTAAACAAGTTTTGTTGGGCGTTCGTTTTGGTGTTAATGTTTCGTTCACAGTGATACGTGAAGTGCATCTGGTGGTCGAATTTCTGAACAAACAAGTATTGAGATGTTGAATTTATTTGTGATTTGCTTCAGGCAGTAATTAAATTCTCCTTTTTTGCACTCATTGTAAAACACTTCAGCTATCAACGGATCAGCAACAACAACAAACTTTTCAACTACAAAAAGAGTTTTTGATAACCAAAGTCTTGATAAAGTCCAACATGTTCTTGATATTTCATAAAAAAATTTTCTTCTAACTCAGTACACATCAGATATTGAAAGTGTTCACAATCATTCATTGTGAGTGCGGGCAGCGTAGTGGTAGAGCATTGAGCTCGTGACTTCAAAAGGTCCCGGATCGAATCCTGTTCAAGTGGAAAAGAAATGTTCCATTTGGACAGCTGTCGGCCACTATTTCACTGCTGGGTCAAAAATTAACAGTGCTGTGTCACATATCATGCGAATCAAATTGGATCCTCTGTCAATTCGCAGAAAGTGAGCTGTAACTTCCGATATTGCGCCAACAAGTATTCAGAGGCTTTAGTAGAAACATTATTTCCATGCCTAGATGCATCTTGTCCAAGAACTCAATGAAAACGATCCTGTTCGGTGATTAAAATATTAAATAAATTACTACGTAATACTTTCTTTCTTTCTTCCAATACACATTTTGTCAAAGAAGCACTACTCTAAAGATGACAAATTTCAAATTTTATCAACTGAAATATGACAATCAAAATAAGCGAAGTAATTCAATATTATAATATTATGTTCGCTGACTTTTTAATTTGGTTGTTATATTTCAGTTCATAAAATTAAAATTTCATCATCTTTAGAGCATTCCTTCTTTGACAAAATGTGTATAGTAAGATATAAAAATATCGTGAGATTTTTACTAAAGGTATAACGTAGTAATTTATTTAATTTTATTTTAATAAAATACTTTAATAGTTAGACTCATTTCACTTTAATATTAATTACAATATTGTGAACAGATAAGTTGAAAGATTTTCAATAATCCTAATTTTTGCACGCTAGTTCCAGGTAACAGCTTGATATCTTTTCGCCCAGATATCTGTAATTCTCAAATTTTGATCCGAAAATGGTTTTAAACGACTAGTTTGGAGTAACTGAAGAAGAATCCGAGGTCAAAAGCAATTCTGCTCGGCCGGTCGGCTGTGCTAACTTTCGAACAAAACAACTGAAGCGACGAAATTTTCAGGGAAGGTTTGGCATCTGAATGCTGCTATTAAGTTCGTTCATGGGCAATATCGGTCCAATAGTTTCGCAGTTATTAACGTTCGAAAATGTTTCATATTAACACCAATATTTTCGGAACTACAGATTTGACCAATTTTAAATTGTGCATGAAAAAGTGGAATAATAAGAAGCATGTTCATGCAAAATTTCAATTGTATTGTATAATCAGAAGACCGAAAAAACATCATTTTGTGAGAATCTACTGAAAATCCTTCATATTTTTCCTAATATTTTCGAAACTGCAGAATAAACCGATCTGAAATTCAGCCTTTAGAAGTACAATAACAAAGCGTTTGTATGTGCAAAATTTCGTGAGGATGGTTTAATTAGAAGACCAAAAAAAATTCATTTTGTGTAGACGATGGTTGATATGTATTAGCAAGCAAAAGCTCCTGACTTCGCGTTAGTTATTTTCACTTTCTTCCTTTTTTTATATTCAGTGTGTTTCTCTCATGAATACGCATTATTTATAAATGCTAATGCCAACAGACAACTGTAGATACTGGAGTGATTTAAATCCTAGAATTCTGAGAAAACAGCACATATAATATCCAGAAGGGTTCAATGAATGGGCTGGAATTTCAGGAAATTGCATCGAGGATTCCCTTTTGATTCCTGAATATTTGACAAATGAATCTCATTTCAATAAACTTCAGGGCTTCATCTACCCACGATTTGTGTAGATCCTAGAAAATGATGATCGGATAGAAAGCATATTTTTAAGCAAGATGGTGCTTCAAAACACCAGTACCTCAATTTCTGAATCATAATTTTCTCGAGTACTGGGTTAGAAAGAGAGCTCCTATTGAACGCTCTCCAAGATCTTCTGTTATTCTACCTCTAGACTTTTTTGTGAGTGCTTTTTTTAAGGGTTTCGTGTCTAGACACTCATTTCTCTACCAGATGATTGCCAGATAATAGTATTAGCCTCTAATTATCATTATTATTATCCTGATACTCCTAGACCTTCTATGAAGATCCCTCAGAAGCTTTTTCAGCTTGTGCGAGTTAGGAGTTCAGTTGTGTTCTGTGTAGGCTTTTTTACTGTGATCTTGCGCCACTTTAAGTCACAGCACTGTTAATTTTTGACCCAACAGTGAAATGGTGGCAGACACCCGTCCAACTGAAAAATTCCTTTTCCACCTGAACAGGATTCGAACCCGGACCTCCCGGTCACGAGTCCGATGTTCTCCCGCTGAGCTATTCACACACACTTGAAATTTTTATTTGAATATAAATATCTGAATAATTAATGTTCCCTTCAAAAACTCAACCACCTAATAGACTTCACTTATCACATCCTATGTGTACACTGAAACAAAGGCCAAACATAAATTTTTTGCTATATTCACAAACAAAATTGCGAAATCTTCAAAATGAGGTGTCAGTCGACCTATATTGTCATTTGAGTTCCTTGAGGAAGCTGCATCCCTATGTTAATTTATAGATAATAGTAAAATTTGTCATTTTGTATTAGTTTAAGTGGTGAACCTATGAATACTATGAATATTTTGATAAAAAGTGCACTCGTGAATAATATAAATCAATTAATTTTATATCATTACTAGCTGACCCGTCAGACTTCGTACTGCCTCAATCCATAAATAAAAGTCCTAGTCTTTTGTAAAAAATAATCTTGAAACAAACAAAAAGAATCCGTATTTCATAAAAAAGCATTTCTTGATTGAAGCATGAAGTTTTATTATTATTTTCTACACATCATATTGCTTACTTACAAAACAGAGTTTTTCTGATGTAATGGCTATTTATAAGGTTTAAATTTAATATTGACAAACACGCACTGCTATGATACAGTCTGTTAACCAATTTAATGCTTTCTCATAAACTATATTTTTTGTTTTGTTTTGTGGTGCGTAAATAATCAAAGAATATATATATATATATATATATATATATATAAATATATATTTGAGTACATACTCAATATTATATTATATTATAAAAAAATATTCTGGTATAATACCTTGAAAGTGGGCATGAAATTGTCCTGTATAATATGTGTAGCGCCAATTGATCTCATCTGGAAATATTTCTGAATGTTGGCCAAGAAGTGCTTAGAATCATTTCTAATCCCAGAAACCAAAGATCTGGTGGTGGGACTAATTGTGGCAATTTTACTTTGCCTCCAGCACAACATAATCCAGTAGATTCACCAGTGTATTTTAACGCCTTACAATATTTACAAATTATTTTCCTTTCCCCAATTGTTACCGATTTGTCGCCACAATAATCAATTGCGGGATCATTGTGGAATGCAGCTCGTTCAAGAATCACAGAAGCACTGCGTCTGCGGATTCGCTCAATTTCATTATGTCATGCTTGCTGTTGTTGTGTTTGATGTGCAAGAACTCGTTGCATTCTAAGCCTATCTACTTCATTGTCACTCACTAAATAACACAATTGTGACATAGCAATACGACTATTTTCTTGATCTGTCCCTCTCTGGTAATCAGTGAGGTTAGCACGCGAGGTAGCTCTTCGCACATCTGATTGACTGCTACGACCTAAGAATTTCAACATTGGGGATTTTGCTAATATCTTAAGTGAGGTATAACGTTATCTTAATAACTTTAGTTACGTTAAAAAACGTTTGTATGAAAAACAGAAAAGGGCTGTTTTTAGGGTTTTCCCAGCAATTATTCGAATTTTTCTCACCTTTTAAACCTTCCTTAGACCTCCACGATCATTTCAAGACCAAGATAAGATAAATCCGTTCAGCCGTTCTCCAGTTTTAGCGGAACTAACGAACAGCAATTGATTTTTATATATACTACTCTGTCAAGAAAGTACGGGGAATTTTCAATTAAAACAACATTTTTACATTTAATCGTCAAAATTTATTGGGTCGCCTTCAAAATAGGCTCCATTTGCTCCAATACATCTATGCCAACGGCACTTCCAATTATCGAAACATTTTTTATAGGCGCTTTCCGGGATGGACTTTAGCTCTCGCGCCGAATTTTGTTTTATGGCTTCAATCGACTCAAAAGGGTGCCACGAAGGGGCAATTTTAGTTTTGAGAAGAGGAAAAAGTCGCAGGGAGCCAAATCCGGCGAATACGGTGGTTGCTGAAGCACGTTTGTTGAGTTTTTGGCGAGAAAGTCAGTCACAATCGTAGCGCGGTGAGAAGGCGCGTTATCGTCATGCAAAATCCATGAGTTGTTCGCCCACAAATTTGGCCGCTTCTTACGGATACGCTCACGCAAACGTTTCATAACGCCTAGGTAATACTCCTTGTTTACCGTCTAACCCTCTGGAACGAATTCGTAGTGCAACACGCCACGGATATCGAAGAAAACAATGAGCATCACCTTCATTTTCGAGAGGCTTTGGCGTGGTTTTTTCGGTTTCGGCTCATTTTTTGCCACCCATTCCGATGATTGCTGGCTTGTTTGCATATCGTACTCGTAGACCCAGGTCTCATCACCAGTTAAAATGCGTTCCATGAATGTAGAATCGGAATTACAGCGATCCAGCATGTCTGAAGCAACCTGTTCGCGATGACGTTTTTGAAGAAAATTCAGGTCTTTCGGTACGAGTCGTGCGGCCACCTTTCTCATGCCCAAAATATTAATCAAAATCGTACGTGCGGACTCGTGGAATATCTTAAGATCATGTGCTATCTCTCTCAAGCTGGTACGACGGTTTTCCAGCACCCTTTCCTTAATTTTATCGACGTTATCTTCGATCGAAGCCGTCGATGGGCGACCACTTCACGACCGTCCTTGAAGGCTCTGTACCACTGATATGCACGAGTTTTCGATAGAGCATTATCACCAAAGGCCTTTCGCAACATTTTCAATGCATCGGCACACAAAACTTTAAACAAATTCTTTGCTCAACGTAATCACCCATAGTAAAAATCGGCACGCTCTCTGACATCGACTGACTTAATCAGCTGTTGCAAACACACTAGTTGACAGATCCCGCTCAAGCTTGGCATAGTAATTAAGGACAGTGGTACCAACCTAGGAAAAAAAATTTTTACCTGCCTCATTGCCCCGCCAGATTTAAATCGATAATTCCCGGTACTTTCTTGACAGAGTAGTAGATTGCAGTTCCCCCAAGCTCTTGACGTCAAATGGATTTTATTATTTTCATTAATGTTTTGGTTGCTAACCCCAACTATATGGCACCAATTAGCTTCTGTCTGACATTTCTCCTGGAGGCAATTCTAATAATGATTGTTTCACATGAGGAAATAATTAAATGATTATGAAACAAAGAGTATTGCCGTTTTATTTGAAGTAGATTACTTGCGAAAATATAATTAGTTCTTCAGATAGCCAGATAGAAAGGTCGCGCAATTCAACGACCGAATATCAACATTACATTCCTTTCTCTAACATAAGATGAAACTGCTTACTTCGGTGACCGAATTAGCTGGAACGCTGTTTCTCCTGTCTAACGAGACCGCAGAGTTCGTTCAACCGTTTGCGAAATTCGAGAAGCAATCTCTTTCAGTTTGAACTCTTGTACTCTTGTACAATTCACTTTTTGGACAATGTGCCTAACCCTTGACTTTTTTTGTTGACCGTCGAACGTTCATTTCAATTGCAGATCCATCACCCATTTTATTCTATTGTTTACAGTCGTTTAATGTCTGGTAATAAAGGGCAGTTTAATCGGTTAAACCTAGCATTTCTATTCAACAGTTTATCTACTTTTGTATTCTGATGCAACTCTTATTCATTCTGGTGTATTGTATAATATGCTAATAATATAATATATTAAAAGTCGTAGAACTTTCCTCACCTTATAATTTAAATTGTCATCCTCGGAATCTCTGATACGTTTCAACCGATAAAGTGTGAGCCAACATGATTCATCATCCGTTAAATTAATGTTAGGTAAAATTTTCTTTTGAAGTTACTTCGCGTATAGAGCACGTTTGTCCATCTATGGTTAGTTGTAATAATATTAAATTTCCTTTAATTATCATAATCGTAAGTAATCGTTTTCTCCCACTTCTAACTAATATTAAGGAAACATTTTTTCTTTAAAAATCATGATTTACTATTCTTTTCCATATAAAAAAAAATTCGTTTTGTTTAATTTTTCATTGTTAATATAATAAACAATTTGTTATTAACAAATTAATTTTTACTTTATATTTTTCCCTATTCTTCTAACTGCCACAAATACAGACATGATTTTTTTTTATTAATTTTTTTTTTAAATATAACTTCTCTTTAATTTCGTCATCCTTACCTGGTTTTTCATCTTTAAGATTATTATAATTTATAAACTAATGGAGATAAGATGAAAAAACTTATGAGAAACTGGAGAATAAATACTCCATTAGTTAAAGAATAAATTTAGCTGAAAAGTTTAGTTGTTATTGATTTATTTATTGAATTTATAGGGATTGTTTATGAAAAATACTTCGACAAGAATTTTTTTTACTCTAATGCTTAAAAATGTCATTAATTATTAAAAATATGATTACTTCATACAAGTATCTTGTCATTAATTGTTCATTATTAAACATTTTTAAAAATTTTTGTTTACATAGTGATATTCAGAACTGGGAGTATAATAAACTGAGATAAGAATGTAAAAGGTGAAAATGTTTAGTTATGAACAATTAATGACAAGATACTTGAATGAAGTTCATATTTTCAATATTAATAGTTGATGCGATTTTTAAACATTAGAGCAAAAAAAAAGTAGTATCTTTCATAAACAATCGCTATAAATTTAATAAATAAATTAATAACAACTAAACTTCACAGCTAAATTAATTCTTTAACTAATGGAGAATAAATAAGTCTCAAGTTTTTTCATCCTATCTCCATTAGTTTATAAATTATAATAATCTTAAAGATGAAAAACTAGGTAAGGATGACGAAATTAAAGAGAACTTATATTTAAAAACAAAAAAAAAAAATAATGAAAAACTCAATAAAAAAAATCTTGTCTGTATTTGTGGCAGTAAGAAGAATAGGGAAAAAAATATAAAGTAAAAATTTATTTGTTCATAACAAATTGTTTATTGAATAAACAATGAAAAATTAAACAAAACGAATTTTTTTTATATGGAAAAGAAGAGTAAATCATGATTTTTAAAGAAAAAATGGTTCCTTTATATTAGTTAGAAGTGGGATTGTTAATTAACAAATGCGTTTTCAAGCAATATAAAAATTTTTTCAAGGAAAAATTTTTTTTTTAAATCATTATTTGCATCAAAGATTGATATTCCTTAAAAAAATTTCAATTATTTTATAAACAACGCATTTGTTTATAACAATTTTTTAAACAATTTTCTCCTCTTTTTGAATCTTTTTTTTATTTCAAAAATCTTTATTAGTTTTTGAGATATTCACAAAAAACTGAACCCTCTTTTTTTTTAGTTAATTGTTAATAACTTTTATAATTTTTGCAAGCGGAACTTAATTTTTTTTTAAAAATCATCTAAATGCCATTCCGAATCGAACGACACCTTGATCATAATTTTCGGAGACTGCTGAAAAAAGTTGACCCAAAAGGCACTTGTTGATAAGACTAAAACGTCTAGGTTGGATTCACTGAAGAAGAATTCGAGGTCAAAAGTAATTATTTCCAATCAGTCCGGCCAGTCTGTCCGTTAACACTCTAAATTTTGAACGGAGAGAGCTAGAGACTTGTAGCTTTCAAGGTCGATTCAGGGCATATATATCTCGGTTAAGTTTGTTAATGGGCAAAATTGGTCCAATTATTCCTCAGTTATTCACTTGGAACTTTTTTTCATTTTCTAAATTTGTTGAATGCTCATGAATGATTTCGTGTGAATAAATGACGAGAATTTTTTGTCTATACAATTTTGGTTAAAAGTATGAAAAGTATATGACGTTTTTCATTATATTTTTCCATTCTTTCAAGCAAATATGTAGCGATGTATAAGGTTGTTCGGAAAATAATTTTGTTTTATCCTGACAGTGGATTGAATGGTATTTTTTAGAAAACGGTTCGAAGCATTTCGGAAACCAATATCCATCAAAGAAGGGTAATGCTGCCTGTTTGGTGGGATTTTAAAGGAATTGTTTTTTTTTTGAGGTTTTACCGGATAACACAACAATTAATTCGGAAGTCTACTGTCATCAGCTGGACAAATTGAACAACAAAAAATTTCAAAGGTAAAATAGAAAAAGCCTTTTTACTTGATAGAAGAAATATAACGAAATTTGAATATCAAAACAGATTTAATCTGTTAGTCTTTTACAATTTTAATTTGAAAAAAAAAATTTTTTTCAAAAAATTTTTAGAATTAAATTAGTGTCTAAAATAATCTTCGCTTATATACGTCTATTAAATATAAGCGGTGCTTATTTTAGACATTAATTTAATTCTAAAAGTTTTTTGAATAAAAATTAATTAATTAATTTTATTGAAATTAAAACTGTAGAAGACTAACAGATTAAATCTGTTTTGACATTCTAATTTCAAAAGTATTTAGTAGTCAGGTTGTTAATTTTTTGTCCAAAAAAATTTTAATTTCTTGTCCAAAAAAGAAGATGGACCATGTTTTCGATTTACCTTAGTCTATCGTGAATTTTTAAGCACGTTACAAGTGTTTCAAAGCGATTGTAAATTTGTAGTAGAATTAAAATGGAGTATGACGTTGGGTGGAAATGATAAAATTATTTCATAGAAATAACGACTCTGCGCGAGCAACAGCGGCTTTATTTAACGAACGACATCCTGGAAAAAATGTATCCGCTGCTTACGTTGTGCAACTGGTTGCCAAATTTGACGCCACTGGTTCTGACGCTGCATGAAAGAGAGGAAGCGAGGGAGCAACGTCCCTCTTAGGTCATGTAACAATGGATCCGACCTTGAGTACTAGGAAATTGTCCGATGTATCTGGTGTTTCACGTAAAAATCATGAGAATCCTGAAACAACATAAATTCCATCCCTATAAGGTACGATTGGTTCAGGAACTGAATGAGGATGATCCCGATCGCCGTCTCCAGTTCTGTGAAGTGGTCAGTGTAATGATTAACGGTAACCAAAACTACATGTTCGATATCTGTTTTTCGGACGAGTGTTCATTTTACCTTAACGGCACTGTAAACCGGCATAACTGTCGGTATTGGTCAGATGAACATCCAAGATTATTCCGTGAGGTGCATACTAAGCGTCCCCAAAAATTAAATGTTTAGGCGGGTATTCATGGAAATCACATAATCCGCCTTTTTTTATACCCGGTAATCTCACTGGTCAGTTTTATTTAGATCTATTGGAGAACGGTATTTATCCAGTCCTCGTGCAAGTATTGAAGAATGCAGAAGACCATCAAACGATCATTTTCCAACAAGATGGCGCACCACCTCATTTCTTTCAACCGGTGCGTCAGTTCTTAGATGAAAATTTTCCTCACGCCTGTATTGGAAGAAGGGGACATATTGAGTGGCCACCCAGATCACCTAATCTGACTCCACTGGACTTTTTTTCTATGGGGTCACCTGAAATTCAAGATTTACGCTACTCAGCCTGAGTCACTGGATGATTTGCGAACTTGGACCATTAATGACTGCCGTCAACTTACACCAGAAATCTTGAGTAACGTACGTGAACGTTTCCAGCAAAACTTACATTACTGCATGGAAGTGAATGGTGTCCATTTCCAACATTTAATAAACTAATCACGAAAGTAAGAACTCTTCCACTATTTTATCTGTCATTTCGTTATCGATAGAAATTTTGAAGCGAAATTTCAGGATCAGATAGTACTCGACTAGATATTCAAAATGAGGTATCGCAACACCCCTCATCACTATTCCAAATTAAGGGGCTGTACTCACAGCCGTTAGAGGATTGCAGTTATGGGGATGCGAAGAGCGGAAAAGTTGTTCCCCCTCGAATCAGAAACTGACGTGTCGGAGCGATTTTCCACAATTTCATTTCAAAGCCGGAAAATCGAGGTGTTAAGTTTTCGATGGACCACACAGTATATTCATTGAAGGTTTCGGCTTGTGCAAAACTTCGAGAAGTGGGATCGGCCAAAGCTTCGTTTGTTCGTTTAATAATTTTATTTCTAAAACGTGCTTGCGCTTGAATATTTCTATCGATTCCAGGATGTCTAGTTTTTTTCTTTCATTTCCATATGAAATATTTCAAGATTGCTCAATTCTGGAAAGACATGATTCATTTGCAAAAAATGTTTCACAAATGTTTTCTTTAACCATTCTCCTTGTTTCATTCCATTTTTCAATGTACTCTAATAAAGTAATTGACTACTTTATCCAATAAACAGTATACAAATATATATATATATATATATATATATATATATATATATATATATATATATATATATATATACAAATGTTAACCACTACACACTGCTGTGGCGACATTTTGTAATACTTGCATCGGATGGAGTAATTTCTTTTTCATTCCATTTTCAATACTAGTATTTTTTATCTTATCCTACTGAACCTAATCCTGGATATCGTAGATATATTATGCTTTTCAAGTTGCTTGAAGATAAAATAACACTTCAAATCTATAGACAAAAAAATGTGTAAACTTTCCGATCTTTTGGTAATAAAACAGTATTTATTCAAAAATTTATGCTTTTATTAAAATCACTCACTTTGACTTCATAACTGTCTATTTTATTTCGTAAATGAATTCTTAATCATAAATAAAACAATTATTGAAACAAAAACCCTATTTTATTATAATGAATTATCGAATAGACGCACTAACTGTCTGATTTCTGGCAATTGTGAGATCATATCAGAAAAACTCAATTTGAAAATTTTCATGTATATTTTCGTAGGTGAAATATTATTTGAAGAGTACTGCCTTCTTTTTAAATGCATTTCACTAAAAATATATGAATATATATACGGTTTATCTAGTGTTCTTTTGAGTGGCGAGGAAAATTTTTTAAGTTTTAGGAAGAAATTTCAATGCTAGGGAATTGTAGAGAAAACTGATAGGAGGTTGATTGAGTTTTGAATACGCACGCAAAATACTGAATTAATTAGGCGGGAACTGATTTGAAGGAGATGGTTTCAAGTAGCCACTAAAATTTTAACTACGTATTGTTTTCGCTATCATCCTTAATATTAAACACTACAAATTGTGACTCAGATCTACGAATTTCGATAATAGCATGTGGAAAACATTGAAGTAACAATATAGGATCTGTCAAATAATATGCTGGAAACAATAATAAAAAGATGACATATCATTTGGTTTTAAAGAAGTCCATAAAATACTTTGCACACTTTGTGTAATTTATGTGACGAACATTGAATACGTAAAATAATAAGAAGAGGTTTTTCACTTGATAGAAGGACTATTACAAAATCTGAATATCAAAACAGATTTAATCTGTTAGTCTCCTATAATTTTAATTTCAGAAAAATTGTATTCAAAAACTTTTAGAATTAAATTAATGTCTTATAAGCACAGCTTATATTTAATAGACATATAAAATCAAAACTCATTATATTATATCAAATGGAATAAATAAACCATCAAATATAAATTGTTGATTAAAATTAATAAATAAATATTTGAAGGAGACAATTTTGTCTTCTTTCATTTGATAATATATATTGAGGTTAGGAGTTATATGTTTATTAAATACAAGCGGTGCTTATAAGACATTAATGTAATTCTGAAAGTTTTTTAAGATTAAAATTATAGGAGACTAACAGATTGAATCTGTTTTGATACTAAAATTTTATAGAATACGTAGGTTTTCAAAAGTTCACTTCTTTGTATTGTTTGTTCAGATAATTGCATTCAATTGGTCTGATATATGGTAAGATATTTTTTGTTGATTATTTTCATTTTTCAAATGTGAAGTTGATGAGTTTCCGTTGTGGGAATTCTAAATTGCTTTTTGAATATGTTCAGCATTTTTTTTAGGAATTTTTTTTTGAAGAAACTTATTTTGAGTAAGTTGTTTTTGAAGGAGTTTCCTGAGAATATCTGTATTTTTGAAAGGGGATTTGGTTTTCATAACACAAAGTACGAAAAAAAAATTCATAGCCTTCAAGTATTTATTTAGTAAAATTTTAATTGATAATTTAGATTTCATTGAATTCCTTTATTTCTATATATTATTTATATATATATATATATATATATATAGATATATATATATATATATATATATATATATATAATATATATTGGTATATATACAAGACTACTCAATTCTTATTTTTATAATTGAAGAAATAGACGATTTGATGTCGTGATTCTGGAAGAGTTTATTTTCTTTAGTTTAAAATATACCAGAAATAAGATAATAACATATAAGGAAATAAAAAAATAGCTCATTAAACTGGAAGAAATAAAAAACAATGCTATTTCTTCGGGTTTCCCAATTTACATTTCTAACAGCTAATTAAATATAACACGTGACAGTTTCAGGTTAAAATCTTAGACATAGATCATAGAACATAGAAGTTACAAAGTTGTTTTCCCTGAAAATAACAGTTTTATTTTCACATATATATATATATATATATATATATATATATATATAGGTATATATATATATATAAATATACCAATCTATATATTTAAAAATACAACTGTTATTTTTAGAGAAAACAACTTTGTAACTTCTATATTCTATGTTCTATGATCTATGTTCTATGATCTATGTTCTATGTCTAAGATTTTAACCTAAAACTGTCACGTGTTATATTTAATTAGCTGTTAGAAATGTGAATTGAGAAATCCGAAGCTCGCACAAACTGAAAAAGCTTCTGAGGGATCTTCACAGAAGATCTAGGAGTATAAGGATAATATATGTATATATATATATATATATATATATATATATAAAACGTACAAAACGTAACATCATCTTTGAAAAAGTTTACCTTCTACTGATTTTGAGATATTCTGACTGAAAAATTCGTACTGTTTAGCAATACGTTAACAATGTGATTGTGTACGGTCGAAGAAACAGTCTAATAATAATTTAAAAAACAAAATTGCTCTCTGTAAATGAGTATCTGCTTAGGATTACTAGGAGTGCGAACAGCTCAGTATTAAAGCATAGAGCTCGTGACCGGAAGGTCCTGGTTCGAGAAGAAATTTTCTAGTTGAATGAGTGTCGGCCACCATTTCACTATTGGGTTAAAAATTAACAGTGCTTTGACTGAAAGTGGCACAAGATCGCAGTAACAAAGCCTACCCAGAACACAACTGAACTCGTAACTCCCACAAGCTGAAATAGGTTCTGAGGGATTTTCACAGAATACCGAGGAGTATCATGATAATAATAATAATAAATGTATAATTGTAGAGCAATGCAACTGCATGCTTTCCGAAAGTTTTTTTGAATTATACAATTCGACACAAAGGCTTAAGTATCAAAATATGAAACTGGATATATCGAATAGGCACAGGACCACATTACTGCAGAGTGCAATATGACTTAATCAAATGTATTGATGCAGTCATTCATTCTAAAGGTATCAGTGAAACCGTTTTCATTTGAGAAATAATATTTTCATGATGTTGAAATCTGTAAGTTCGGAATTGAGCATTTTTACCTTCAGTTGTCGGCCTGAATTGGTGATCTCCACAAAATTTGGCATTAATCTCTTTATCGTTATAATATACATCTAAATATCAAATTTGATTTGGATCAGTGTTCTCAGAAATATGGTAAATAAAAGTTCTGTAGTGAACAACTGCGAAATCATGCGGGCGATTTTGCCCATTAACGAACCCAACTGATATTTAGAAATCCTCTCAAAGTTTCTTGTCTCTAGCTCTTTTCATTCGAATGTTAGAATGTTTACTGTCGGTCCGGACAGAATTACTTTTGACTTCGGATTCCTCATCAGTGCGTCAAACCCAGCCGTTTGAAACCATTTTCAGCTCAAAAATAGAAAATAATAGACAAATGGCTCTTCACTAGAACAAGCAGGCAAAAGTCATCCATATGGCTCATTAGAATTGCCTTTCGAGCATCGCTGACTTCATTTTTTGCGTGCTAGTTCCAGGCAATAGCGTGGTATTGTTTCGACCAAATGTCTGTCTTTTCGAATTTTGAACCGAAAATGGTCTTAGACGACTAGGTTGAACTCAGTGATGGAGAATCCGAGGTCAAATTTGCTCCGGCCGACAGTAAACACGCTAACTTTCGAACGGAAAGGGGTTGAGCCTTGAAACTTCCTTTGAAAATCTGAATATCTTGGCTTAGTTCGTTAATCAAAATAGGATTGATAACTTCGCAGTTATTCTCGTTCGAAAATTGGTCATATTTTTTCCAATATTTTCGAAACTAGAGATTCGATCCATCTGAAAATCAGAATTCAGAAATAAAATAATAACGCGATTATTCAAAGTTTCGTCAGAATCGTATGATTAGACAATCAAAAAAAAATTATTATTGGTTCAGAGTTGAATGTTTTCCTATAACTTTCAAGCGAACAAATATAGAAACTTGAAACTTTCGGGGTAAGATAAGGCTCTAATTACTTTGGTTATTCGGCGGAATCAGTCCAATGGTTCCACAGTGATTCTGATTTGAAATTTTCACTTAATTTTATTACTTGTTTCCAAACCACAAATCCAATTGATCTGAAATTTGTGTTTTAGAAAGATAATGACAGTGCACATGTTCCTGGAAAATAAATTCATTCATGAGGATCGTATGATGAAAAATGTTGTGAGTGGAGCAGCTTTCAGAACAGAAGAAACCGTAGCAAGAGTCCCACGATCTAGTGTAAATTTAGCATTCAGATGTAAAATAACAAGAGGAAAAAATTTCGTGAAGATCGTGTAATTAGAAAACCAAAAGAAAATGATTTTGTGAGGATCGTGGGTAATATGATATAACCCGCAGAAGCTCCTGTCTTCACGTTAGTGCTTTTCACATTTTTTTATTTTATTACAGAAAAAAGAAGACAGCTGATTCGTTAGTTTAATTTGCGTCGATCCCCCCACAAATAAAATAAAAATTATTTTACAAATTTTAACATCCAAGTGTCTCTTTCGAGTAACATGAACTTAAGCCACTGGTGTAGCGTGAAGGGGGCAGAGAGAACCATGGTCCTGGCGACATACAGAAGAAGGCCGCAGAATATTTCAAACCTTCATGAACATTAGTCAAGAACTTGACTAATTATAAAAATATGGATAGAGGCGAATTTCCGGTCAGCCCTAGGCGATGAAAGCCTACGCTACGTCACTGACTTGGGCAAAAAAAAATTAATGCAAAACAAAAATCAGAACAATTTAATATCAGGAGTGTACAAGATAAAATGTTATAATTGCACAGCAACTTACGTTGGATAGACTGGAAGTAATTTCAGAACACGTTTGAAGGAACATATAACTACTGACAATGAATCCCCTTTTTTGCCAATACTTTTTTCACCTATACAGAACATACAGAATCCTTAGATAGCCTAGAAATCCTTTATATGTGACAAAGGTAGACAACGAACCTGTTGGAATGTTTAGAAATTGATGAACTCCACGAAAACCCATATAACCCATAACCCAGTAGTTATCAATGAATTAAAAATGATTTCCCCAAACTTTTCGAATTGTGTTTATTTTTTATGAGCATTCATTTCGATTCATGCCATCTTAGTTCGACTAATTTAGAAAATTCTGCTGAAAAGCGGTTTGATCTAAATAAACACCCTGAAGAATAGTCAGAGAACACCGTGTATCTGTGTGAATAAAGAACTATTTTAACAAATGAAGGTATTTATATAGTTTATTGTTGTAATATTCATTTCTTTGGATATATGTTCTGAATAGTGATTAGAACTCCCGTGTCGTTTTCAATACGTGACTCACATGAGGATAGTTGATTATAATTGTTTTTCTAATTAACATACCTCAGTTCGTTTGCGGAAATGAATTCCCAGCACGCTTGATCGAGATGGTTAATGGTATTAACCACACAAATTCTACTTGATTAATCTTCTCTAGCTCATAATGGTTGCTTTTATCTCGCAGTAATTTATCTGAACGTCTTTGTATGATTCAGAGAATATCAAGGTCATGATACATCAAATCAAATAGCGAATAGCTGAAATAATTTTGCCTGCGAAAAAATGTTACAATTCTTTCGGTTACATTGTAGGAGTGCCAGAATTCGTTCCATATTATATGAAGGAAAATTTTAGTTTACTATATCTGTAAGTATGAGGCTTATTTAGAGTATCAACGAGTATGTGAGGTGCCCTTTCAAATGTTGCACTCACAAACATTTGCGACGTTGCCATTTATTAGGTTTCATGAATGTTGAGTTCACAGGGATGAAGATTTTGAAAAACTCTGCCAGAAACTTCGCATGAAACATAAAATAGAAACATATCAGTTTGATCTTGCCGGATAAAATTCCGTTCAACGGTCAGTATTTAAAGAAGGAAAATTGAAACAATTGTATGATAAAATATTAACGATCCTATGAGGAGTCAATTAACTATATTTTAAATGTTTTTTTCTACACCACCACTGAATTTCGATTATTTTCACTATAATTCTCCGTTAATGCTTGCAAGCCACGCTGCATAACTTGGTTGGTTCTGGTGCATGTACATTTAACATAACAAATTCGCAGTGAATATTGAAAAATTCTTATCTAATATGAAATCTTCAGCCATAAGTAAGCCGTGAACTTCATATGATAGGCAAATCCCTCGCAAATGTTGCACACTACCCAGATTATTTTCTCGTCAAGTTATACGCTGGACGTTGTATAAGAGTTATATTAATGCAAAATCCTATATTGATTTTTCAGTGACTGAATATTTAACGAACAGACTTGAAAACAAATGTTTGTTTTTTTGCTCAGCATTGTAATAGAAACAAATTTAGTAATCCAATGTCACGATGGATTGGAGACATGTACCAAGTGAAAAAAACATCGTCACGACAGTAATGACTAATAGATCAACATAAGTACATAAATAAATGTACTCGTTTACTTCTTCATGTTATGCATGTGTATTTCCAGGTTCATCAATAATAATTAATGGGATTTTGTGCGTTCTTTTTATTGCCCCACTAACCTATGTATCGAAGTTCACAAGGCCAAGTTGACTGAAAATCCATTGTCTTGTATTTTGTGTAGAACAATTTTGACCTCACTCTGCTTTCATTATTTTATCGACTAAAATAACTGAATTATTTTCATATGTGCGAAAAAAATTAAATCAACACATAGCGTTAGTTTCAATGTTTGAAATATAGTTTTCAAAAGACAAATGTGCAAACTACTATTTTAGGCACTTACAAACGAACGGACTAAAAAATAGGAGAGAATTTGTCATGAAGGATTTTGACACAGAAGATCCAAATGTACTTCGTAGTTCACAATGCATATTTCAGGATATATTTGATTGTTTCGATCTCTGCTTGACGAAATTCATCTTGAATTTAATGTGTAACCTATTATTTATCTCAAAGGATTTTACCAGCCAGCTTCTTTGTGTTTTATAAGAAACATTTGTACTATCTGGTTATTTGATAATAAAAAATGAAACACTCAAACAGTAATATAGTCACTTGATCTCACCAAGTTATAACAACGGTTTAAATGTGAGTCTACTTGTATGAAAATCAATAGCAAATTAACTTAGCTGCGGAAAAACCGATGATATTCACAGTTTCTCCAATTTCTTGATGCTTCGATAACATCGATGTGCAGTTCACTGTAGGAAATGGTGGAGTCTCCTTGACAACTTTTACAGTTTCAAAAAGACAACCAGGAAGATATCGGTTCCATGAAACTTCTCTTCCAAGCCCAGTAACTCTGAACCAAAACTTTGATTAAGGCAACAATGATCCAGAAAAGAAATTGCTTGTGTCAAAAAAGCAAGTCCAAAAATTATCAAAAGATGTTAACTCAAACAGATATCAAAAGAAAAAGAATGGAAGAGTCATTTCATCTTCAACTCTTCCATCACACAGTATTTCGGCGCATTGATAAAATAAATTTGAATTACATTAATAGGTAAATTTGAATTACATTAATAGGTAGTAACTAAAGGTTGCATAATATTCTGTGTGTTTAAATTTATTATTAATATTACTCATCGCTTATATTTTCAAAAAATTATTGGGCGCTTGAGAAGGGAACACCCCCACATATCTGCAAATATCTTTGATTTTTTAATTTTGAGCCGAAAATCATTTCAAATGACTAGGTCAAAAGTGGATAGTCGGCTAGGTCTGGTCTGTCCGTGAGCACTTTATTTTCTGAACGAAAAGAGCTAGAGACTTCAAACTTATTTAGTATGTTTCAGTCCAAAAGATCTGGGTGAATCTCGTTAATGCGCAAAGTCGCTCCAACGGTTCCGCACTTATTCACATTTGAACCTTTTCTCATTTTCCTAATAGTTCTGGAACCGAAGATTCGATCGAATTCCACTTAGGCGTATAACGATTCCAAGATTTCTGTCAAATTCCTTAAGGATCAGCCTAGATCAGAGTGGATGTAAAATGCTAATTTCCGAACGGAAAGACTTAAAGACGTTACATGTTGAGGGTGAGTTTTGAGTCTGAACGTATCAATTATTTTCAAAAATGGATACAATAGTCCCGATAGTTCTTAAGTTATTTCCGAATATTGTACCAAATGCTCTTTGGAATCGATGAATACAGCAAAAAGAGACTTAACCTTATCCATGTCCTTTGAAAATGAAATGAATTCGACGAAAATAAGAAATTAGAAAACAAAAACAAATTCCAAAAAGCGAAATCGAAGGTCGACAAATTTTAATTAATTGTTCAAATAATCCACCTTGTTGAGCAATAACAGTGGCCAAATCTATTATATAATAATAATAATAATAATAATAGTGCCTTTATTCATACATTTACAATATATAAACATAGGGCGAAGTCTAGCTTAAAGCTACTCCACTCAACCCTGAAAAAAAAAAAAAACAAAAAGAGAAAAAAGAAAAGGATAGAAACAAAAATAAGCGAAAAAAAAAATTAAATTAACGAATCAATTCCATTGTGAGTAAACAAAACATATTTCATATTCATAAAATTTTCCTAATTTATAATTGGCTCGTCAAGAATTTTGACTTCAAAATTTTTCTCAGAGAGCTCAAAGAAATGCCTTCACACGAAACTAAAAATTCATTATGTAATTTCACCGCATTGAAGGTGAAGGAGCGCTGAAACATGGCTGAACAAAATCTTGGCAGCATGAGCCTATGACCATGCCTAACGTCCACGCAATGAACATCACGTCTAAAAATTAGCTTTTCCCTCAAATACGGTGGAAGACAAGAACGTAAAACTCGATGAACCATAGTCGTCAGGTGGAGCCGGAAAACATTCTCAACCCTAAGCCATCCCAAGCTGTTAATTCCGTCCCTTATTCCACTGTCATATTTCCTCAAACCGAAAACAAATCGGCAGCATGAATTCTGCATTTTCTGTAGTCTGCGCCTCTGCACGGAATCAAGGCAAGGGTAAAAAACCGTTAATCCATAGTTCAGTTTGGACAAAACGAGAGTCTCACAGAGATACTTGCGTGACTAAAAATCCAAACAATATCTCTGCCGATACAAAAGGCGTAATGCAAGGAAAGAATTCCTCAACAGCAACGAGACATGCTCCCTGAATCTCAACTGGCAATCGAAAAAGATTCCCAGGTTTCTACAGCAGGTGGAGGACGGAATTCTTTCACCGCCCATCTTGATCTCAACCACACCTCGAAATGTCCTGGGAAAAAAGCATATATAAAAACATTTTTTAATATTTATCTTCAAATTATTCATTTGGGAATAACGCATAATTAAGTCTAAATCCTCATTCAACCGCTCGACAGCCTGAGAAACAGAGGAGGGATGAAAAGAGAGGCGAACCTGAGTGTCATCACAATAAAAATGGGTGGATGCGAATCTGACCACCCTATGCATGTCAGCCACATATATAAGGAAAAGCAGAGGGCCAAGAACAGATCCTTGTGGCACCCCTGAAGTTATAGGGCAATAATCTGAATATGTATCACGCAATTTAACGCACTGATGCCTATCAAAAAGGTAAGACTTGAAAAATCTCAGAGCAGTTTCATCAAAACCAATATAAGTTAATTTAGCACAAATCAGCTCATGGTCCAGGGTATCGAATGCCTTTGCGAAATCCAATAAGGTGAGAATTGAGGAATTGATAGCGTCCTACGCCTTCCGGTTCCTAATCTCCAAGCCTTTCTATCTTGCCAGTCCCCTGGATGTAGATTTCGTTCTGACATACTTTTTCTATTCCCTCAAACTATGTTTTTTTGGGCCTTCCTCTCTTTCTTCTTTCTGGTGGTGTCCATTTCAGAATCATCTTTCGTAGACGCTCGTCGCACATTCTTTCTACATGCCGGTACCAAATCAGTTGTCTTCTCTGCATTCCATCTATGATTGTTCTTTCGACTTGCATGATATCTCTGATCCTATCATTCCTTACTTTGCCCATTCTGGATTTTCCTGCAGATCGTCGCCAGAAATCCATCTCAAGGGCCAAAAGTCGACGTTCCACACCCTTAGTCAATTGCCACGTCTCACACCCGTATAGCACTATACCCTCAAAGATGGAATTATATATCTGATTTTGTTTCTCCCGCGATATGTTTTTGGTCCACAATATTGAGTTCAAACATCCAATGACCCCTCTACCTTTCAATATTCTCTGCTCAATCTCAGTTTCTGTTCGGCCGGTGTGATCAATTTGAGCACCAAATCTATTATCAGAAGATAATATCATATCTGTGAGCAGATTCTGCATAGTTGCTATTTTGGTACAAAGATGGATTATTCTGAACCTTAATTCATAAATATTCGTCTCTCTATTAATTTCATGCCCATAAACAATTTTTTTTAGATATCCCTAAAGAAACAACCATCCTGTTGATACCAGATATCATCAAAATTGATTTAGAGTTGTCAAATTGTCGGAGTAATTTGGTTCTGTAACAACTTCAGATATTTGGTAGCGTTTAGGTTGGCATCAATAAAGAACAGCCCCTATCATGTAATTTCCCAGAATCCCAGTCCAAACGTATCATTTTACTGATGCGATATGTTTTCTTTCAAAATTTTCTTTAATTAATGACAGTGATTTATTATCTCAGAACCTAATCAACCAAAATCACAAGTCACCATCCTTACTAGTCTCTGATCTGTTAGTATCAATTTTTTTTGCATTCTTAGAGAATTCAAGGAAACGAAAGCAACGCGTTTAATCTGATATATTGATAGATATTTCTGGATTAAGGAGGGTCTAGTCCTTACACTATATATTAAAACAGTAATTTCCATGGCAACCAACCATCGATATCGCCATCACGTAGTGCTAAGTTCCAGACGCATAGGATCCCGACGGGCGAAGCCCGTCGCCTGAATATTGGTGCGGACCGAAGGTCCCCACTTCCCTTCAGATAGTAGTACCGTTCCCATTCCCGGATGTCCCTCCGTTCCTGAGATACGAGCGGATAAAGTTCGAAAATTTCGGGACTTTTCCCGCGCCCTCCATTTGTAAACAAACAGGCCGCGACCTCGAACCGTTTCTGTGGTGTACGTATAAGGGCGATCCGCGAAGTGAAGTACGGAGACCGTCCGAAAATTTTCGGACCGTCGGAAAAAACGGATATATCTCGCGACGGGCGAAACCCGTCGCAAAAATAACCGTTCAAACCGAAGGTCCGATAAACCCGCTACCCGCGAAAGCCCATATATTTCGCGGATGACTTTCCGTCGCGACGAAACGAGCGGATGAAAATTTCTGAACTTTTCCCGCGCTCGCCAAACGGTCACCGCCCTACGCGTATGCCGCCTAGGGATGACCAAAGACGGAATTTAACGAAAAGTAGATCCCACCTAAAATTATAAAAAAATTGACTTTTTCAAACCGGATCGATCGAAAAATATAGATCAATGGACTCTACTCGTATAATCTTTATTAATGCAATTGCATTACAAATGATGTAATTCAGGAACCATTATTGTAAATGAAATGGAACCTTCGAATATTACCCTTTATTTTGTTGAGTCCGTCTGGTAATAATTCATTTTTCGTTATTGACAACAATTTATGTCGACTAATTCTATTATTATCTATCTTGACCTCCTCTTATATCCGCGCAATTTTAATTGTTCGAGATATTTATATTCGTATTTCAATTCTAAATATGTATGTGTTCACTGAAATTGAAAATTTGAAGAGGGTAACAGGATAAAGATGATTATCGTTATCTAATTGGTTGCGCTTCGAAAGTAAGAAATAAGGAAATAATTATAATTGCAAATATATTATTCAACAATTCGGCAAATGTGAATAAAAAAGCTTCTATCCCATTAGGCTTTTCTCTTTCATCAGTAAATCTTATCAGTAGATAAAATCCCTTGATTTGTGATTATTCGAAACAGTTTTTCTGGAGCATATAGTAATTTTTGAATGATATTGTGTTTTTCTAATTTTATATGAATATTTGATATTGTTTAACATAAGAGTCCTAATAAACTATTCAATAATTTTTGACATTTGTGAAACTCTTGAAAAATTATCCAAGAAATCATTCACATCTTAAGATTTATACATGAATTCAATGTGTATTCCAGTATTGCATGTTTTTGCTCTGCGTTCATATGTCGAATGTGCATACATTGGAGAATTATATTTTCATCTGAGAATTATTTTGTATGTGATAGTTATTTTCTCAATATGGGATATTTCCTATAGGCGAAACTTACTTGAAATAATGTATTCTCATCACATTAATTTCAATACTTTCTTTTTATTAGAATTTTTCTGATCCAAAAAATTCTATGTTAGTAGAAACATAAAATTTGTCACTGAAAGAATATTTTGTTTTTGATATTACTGCTCTATATCTGGTTCTGACTCTGTATTTTTCGATTATTCTTGAACTACTCCAGAAATTCAGAACAATTAATTGGAATTTCGAGGCTTTTAATCTCTAATATGTTTATCTTCTACAATTTTAATTTCAAAAAGATTTTCATTCAAAAAACTTTTAGAATTAAATTAATGTCTAAAACAAGCACCGCTTACATTTAATAGACGTATATAATCAAAACTCAATAAATAATGTCAAATGGAATAAATAAACCAACAGATATACGAAAGTTATTAAAATCGTAGCTGACTGACTTTCTCGCCAAAAACTCAACAAACGTATTCGCCGGATTTGGCTCCCTGCGACTTTTTCCTCTTCCCAAAACTAAAATTGCCCCTTCGTGGCACCCGTTTTGAGTCGATTGAAGCCATAAAACAAAATTCTACGCGAGAGCTAAAGTCCATCCCGGAAAGCGCCTATAAAAAATGTTTCGATAATTTGAAGTGCCGTTGGCATAGATGTATTGGAGCAAATGGAGCCTATTTTGAAGGCGACCCAATAAATTTTGACGATTAAATGTAAAAATGTTGTTTTAATTGAAAATTCCCGGTACTTTCTTGACAGAGTAGTACATCGCATATAGTCGCGGTCTAAGGAAATGTAACATTCCAGTAAATTCAAATCAGTTGGATTATCAATAATTTCAGATATTGACACGTTGCATGGAAAGTGACTCACTTGTCAAATTAAAAAGTTTGGGAAATGACAGTAAGGATAGACTAACATCATCGTATAGTCTGTTTGAAGTTATCAACTGCGGGCCGAAGAGCTGAATGTCAATCACTCAATGTTTTATCAATATATCTAAAATATCTCACATCCTTCTGTCTTATTCACTCAATCACTTTTCAGATAACGAAATATGAAAAAAAATTCTATTCAATGTTTGCCGACAACTCAGTGGTAGCGCATAGGGCTCGTAACCGGAAGGTCGCAGGTTCGAATCCTGTTCAGGTGGGAAAGAAATTTTCTAGTTGGACGTGTGTCGGCTACCATTTTCACTTAGTCCGAGAGCTGGCACGAATTTTAGGGTAGGTATTTGAGGCAAGCTGAAAACTTGTCAGATACCTCTCCTATTATATCCCAACTCGGGATTGCAGACCTGGCTGGTGAGTAGCGGGGCTAAATCAACCCCTACATTTTTAAAAATATCATTTTTTTTCCCCAAAAATATATTTGAGGCACTACGCAATTTATATATGTTGCAGTGTAATACGTTGCAGTGTAATACTTAATGACTACGAAAAAAAAATAAGCCAGATAATTTAATCGGGGTTTTAACATTGCCAGACGCGTGCAAAAATATTTTGCAAAAAATTATAAAAAATGTTTTTGAGGGAGCTTGAAATTTTAATGGTGTGTTATTTATAACTAAAAAATAAGATTCTCAAAGACAGATCATTTCGTTGGGGCTTTCTACCTGCCAGGTGATCAAACAAATAATGAATGGATACGAGCCTGGAGTGCTATAGACAAGCTGTAGTGTGAGAGAGAGTGCATAACGACAGCTGTCTTCGTTCTTGCTTGCCGCGTTACTATTGGCTCTGGCGAGGCCACGTGACTTACAATAACCCATGAGGTTTCTGGTTAAAATTTCGGAGTGAAAAATATAAAATTTTCAGAATTTGTACTAAAAACATATTGCATAAAAGGGATTGTATTGATTTATGGACGTTAAAGGGACATATTTTTTGTGATTTCTTTTTAATTTTCAAAAATTAGTTATTTTGCCAATTTTAACGCGAATTTGAACGTAATAAATTGTTTAAATATTTGATATTTCCGCAGAAATATTTATTTTTTGAAGACAATTTGAAAAAAAAATGATTTTTTCAACAATTTTTGTTCCAAAAATTTTTGTTCCAAAAATTTTTGTACAGGATTCATATTATTACCCCTACATTCAAAACTAAAAATTGTTTTTTTTCTCTGGCAGTATTCAAAATCAAAATTTATAGGGAAATTTAAAATTTTTTCATCTTAAAATTAATAAGGGTTACGTATTAAAAAAAGCAATAATTAATATAAAAAATCGCAAAACCAGGTTTATAAAAATATAATAACTCCCCAGTAGTACAATTATTTCAAGTATAAAAAAAATTAGAAATAAATTCTATTCATTTAACATCAGATATAAATTAACATTCTTCGTCTGTGGATTCTTCATCAGAAGTAACGAAATCTTCGGATTCATCTGTGTCAGATTCGGCATCCTCTACACCAACTGCGAAAAGAAATATATATTTATTTTTTCAATTAATCACAGAAATTTGAATGCAGCAGTTATTAAAAATAAACCATTTATTCTCACCTGCAGTATGATTTTCATCATCGTTATTTTTACTTTCCTCGTGAACAACAGCGTCGAATACCAATTGCGGCATACACTTTCCGTCAAACCAGTGAAATCTGGTGTATCTACATTAAGTGTCCATTAAGTGTCGTTATGCGCTCTCTCTCACACTACAGCTTGTCTATAACACTACAGACTCGTACCCATTCATTATTTGTTTGATCACCTGGCAAGTAGAAAGTCCCACCGAAATGATCTGTCTTTTTGGGAATCTTATTTTTTAGTTATAAATAACACTCCATTAAAATTTCAAGCTGCCTCAAAAACATTTTTCATAATTTTTTGCAAAATATTTTTGCACGCGTCTGGAAATGTTAAAACCCCGATTAAACTATCTTGCTTATTTTTTTTCGTATTCATTAAGTATTACACTGCAACATATATAAATTTCGTAGTGCCGCAAATAAATTTTTGATGAAAAAAAATAATATTTTTAAAAATGTAGGGGTTGGTTTAGCCCCGCTACTCACTAGTCAGGTCTGCAATTCCAAGTTGGGATATAATAGGAGAGGTATCTGACAAGTTTTCAGCTTCTCTCAAATACCTACCAAAAATTGGTGCCAGCTCTCCCACTAACTGTTGGGTCGAAAATTAACAATGCTGTGACCTAAAGTGGCGCAAGATCGCAGTTACAGAGCCTGCCCAAAACACAACTGAACTCCCAACTCCCCAGGGATCCCCACAGTAGATTCAGGAGTATCAGAATAAAAATAATAAATATTAATAATAATAAAAATATTCTTTCAAAATTTTCTTTTATACAAACTGTCAGTAGCGAACACAAAAAAAGAATTATCCAATTTGATGCAGTCGTTCGTAAGATATGCGCGTACATACATTTCGGCGATTCATTTTTATTCCTATAGACAATTACCGCCATGAATTCCGTAACAGCAATAGTAAAAAAAATATTATATTATGTATATATTTCTCTTCTAAATCATGTTATTGCATATTTTTTTGCGCGGATGTATAATGAGCGTAGGATGCCTCCCTCTGTTCATGCTATGTGATTGGAGTTATAATTTATATACTGTCATGTGTTTGTTGGTTTCTTGTAGATAATAGTGGATTGCCTTGCGGTTCCTCTTGACCATTACATCCAGGAATGGCAACTTCTTCTCCTTCCATGGTCAATTTGATCGATGGTCCCATATAGTTTATGTGTTGGAGGCGGTCCTCTGGTTTCAACTCTATGTTTTCGATGATTTCGAATGAATTGATTGGAATTTTTCCACCATGGAAGTTGTTCTTTCAAGGAGAGACTTGATTTTTTTTATTTATATTATCCTGATACTCCTAGATTATCTGTGAAGATCTCTCAGAAGTATATAGATTGAAAATTACTACGGAGAAGTAGTTGCCTATACAATAATAGCTGGAATTAATTCACCAGAACCTCTACAGATTTTTTAAATTTAAAACATGCCCCAAATAAACATACACATATATATTATCATCGCATGTGGTGGAAATTAACTAATAAAGAATCAAAAGAAATATAAAATAATGATGAAATTATTTAGATATCACCTAATATATATATATATATATATATATATATATATATATATATATATATATATATATATATATGTTTCGAATGGATACTAAAAAATGAACAGTTCCATCACCAACAATTATTCAACAAATAATTCAAAAAGGCCTTTTTTATTTTCCTTTTTTAAAGAATATATAGCACATTCTCCAAAGAAAGAACCTGTTACATGCGGAGCCAAAATCTCATCAGTAAGGAGTTATTGGAATAAATAAAATAATCATTTAAAAATATATAACAATACCTTCTTTAACACAACATACTTCTACAACAACTAACCAATTTTGGAGTAGGCATGGCTTAAACGAAAATTAGGTTATATCCCAGAAATGTATCATGAAAGAAGATACGACTTATACTCTACATTAGATAACCACCACGTGGATGTGATGTAATACAAAGAAATTTCTCAACTATTAAAGTATATAAATTACTACGAAGAAGTATTTGCATCTCTCAGAAGCTTTTTCATCTTGTGCGAGTTGAGAGTTCAGTTGTGTTCTGGGTAGGCTTTGTTACTGCGATCTTAGGCGAATTTAGGTCACAGCACTATCAATTTTCGACCCAACAGTGAAATGGTGGCTGAAACTCGTTCAACAAGAAAATTTACTTCCCACCTGAACATGATTTGAACCCGCGACTTTTCGGTTACGAGCCCTATGCTCCTACCACTGAGCTATCGACACTCACTGATGAAAGGTCATTGGTAGCAGCATTGCGAGAGTTGGTGACAGGCATGTTTTTCTTATGAATTTTGAGCATTCCATATAGATAAGGCGGCTTCGTGTATTGACGAGTCAATGATGTCCTAGTGTTGCCAGATGTGTAAACCTTGTTAGTGTTATATATATTTTTTTTAATCGAAGGTGTTGGATCCTTGGTGGTTTGTTATTTTGCATTTCATCTTCAATCTTCTTATTTCGTGTTGTTACCTCCATGAAGTCTGTCGGAAGAATTTCAATAGACATGTCCTTTTTGAGTTCTTTTAGTGCTGTTCCTTCTAGTATCGAAATATTGACGGAGGATTTGTAATTTTTTTTATGGCTGTACGCACCTCCTTCAGCCAGTCCATCCAGTTTTGTTTATTCAACTGAACTGGCAATGCCGAGAACCGTCGTCTGAGGTGTTATTACGAAATCGGCGCCTTTGTCAGATGTTCTACCGTTTGTGAAAGCATCCGTAATGATATGTTCACAACGTTTCTTCTTTTCGTTATGATTGTGAGTTCAAAGCTTTTCATTGTGGTGTTTAGTATCCAGTTTTCTTTTTCTATGACGCAACTCATCGCAATAATAGATTAATTATTTTAATTAATTGAATGATGTCAGATTCAATCCATAGTAGTTATTGTTTCTGTTCCAGGTCATATTCCAACAACTTTCCATATTAATTTATTTACGTAAAATTTAATTCATTTAGACTGATTTCTTCTGAGATAGAAATTCAATCAATAATAATTATTTTTGTCTAAGTATATATTAAATTTCAACATTTTGGCTCTTCTTCACAACATTTTTTGTATTTCATTCCGAAGTTTTTCATCCTAATATAATACTTTTAAGGAAGTTTCTGTTTCAGGTTCTGTCCTCAATATGCAATATTGTGTACAAAAATTCAGGCAATGGTAGTCCGAAACCAAACGTTATGAACGTTTCTATCTTCGCGCGGATTGTATAATATTATGTAAATACATTGCGTGGAGTTAATAACTAAGTTATTATGAAAAACTTGTTCACATTCTCGGAGACGTCCATATTTAGCGCGTAGCATATGGGAGAGAATCACCAGATTCACAGATTCTCTGTGCATTTTCATATTTCAGACTGTGTATATGCATAAATACGCACACATCTTAGACCTTAGAAATCTGCTATTCACTAGTTCATCTTGAACTTCGAGGTAATAATAAATATGTCTGAGAAGCATTACCAGTTGAGAATATTTCCGTACAAGGCAAGGATATTAATATTTTTTCTTAGCCTTTGGATAAATGGATTATATGATATTTATAAAGCGTTTAGAAGGTCTGATGATCTAAGTTTTGTAAACTCTTTTGGTTCATTATTTTCTCAAATGATAAATCTTTGGAAGCGAACAGCGAAAAATCCAACCTTCAAAACAACTGAACATAAATTCATAAATCTTTATGGAAATATTATATGCTATCCGTCACTGACTCTTCAATCCTTTTAACTGTGCTCTTAGGTTGACCTGTAATGCACAACATACTGTAACAGGTGCCTATGTTCTTACAAATTGTAGGCTTCACAAATAAAGGTCACTCCACAAGATGTCCCCTATAAAAAGTTTGAAAGAAAAAGAGATGATAAAATCTATTCTGCTATGCACTCTAAGAATGCGTGTATAGGAAAAATATTGCCTACAAGCAAAAACTTCTCAACTAACGTTGGACGTGAAATGAAGAGTAGTCCAACCAACATTTTCTATATAAATCTTTGCGGGATTTTAATATAAGGCGATCCTGTTCTTGTCAGTAAGAAGATAATTTTAACTATATAACTTTGTGTACAAAAATAAAGGGATGAGAGATATTTTCGCAATTATTTGGGATTTCCTGAGACATGTAAAGTAAAACAGATCTGCTGAAATCTGTTTGATCATACAACAATAATTATTTTTCATTGTGTCTGTTGATCTCTAAAGTTCCTAATAAATTGAGTATATGGTTTTTATTCTCAATGTACAAAACTTCATAACTTATTCTAAATTTATGAAAGGTGTACAATGAATGGTTTGCATAGTTTGAATTCTGAAATTAATATATATTATTGTTTCCTGTTCAATGACATTGTCAAATTTTCTTGCTTTTCGCGAAAGCGAAAAAATGGTTGTTAGTAATATTTGTAAGATTTGGATCAAATAAATTCACACTATTATTTTTTGTCCACCTCCCGCTGAAATTTTGCCAATGTGTACTCCAAAGTACCAATGCCAATGTGTACAAAGTACAACATGTTCCGCAATTCTTAACTAGCATTAAATTTACTGTTGAGGCTAATATTTCAGGGGAATTTGTTAGAAATTTCTATAATAATCACATATAAGTTGAAGAATATCCTTGCAAAATTACCAAAACTAGATTTCAAAAACAATTTTCGCTAAACCTGTGGCTTGATATCATTGATGATTATCTAATTAATCATGTATACAACCTTCTCTTAGGAGAGAAAGTACTATGTATGGTTCATGCATAATTGGTGACGTATTGCGGCTCGCTGTCATTCATAAGAAGTTTATCCAAACTACTTGATAGTTTAGAGAGGTCCGCAAAAATGCCCGGCCCGATCTTGAAACGCTTGGATTTTTTTCATTTAGAGTTTTCTTAAAATGCTGGTGTATTCAACTCCCAAGCAGAATATCGACTTTTGAGGCATCGTATCATCGCATCCTGTGAGGTTATTATACACTCGGCCTATTCCAAAGAATAGGCAGAAATTCTTTAAGGCAACGGAAAGAGTTATTTCTGAAGCGAGCTATTTTCATCATTAATTATAATTATTCGTCTTTGTGTTTTGTTCCTATTTCAGTTTGTTCTTATTACTTTTTAATGCACCAGGTGCTTGCTGATAATGATTTTGAAGACCCCTTGAATTTTTATGACTGGGTGGATTTTCCAATTGAACAGTACATTTTTCGATTTTGTTTTATGCAGGGATGAAGCGACTTTTCACAATTCTGGTTTTTTATAAAAATGATAACGATGATCATTAAATATCTGGGGAGCAGTTATTGGCTATCATGTGATATGCCCTAATTTTTTCGAAGGAAATCTCGAGATTATTGCTAATTTGAATTTCCTTCAGAACGTTCTTTCTGGATAACAAGAAGTGTTTCCTGGGCAAATAGGAAACGAAATGTGGTTTCAGCATGATGAAACACCCATTATTTTTATCCTGTGAGTGATTTTCTGGTTGAAGACATGATATGGGCTCTAGTTTATGCAAATCGGTGAGAGGTTAAATTTATCGAATCCAACTGTTTATGATCAGTTGAAAGGCCTAGGTTTAACCTCGAAGCTCGATATATTGGTTTCCCATGTTTTTACGGAGAGGCATTTGTGTCGTTTATGATTCGCTCGACGTCTATGATTCGCTTCTCAGATGTCACGAAAGTGATCCGTTTTTGAAGCACATCATTATTGGGGACGGAAAAGGGGTTGTATATAACAATGTTAAACGCAAGAGATCATGGAGCAAAAAAGACGAACCGACTCAAAGCATTTCGAAAGCCAATATCTTTCAAAAAAAGGTAATGCTGTGTGTTTGGTGGTATTTCAAAGAAATTTTATTTTTTTTTAACTTTCACCGGATTACACAACAATTAATTCGGGACTCTACTGTCATAGCAGGGCAAACTGAATGATGTGCTTCAACAGAAAAGGCCAGAATTAATCAACAGAAGAGGTGTAGTGTTCCACTAAGATAATGCGAAACCTCATACAAGTTTGGTCACACGCTTAAAACGTTTACAGCTTGAATGGGATACATTGCCACACCCACCATATTCTCCAGATCTGACGCCTTCGGATTATTATTTGTTCCAGTCATTACAGATTTTTTTGGACTGTAAAACCTTTACTTCAAATGAAGAGGTCAAAAATCACCTGGATCAGTTTTTTGACAGCAAAGACCAAAAATTTCATGAGCGTGGAATCATGCTACTACCAGAAAGATGGCAAAAGGTTTTGAACTAAAGTGGCCAATATATAATTTAAGAAAATATTTATTCCTTATACGAAAATTGTCTTTTATTTTCCAAAAGAAAAAACGGAATTACTTTCAGAACAACTTAAAATATTTGATAACCGTTATTGATTACGTTGATTATTCAAATATAATTTTCAATTGTGATATCAATTTTAGTGTCTGCCGAACGCATGTATGAAAATAGCCTTAATATTGCTATTGAGAAAATGTGGGACATTCAATTCTCTACATTATCATGAAAAAATATAGGGTGTTAATAAGAATTTGTTCACATTTTGCGATTAATAACGGACATTCTGTGTATAAAATGTTGTTTATTTAGGAATGATGACTAGGCAAATCTTTCAGTTGAAATTTTGATCATATTCGTGTTACGATTGCTTCTGGAAATTAGTGAAGGACCTTTAGCGAACTACTTCCTTCAACTGTTTTAATTTTTCTCCTAATAATATCTGTACCGTTCGAAAAATATCCGTACTATTCTGCGTTGTGATAGAGATATCGAAGTGCATTGAAAATATATGAGTATATTTGGGATGATCGATTTAAAAATCACTCATTTGTTGAATATTTTTTGTTGGAACGCTCTGTATATTAGAAAATAATTTCCTGAGATGCATAAATCAAACTACACGCATCCCGCTTCGAACAAAATTGCTACTAAGATGTCTGGTTCGGCAGCTATGGAAACGCAACGCAACATACTATTGCAGGAGCCTGTGTATAGTGAAAAGATTTAAGATTTCTGATATTTGTAATTATAAATCAGTTATATTTGTTTTCGGTACATTTCAGTGGTTTAGTGGTTTTAACGAGGTAATATAAAGTGAAAATGTTATATATTTTTGCGAGCCAGTTCCAAGAAACAGCGAGCTATTGTAAAGCCCAAATGTTTGTAATTTTTTAATTCTGAGTCGAAATTAGTCTTAAACGACTATGTTGGACTCACTGATGGAAAATTCAAGGTTAAAATTAATACTATTAGGCCAGCCGGATAACATGCTATCTTTCGAACGAAAAGGGCTAGAGCCTTGAAATTTTCTGGAAAGGTTTAGAGTCTGAATGCTAGGGATAAGTTCGCTAAATTTTCATTTATCAAATAGATTGACATAAGCAATAGGTAGTCTCTAATTTTATATGTTTTGGGTACCTTTTTCTAGGAGAAAAATTAATTTCGTTGAAAGAAGTAACTTTTCAATTTTTAAGTGTTTAAAGTTGCGGTATATTTTCAAACAATCAACAATAAGAGTAATCTTGCAATTTGATTTCAATATGAAAGGCGATATTTCTAATGTTTTCGATAGATATTTTCTGGAAATGTTCAATGTTACATTTATATATTCTGGTTATTGTTTCAACTATTTGGAAAACAAAAATATTGCCGTGAAATAAATACATGTCGAACCGTCATGGCGGGCGGTTCAGCATCGGATACTAATGAGAGGAAATGTCGATTTTGTTCTAAATTTGCTGGTTCGAGTGATATAAAGTGTAAGGGTGAAGGCTGTGACATTGTTGTTCATAATAAGTGCTTGGATGCTATTGGCAGGGTCATTTTTGTGGACAAAAATAATTTCCTCTGTCGACGTTGTACCGAGTCGACGGAGAATATCAGTGGTTCATGTTCTAATACTGAGTGCATAGTTCTGAAGAAAGAAGCTGAATGTTTGACTCGTGAGAAAGTTCTTTTGGAAAAGTATGTATCTGAACTAGAATTCACAAATAATATTTTGAAAACTTCAAAAGATATCCATCGTGAAAATGCTTCAAGGTCATCTATAAATCAGTTACACACGGGTATGGATGAGTCAGAGCGACCGACGTATGCATCAGCTGTTAAAAAGGATCGGGATTCCCATGTGCTATTAGTGAAGACAAATGATAAAAATGTAAACAATACTGGGATCGAAAATGAAATTAAATCGAGAGTCAATCCGTCATCTGCTCAAGCACTGGTTTTGGGAACTAGGAGAATTAAGGATGGAATAATGATATCTTGTAGCGACAATAATTCTTTAGAAAAAATGAGATCGCTTATTAATGAGGAAATGAAGGGTGCATACAATGTTACTGTCCCAAAGAAGTTGAGGCCTCGAATTATGGTTTATGGCGTTGATTCACACACGGTAAGCCAGCCTAATTTTCTAGAAAATATAATCCATACCAACAATTTGAACTGCTCCGTTGATGATATAAAGTTCATTACCAAAATTGAATACAAAAATAGCTTCAATGTTGTACTTGAGGTGGCTTCTTTTCTATTCAGAGACATTGTCAAGGAGGGATTTCTTTATCTGGGTTGGTCTAGGTGCCCCATCAGGGAACATTTTAGTTTGATAAGGTGTTTTAAATGCTGGAAGTTCGGCCATTTCCGCCGTGAATGTAAGAGTGATTGTGAAGTATGTCCCAAATGCTCAGGTCCTCATGATATACAAAATTGTGAATCTAGTGATCTATGCTGTGTAAACTGCAAGTTTAACAATTTAAAGTTCAAAGCAGCTTACGATGTAGGCCACAGCGCTAACAGCTATAAATGTGGTTACTTTTTGTCTCATATAGATAAATTGAAGTCTAGAATTGCTTATGCAGAGTAGATCTAATAAGTATTTAAAAATTGCCCATTTTAATGTCTGCTCTTTATTTTCTAAATTTGATGAATTTTTTAATCTTGCATCTGCTGAAAGTGTTGACATTATTTTTTTAACTGAAACGTGGCTGAACCAATATATTTCGGATGAAAGTATTTCTATTTCAGGTTTTCGGATTTTTCGAGGTGATCGTGTCGGACGTGTTGGGGGAGGAGTTGGTTTTTATACAAGGGATTCACTATCATCAAGTAGAATATTCGTTGACTTTGACCCGCCCGTTGGCGTGGAACATATTTGGATTGAGCTGAGGCTTGGTAGGGATACTATTCTGTTAGGTTGTATTTACAGAACATCCGCGTGTAATGCTTCAAGTTTCGTCCGCTATTTGGATGATTTTTTGTCTATGGTGTCCGCAAGTTATTCACATATAATTCTTGCGGGGGACATTAACGAGAATCAATTAGTTGAGAACAACTTTTCTGACTGCGTGGAATCTTATGGTCTGAAACAGCTAATTAATGAGCCAAGGGGGGTTACAGTACTGCCACTCTTCTGCTGAACATCACTGATGATATTTTGCGATCTTTGGATGGGGGACATGCCTCAATTCTCACCTTATTGGATTTCGCAAAGGCATTCGATACCCTGGACCATGAGCTGCTTTGTGCTAAATTAACTTATATTGGTTTTGATGAAACTGCTCTGAGATTTTTCAAGTCTTACCGTTTTGATAGGCATCAGTGCGTTAAATTGCGTGATACATATTCAGATTATTGCCCTATAACTTCAGGGGTGCCACAAGGATCTGTTCTTGGCCCTCTGCTTTTCCTTATATATGTGGCTGACATGCATAGGGTGGTCAGATTCGCATCCACCCATTTTTATTGTGATGACACTCAGGTTCGCCTCTCTTTTCATCCCTCCTCTGTTTCTCAGGCTGTCGAGCGGTTGAATGAGGATTTAGACTTAATTATGCGTTATTCCCAAATGAATAATTTGAAGATAAATGTTAAAAAATGTTTTTATATATGCTTTTTTCCCAGGACATTTCAGGGTGTGGTTGAGATCAAGATGGGCGGTGAAAGAATTCCGTCCTCCACCTGCTGTAGAAACCTGGGAATCTTTTTCGATTGCCAGTTGAGATTCAGGGAGCATGTCTCGTTGCTGTTGAGGAATTCTTTCCTTGCATTGCGCCTTTTGTATCGGCAGAGATATTGTTTAGATTTTCAGTCACGCAAGTATCTCTGTGAGACTCTCGTTTTGTCCAAACTAAACTATGGATTAACGGTTTTTTACCCTTGCCTTGATTCCGTGCAGAGGCGCAGACTACAGAAAATGCAGAATTCATGCTGCCGGTTTGTTTTCGGTTTGAGGAAATATGACAGTGGAATAAGGGACGGAATTAACAGCTTGGGATGGCTTAGGGTTGAGAATGTTTTCCGGCTCCACCTGACGATTATGGTTCATCGAATTTTACGTTCTTGTCTTCCACCGTATTTGAGGGAAAAGCTAATTTTTAGACGTGATGTTCATTGCGTGGACGTTAGGCATGGTCATAGGCTCATGCTGCCAAGATTTGGTTCAGCCATGTTTCAGCGCTCCTTCACCTTCAATGCGGTGAAATTACATAATGAATTTTTAGTTTCGTGTGAAGGCGTTTCTTTGAGCTCACTGAGAAAAATTTTGAAGTCAAAATTCTTGACGAGCCAATTATAAATTAGGAAAATTTTATGAATATGAAATATGTTTTGTTTACTCACAATGGAATTGATTCGTTAATTTTATTTTTTTTTCCGCTTATTTTTGTTTCTATCCTTTTGTTTTTTTTTTCCCTTTTTGTTTTTTTTTTTTTTTTTTTCAGGGTTGAGTGGAGTAGCTTTAAGCTAGACTTCGCCCTATGTTTATATATTGTAAATGTATGAATAAAGGCACTATTATTATTATTATTATTATTATTATTATTAAATTCACTTTCATTTACATCATTTTGAATATTATGTTGATTTCTGTTTACTATGAATTGAAGCATAGCACGTTTCGTTTTAAAAAACTTCTTCAGATGTTTTCTTACAACTGGCTCAACCATTGAAAAAATATTTAAAGGAAGTTAAAGTTTTGAGAGGAAGGTACAATATAGTTTTGTATTACTTAGGAAAACCAATGGACTCCCACGAAAATAAACCCAACAGAGGTGAATTTCATGATTTTGTCTGATCATTCGATGAATTTTTAGAATTCCTGATTATTTTCTTAACTTCCTGATAAGTTTTCCTTTATTTTCATCATGCAAAATCTTTAGGAGCTCATCAAAATAATGAATTTTTGTTATTAAATGTTCTGCCTACTCTCCATCTACTACTTGTTGTCGAGGAAAGATCTCCTGTATTTCTTTTTTTTTCTTGTTTACGGCTTCGACTTCTGTGGTCATTAGCCGTATTTCTTTATTATACATAGTATTTTAGGACCTTTCCGTTTGTGTAATATAAAGCTTTGGGCAGATAGATAACATCCGTTTAGTGGTTAACAGTTGATGATTTTGATTTACTTATTTTGGGATAGTTAATTGTAATTTATTTCAATTGATTCTGAATTAAATACTGATGTTTATGTTATTAAAAGACTTCTTTATTTTTGCGCGCTGGAATTCAGTACTTAGAAGTAGAGTAATCACGCGCATGTTCATGCAAAATTTCGTGAGGATCGCATAATCAGAAAACTTTAAAAAAAATTGTGAGCGAATCAGCTTTGTGCGCTACCTAAACTACTGTAACTTTTAAACAGAACGAGATAGACTTGAAACCTTTAGAGTAGGTTTGAGGCTCACATATATCGATTGAATTCATTGTTGGCAAATCAGTCCAATGGTTTCGCTCTTATTCACGTTTGAAATGTTTTTTCATTTCCATTTATATTTTCCAAACTACTAATTCGATTGATCTGAAATTTGAGATTTAGAAGGATAATGATAACGCACATATTCCTGCAGAATTTCATTATTATCCAATTTTAAACAAAGACGATTAGGTTTTGTTGATCACTGGAACATAAATAACAGACATGGGTTTCTAAACTGGTTGGTTTCAATCGCTAGTGCCCTGCAAGTCCAACCACTACAAATCTGCCACATACCCATATTCGGTCCGCACAGGAAAGTATTTATCATTTATTTGCGCCATGTTGTGCACGCAAATATACATGTTGAAGCGAATTCAAGCAAAGAACTTTATTCCCGTTTTTTTCTAATGTTACAAACGCAAAAAACTTTCCTCGTGCTCAAGTCAGATCCTTTTACGCCGTGATGCTCATAATGAATATATTTATATTTATGTTGAACTGCCCTGATTTGTAGAACTTTCTATTACCATAGCTCGTACCCCATATTAACGTTAAAATATGATATAGGACATATCAGTGCTGCTTATTCGATAATGAAGAATTCCCAACGCTACATTGGCTTTCGGCGACCCAGATTAATATAATATCACGGAAATCATTTTTATAAGGAGGTTTTCAACAAGGACTCGAGACGTATACAAAATCAATTAAATAAACAATTAACTGCTGTTCTAAAATATCACGAAAAGAGCGTTTGGTTCTCAAGATTCATGGTAAACATGGATTCTAAAGAAATATTTTTTGCAATAACCTTGTATTCATGGTCGCAAATATCCCATTTCCCATTTCGGTGCAAAGAAACACACAATAATAACATTGAGTTTATCTACATCCATACGAGTTCCTGTCCGATAAATTCCATTTCAAAATTATGGTAGCGATAAAATTGACTCATTTATTTGCGATATTCGGGGAAATGACAACAACAAGAATGGAAGATTATTATTATATGTGGAATAAATATTTAGCTGAGTATTTGTCTATTGTTAAGGGTATTAACGATTTCTATTTTTCTAAGCGCCTCTTTCCATTTTTTTTGAAAGATATTAATTTGATGGTTTATATTCGCTGTTTATTCAATAATGAATTATTTCATATATTATGGTTAAATTAACGGAAATACTCACGACAAGTAATTAAAAAATATTCTCCCACCCTATTACTATAACTATTCAAACAAACGAATATACGCCAATGTATCAAGAAAAGTTACCATCTTCTAGTACTCATAAAATCATTTCGTCTAAATTAAGGGTATTTTCTAATATTAGAATATTAGATAATACTTTGTGGTTGTTCATTTTTAAATGGCATGAAATAAGAAATTACTTTGTTTTCTATCATTTCTTATCAACTGAATATACAGTGACTCGAGTTTCGTAGTGTTTACTAACATTTTCGAACTGAATAAAAACAACTTGTATCTTAGCGGTTATTAAGAATACGTTAAAGGCTTTGGCTTTTAAATTTATATTGCCGTCTGGAACGTTTTGAGCAGTCCAATTTGAAAATGTTGGCCTCCATAGTCCAACCACTTTCCATAAAGAAAAATTATTAGAAATGTGATCGCTAACTTCAGATGGCTGTGAAAACCGTTCGATATTTTTTGATTCTGTTTTTAAATTTTCGTTTAGGTTAAAGAATAGTATAACCGTGGAAAAGTTCATCGGTTTCGGATTAATTTTTTTCTCTGTAGATATTGCAAAAAAATTTGAATTCTACTTTCGAAAATTTTTTTCACAGAAATCCTCTAAAAATCGAGTTAATTAATGAAATGCATTCCAAATTGGCGCGAAAAAATCACGAACTTCGCAGGTTTTCCGCCATTTTGAAATACTTCTCTCAGAATTTTTGCACCATTTCTGAATTGAGCATAAAAAAGTAGTAAGATCTGATCAGAAACCGTTATTTCGAAGGTTACACGTAACTGTCCACAATCAATATAATATTGCTCAAAATTTACCATTAACTCGCTTATGCTTCTAAAACTGGGTATATGGGAAAAATGATTCTCCCAGTGTCATCTAGACGCTATATTCTTTTGTCAAGTTCATGACGAAACGCTTACAGCTAGACACCCGTTTGATCAGTCAGGCCTAGAAGGATGTAATGTTGGCCACTGCGCGTCTGGTTAGGTTCGAAAGTTTCTTACCAACTCCTAAGAATAACCTTGGATCTTACCCAGCTTTCAATAAAATATATTAGCTATTGATTTATAAGTTTTTACAAAATTTTTGATATATAAGGCAGCACACTGATAAGGCGTTAGTCACGCAGTAAGGTTGGTGTCGTCTTCCTAGGTAGGGGCAACACCAGAGCTAGAGATTCCTTCCAGCAATCGGAAATGCTGATATTTCAATACAGGTGTTAATGATGTGCGTTAAAAATGCAAGGATAAAAGGGCAACATAGTTTTATCATAAATATGTTCATACCATCTAAGCTTCTCCAAGCTGATTCAATAGCTGAGATAATTTTTAGTATTTCTATCTTCTCAACCTGAACGAACTTCAGTTTTGACGCCTCAGACATGCGAACATTTTCCCAGTAGAATTTAACAGTTTCTGCAATATTTGGTACCGAAAAATCCACTCCCCTTGTAAAGAATTTATTTAATTCATTAGGATTCTTAAGATTTTCTGGGAGCTCTGACTGACGCTCTCGACCATGAATTCACAGTTTCCCCAAATTCTCCCAGACATTCGTATTATTTGGAAGTCGCTAGTCAAAAAATGCCCTCTTCTCCTTCCTTATAGTTAGAGTTGTGTGATTTCTCAAACTTTTATAATAGTTCCAATGGTGCAGATCTTTAGTATTTTTGAAACGTGCAAAAGCAGGATTTCTATATCTTTTAAGACCACCAGTAATCCATCTTTGAGAATCTAGCTGTTCTCTCAGGAGCATATAAGTCGACAAGTTCGAGAATATTCGAATTGAGTATCTGAACTTCATCATTAATATTTTCTACGTCGTTCAAGGCATAGAACGAAGATCACTGTTAAACTGCTGCACGTCAATACAGTTATAATCTCTATACTGCTTTATGATGGGTTTGGTCCTAAGATTAGGCACACTGAATTTGCAATAAACTAGGTCATGATCAGAAATATCAGGTAGACCTCTCATTTTGACGGCAACAATAAGTGAACTACTGACCACTGTCAGATCTAAAAGTGAAGATGACTGGCGTGTATCCCTAGTCGATTCATCTACTATTTGTTTCAAGTTGGCGGATTTCAGAATAGTGAAAAATTCAAAAACAAGTTTCGATTTGATGTTAAGCATATTTACATTGAAATCGCCAACACAAAGTCTCTTTAAAATGAGACAAAAACAAACTGACATTATAGTTCGGAGGCATATATACACGTCCTATGAGGTATTTCCTCTTTCTCATACTTAAACTCACCCAAACCTGCTCGCACTGCAATAGTCTGTCGACACCAACTGACACAACCCTGAATATGTTTTTATAATGGATTCCCACACCACCACCTCAAGTTTCTCTGTCCTGCCTAATGAACTTGTACCCTGGTATTGTTACCAATTCTGAATCAACATCATCCCCCAGCCACGTTTCAGAAACCGCCATCAAACAGATACTCTCCCGCACCATAAGACCTTTAAAATCCTCGAATTTAGGTACTTGCAATCTCACATTCAAGTGGGCTATCCTAAAATTTTCCATCTACCTCCCCTCCATCATTCAATCGCTTATAAAATCGAAAAGTATATGAATAATGAAAATTAATAATAAATTCAAATTATGAATGAGAATCAGATTACACAATTTTCAGAAAAATATCTCGCCTCCTCTTCACAGACACTTTTAAAATTATGGAAATAAAATCTAACTTATGTATCTCTGCTGAAAAACAAATAACAGAAAAAAATAATAATATTCGAGAAAACAAAGTTAAATACTTCTAGGGTCTTTTTTCCTTCCTTACAATTTGACAGCTGAATATTATCTCAATGAATTTCAAGATCACAGCTACCCATGCATTGTAGACATTCAATAAAGTAATAATTGGAAGGAAAATATATTTTACCAGTAGGATGCTATGCCACACAATACAGCAACAATACTGGACTTTCTGAGTCAACATTTTCCCGATAATCGGTTTAAAAAAATAGATCCTATCGAATGGCCTCCAAGATCTGCTAATTTGACACTTAAAGACTTTTTTTGGTAATTTGAAAAGTGTCGTGCTCAAGACAGTCTTCATTTCTCTAGATCTTCGCCATGTAATGACATAACAGCTGAAATGTTACAGAATCTAAGAGAAAATGTTGAACGGAAACACTTTCAATATTTAGAAATGACCGTAGCAATTTCAACATCTTTTTAATTAGAATTTGTTCAAAAACTCGACCACTAAATGTACTTCATCACGAATTTTTACATGAAAACGAAGGTAAAACTTTTCAGAGTACTTATGAATAGAATTGCAGGACCTTTAAAATGATGTATTACTTGATCCTTATTGACATTTAAGATTCTTGAGATGATAACTGAATACATTTGCAATCAAAAGATGTCCCCCTCTAAACAAAAATTGGCATTTCTGGGCGTTTTACGGAAGAACTCATACTTACTGTACTTACTCATATTTAGCTGTACTGGACTCATGTAGACCATCTGTATAGGTACGCTTCGTCTTTTGGCTCTGTCAGTGATTTTCCAACTTTTTACGTTAAGTTTGATCCGTAACTCCGGAATAATCCAATACAAAATTGTTCTGAGTACATCGGTACAATAATCTAGTCGTTATATTATTTTCCACTTGGAGAATTCGTTTATGCCTAACATATTGTTTATACGGTCTCTATCCATAGGGCCTTAATGAGCCTAAATAGCATTATAATCAACTGCTGTTTATACTGAGAGGTGGCATTATTCAATTCACGATGCTAGTTCAACATATCCTCTACATCATAAACAATTGGCGGAAGTAATCAAAATTATTCCTTTTATGTGTGTGGATTGTCTCATGTCGTTGACATGAAATGGTTTGTTATGCTCTAATTTATCAGCTTCGAAGTCAAGATTATACAGGAAAGCTTTTCCTAAAATATTTTCAGAATTGCAGCATATTATACATTCTGCAAGAAAGTACCGGAAATTATCGATTTAAATCTGGCGGGGCAATGAGGCAGGTAAAAAAATTTTTTCCTAGGTTGGTACCACTGTCCTTAATCACTATGCCAAGCTTGAGTGGGATCTGTCAACTAGTGTGTTTGCAACAGCTGATTAAGTCAGTCGATGTCAGAGTGCGTGCCGATTTTTAATATGGGTGATTACGTTGAGCAAAGAATTTGTTTAAAGTTTTGTGTTGCAAATGAATTTTCGTGTGCCGATGCATTTAAAATGTTGCAAAAGGCCTTTGGTAATAATGCTCTATCGAAAACTCGTGCATATCAGTGGTACAGAGCCTTCAAGGACGGTCGTGAAGTGGTCGCCCATCGACGGCTTCGATCGAAGATAACGTCGATAAAATTAAGGAAAGGGTGCTGGAAAACCGTCGTACCAGCTTGAGAGAGATAGCACATGATCTTAAGATATCCCACGAGTCCGCACGTACGATTTTGATTGATATTTTGGGCATGAGAAAGGTGGCCGCACGACTCGTACTCAAAGACCTGAATTTTCTTCAAAAACGTCATCGCGAACAGGTTGCTTCAGACATGCTGGATCGCTGTAATTCCGATTCTACATTCATGGAACGCATTATAACTGGTGATGAGACCTGGGTCTACGAGTACGATATGCAAACAAGCCAGCAATCATTGGAATGGGTGGCAAAAAATGAGCCGAAACCGAAAAAACCACGCCAAAGCTGCTCGAAAATGAAGGTGATGCTCATTGTTTTCTTCGATATCCGTGGCGTGGTGCACTACGAATTCGTTCCAGAGGGTCAGACGGTAAACAAGGAGTATTACCTAAGCGTTATGAAACGTTTGCGTGAGCGTATCCGTAAGAAGCGGCCAAATTTGTGGGCGAACAACTCATGGATTTTGCATGACGATAACGCGCCTTCTCACCGAGCTACGATTGTGACTGACTTTCTCGCCAAAAACTCAACAAATGTGCTTCAGCAACCACCGTATTCGCCGGATTTGGCTCCCTGCGACTTTTTTCTCTTCCCAAAACTAAAATTGCCCCTTCGTGGCACCCGTTTTGAGTCGATTGAAGCCATAAAACAAAATTCGGCGCGAGAGCTAAAGTCCATCCCGGAAAGCGCCTATAAAAAATGTTTCGATGATTGGAAGTGCCGTTGGCATAGATGTATTGGAGCAAATGGAGCCTATTTTGAAGGCGACCCAATAAATTTTGACGATTAAATGTAAAAATGTTGTTTAAATTGAAAATTCCCGGTACTTTCTTGACAGAGTAATATATATAAATATGAAATTTTATACAGGAATTTCCTCGCAGATGATGACTCTGTAGTGAACATTTAATTGATTCAGTCTTTACTTAATGAAAATTCATATTGAATATTCTGTTTTCTACAAATTTTATTCTTATTATTATAATACAACGATCATTTCGCTAACACAGTAGTATCTTCATGTAGTTTATATATCTCACATTTTTGAATAACTACATTTATTTTCGAAATCGACTGCTATTTATATCAGAGCACTGAAACCCGAAAAAGAGGAACTCTGGAAATTCCAGTTTATCTGAATATATTTGATAGTGGAGAATTATGTAGATGTAATTGTTCATTAAGAACTATTTCGAGTTTGATCTATTTATTTATTTCTTGTGGTTTAAGGCCTAAAATTCACTCTCTTTATGTAAAATTTCAAAATTATTGTTTGAAGTATGGCCCATTTCTCACAAATGGTTCGAATATGTGAAATTACTTTTGTTATTGAGGAAACTCTTCAGATGTTCTCCAATGCTCTCTCGGAAAGTTCGTCCCGTCTGTCCTATGTAAACTTTTTGGCAATCACGGCAGGTTAACTTATGAACTCCGGATTTATCATTTTTATGTGTAATGACTTCATTACTTTTGAAGAATTCATTGAGATTTGAATAAGTTTCGAATGAAGTTTAATTCATATTTATTTTTGAGGTATGTACCAATATTCTCAGAAATACCAGTTGTTTCAAGGAAATGTACTTAAAATTATGAATAAAAACAATATTCTATTTCCGCTAATATTTCATTTCACTACAATCGTTTCGTCATACTAGTACTACTAGATACCAGTATTTAGTAGTACTCACCTGAAGAATTCATGGTAAGGCGTAACGATTGTAATGCAATAAAATATTAGCGGAAATAGAATATTGGTTTCAATAATAATTTCAAGATGAATTTCGGTCAAGTAAAAACCGTTACAATTATACCAGTTTACTTAATTTTTTTTGTATTAGGATATACCATTTTTGAGCTATTTTGTTATTTTTTTTTCATCAACAGTTCATCTATCAGTGATGGATTGTAGGCATAATTAATAGGTATTTGTTTAATAATGTTGAGTTATAAAATATAATTTTCTCGATTTATGGGTATGTCAAGTAATCTGTGGATCAAACAGTTGAATGCTGATAACTTTTGGTTCATAGGTTGATTCGATTTATTGTGTATAATTATATATAATTATTTTTTTATTTGAAACCATGCACACAGTTTTTATGTTTCATCATTTATTCAGAATACTGACACGTGTTTCGGTCTTTCGACCATCTTCAAATGGGTACAAAAAGGAACTAAACTTAAAATTGAGAAATGTTCTATTTATCACACTTCGGACATCTGTGTATTTTTGTAACGCATGGAAATAAGTAGAAACTTAAAAATTGAAAAAGGTTCCATTTATTACACCTCGGACATTGTGTATTTTTATAGCGCATGGAAATAACTTGAAGCTCAAACATTAAAAAAGGTTCTATTTATTCCACTTCGGACATCTGTGTATTTTTATGGCGCATGAAAATAACAGCATTCAATATAGGGGTGTGGCCGAATGGTATTTGGGAATTTTTTAAATTCTTCTTCTTCTCAACTGCTTTTTTGATTGGATGAATCTCCAAATAGTCCATCAATTTACCCTTATTAATATTATATAGTAAAGTGACATCTTTATACTTAAAAAAATTATAGTTTTCTATACAATGTTCTGCAACACCAGTAGGTTTCTATTTTGAAAAACCGGAAATCTACCGGTTTTGCAGAGCATTGTATAGAAAACAATAATTTTTTTAATGAAAAAGATGTCACTTTACTATATAATGTTAATAAGGGTAAATTGATGGACTATTTGGAGGTTCTTTCAATCAAAAAACCGTTGAGAAAAGGGCAATTTAACAAATTCCCAAATACTATTCGACCACACCCCTAAATTGGACGCTGTTATTTCTATGCGCCATAAAAATACACAGATGTCCAAAGTGTAATAAATAGAACCTTTTTTAATGTTTAAGCTTCAAGTTATTTCCATGCGCTATAAAAATACACAATGGCCGAAGTGTAATAAATAGAACCTTTTTCAATTTTTGACTTTCTAGTTATTTCCATGCGGTACAAAAATACACAGATGTCCGAAGTGTAATAAATAGAACATTTCGTAATTTTAAGTTTAGTTCCTTTTTGTACTCCTTTGAAGATGGTCGAAAGACCGAAACACGTGTCACGATTCTCAATAAATTGTGGAACATAAAAATTGTGTGATTTATTTTAAATAAAATTGTTATAATTTTTCACCTAGTGCCAACCGCAAACTCCATTCATGTTATGCATCTGTATATGTTGGTTTATAAAATATTGAAAATTCATGGGAATAATTGATTCTGGTAACTGTTGAATCAAGCAAAATAATAGAATTATATTGTTCTGTTTTCATGGTGAACCTATGAAACAACAGGAAATATCGTCTTAATATCTATACCAATATAAAAAATATTTCATAAGGCTATTTTACTGAATTTTTTATAAAAATAAAATAAGAAGGAACGGTTTTTTACTTGATAGAAGGATTATTACAAAATATGAAAATCAAAACAGATTTAATCTGTTGTCTTCTACGATTGTAATTTCAAAAAATTCTTTGAAGAAACTTTAAGAATTAAATTAATGTCTTTATAAGCACTGCTCATATTTAATAGACGTCAAAATTCATCATACAATATCAAACGGAATTAAGAAAAACCAACGAATACAAACTGTCAATTAAAATTAAAATATAAATAAGCAAACATTTTTTGTTTCGTTCCAGGCATGCGTAATTAACTCTTCAGACAAACTTACGAAGCCCTGTTTGTTACAAAATGTTGTTTTCCGATCCCATATGAATGAAAAATAACCCTTTCTCAAAAATATAAAACATAATTTCAAGAACTTCTCAAAAACTAATTTATTTGAAATATTCAATATATTTAAATAAATTACTTCAAAAAAATCTCAAAACATGTAGCACATTCTCAAGAAATAATTAAAGTTACGATAAGATCAGTTCAACATCACATATAAAAAATATAATAAAATCAACTAAACAATGTATAGACTTACTCAGTGAATCTTAGGAATACACGGCCCTCAATAGAAAATAAAAGTAAACACCTTTATAAATCCAAGGTACTTATGTTCCACGTTCACAGAATCATACAAAGCTTATAAGGCACTTGGCCTCAGTTAAAACCGTGCAACACTGTCTAATGAATTTCTTTATTTAAAAAACCTAATATAATTATATATTATATATAAAATAAAATAAGAAGGAACGGTTTTTTACTTGATAGAAGGATTATTACTTGTAATAATCCTTCTGATATCAAGTGTGAAGGGTTAAATGGAATAAATAATAAGAAGGGGTTTCTTTGATGAAAGGATTATTACAGAATTCAATTATCGAAACAGATTTGTTCTGTTAGCCCCCTATAAATTTTAATTTAAAAAAAATTCTATTCAAACTTTTAGAATTAAATTAACGTCTTATAAGCACTGCTTACATTTAATAGACATTTTAAATTGAAACTCTGTATATAATATAATATCAATTATGTTTTATTCCATTTCATATTGTATTATGAGTTCTGTTTTTTTAGGTGTATTAAATATAAGCGGTTCTTATAAGACGTTAATGAAGTTTTTCAATAATTTTTTTTTTAATTAAAATTCATAGGAGGCTAACAGAATGTGTTTTGATATTTTAATGTTTTAAAATAAATTAGATTATTTCCACAATTTATTATTAACGACAATTCTTCACCTCTTAGGTCATCAAAACAAGTATTATATCAGAAAAATATACTTATTTACATTCATTTGCTTTTGATAATGACCTTATTAAGACAGGTAGCGATTTTAGAATTAAAGACGCAAGTTATTTATCACATAACAATCCCGTTGAACTTGTTTCTTCATGAACGAAAGTAATCCTCAACAAAATATCATGGTAACTGAAGTCTGAAGCATACATATTCTTAGTTCCCTATATCATTAACATCAACTGATGTTAATGCAATATTAAAGTTATTGCAATTCGCAGTAATCAATGCAATAACTCTTCAATTGCCTTCTTTATGGCATTTCTCAACAAGTTTGAAAGAAACTATGGTAATCATAATTAGTTTGTTGCAATACTGCATTAATGTTCCTTCAAGCTATTTTATTCATATTTCCAAATTTTTTCATTCGTCAATTTTCTGTCTATGAATTATGTCTCTTATGCTTTTCGATATTTACTTTTTTGTATATTTTATCTTTTTACTAGTTTTTATTCAAAACTTGAAGATGATTCACGAGAGTTTTTGACATTGCTGTTTTAAACCAAAAACATTTTGTTTGATTAAAACGACTTCCTCTCCAGTGAGAGCCGAACCAACATTTTTGCAGGAAATGCACGCTAAACTTTTTCTGTCAATACAATTTCGAATAAGTAGTTCTTAGTGAAAATGAATAGTTAATAGTAGTAAATGATAAAAGAAACATATATTCAAAAATACATATTTTCAATCACTTATTCATCCTAGCTTATGTTCCAAAGATTATTTCAATGTGTTATATTTCGAAATATTGTATCTAAAATTTCAAGTTCCTTTTTTCTGTTATTTTTATTTATTATGGATTAATATGGATTTTCGCCAAGTAAGGACTGATTCAATTCAATATTATGGAAAATTGTTATCATTTTCAGTCTGAAAGATTGTATGATTAATTTATTCATTTGATTTGAATGTAATTCTGTAACTACTGTATTTGGTTGAAATAAATAAATGAATATCTCCAATTATATTGAAAATACGTAGATCTGATGGGACGTTCACTCAAGACAATATTCAAAGAATATCGAAAGATTTTTCCAAAAATAAGCACACTTCCGGCTGGGCAATTTATTGCATAAAGTACGCTATCCACTTCACTTTTATAGATTATCTAAAAACAAAATACATGCAGGAAAAAGAACCAGAATGCGTATTCATTTAGATTTCATTGAAATTTTGAGATTAGTTCATATAAGAAATGTACCAAACTTATTTGTGTTAATCCAGAATAGAAAATCAGAAGAGCTTTTTTCTAGGCAGGACATTAATACTGCTCATTTTATAAGAGTTTCCAGAATTTTTCGATTTTCAATTTCTTAAATTAAAACCCCTGTCAATTTTTTAATTTAACCTCTGTCAATTTAGACTCAAAAATCAAATGAAGTTCACAGAACTCATAAAAAAAATTAATCAAATCAAAAACACTCAACATCACTGAACGAATCCTGATACCTCTCCATTACTTTTATTGTACTTCATCCAACATATTTAGATACTCTCGATCCGTTTTCAAGTTTTCAGTTGTCTGAAGGGGAACTGATTCTCTGAATTTTCAATAACAACAAAATATTTGTTGAAGAGCCTTTTACTTTTCAATAACTTGTTTTATTTGTTCACTTAATTTTCCGCAATAAATGAGAGTATAATACTTCTACTTAATTGGAATTTTATTATAAGCTGTATTATTGTATAGTATGTATTAGGAGTACAAATAAGTTTCCGCCGTTTTATTGTAGATAGCGCGGCACGGAGTTTCGGTTAGCTTTCGCAGATGATAACCGGCATAAAAAATAGTTTGGACATTCAAGAACAACATAACCTATTAATATCATTGATTTTATATTGGTAAAATACAATTTTTATAAGTTGAAAATGTCAAAATTTGAGCCAAGTAAGCGTCATTTGCGGGAAATATTAGTTTACTTCTTTAATTTAAAGAAATCTGCTGCTGAGGCGCATCAATTGCTCGTAGAAGCATATGGTGAGGGTGCTTTGAGTGAGAGAACGTGTCGAGAGTGGTTTCAAAAGTGTAAAAACCGTGATTTCGACGTAGAAGACGAAGATCGCAATAAAAGGCCAAAAATTTACGAGGATGCAGAATTGGAGGAATTATTGGAGGAAGATTCATTTCAAACACAAAAAAAAACTTGCTCTAACATTAGAAGTCACTCAGCAAGCAGTCTCACACCGTTCTTCTATAATAAATATTTAATTTGTGTTAAAAAACTCCTAATAGTTATGAAAAATTCCTATTTATTTAATATATTTCAACATTCGTATAATTGATATGTGCTGTAGAGTCGTGAAAGGATAGCAAAATCTCCGCTTGATAATGACGCCGAATTTTATGCTTGACATCAATCATCGGATATTTTCTAAAACACGTCCTGATATTCATTTGGATTCGCCGACGCAATCTTCATATTATATAGGGGTATTGGGGAAATGTGTTAAACAATTGAAATATTTTAGTGGTTGGATTTTCCCTCCTTCTGTTTTATGAAAACATGAATCTATAGCAAGGTGTGATAGATTTAGCAGGGATTTTTATGGCAGTTCTATAATTTATGGCGTTTGGTTATGTCAGAAAACACTCAAAAACATAAAAGCGTCTATGGAACATTACCTAGCAACCTTTAACATCACAACTGTTTCAAATGCATCTGATGGATAAAAAATAATTGAAACTCCTACCCATAATTATCAGTTGACTATTCGAATGATAAATAAAAACAATCAATAAAAATATATCACATACCTTACTCTCACATAATATGGTGAAATCAGAACTAAATTAACCTTAAATATTTATAAAATCCTATGTTCTTCCACAGAAAATGACATAAGAAAAGGTATGCTCCAAATTCAATTATATCAGAGAGATATTATTCACATGTGTGCAAAAACAAAATATCATTATTACATAGAAAATAAAATTAACAGCTTGACTGAACGAAGGTATAAATTTTAAAATCAGACCAAAAATGTGGCAAAGACGAATCAAGACGAAAATTACATTTCTCAGCCATTCGAACAGGGATTCTACCAGTTAGTGTATTGGCATGTGAGCGTGTCTCTTTCACCAAGTGACTATTAGCAGTCTCAAAATTCCGCTTCTAGGAGCAGAAAGTGTGATAAGCCTTATCATCGTGCATGGCGAGAGCCACTCCGAAGAGCTGAACCCACCAGCTTCCAGTTTGGGCTTCAGTTCGAAAACCTACAACCGTATGACTGGTAGCAGAGAAGCATTATCATACCTCTACTGGCTCTGCATGATCAGTACCAGAGTTGTTTGGGACTGAACTCACACGCCGAAGGGGCTTCTTATCCATCCATCCGAACGCAGTCTCATGAACTAAGATAGTCTCAAGATTGATGTTTTAATGGATCCTGGTAAGAGAACCGTCAATCCGGCCTGTACGTCAAGACAAACGAACCTTTGTGAAGTCTTTCAATTGATCCTGGCTTCGAGCACCACAAACCCCAGAAACATCTCGCAATCGATCCTGGTTCAGGACGAGGCCGGTCGAGATGTCAAGTCTCGCTAAACCCTGAAGCATTTCTCGAGAGTGCGAACAGATTTAAAGAATACCCTCCTAGTCCAGCATGCGGAGTGCTAACCACTACCCCCTCGAGTCCAACACCAATTGGGTGGCCAGGTCGTACTAATACTTCCCGAGGGCCTGCACCCTCCCAAGATAACGTAGTATGATACATAACGCATTCGGTCATTGGACAGAAAAATCCGCAGATTTACTGCAATAGGATAGAGTATGTTAGTTTTAAGGGGGAGGCCCTGTGCTGCGACGGACTCCGTTGCCAATGAGTTGATCAACGCGTTCAGCCCTCCATTCCACCTCTACGGTGAATCTAGGACCCCATTCGGTCGATCTTCAACCACACGGTTCCACTGACTGGCGCAAATGGCATTACTATAGGCATGAAGACTTGACCCTCCATTTCACCAGGATGAAACTAGAGACCTAGTCAAAACAAGCGCCCCCAGCGCATCAAGCTATAATACCATGGGGGGCGATGAACAGAGATTATCAGAAAACATAAGTAACATCTTGAAAGTATATAACCTGGAGATTATCTACAAGACTCAAAGCACCTTATGAAAATTTTTCAACACCTCAAAAAGTGAAACACCGAAAATGAAAAAGCCAAACCTTATATGAAACATATCATCCAACGACTTTACAAGGTATATATAGGAATGACGTCACAAGACAAATGAACACTAACATTTGAAAAATATGAGAAACAGCATTAAACAAATACATTATGACCGACAACCATAGCCAAATTTCCATTATACAAAAAAATGCTTCATATAAATTCATAAAACTTTTTTAATATAGAATATTCTTCACAACCGCGTTTAAAAGTTCTGTCTATAATCATCAGTCTACTATTTGGAATCATAACTTAAACTAATTTATTTATGGTTTATTTCATGAAGTTACTACATCTATTTCATGTTTCCCTGTCATAAGTAGGAATAAAACTAAAGATAGCTTTGTTTTAATTCTATCTACGTCACTGAAAGTGTCATTCATCGATTCGGAATTTGTATGATTTAATACCCAATAATGAGTAAACATGGAGTTTTTATGCTGATAATGAATTGGAGAAACTCGTTTTGATATTTTTTCTTTAACATAAAAACAAGTAACAGACAAAACTCTAATTCTAGTTGATTATAAGATAATTCTAATTGATTATGAGATAATTCGTTACTATTTGTATATTTTGATGCAAAGGAAATTACTTCACGTATGTTATGACTCCTTGTCATTAAAATCTCATCAACCATTACTGGAGATGTATATTTACTTTGAAGAAACAATTTTCGAACCTTATTGGTAAGTGCGACAGTGAAAAATTGTTCAACATTTTTTTTCAATCACAAAATTTTGAATGTGCTTTAAGTTAACTTCGCCATGATTTCTTGAATATCAAACTTTATTCTGTTAATCTCACTACAAATTTTAATTCTATGAAAATTTCGTCTCAAAAACTTTTTAGAATTGAATTAAACAAATGTCTTATAAAACGCAGTTTCAATTTAGTAGACTATACACATTACACAGCACCAAAATGAATGAAAGAATACTAAGAAATATAAATTATTAATTATAAATATTTGCAATAAAATTTTGTTTCGTAAGAACGTATTACGAAAACCAAATTCCTTTCTAAAAATGCAAAACATAACCTGAAGAATTCAATCAAGAACAGCATTCTTTAAAAGTTCTTTAAAAAAAACTCCAAAAACATGCAGCACATCTTTAAAAAGACATTCGGAATTACCACATCGATATCTCGGCAGTCCAACTTCGTATCAACAAAATAAAAGTGGCCAATAAAAATATACCTTACCTGACTAACATTTTTAAAAATTCAAAACTACGTATTCTATACTCGTTACATGAATTACACAATGTTTGTAAGGTATTTTTGAGGACTCAGTCACATCCAAATAATATTATGCATGAGTAAAAAACCAAACTATTATCAATATATATATATATATATATATAATAAAATAACGATAGAGTTTTTTTTTACTTGATAGAAGGCTTATTACAATATCTAAAATATCAGACATCTATTCTGTTAACCTCACTTATAATTCTAATTTTAATTTTATAAAAATGTTTTCTCAGAAACTTTTTAGAATTAAATAACACAATTCGTAGAAAACACTTTGTTAATTTAGTAGACATTTAAAATTAATACTCATAACACATCACCGAAAGGAAAAAAGAATACAAACAACTATAAATTATTAATTAAAAATATGTATCAAATGAATACATGAAGGATACTAAATTTGTTTCGTGTCAATGTATTTTTAAAACCAAATTTCCTTCCAAAAATGCACAACATAACCTTAAGAATTTCATCAGAAATAACTTTCTTTGAAAAAGTTCTTTCAAAAAAACTCCAAAAACATGCAGCACATCTTCAAAAAAGCTATTCGGAATTTTCACATTGATATCTCGTCAGTCCAACTACGAATATTTTTTATTGCTAGCAATTCCAGTTTTTATCGAAGCACCTTCCAAATGAAAGTTTCACCATAAACTGTATGAGCAATGGAAAAAGCCAAATAAAAATTTTAGGGTAAAAAATGCTTCTTAAGTTTTTTTATCTATTCTAATAAGATTGATGTATTTTTTGAGGTATAAACGTTTCTACAATAAATATTTCAGAAATTTTATCTCTCAATTGTAAATTTTCTTTCAGAATTTATTAATATTTCATTCACTAATAATAATGTTAACAATAAAGAGAGAAGTTTTAATTAATGAAACATTGAAGAATCATTCTCAATACATTTGAACTAACAACTGAAGTAAATCCTAAAGAAAAATTTTAGGTTTTTCATCATAAAACATTTGACATTCATTCATCTCCATACTTGCACTTTTATCTTGCCAATTTTGTTTTACGATATTCACTCGTGAAATCCTGATTTTTGGGAAAATTGTGAAAGGTATAAAGTGAAATACAATTTAGGATTTACCCTCTAGAACAATTATATGAATGATATTCTTTTGTAGTTTTCACCAAACCGTTTTTAGGTACTCGTAGACAATTCGTCCAAATATCTGTTAAAGGTACTCATTTTGATCAGAAAATAGCTTTAGACTTCTTAAAATCAAAATTCAATACGAACAATATCTTTTGGAGGCAACAAATAAGAGATTTGAGATTTGCAGGGTTCGTTTAGAACCAACCAGTTGAATTTGTTGGAAGTACCATTACAGTTTCAACATTCATGCAACAGTACAAACGATTACAAGAAACATGGAGAACCTCGTAAATATCTGGATAATCAGATTTACCTGGAAATCGCAGGTTTTCGAACATATACGAGACAATCTAAACTCACCATTCGTCCTAATTTTATACTTATTTTCGACAAGAAAACCCTAGAGCCTCCACACCTGGTCCTTCATAAGTCTTGGACCAGACCAGTGATGTTAAATCTAAGATGATATTTCGCTATAAATTTATTGCCGCGGTTAGATGTGAAAGTTCTTATGTAATTTCACACTGCAATCGTTTTAGTGGAATCAATTTATGTGAATTATTTGTCTTCATTTCAGGCACAAAGCTAATACTCAGAAATGTCAACGGTTGTTTCTATTCAGGACAACTGACTGCAATACTTGGACCCTCGGGCGCTGGCAAAAGTACTCTTTTGAACATTTTGGCCGGATACAAGTGAGTAATTTCTGTTACCTACGAGTTTATATTATATTTAATATTTTCCAGAAACATTTATTCGCTGACCCATTTCATTGAAAAAAGGTTGTTTATAAGTATAAAAATTGTTTTGTTCTTTGGAAATAATAACATTAAAATAATATATTTTTATTGAACGTTAAAATTTCAAACAAATATAAAAACAGAACAGCCTTCATAGAAATAATTAATTTCAAATGAATAAAATGGAAATAAAGAATTGATAAAAATATAGCTCTCTTTTTGGTCCGTATAAAATTGAGGTTATGTTGTAGATTCCTTATTATTAATTCAAATTTTATTATCTCTATGAATGTTCTGTAAAACTTCGTGCCAAGACATCTTGATCATTTTTTTTTTCAAATTGAATAAATTATGTAAAGGTTTTACGGAATGCACCTGCTCTTATATTCGAAATTGAATATTAACCTTTATCGAAAATAATTCCAATGAATTCATTTTTACATTACCTATACCAAACAAATTTTTATTCGACTTTCTGTTTTTTCATATATCATGCAATTATTTTTGTAATATTCTGAATTTTCCGGAACACATTCCCAATCTATGAAATGTTCGTAACCTTTAGAACATCATTTTACATTTCGAATATAGAGTTGACGACTTGCTTTTAATTCATCTCAATTCCATTTTCCATTTCTTCAAATGCCGACATAGTTTTAATTCGAGGTAATGTAAAGAAATTTTTTTGGTAGATTTTAGTTTTCATTCCAACGTTTGACTGATGAGCATAGTGATATATATTTTCAAATTTTGAACCGAAGAAGCGTTATATTTTGATTTGTATGAGGCATTTTTGACACAAAATTTTTCCCTCAAATTTCCTAAGCTTTTTTTATCAATTTTCTTCTTTTTCTATAGATTTTTGTATACTTTGGAATATTGTTCTATACTTGAGAATTCCACATGTCTATTAAAATGTTAACTTAGCACATTTTGAGTTGATGTTTTTGATTTGAATCAATTATGCAGAGGTTTCACAAAATGTTTATATTTTTATATTTGGAATCAAATAGTAACCTTAATATAGAATAAAATAAATAAATTCATTCTTATTTATTTCAAAAAGAAATGAAATCCAATCAAAAATGTCTGGGATCTTATAAAAATCAAGGCACTTATTTTAGTTAGTCTCTGTGGAAGCACCTTTCCGACAAATATGTCACAAATTGATATAATTTATTACTTTCGAACCTTAACAGCGTCCATTCAGTGCTAGACATCTTTATTTTTCTTTAAAAATAACTATGTTCATATAATCTATTGAGAATACTTCACTATTTCACTTGCTAAGTAAATCCAAACACTGCACTGCAATTATTTGACATAAAATAAGAAGTATTGATAAATAAGTTCGTGCAGTTTTTGTCGAAAATTGAAGCTTTATTGTGAAGTTGATTATACATTGAAAGTTCAGAGTACTGTCCATCGCTGGCCACTACTTTCTCCCATCTTTTTGGTAATTAACGTATCCTATCGTGAAAAAAGGCCAGCTCTTTGGCTGCTATCCATGCATCTATCTATTTTTCGACTTCATCGTAATTGGAGAAGTACTAGTCCCAGGCCATATTGCATCGATCGGAAGAGATGGTAATCGGAATGAACAAGGTCTGGGCTGTAAGGCAGGTGGGGTCGGACTTCCCATTTGAACGTTTTTGTGTACCTTTCAACGAGTAACGCAACATGTGGCCGTCATAACTGTCGTATTGCGGCAGTTTTTCTCGCAATGCTCAGCTCAACCGCATGAGCTGTGGTCGATATACCCCCTCTGTCATCATTTCGTCCGATTGTAGCAGCTTATAATACACCTCATCCAGCTGGTCCCACCAAATACACAGCATGATCTTCCCGCTATGAATATTCGGCTTGACAATTAATGAAGAGGCATCCACACCTACTTTTCATGGCCGGCCACAATTCAATGCAAGAATCCCTTTCCTTTTCGCCGTTGGAGCAGTTGTTCAGAAGTGGAAAACCGATATTTGACGTCTCTTGGCTTCAGTTCATACGGCACCTAATTTCCTATCTTTCTGATCACACCCATTGCTATTTACGATGGCAAATGGCTGCTTGAATGGCACCAAGTGTTATTGCGAGTTTCTCTTGCGTTTGTGGTGGATCTGCATTGAGCCTTGCCTATTATTCTTTATCCTCAAACTTTCATCTTTCAGAAAAAAATCGCTAATTTTGAATCGGGCAACACGTTCATTCAGCTAGAGCATAAACATCTACTAAAATACAATGACTTTCGGCAGTCTTTTTCTTCACTGTGAAGTTATCAAGTAAAACTATCCGCAAAAACACATTGTTCGTCTTAAAAAATATATAAGAGACAGTATTTTAATATCCACAAAAATGTATACAATACAACAATTGTTTCACCACAATGTGGCTTCTTCAGGTATCTACATTCTACTGACTGATAGTGTCTAGTATAAAAGAGTTTAAATACAGTTGAGTACGTGACAAAATTATGGTTAAAACAAGTCATAAAAACTTAGGGTGTTTATTGGACTATACAGCTAAAAAATGCCATTAGGGAAAGATATTCAGTAATGGTTATCTGTCAACATCTGTTTGTTCATTCAACAGAATTTTGCGGGCATTGTACCTGTTGATTTCAAGAAATTCTAAAAGTGTTGATCTAGAACTTTTGGTTTCAAAGTAGATTATTTCATAGTTATTGTTGAAATTATGCCTGAATCCCTTAAGATGATTAGCATATGTCGAATGTTCAGAATCCGATATATAACTTCTTTGGTGTTCTTGGATTCTTTTCTTGAATAATTATAAATAATAACTCTGGCCAATAGCAGTCGTTGCAAGTCAACTTGCAACTCCAGATTTATTTTCTTTATGTGTTTAAACCTTATTGTTTTTTATGTAAGTACTAAGGTTATTGGTGGTTTTAAAAGCTGCATTGTAATTGAAACTATTTTTGAAATGTTCAGCAATATTTTCATATAATCCATTACCATGAGATAATAAAAAGTATTTCTGTGAACTTTTATGATTGGGTTCACGAGATTTAATGCCATGTTCTTTTCTATATAGAAAACCATTTTGTCTATGAGAAAGGGGTTGTAGCCGTTGTTTAAAGCTATCTGTTTAATAATAATCAATTCTTTGGAAAAGTTATCTGGATTCAGAGGGACATTCAATAGTCTATGAATAAAACTATTATATGCTGACATCATTTGTTGGTAGGGTGATTTGAAAGGTATGTGAAATAATTCACATGATTTCAGTATTTTTCACGAACCCACACATACAGATATTACAATACATAAAAGTTCAAAACACCCCACCAATCAAAAGATGTCAGGGTATAATAGTTTTATTCATAGACTATTGAATGTCCCTCTGACTTCAGATAACATTTCCGAAGAATTAAATAGTGTTTAACAGATATCTTCAAACAACGGTTACAACCCCTTTCTTTTAGATAAAATGGTCTCCAATAAACAAAAGAACATGACATTAAATCTCGTTCACCCAATTATAAAAGAGGACAATACACAGAAATACTTTTCTAAACATTTCAAAATAGTTTTAATTACAATGCAGCTTTCAAAACTATCATTAACCTTGATACTTACATAAAAAAGAATAAGGATGTAAGAAATAAATAAGATAAATCTGGAGTCTACTAGTTGACTTGCAACGATTGCACTTAAGTATATATTGGCCTGGCTAGACAGGTAGATTATTTAAGAAAAGAATCCAAGAACACCAAAAAAGTTACAGATAGGATTCCGTACATTCGACATATGCTGATCATCTTAATGGATTCAGGCGTAATTTCAACAATAACTATGAAATTGTCCACGTTGAAAGCAAAAGTTCTAGATTAACACTTTTAGAATCGTTGGAAATCGACAGGAAATCGACAGATAATAATAAAGTTTATTCATACAATGCCCGTAAAATCCATTTGAATGAACAAAGTGATGTTGACAGATCCCCATTACTCAATATCTTTTCCTAATGGCATTTTTTTAGCCACTCCAATAAACACCCTAAGTTTTTATGTCTTATTTTTTATCATTATTTTTTCACGTACTTAACTGTATTTAAACTCTTTTATTCCAGACACCATCAGTCAGTAGAATTTAGATACCTGAAGAAGCCACATCCTGGTGAAACAATTGTTGTGTTGTATAAATTTTTGTGGAAATTAAAAATTTTTCGCATATATACTTTTTAATTAAAATGAGTTTCCACCAAGTAAAGACCAAATCAATCAAACACACATTATTCAGTATAAAAGTTGATAATTTCAGTGCGCACAGAAACTATATTGTTTACACTTCAGCGAAATGACCAATAGCGATAAGAAAGCCTAAAATGACATTTAAAAATGAAGGTATTGCCAGATAACACAATGGAATAATAAAGTAGTAGCGACATATGTTATCAAACCGCATGAACTTATTTCTTCTCCTAAAAAATTATGTGAAAATTTTGAACATCATACTGATTTATTCTGATAACCTACAAATTTTAATTGCAAAACGTTTTTATTCAGAAACTTTTAGAATTAAATTAAATTAGTGTCTTTAGAACACACTTGGTCAATTCAGTAGAATAAACTTACTTAACTTATTACACAGTACCAAATGAAATAAAAGTATTCAAGGAAATATAAATTTTCAATTAGAAAATTCTTCTAATAATTTGAAATAAGGTTATTCTGATTTTCACAAATTTTTATTGTTAAACTCACAACAATTGTTTCGCTATCACAGTAGCATCATCAGGCAAGATCACGTTTTGAATAACTAAGCTTGTTTCCGAAATCCGTGGCTATTTATATTACAGTAACTACAATGAATTTTTATTGAGCACTAAAACCCAAAAAAGGGTCCCTGCAAATTCCAGCTTATCTGAATATATTTAACAGAGGTGAGCTTTTTAAATCTATTTGTTCGTTAAGTAATATTCCAATTTTATTACGTTTATTTATCTCTAGGGATTCTAACAGATTTAAGGCATAACTTTTGCTTTCTATATGTAGAATTTCAAAGTTATGGTTGAAAGAATGTCCTGTTTCTAACAAATGGTTGGAATATGTAGAATTGCTTTTATTATTGAAGAAACTCTTCAAATGTTCACACATCCTATGACGGAAAGTTCTTCCAGTTTGACCTATGTAAATTTTAGGGCAATCACCGCAGGTTAACTTATAAACCCCAGATTTATCATCCTTATGTGTGTAGTCTTTATTATTTTTGATAAATTTACTCAAGTTTGAATTAGTTTTAAATGAAGTTCTCAAATTATATTTATTTTTGAGGTATGTAGCAATTTTCTCAGAAATACCTCTAGTGTATTTTAAGGAAATGTATTTAAAATTTTCTTTTATATTAGGAAACACCATATTTAAAGCTATTTTATTATTTTTTTCATCAATAATTTGTCTATCAACTTGAGATCATATTCATTATTAATAGCTATTTGTTTAATTATATAATTATAATATATATATAATATAATATATATAAATATAATCTTAATATATAATATAATATAATTACATAATTAAACAAATAGCTATTAATAATGAATATGATCCAAAGTTGATAGACAAATTATTGATGAATAAAAATAATAAAATAGCTTTAAATATGGTGTTTCCTAATATAAAAGAAATTTTTAAATACATTTCCTTAAAATACACTAAAGGTATTTCTGAGAAAACTGCTACATACCTCAAAAATAAATATAATTTGAGAACTTCATTTAAAACTTATTCAAACTTGAGTAAATTTATCAAAAATAATAAAGACTACACACATCAGGATGATAAATCTGGAGTTTATTAGTTAACCTGCGGTGATTGCCCTAAAATTTATATAGGTCAAACTGGAAGAACTTTCCGTCATAGGATGTGTGAACATTTGAAGAGTTTCCTAAATAATAAAAGCAATTCTACATATTCCAACCATTTGTTAGAAACAGGACATACTTTCAACCATAACTTTGAAATTCTACATATAGAAAGCAAAAGTTATGCCTTGAATCTGTTAGAATCCCTAGAGATAAATAAACATAATGAAATTGGAATATTACTTAACGAACAAATAGATAAATAACTCACCTCTGTTAAATATATTCAGATAAGCTGGAATTTGCAGGGACCCTTTTTTGGGTTTTAGTGCTCAATAAAAATTTATTGTAGTTACTGTAATATAAATAGCCACGGATTTCGGAAACAAGCTTAGTTATTCAAAATGTGATCTTGCCTGATGATGCTACTGTCAAAGCGAAACAATTGTTGTGAGTTTAACAATAAAAATTTGTGAAAATCAGAATAACCTTATTTCAAATTATTTAATATGGATTTTCACCAAGTAAGGACTGATACAATTCAATATAGAAAATTCTTCATTAATTAATTTTATTCCATTTCGTAATGTGTAATAAGTGTTAATTCTAGATGTCCACTAAATTGAAGGAGTGTATTCTAAAGACATTTATTTTATTTAATTTGAAAAGTTTTCGATTAAAAATTTTTTTACATTAAAATTTGTAGGAGGTTAACAGAATAAATCTATATGATATTCAAAACTTTGTGATAATCCTTCTATCGAGACAAACAACCTTTTTATCATTAAATTATGTAGGCTTGCGATTTCCAAGTCAAAAAGATAGATGTCTGATACTGATACGGTCATTAGAAATGTTGTTAGGTACTAATTGATCTATCGAATAAGTGCTTTCACAGATGGTTAATTACCGGCTGAACTCACTTTTCTGGAAGGACTCCGTTGTGAGACTTGGAATTTTTTCACATGTTATATATTCCATTTGATATGTTTGAGAAAAGAATTTAAACCTCATTCAAATTATCCAGAAAACAACTTTTTATCAGTTGCATTTGTAAAATTAGATGTATTTCTTCTCTTTTCTTATTGGAGCATATTTATAAGGAATTTTGGTACATTTTCATCAGTTAATGCATTGAAATGTATTGTAATCTCCCATTTTCATCATGAAAACCCTTCTCAGAAGTACTAGTAATTCGATAAGCATGGTTTTGTGTACGTAGAACAAATATTTAATGCCTTCATATTTTGCATGTAATGTGTTAAAAAACTGTAAATAAAGACCAAGAAATCTGTTCCCTACGAAAAATTCTAAAATATTCGTAATAAAATGATGATGATGATGCCCAAGAAGTGAATGACGTAAAAACTCATGCGCTTTCACTCTGTGAGAGTTTCATTCAAATCTAGGTTAATGATTCATCTCTATTTGATTAGCATAACAAACGATTGCTCCTTACAGCATTATAAATATAGCGACTGTTTGATGACTATGCATATTTGAAAACGATCGATTTTAAAAGACTTACTGAAAAATAATTACATAGGGTGTTTCTAAATTGCTTCGAATAATTTGGAGTGGTGGTTCTATACCAGAAATTAATGGGAATCTTACATACAACTTTTTGTCAATAAGAAGATTATTTCCCTTTGAAATTGTAGGAAGAATTTTGTTCTTATTGAATATCTTCTATATGGAACAGTCAAGAAAAATTAAACTTCGAAAATTAGCAACGCTTATTGTGGTTTTTTAACAGTTACAAAATTTTTGCTCCAGAACTGGTTGGATTTTTCGAATTAAAAAAATATAGAAAATAGATACAATGAGCAACTTTTGTGTTTTTGATTTTCCTCTTAAAATTGGCACTATGATTACAAACAACAAATAGATGCCCCTACTAATTCCATATAAGTTCACACACGTTATAATTTATTGATAAAGCTGGAGAATATAATTATAGTGATAAATGAATGCCAATATCTCAACGAGTGGAGTCCTCTTCTGAGAACCGAAATGTACCGGACTCCAGCTTTGTTGAGGCAGAACAAATTCCTAAATGGACAGTTTCGACCACCATTAGAATATTAGGTCTAAAATTAACAGTGCTATGTCAAAGGTGGCGTACGTGCGCAGAAACAAAACCTATACAGAACATAACTGAACTTTCAACTTGCACAAGCTAAAAAGGTTTTTATTAACAATTTTTATGGTTATGATTTGATTTTCTTGAGCTACAAATAAAAAGTGAGTAGAATATTAAATTTTACAAATGCTGAAATGGCAAATATACATTTCGCATATGATCCTGCTACTAGAAATAGGTTAAAAGCTTGTAGGCACTATGTAGAGTTATATCCAGAAAGGACAGTACCTCATCATAGCATATTTGTACGCAGTCATCAACGTCTCCCAGTAAAAGGAAATTTGTCAAGAATAACCACCGATAATAAAAATGCCACCGCCTTCTAGAAGAGTCGCCTGATCAAATCAGACAAGAAGGTTCATATAGGTGGTGTTCCAGCCCATTTCAGTTTTGAAGCTTGTCGCTACTTAAGTGCAGTTTATCCTGACAAGTGACTGATGAAGATTAATAAAGGGATTTATTTTCTCAATCCTTTGTGATAACATTTTGGAAATACAAAATCTGTCAAAAAGAGATATGAATTAGTGTTTAGTTGCTTAAAAACACCTATCACAAACCATTTGCATCGATTTAGAAACATCTGTATATCACGGTGTCAAAAAAGTACTGGGAATCAGTAAATTTTATTTTCAATCTTCCATTCATTGTATAAATAATAATCTAATCTTCCAAACATTTTCTAACCATCTGTACCACCGACTGAAAACGGTTGGTTCCTCTGAGTGTTGAATTCATTTGGAGAGAAACAATTTCTTCGGGCCCATATAAGGGTATTATGGAGATTGTTCCATATAATTTGTTGAGTGTTTGATCAGGAATTCGTTCACAACGATAGTATTGCGATATGATGCGTTATCGTGGTGTCTTTTTAGACGAATTTGCTCTCTAGAATGCCACATAATTCTCAGGTAATATTTTTTTTTACTATCTGTTCTCGCGGGAATTTTGAGTGTACAACTTCAATTGAAAAGAACTACAAACAGCACCTCCACTTGTAATCAAAATTTACGTGCTGTTCGCACTCATACTCATGTGTTTTTGATAAAGCCGATTCATTCTAGGCCTTCTGTAATATTTTCAGCGCTTCTGCATAGGATGTTTCATTTGCAATACAAAATTTGAAACAGAATTTTTTGTTCGATACTTTTATTCGTTGCATAAATCACGAAACACACTTAAGAGGAACTGACAGAATTGAGCACTGGGAGCAAACTAAATGACAGATAATGCTCCAACTCCGCATGAGTATAGAAGACAGTAAGTCCGCCTAAGCGCAGTAGTCCAACTTAACGAAAAAAAAAATTCTACAATGCTTTTGAGCGTGCTTTCTGAAAGATCAGTTCCCGATACTTCTTGAAATATTTATGTTCTTTGACATTTTCGAATGATTCATCAAAACTAGAACTGAAAACGCAGATATGTGAGTTTGAAATTATTTGTAGATGCACTGGCGCCACTGGTACAGTCTTGATCAATGGAGAAGACAGAGATTTAAAAAAGTTTAGAAGATTATCAAGATACATAATGCAACAAGATCTAGTTCAGCCTTGGTTGACAGTACAAGAGGCGATAGTGGTAGCTGCAAATTTAAAACTGAACAAGGAGATGTCATCTGAAGAAAAACTACGTGCAGTAAGTCACTATACACTTTATGATTCTACTATGTTTTCGATAGACAGCGGATTAATAATAACAAAAGTAATAATAATCATTAATCACAAAAGAAACAATAATGTATAAAGAACAGTTCAAAGAAAAAATGTCAGGTGATTATAATTAACTCAAATCTACATTTCTCATTTCTTACTAATAATGTTCAACTGCATCATATTTCACCTGAAGTTATCATTAGTTTTGGTGATGATACTTCATTTGGTGTCACAGCGCGAAGACCTAAGGAGCTTATACGGGTATGAAAAAATATTCTTAACTCCTTCATTTATTATTGGAGTCATGAAAATGCTTTCATTTTTCAGACCAAAGTTGGTCTGATAAGACTAATGTAGATAGAAGAAGATGGGCAGATCATACAGAACATGTTAGTAGGTACAAAATTTATTATATATTACCTTAAGTAGTATAAAACATCTTCGTCGGTCACATCTTTAGTAACCGTCTATTGTATACAGTGTGTCCCGGCACTGCATGACCCTTTTTCAGGTGTGAATAAAGTATATAAAGACGGGTCGGGAATGCTTCAATTTTTTCCTACGAAGCACCCCTGCGAAAATATGTGTCTCCAGATGGTACTCCCATATTTCAGTTTTTTTATAACTTCCGAACGACTCAACCGATTCCGGCAATTTTTTGAATTTGAGTCAATACATATATCAGTAATGATTTGTTTCCAACACCTTCCTCACAAGTTTTCAAGACCATCAGGGACGGACTGACTCTAGCACTTAATAGTTAGAAACATTTTTTGTTGAAGATATCGGCGAAATTCCTCCATTTAGGTATTTTATCATCAATTCTGCAATCCTTTTGAGCTAAAAGCATTTCTATGATTTAATATCAAAATATTGCAAGCTGTTTATTTTTGTTATAGTTACTAAAACTGCCCTTTCTATGATTGTTTTTTTTCCTGAATCTTCAATTGACAAAATACATACAGTTTTTATTCGAATTTATTCTTATTTTTTATAACAAAAAAATATTTTTAATAATTTCAGTACATATGCGGATATGCATTGAATGTACTGGCGTGTATATGTAATGCTGTTAGGGAATTGTACGCAGAGCACTTCCCAAAAAGAAATTTGCCGAGTAAAGTTACATTCAAGGCTATCGATCGAAGAATTCTAAATACTGGTAAATGATTCCATAATTTGTCTCGATAAGTATTTTTATATCTCATGTCTATTTAAGGGAGTATTTTACAAAAAGAGAAGTTGATAGAGGTAGGAGACAGCAACATTGGCAGAAGAGGTTTTGGATAGAATAGAGAAGAATCCAACCAGGAGCGTTAGACAATTGTCGACTGAGATCAATATTTCAAAGTCGCTCATCGATTTTTGAAAGAGCAGCTGCTTCATCCGTTTCATCTTCAAAAATTTCATTCAATGAATTAGGCGGTTTTTTTTTTCAAAAAGTCAGTTTGCTGAATGGTTTTTGGAAAATTAAGAAAGGAAGCAGAGTGTATTTACTGAAGAAGCTGGTTTCGTTCGAAACGGCATTATTAATGCGCATAAGGTCCATTAATGGCAAGAGGAAAATCCATTCTTCCCAACAGACTTGAACTGCGAGATATTGATAATTTCTTACCGAACAACTACCAATTTATTAAGAGATGTTAATTGTTAGTTCGCCAGAGAATGTGGTTCATGCATGATGTAGCATCTCTTCATTTTGAACAACATGGTAGGCAAAATTTGAACAACACATTTCCAAATCAATGGATTGGTAGATCTTGACCAGTTGCTTGGCGACCTCGGTCACCAGACTTCAATCCACTGGATTTCTTTTTGTGGTTCCATCTGAAATATTTGGTTCACAAAACATCTCTGAACACTCAAGAAGAGCTCATTGAAAAAATACATTTTTATTACGAGGCGATAAAACGGATGTTTTGTTTCGAAAGTAAAGATCATGCCCGCGGCGCCTGAGAAAATGCGTTCGATTTCGCGGTGCACATATTGAACATTTTTCAATGTTTTTTTTTTTGTTTTTATTAAACATTCCTCGTAAGAATATCCATTATGGAATAATTTGCTAGTTTTTAGAAGTTTTCAATTCACAGCCTTGAATGTATTTTGACTTGACAAATTTCTGTTTGGGAGGTACTCCGCGTAAAACTTCGTGCCTCTTACAACATTACAAAAACCTGTACATTCTTTTTATCCTGTTTGTCAATGGAATTTTAAGGAAAAAGAACTATCGCAGAAAGAGAAGTTTTAGTAACCATAGTAACAAGAAATAGCTTGCAATAATTATGAAAAAATATTTTGATATTCAATTAAAACAATGCACCTATACTATTTTTGCAGAATTAATAGAAATAAAATAGACAAATGGAGGAATTCCGCCGATATCTTCAACCAAAAAAAAAAGTTTCTGACCATTAAGTGCTGGAGTCAGTCTGTCGCTGGCAGTGTTGAAGATTTGTAAGGAATGTGTTGGAAACGTATCATTACTGATATTTGTATTGACTCAAATTCAAAAAATTACTAGAATCGTTTGAGTCGTTCAGAAGTTGTCACAAAAAAACTGAAATATGGGAGAACCATTTGGAGGCACATATTTTCGAAGGGGCTTCGCAGGAAAAAAATTAAGCATTCCTGACTCGTCTTAATACACTTTATTGACACCTGAGAAAGAGTCACGTAGTGCAGGGACACCCAGTATAGTTATTTATCATACAACGTTATACTACACCGAATTCAGTGGAAATCAGCAGGATACTCATTATAAATTCTGAGAAGTATGTTCAATATAGATGCTAGAAGATCATATGAACCTGATGAGTAACTTCATTTCGATAATTCTATGTGTATATATTTATGGCTGTCCAATGTACTTGAAAGATAATGAGGCATACCTTTCAAAACTACATTATGTAACGAGAAGTCAAACAACACTTCTCTTACTTAACAACCGAATTTGTTAATTCGAAAACTTTAAGAGGGCATTATTTACCTCACCATCTAAGAGTTAAACCTAAAAAATATTCAAATTAATCAAATTAAGCCCTTCTTTCAGAGTAAAGAGTTTTATCCTATTAAATATTTAATGAAGAATAATATCACTGTAATAATAATAATGATAACTTTATTCAAATATTCAAATCACACATCTTTAACAAGAAAATGTTTACTAGAACAAGGTGCACTGGTTTCAAGAGCAGCACGCATATCTACTTCTTTTTCTGACGATTTTCACTAATGGTTTTTGGTTTCTCAATCCTGCAATGCATCCATATTCATAATCACCTACATTTCATAGTTCATAGCCGAACTTGAAGGAATCGGCCTATCTTCAAAGGAAACAATAAAAGAATTTATTGTCTCTTAAATTGATTGACTACCAAAATACCATTTTATGATCTAAATAGTTTCTGCTACACTGCACATTTCGATTCACTTTATTTTCAACCGATATGGTCTAAGACATCTCACGTTTGAAGTGCGCAGAGCCTTTCGATCGAGGCATCCTCACTGCCCACTGCCATTGAGAGAGAACAGAGAAAATGATTCATTCACAAATATACAGCACATCATCTAGGACTTCCATTGATACTTATCAATCGACTTTTCTGAACGATAAATGAAAAAAGTCAATAATGAATATATCACATACCTTGCCCCATTTATATTGAACCATTAGGTTCGCTAGTAAATTTCGGCCTTCATTCTATATTTTCTTTAGATTCTTTTATCTCTCTTGGATTCTGTGGAATGTTTGATAATTCTATATGTCTGATCAAAATATATATTGTTTTTGAGACATTTTTATTTTGGAATATTAAAACAAATTGAAATATGTTTATCTTCTACAATTTTAATTTCAAAAAAAAATTTTCATTCAAAAAACTTTTAGAAATAAATTTATGTCTACACAAGCACCACTTACATTTAATAGACGTATATAATCAAAACTCAATACTACTCTGTCAAGAAAGTACCGGGAATTTTCAATTAAAACAACATTTTTACATTTAATCGTCAAAATTTATTGGGTCGCCTTCAAAATAGGCTCCATTTGCTCCAATACATCTATGCCAGCGGCACTTCCAATTATCGAAACATTTTTCATAGGCGCTTTCCGGGATGGACTTTAGCTCTCTCGCCGAATTTTGTTTTATGGCTTCAATCGACTCAAAACGGGTGCCACGAAGGGGCAATTTTAGATTTGGGAAGAGGAAAAAGTCGCAAGGAGCCAAATCCGGCGAATACGGTGGTTGCTGAAGCACGTTTGTTGAGTTTTTGGCGAGAAAGTCAGTCACAATCGTAGCTCGGTGAGAAGGCGCGTTATCGTCATGCAAAATCCATGAGTTGTTCGCCCACAAATTTGGCCGCTTCTTACGGATACGCTCACGCAAACGTTTCATAACGCCTAGGTAATACTCCTTGTTTACCGTCTGACCCTCTGGAACGAATTCGTAGTGCACCACGCCACGGATATCGAAGAAAACAATGAGCATCACCTTCATTTTCGAGCGGCTTTGGCGTGGTTTTTTCGGTTTCGGCTCATTTTTTGCCACCCATTCCGATGATTGCTGGCTTGTTTGCATATCGTACTCGTAGACCCAGGTCTCATCACCAGTTATAATGCGTTCCATGAATGTTGAGTCGGAATTACAGCGATCCAGCATGTCTGAAGCAACCTGTTCGCGATGACGTTTCTGAAGAAAATTCAGGTCTTTCGGTACGAGTCGTGCGGCCACCTTTCTCATGCCCAAAATATCAATCAAAATCGTACGCGCGGACTCGTGGGATATCTTAAGATCATGTGCTATCTCTCTCAAGCTGGTACGACGGTTTTCCAGCATCCTTTCCTTAATTTTATCGACGTTATCTTCGATCGAAGCCGTCGATGGGCGACCACTTCACGACCGTCCTTGAAGGCTCTGTACCACTGATATGCACGAGTTTTCGATAGACCATTATCACCAAAGGCCTTTTGCAACATTGTCAATGCATCGGCACACGAAAATTCATTTGCAGCACAAAACTTTAAACAAATTCTTTGCTCAACGTAATCACCCATAGTAAAAATCGGCACGCACTCTGACATCGACTGACTTAATCAGCTGTTGCAAACACACTAGTTGACAGATCCCGCTCAAGCTTAGCATAGTAATTAAGGACAGTGGTACCAACTTAGGAAAAAATTTTTTTACCTGCCTCATTGCCCCGCCAGATTTAAATCGATAATTCCCGGTACTTTCTTGACAGAATGTATATAATGTCAAATGGAATAAATAACCCAACATATTCAAATTTTGTTATATTTCTCCTATCAAGTAAAAGGCCTTTTTAATTTACATTTTCATTTGATTTAGTTTTTCAAAATTGCAAGAAATATTTTTAAATTGAAAATTGTAGTGGTTTAACAAAATTATTTATATTTATAATAGACTCCACGTGAGTCAAATTAAGTTTTATTTGTTCATGTTATTGATGAAAATTCTATAATTAATGAACTTGTGAAAACTTGAGATCAAATTTTATTTAATTGAAACTAATTTCCATCAAGCCAGAACCCAAAATAGTTTCACATAAATATAAGCATTTTATGGGAGAGACTTACACTTACACTAATATATAAAATTTTCCAGAATACATTTCTTAAGTTAAAATCAGATAAAAATTCTAGAAATGACAAAAATTGGTTTATCATTAACATGTTCAACTTGAAAAAGCTAGTTAGTATGTAGGTAAGGCCGAACGTTCATTCGAAACAAGATTCGATGAACATGAAATTAATTTCACAAAAATCGAGCCAGCTTCTACATTTCCAACCCATTGCATAAAAAATGGTAGCCCTTTTCCTATAATTGATAATTTGAAAATTTTACACTTAGAATCTAAAGGCGGAAAATTTAAATATTTGAAATCTGGTCAAATTCTCAAATGAGTCCACAACAGAAATGAATTGAATATAATGAATGAACATACTGATCTCTATAGATTTTAAATACTTAATCTATGTAAATACTCGTAATATCTATTGACCACTTCTTTTTACTATGCCCATATTCTATAGCATTAGTATTCTTGTTATCATTCTTTTGTAGCTAAAACTACTTAAATACTCTGAACCTATTCTTACGTTTTCAGTTGGGGTAATGCCTCCAAAACTACAGTCATAAAAATTAGTAATCGTTGAATTGTTTTGTAATAAAAGATAGTAATTTTCAAAAACTTGTTTTAATTATGACATAATGACTGTCCAAACAGATATCTTTTAAGTAATTTTCGTAGGCCAACTTTTCAATACAATTTTTGATGTAAATGAAAAGTAATAAAAAATTAATCTTTTTTTCCATAGATTGATGAGGTCTTGGAACTCTTAAGGCTATCCACTGCAAAAAATACGAGGACCGACAGATTATCCGGAGGAGAGAAAAAAAGATTGGCAATTGCTATGGAGTTATTGAATAATCCCCCAGTAATTTTTTTAGATGAACCAACAACGTAAGTTGACATCGATGCTTATATATTTCTATATTTACTTCGGTAGATATGGCAACGACACCACAAGTTCAGTATCACCCAGAGTGATTGATTTATCGAGCGTTAATGGCCTGAATAATTCAGAATAACACAACACATCATAACAAACTAGTAAGAAGTGATTGAAATGGATAATTGGTATGCATTGAGTGAATTAAAGGTTAAGAGGTGTGTTGATGAAGTAATAATTATACTATTTTATGCGAATTGAATATTATACTCGCATTATCAGTATTGTAACATACAAAAATTTACTAAGGTTTCGAACTTTCTATCGAAAAAAGGCTTTAAACGCAGTGAACTTGAGATATGAACTAGGACTTTGAATATCATGTTAGTAATTTGCTTATGAGATGCAAAACTGAGAATGTTTGAAACTTCTATTTTCTCAAAATTAAAAAAAAAGGCTTAATCACAGACTAAATAGAATATAGAAAATTAGGTTTCAACATTTTATTTTTATTCATTTGTTAATTATGATATCATTTATCTGAACTTTTTCAAAGAAAATGATTTTTTGTTATGAAATGTTAGGGTTTATCATATTGAAAGTGTTAATATCCAGCTCTACTTGATTATGTTATGTGAGTGACTTGGACCACGCATGTTGAACAGTGTGAATATTCTTTTTTTGTGGTGAAAAGACTTGGAGAATTTGTATGGATTATTTTTTAAGGACGCCTGAAGAATTTGTAAAATTTCATACTTAATCCTGACCGAAAACACTCTCCATATTAACGAAAAATTATAGTTATATGAAAAATTCATCTAATATGTTTATTGAAGGAGGATTGATAATTTTGAAAAACTTTCAAGCGAAAGAACGTGCTTCCGACAAGAAAGCGAGTTATATTTTTCGTTACTTTCTTGATTCCTATAAAGTTTATCCATTTGTCTATGGATGAGAGCTGTTTAGAACGTTATAATATTTAATTTCAATATAAATTAATTATTCAAGTGTTAAATCATTAAATTCTGTTAATAAGCTTTCTTTAAAAAAATCCTTTGACCGTCATTTTTTGAGTTAGCCGGCAGGATCTCCGCAAGACAGTACGCCGTCGGATGATTATGTTTTGTATACCAAATTGTAATTAGAAGTTTTCAATCTATTTTACAGAATCCCAGGATGCTCTATGGATCGTCCAATCTCAATTTTCCAAACTTGCTTTGGTATTAAAGGATCGGTACATCGTATTTTCCGATTTTGTATTAAAATGAAGTAAAGCAAATGAGAAGATCCTGAAAACATCAGGGAGAACGAACACATGACTTGAGAAGTGGCAATTGAAGGTTGAACGGGGAAGGTATCAATATATCGAATTAAAAACACCTTGCCTACATTCTGTCAAGAAAGTACCGGGAATTATCGATTTAAATCTGGCGGTGCAATGAGGCAGGTAAAATTTTTTTTTCCTAGGTTGGTACCACTGTCCTTAATTACTATGCCAAGCTTGAGCGGGATCTGTCAACTAGTGTGTTTGCAACAGCTGATTAAGTCAGTCGATGTCAGAGTGCATGCCGATTTTTACTATGGGTGATTACGTTGAGCAAAGAATTTGTTCAAAGTTTTGTGTTGCAAATGAATTTTCGTGTGCCGATGCATTGAAAATGTTGCAAAAGGCCTTTGGTGATAATGCTCTATCGAAAACTCGTGCATAACAGTGGTACAGAGCCTTCAAGGACGGTCGAAGATAATGTCGATAAAATTAAGGAAAGGGTGCTGGAAAACCGTCGTACCAGCTTGAGAGAGATAGCACATAATCTTAAGATATCCCACGAGTCCGCACGTACGATTTTGATTGATATTTTGGGCATGAGAAAGGTGGCCGCATGACTCTACCGAAAGACCTAAATTTTCTTCAAAAACGTCATCGCGAACAGGTTGCTTCAGACATGCTGGATCGCTGTAATTCCGATTCTACATTCATGAAACGCATTATAACTGGTGATGAGACCTGGGTCTACGAGTACGATATGCAAACAAGCCAACAATCATCGGAATGGGTGGCAAAAAATGAGCCGAAACCGAAAAATCCACGCCAAAGCCGCTCGAAAATGAAGGTGATGCTCATTGTTTTCTTCGATATCCGTGGCGTGGTGCACTACGAATTCATTCCAGAGGGTCAGACGGTAAACAAGGAGTATGACCTAGGCGTTATGAAACGTTTGCGTGAGCGTATCCGTAAGAAGCAGCCAAATTTGTGGGCGAACAACTCATGGATTTTGCATGACGATAACGCGCCTTCTCACGGAGCTACGATTGTGACTGACTTTCTCGCCAAAAACTCAACAAACGTGCTTCAGCAACCACCGTATTCGCCGGATTTGGCTCCCTGCGACTTTTTCCTCTTCCCAAAACTGAAATTGCCCCTTCGTGGCACCCGTTTTGAGTCGATTGAAGCCATAAAACAAAATTCGGCGCGAGAGCTAAAGTCCATCCCGGAAAGCGCCTATAAAAAATGTTTCGATAATCGGAAGTGCCGTTGGCATAGATGTATTGGAGCAAATGGAGCCTATTTTGAAGGCGACCCAATAAATTTTGACGATTAAATGTAAAAATGTTGTTTTAATTGAAAATTCCCGGTACTTTCTTGACAGAGTAGTATATGTGTCTTCAGGCATTTTCGTAAATATTTTTCACAAATTTTCGCAGTATTTGAACGGAAATGAGACAATTTGTAACTTACTTATAATACTTCAAAAATCAATTCATATGATTGAAATCGAACTATCCATAGAGCATTCAGATATGCTCTAGGAGCTTTTAATTGCAATTAAAGACGAAATAATTATAAGATAGCACCTGGTTTACGCGAAACTTAACCTGTATGTACTATCTCTCAGGACGTATGCGCAATAACATCGAAAAAGGTAGCGTTATATATTTAAAAAAAGAGCTGAATTATGTAGGTTTTCTCCAGAGAGAGAGAGTCACTGCAATAAGGGCTTATTTTTTTGCCCTTTGTTTTTCGACTTTAATTTCAATTACAAAATAATATTAGGACTAGAAATAAGTCCGTGTTGTTTCGATGATAGATGTTCCTACTAGCCTATCATACCATTATTTCATCTGGCAATATCTTCAATTTGAAGTGTCAGCCTCAGGCTTTCTGTACAGTATTTGTCATTTCGATGAAGTTTCAAGAACGTAGTTTCTGCGTGCTGCTCTGAAAATGTTAACTTTTATATCGGATAATGTGTTTTTGTGGGGAGTTTTACTTCATTACTTCAAAATGGAGAAAAACGCTGCCTACAGTCATCGTTAGTGTATGTTTATGGTGACCATGCTCTAGGTAAGCGAATGTGTCAGAAGTGGTTTACAAGATTTAAAAGTGGTAATTTTCATTTGGAAGACGAAAAACGACACAGAGCGCCACCAAAGTTTAAGGATGGAGAATTAAGGGCAGGACTCGATGATGATCCATCACAAATGCAAGAGGAATTATTGGAGTCACTCAACTAGCCAGTTACCATCGTTTAGAAGAAATGGTAATGAAAGGTAGTAAAGTGGGTATGAACGAAAGCCAAAAAACGTCGAACGCCGTTGTTTCACGCGTGAAAAACTGCCACAACGGTAAAAATGAAAGGGGTTTTGGCGACTGTCGATAAAAAGTGCATCCATTACGATAATCCGAAGAGTCAGTTAACGTAGGGATGCCTCATCATCAACTGTAAAGGCGAATATTTATGACGAGAAGATCATGCTGCGCATTTGGCAGCACCAGCAGGGTGTGATGTATTATGAGCTGATACAATCGAACGAAAGGATCACAGGGGAGGTCTACTGACGCCAATTAATGGGTTAGAGCCAAGTGTTGCAGGAAAAACGGCCACAATACACCGACATATACGACAAAGTTATTGAAAATTCATAACAACGCACGGCCTCATGTTGCGTTGCACGTCAAAACGCTCAAATGAAAAGTTCTACCCCACCCCACCCGTCGTAGAACACAGACATTGCTCCTTCCGATTATTATCTCTTCCGATCAATGCATTATGGCCTGGCTGACAGAAACTTCTCCAATAACGATGAAGTCAAAAAAATGATAGATTCATGGATAGCGGCCAAAGAGCCGGACTTTTTTCTCGATGGGGTCCGTCAGTAACAAGAAAGATGAGAAAAAGTAGTGGCTAGCGACGAGCAATACTTTGAATGTATAACCAGTTTTTCACAATGGAGCTTCAATTTTCGACAAAAAACTTCATGAACCCGTTTATACTCCTAATAAATATATAAAAATTAGAATAACATAATTTAAAATATGATTTCATCAAGGCGTGAATCTTGCTGAGTTCTTTCAATTATAAAAAAAGAATAGTAATATCATTAATTATTTCAATTAATAATTCATTAATAAAAATTAATGAGCAATAAATGTGATTAAAAATTATAATGAAATATAACTCTTCCGCATGGTGGTATATCGTTATTCTATTTTTTCTTCTATCACGCAAAAATCTCTATATTGGATCTATGATAATATTGTATTTCTGTGCATGTAGTGGAATATTTGATCCAAATTAAATAATATTCATATTCCGATCACTGCACAAAGGTTAGCAACAAAATCGGTGAGAGAAACCAGATGGCATACTTAAAGCCATTCTTTTGCCAGAGCAATTTGCTCATGGCATGTACATAAATATTTGTTATACCGTACTTGATATACTTTTTAATTGTACCGAACAAAGGTATCTAGTTTATTGTGCAAAATGTTATTACTGTTATTTCTAGTCATTTGCCTAAATCTCCTGATAATTCGAAAGAGCTTTTTATTCTTCTCATTTCAAAGTAGTAATTTCCGGGTTCCCTAATTGTCCAATATCAATGAATAATTAGTGCCTCCAAAGATTTATTTAAATTTTTATCACTGTAACGAGTTAATTGGTGCACGTTGGGTCTATTGCTCTGTTCAATTTCACAAATTGTTTCTTATTTATAATGTGCTAATCTGAATTTAAAGCATTTTATACAATTCTTTACACAATCACACAGAAGTTTCAAAAGTGTCTTTAAACCAGTTGAATAACCTCGGTATTTATACCGATGCTGCAGGTCGAGTCAGCGAAGCGTGGCTACCGCGAAGAAAATTTGCAGTTCTATTCTAGGAATATTCACTAATCCACAGCATTCTTGTACAGTCAAGTTGCATGTAAGTCAACTGAATTGGGCACTCTCTCCAAAATCTATAGGACGTATTCAATTAGTTGTGGCCGATAATTTTTTTTACACTTTTACTTATCCAATCAAAAGATTGAAATATGTTATTTCATACTAAAAGTGTTGTTTCTTTATTATTTCTGCATATTGAATTCCGTATGAAAGCTGTCTGGTGCAAAATCTTATTCTCATATATTTTTTCTCAAGTAAGAGGCCACCAACTCGGTTTTTCTGACCTTATTCAACGTTAATAATCACCAATAAAATTATATGACTTTTAATTCAGAATTATATATTCTAAATTTCACAATATATATTGAAATGTTGGAATTCTTGTTCAATTATTTTTATTTGATGCTTTATTTTGAGAATCTTAGATAATTTTGGAATAATGGATTTTCTTGTATTTGTATGTAAATATTCATACTTATATAGTTTTTGCTAATACATTTGTATTAATATATTTCATGTCGGGATGTAAGAAGGTTTTTTCCGAGACATTGAAAAATATTTCATATTGATTATATATATGGATGTCCATTTGATAGTTTTTGTATATAGTTTCAATGTACATTCTGTCAAGAAAGTACCGGGAATTATCGATTTAAATCTGGCGGGGCAATGAGGCAGGTAAAAATTTTTTTTCCTAGGTTGGTACGGCTGTCCTTAATTACTATGCCAAGTTTGAGCGGGATCTGTCAACTAGTGTGTTTGCAACAGCTGATTAAGTCAGTCGATGTCAGAGTGCGTGCCGATTTTTACTATGGGTGATTACGTTGAGCAAAGAATTTGTTTAAAATTTTGTGTTGCAAATGAATTTTCGTGTGCCGATGCATTGAAAATGTTGCAAAAGGCCTTTGGTGATAATGCTCTATCGAAAACTCGTGCATATCAGTGGTACAGAGCCTTCAAGGACGGTCGTGAAGTGAAGGCTTCGATCGAAGATAACGTCGATAAAATTAAGGAAAGGGTGCTGGAAAACCGTCGTACCAGCTTGAGAGAGATAGATATGATCTTAAGATATCCCACGAGTCCGCACGTACGATTTTGATTGATATTTTGGGCATGAGAAAGGTGGCCGCACGACTCGTACCGAAAGACCTGAATTTTCTTCAAAAACGTCATCGCGAACAGGTTGCTTCAGACATGCTGGATCGCTGTAATTCCGATTCTACATTCATGGAACGCATTATAACTGGTGATGAGACTTGGGTCTACGAGTACGAAATGCAAACAAGCCAGCAATCATCGGAATGGGTGGCAAAAAATGAGCCGAAACCGAAAAAACCACGCCAAAGCCACTCGAAAATGAAGGTGATGCTCATTGTTTTCTTCGATATCCGTGGCGTGGTGCACTACGAATTCGTTCCAGAGGGTCAGACGGTAAACAAGGAGTATTACCTAGGCGTTATGAAACGTTTGCGTGAGCGTATCCGTAAGAAGCGGCCAAATTTGTGGGCGAACAACTCATGGATTTTGCATGACGATAACGCGCCTTCTCACCGAGCTACGATTGTGACTGACTTTCTCGCCAAAAACTCAACAAACGTGCTTCAGCAACCACCGTATTCGCCGGATTTGGCTCCCTGCGACTTTTTCCTCTTCCCAAAACTAAAATTGCCACTTCGTGGCACCCGTTTTGAGTCGATTGAAGCCATAAAACAAAATTCAGCGCGGGAGCTAAAGTCCATCCCGGAAAGCGCCTATAAAAAATGTTTCGATAATTGGAAGTGCCGTTGGCATAGATGTATTGGAGCAAATGGAGCCCATTTTGAAGGTGACCCAATAAATTTTGACGATTAAATGTAAAAAAGTTGTTTTAATTGAAAATTCCCGGTACTTTCTTGACAGAGTAGTATATTGTAGAACATATAATTCTGAATTTAAAGTCATTTAAATTTTACTTCTATCAAGTATTGACTCACATTCAAGTTGATGAATAAAATTATAAATCACTTCGTTACACTCATAAACTCAAAGTCATTTGTCATTTATAGGTAAATAAATTCTGATTCGCAACTTGTACAACAATAAAAATTCATTCAAATATTCAGAAGATTTGCTACTTGAAAATTGAATTGGTTTTGGTGCAGCTTTCCAGATTAGGTCATCTATATCAAAAAATTTGATTAAACCCATCTTTCTGACAAGCATGGATTTTCCAGAGAGCAACTAGAACAGCTTTTTTGTTGGTTGTTTGGATAACTCATTTCATCGATAGTTCAGACTTATAATAAACATAGAAATTTCAGGTTCACTATAACACATCTCTCGATTAAAATTTCCTGATAATTAATTTATGAAGCAACGGGTATGATAGTAACAACATTTTCCATAGGCCGGCCATATTTATCTATGAATGTTTTCCGCATAATTACAAATTTGATATTTTTTTTTCGAACGTTGAAACTTTCAAGTGGATAACAAATTTCTAGATGATTTTTTTCAATAATTATCGTGCCACAAACCTCGAAATGATCAGTATTGAATTCTATCCAGTAGAAATTTTCATCTGTCAGTCTAATATCATTCTAGACAGTTTCAAACTTAAAATATTAACTCATTTATACAGAAGGGACTTCAAAATAAACTCGTTTATTATATTTGGACACGTTGCATCTTATGGGGTAGATATAATTATGTAAACACTAGATCTTAAGGTATGATGGATGCTCTCCTATATGCATCCGAGACGATAAATAAATACATAAATAAACAAATCAATAAATATATCAATAAATGATTAAATATGTCAATAACTATGCTTGAAAAAAATTCACATTATATTTTGTTCAAAAGGGCTGTATTTTTTAAGAACACTACCAATTCTTCCGTATGCTCGGTGCAAATTTTCCTTGAAATTTTGGCTTCTTCAGGGCATTTCTGTATGCTGTTTCGATGTTTTCATAAATCTAACAGATGTCTTCTCCACTTTTGAGTTTATTCTCTGTATTACCCCATGCTTGCCGCCAATCTTAGATGTTTATTTCTTTCAGGCACTTCCGAATATTGTTATATCTGTTATATCATCAAGAAGGAATGATGTTGCCGAATAGCAGCGTCAGCTGCTTTAAGACATTCTATATCAATGTGTGTTGGATACTAGATAAAAACGATATTTTTTTTTGTTGAATTTTTAAATTTTCAAATATATATTTTTTGCATTAGAGCATCGCAGTTTAATACGCCCTTTAAAAATGTAAGAGCACTTAACGATATTAAATATGTTTCAATTTCCCGGTTTTCTATGAGCTGTATCACTTTCAAAGTGGTTATCATTTATGTGCCGTATACACCGATATCATTTGGTGAAGTACATATTGCCATCTCCCGTTGACAACAAATCCAACACGTAAAACTGTTTATGATCTGGTATAAGTTGATTCTTTCTGGCATGTTGAAAATCGAAGTGAATTTTAGGTCTTCCTATGATACATGGAGGTACTTCTGATTGTAGTCAGTTGTGAACTGGTGGTAGAACGATTTTATTCCTTAATATCTCATTAATTTTATATTCAATTACACCACCCAACCTAGGAAAGTCTTGAAATCTATAGTCGGTGTCCTGAAATCAAGTACGCAATATTCTGTTCCTAAGAAGAAGCTATCCCATTCGCAAGTTTCCAGGCTCAGGGCTGACACAACAACAGCTGCCATACACCACTTACCTAAAATTTCATGCAAGAAACTAATCTCCAACCAACCTCATTTTTATTCTTTCTTGAAAATTTCTGGATGAAGTGGCGAATCCAGTCTATTGGCCAGAAGGAGTTGCAGTGAACAGGTTTTTTACGAAACGTTGTCAACCAAACAACAAACATTAAGAGGTAAAATTAGTAATTCAGCAAAATCCAAACATACAGATACACTAAGGCTGGTCCAACTCAAACGCGCAAGGTTTTTTCCGATAAGGAAGATATCAAAAAGAAAAGTAGATACTCAAAAATCAATATTTCAGAACTTGATAACTGATTAATCCGGAAATGTATATTTAATAGCTAAAAAGCGTTACACGAGCCTCTTGAGGTCCACTTAATATCACTTTTACAGTATTATATAAATATTTTAAAAAAATTTTAAAAAAATTTTAAAAAATTAGCCTTCTACCTATTTAATTCCAAAAGATTATATTTAATGATTATAACTTCTGAAAATAAATTAAAATAATGTCGTATAAGTACCACTTATATCATGACATAAAATAAACATTCATTATAAGACATCCGAATGGTATAACAAAATCCAATAAATAAAAATTATTAACCAAAATCCTATAAATTAAACATTTTGAATAGACAAAATTTTGTTTCTGCTTATCAATCTTATGAAAACCAATATCTTTCAAGAATATCCAACATAATCTTAAGAATTTCATCACAAAACTATCTTACTTAGACTATTCAATATTATTGGATATCTAACCAAGGTACTTTATATAAAAACTCAAGATATGCAAAACATTACTGAAAAACAAGTTTTAAGATCGACTTTGCTCATCAGTATTCAAATATTCATATTCAATAAATATAACATCAATCAATAACAAATATTCAACTCACCCTTCATTACTCTAGAAAAAGTTCTACTGAAATGAGACCTTTAAATATGGTATTCACTACACACAGAAATATATCTGTGGTTTACCCTTGATCTAGAAGATTGAAAGACAAATTTAACGGCCTCTGCTATAGCACAAGGACTATCTGTATAAAGAATGTTAAGAAAACCAAATAATTATATATTATGAATAAAATAACATAAATAGAGGTTAATTCTTGATAGAAGGTATATAAAATTATATAAATATTTCAAAAAATTTTTTAAAAATTAGCCTTCTACATATTTAATTCCAAAAGATTATATTTAATGATTATAACTTCTGAAAATAAATTAAAATAATGTCTTATAAGTACCACTTATATTATGACATAAAATAAACATTCATTATGAGACATCCGAATGGTATAACAAAATCCAATAAATAATGTCATGATATAAGTGGTACTTAAACGACATTATTTTGATTTATTTTCAGAAGTTATAATCATTAAATGTAATCTTTTGGAATTAAATATGTAGAAGGCTAATTTTTTTAAAATTTTTTAAAATATTTATATAATTTTATATACCTTCTATCAAGAATTAACCTCTATTTATGTTACTTTTACAGTAGTGTTTTCAATCATTCTACCAACAAATACAGAACGATTTGGAATCTAGTCAGGAAAGAGCTAGCTGTTTGTACCAATACTGATAACATTGTTTTAAATATGGACGGTCTGATTATATCCGACCGTTTGGAAGTGGTTGAGGCTGCTGCCAAGTACTTTTTCACCATCAGTATATCCAGTATTAATCAACACTATGGTGATAAAAAGTCAGCCTCATGTTAGAAACAGGATTTTCAAACATTAATTTTTTTTTCAGTGTTAGCCGATTATGTTACTGGCGTTATAAATAAATTAAATAATGAAAAAGTTACAGAAAAGATATAATTTCGGTGAAGGTTTTGAAAACAAAATTTCTGAATACTGGGCACATCTAATCAACCTCTCAGTCACTTCCGGAAAGTTTCCTTCCGTTTGCAAGATAACTGAGGTTATTCCTGTTCACAAAAAATGCTACTGATGATATAACAAATTATCGTCCAAAATATCTGTTATGTTCCATTTCAAAGGGTATAGAGAGATGGATATATGAGAAAATGTTGGATTATTTGAACAAGTTCTCAATTATCACGAGTTGCCAGCATGGCTTCCGGATTGGCAGGTTAACGGAAACTGCAGCATGCCAATTTGTGGAGTTTGCTTATGGCTGTTTGGATCGAGTGCGTTTGATTGCCTGAATTTCAACTTAATGTTCGATAAACTGTACAACATTGGTTTTGAGGGAGTGTTTCTTGAATGGATCCTCCGCTTTCTGATCAATCGGCATCTATTTGTTCGATTTGCTCAACAGGATTCCAAAGAATACCCCATAGAGATGGGAATACCTCAAAAATCTGTCCTGGGACCGCTGTTCTTTATATTATTTGTGAACGATTTGCTAGAAACTATTAAAGTTTGTTTTGACGTTACACTTGACATCAGCATATTTTTATGTGCCGACGATACCTAGTTCATAGTAACAGCTCCTAATCTGGGTGAACTCAAGACAAAACTTGATTTTATTGTCATGTATATTCTCTGTTTGGTGGTGTAAAAATTCTCTCATCTTGAATATGAGAAAAACTGATCTTGTCAATTTTCAAACCCGTGACTCCTGCGACCGGTTGATTCTGGACCTTCTCCGTGAAAATTTAAAGTCTTCTAGCTGTGTGAGATATCTGGGTATTGACAAAAATTTAAACTGGCAAAGTCATACTGAATATGTGAATAATAGGTTGAGCAGTGTATTTTTTGCCGTGAAGCGCCCGAAACATGTATTGCCGCTGGAATCGTTATCGAGAATTCACTATTCAGTCTTTTATACGCATATGAAATATAATATCATCCTGTGGGGCGAGTCATCGGGCGGTAGCACAATATTTTTCGCCTAAAAGAGAATAATACGTTTGATCTTCGGTCTGAAACCCCAGGTGTCCTGTTCGTCGTTTCTTATAAAATATAAAATTTTGAATTTTCCCTGTATATTTATTTTGAATTGATTGCTCTATACTCGAAAATTTCGTATTCTAACACATAGAACATCCAAGTTTTAGAATTCACCTAAGTTTAGTGGTATTAAACTTTTCAATCATTTGCCTGAGGGACTGCGTGGTTTAGATTATTTGAGTATCAAGAAGGAAATTAAGATAATTTTGTTAGAGTTGTGCTTTTATTGCAAGTTTAAGTACTTTGATACTGTTTTAGGCTAATTTTTCAGTTGATGATAAGTTGCTTTATCTACTGATGTTAAGAATGTTTTTTCTGTTTTCATATTTGTTCATTACCTACTTATTATTAGGGTGACTAATATATAATATATAATACTTGCTCGTAATGTTCGAAAAGCATATTGTGATTTAGATGAGAGCCCAGTGCCCACATTTTCGAAGCTTAGTTGCAACAAACAATTTGTTTATACATTTTCAGCGGTTATTCGCTTCTCAATATATTGATTTCGATGAGCTAGTTTAAAAAGCACTTATACATATTTTAGCCTTTTACGATGCATTCTTTCAAGTTTTTCTAAAACTGATTTTTTGAAGGATGAGTGAATGGAAAGTGTCAATGCTCTGTACACCTGTAAAAGAATTTGACGGTCCGCTCCCCAGTGGACATTATAAAGACATCTTATGATGTTCAATCGTTTTCTATACTTTACTGAAAATTCTTCAATATGTTTTTTCCACTTCAATTCAGTGTCGAAAGTTGAGCCCAGTATTCTCAACACAGGTTTCATCTGAATTCGTGTATAATTCATCTTTAGTATTGGGTCTCGATGCGGTTTTTTTAGTCGACAAAAGTGGAGATAGAGGCTGTTTTATTTTGAGAAATGAAATCCCTGATTTTCAGCTTTCAGTTTGCTGATTTCATTTTCCACCTGTTATAGTTGGTGTTGTATTTGGTAAAGCAAATTCAATTTGGATTGGAATACGATTTCAAGACTATTATTAACCGAGAGTGTTCCAACTTGAAACTTAACTTTTTGAAGGATTATAGTGGGTGTCCAAGGTATCTCTGGCCAAATTTCACAAGATGATTCAACATGGAATCTGTAACAAAAAGTTTCCTTATGATCCAATTTCGTTGTGAAGTTATTCAAAATTTTACAGCTTTTTACGTTTTACAGTTTTTTCACTGAAAACAAAGCATTACTTGAAAACTATCATTTTAATGAAGATTCAGTGTACACTATTGGAGCGAGCGGAAAATTTTCTGTAGACAAAGTTGGTTTCATGGAGATTTTCATAAAATACTGATTTATTCTAGGATGGTTAAGGAAAAGATGATTATGAAATTGTCTTCAGCTATAATCTTTGATCAAAGTTTAATCTGAATTCCGCTACATAAACCCCCATGGAAGTTATGTGCCAAACTGTCTTTTTCTAAAACTTTTCAACGAATTGATACATTCTATTAAATATTTATTTTCATTGGACAATATATGTGAATCTGTCAAAGCACAAACAGTGAGATGAATTATTTTTCACGAAAATCGTTGTTATTCATACAAATTTGAAACTTATCACAAAAAATCCCGAAAATGCCTGCCACCTTCTCAAAAGCAATACACCTACATCATTTTCGGATAGAATCCACAGTAGGGTGTCCGTTATTTACGAAATTGATTATTTCTCTTGCGACTCCCTCTAAATTTTTAGTTTATCATCTAAAACAAAATATTAGACCATCATAAGCCTCTAATTTTCATAACAACCCTTGCCCCAAAGACGATACATTTTCCATTTAAATTGCATGGGATTTTGCCACTTTTTGCAAATATTTTTTTTTCTTGGATTTGTTTGTTCGTAGCAATAACAAACTCATATTCTTGTACAGAATTGAAAGCTCTACAAAAAAGCTCTCTTAAAATTTTTCCATAAATTTACTTCTTCAAAAGTTATTCAAAGTTAAAGTTGACCTGAAGATAAATTCTTGAATTTTTGCACTTTTACGGCAAAATTATGATTATTTTTGTTCAATTTATTTTTTTATTCCGGAAAATATTTAATTCTAATGTTGTTAAGGTAAAAACCAAAAACCTTCCAAGTTGAATGAAATTTAAACCATTTCAGTATACTTGATTTATTTAATTAAACATTGTTCAGTTTCATTTGATACTTTTTTGTTATACTCGCTTACAACCTGAATCACAAATTGTTTTTCATCTTCACTTCTAGCTAAAATATTAATGTATTCTTCTGACAATTTAACAGCTCTTTCTGCTGTATCATTAACTACTCTCAAATTTTTTACAATTTCTAAACCTCCTAAATATCCAGGATCTTCTAACCATTCAGTACTGTCTAACTGCAGAAAGCTTGTATCAATTGAAAACCTTTCAAAAAATTGTAAAGAATTTGAATTTATAAAATAATCAATGTTTTTATTTGTGAACCATTTACAATCACCCAGATCAAAGATAAAGCGTTTAGGAATATCGAACTGTTCATTATTCACTTTTAAAGCCTCAACCATTTTTTGCCTGACACAAAGAGATATATTTTTGTCGAAAAATGATAAGGCTGCAGCTTCAGGACTCAAATACCATAAATGGTTTCGAAATTTTTCAAGAACTGCATTGGATAAATTTTTATCGATTGATCTATAGTTATAAACAGATTTGATAAATTCAAGATCTTGATTTGGTGCAGCTGCAGCTAAAAGTGAAGAGTACCAATATGGAACATAAACAAAAACAATAAATAATGAAATTTCCTGAAGATTTTTTTCATCTTGAGCGCTTAACTTAATACTGTCTCGGAAAATATACATTTTTAAACTATAAATTGCTTTGGATATCCATCGAGCATAATGGAATGCCCCCGGTTTATAAAATTTGATTTCCTCAACATCCATCGTGCCTGAAAATATTTTGCTCAATTCTAACAGTTCTTTGTAATCGTCACGAGGTAAACAAGTGTTCAAGAACTGATCGATTTTCGAACTTACTTTTGGTATTTTATCTCTTAACATTTTTTTTAATTAAATGAACAACAATTGTTAATGTGTGACAAAACGTCCACAACAATGTGTTACAACGTGTAAAGAGAAGATATTTGTTTACAATCCTCGAAGAGCATAAAACGCCGCCTTGACTATAGTCGACTTACTAAATGAGCTAGAGTGCGCTTGCGTAGAAAAAATCCGTACGTTGGTAAGAATGTTTGTAAGAGTAAATTCAAAATGTTAACTCATTGGAAAGAAATTTTTCGAAAAGCACAGAAATTTACCCAATTTAATTACAATTAGTTGATTAAGTGTTGCAAATAGATACAAGCTCAGAAATGAAAAAAACTGAAATTAACCTGTCATGCAATCAATTATTTGCCATGTATAAAAAAATTTGTTACCATAGGATCACGAAAAATTATATATTTTTTTAATTAAACGAATAAATTGCACAAAAAAAATCATAATTTTGCCGTAAAAGTGCAAAAATTCAAGAATTGATCTTGAGGTCAACTTTAACTTTGAATAACTTTTGAAGAAGTAAATTTATCGAAAAATTTTAGGAGACTTTTTTTGTAGAGCGTTCAATTCTGTACAAGAATATGAGTTTGTTATTGCTACGAACAAACAAGTCCAAGAAAAAAAAATATTTGCAAAAAGTGGCAAAATCCCATGCAATTTAAATGGAAAATGTATCGTCTTTGGGGCAAGGGTTGTTATGAAAATTAGAGGCTTATGATGGTCTAATATTTTGTTTTAGATGATAAACTAAAAATTTAGAGGGAGTCGCAAGAGAAATAATCAATTTCGTAAATAACGGACACCCTAATCCACAGCTTTGCGCTTTACCCCTTCGTTGCGTTAGCAGTTCTGTATTCTTTCGATAAGGTGGTCAAGAGTATTAATAAGGGGATTTTATACCTTATCTGTTAAAACACCCCTAAGGAAGAAGTCTAGAAGTGTAAGGTCGAGTCTTCAAGCAGGCCATCTGATCGGTTCGAATCTTCCTATTCATTTTACTTAAAAATGAATCTCAATCCATTCTGTAGCTATTCTGCTATTGTGTGCTAGACAACAGTTCGTAAGAACTAACTATTACTAAGAAGTAAAATATTTTTTATGGGTTTTCGAATTATTTCGTCAATTTCTCAATAAAAATAAAGTTTTTCTACCATGTATTATACGTAGCTTTATAAATTACCAGCGGCTCCAAATTTGGTTTCAATTGGACTGTTATCCTGCACACAATAGTAGAATAGTTACAGAATAGATGGAGGCTCATTTTAAAGGAAATGGATGGGAAGATTCGGACCGATCAGATGGCCTGCTCGAAGTCCCGACTTTACACCTCTAAACTTCTTCCTTTGGGGTATTTTTAAAGATATGGTGCATAATACCCCAATTCATACTCATGACCAGCTTATCGAATGAATAATACATAATTAAAACAAATTGTAGAAAATACTATGTTTTACTACCAAAAAATCTATATTACACATTTTCTTGTGATATGTAATATATATTTTTTGTTAGTAAAACATAGTAATTTCTACAATTTGTTTTAATTATGATCAACTACCAAGTAGTAACGGCTGAAACAATTCAGTATCTGCATAATACATAACTATTTCATTAAAAAAAGAGATGATTTCACATTTACAGAATAGCTTCAAAGAATCTCTCCAAAAATACCGTGGAAATAATCCTACATCAAGACCATGGATATACCTTAGCAGAATACTTTGCGTCAACTTTCAGAAATAATAGAGATATTGAACAGGAAAGGATATCATTTATGGTGAAGGTTCAATCATTTGAAGAACTCCATGATGTATTGCGCATCCTACACAGCGGCAGTATGTAATGGAGCAAAAGTCAAGGGCACTAGCGAGAAAATACAAGAAGCCATCAAAGCTCCACCTTGGAGAACTAGACTAGAAGAAAAAATATCGAAAAAGAGAGCAGATATAGCGCAACTGATAGAATACGAAAGGGGAAATCAAAGTCGAAAAGTTGCTAGGAAAGTCGAAGGAATTCAAAAAAAGTATAAGATTCACAATGACAGGGACCCAATAAACAATAAATTAATAGAATTCATTGACATCTTGAAACAGAAATCAGCAATATATTGTGCAAGACTCAAAAGATATAGAAGTGTGATGAGATAAAACGGCAAAGCCGTGAATTTCAAACTAATGAAAAGAAATTTTACAGAAATATGAAACGAGAAGGTAATAGTAATACTGAGAATTACAACCAAGTGAAGAATAAATAAGATCATACTGGTCATCAGTATGGCCCAAGGACTACAAACACAATTCTTCTGTGAACTGGCTTAAAACCGAAGAATGTGAACAACAAGACATGACTCCTATGCGAACATCAGAAATAACTGCCAATATTTCGAAGCAGGTACTTGACAACGTTCCTAATTGGAAAAGTCCCGGTAGTGATAATATATACATTCTGTCAAGAAAGTACCGGGAATTATCGATTTAAATCTGACGGGGCAATGAGGCAGGTAAAAATTTTTTTCCTAGGTTGGTACCACTGTCCTTAATTACTATGCCAAGCTTGAGCGGTATCTGTCAACTAGTGTGTTTGCAACAGCTGATTAAGTCAGTCGATGTCAGAGTGCGTGCCGATTTTTACTATGGGTGATTACGTTGAGCAAAGAATTTGTTTAAAGTTTTGTGTTGCAAATGAATATTCGTGTGCCGATGCATTGAAAATATTGCAAAAGGCCTTTGGTGATAATGCTCTATCGAAAACTCGTGCATATCAGTGGTACAGAGCCTTCAAGGACGGTCGTGAAGCGGTCGCCCATCGAAGGCTTCGATCGAAGATAACGTCGATAAATTTAAGGAAAGGGTGCTGGAAAACCGTCGTACCAGCTTGAGGGAGATAGCACATGATCTTAAGATATCCCACGAGTCCGCACGTACGATTTTGATTGATATTTTGGGCATGAGAAAGGTGGCCGCACGACTCGTACCGAAAGACCTGAATTTTCTTCAAAAACGTCATCGCGAACAGGTTGCTTCAGACATGCTGGATCGCTGTAATTCCGATTCTACATTCATGGAACGCATTATAACTGGTGATGAGACCTGGGTCTACGAGTACGATATGCAAACAAGCCAGCAATCATCGGAATGGGTGGCAAAAAATGAGCCGAAACCGAAAAAACCACGCCAAAGCCGCTCGAAAATGAAGGTGATGCTCATTGTTTTCTTCGATATCCGTGACGTGGTGCACTACGAATTCGTTCCAGAGGGTCAGACGGTAAACAAGGAGTATTACCTAGGCTTTATGAAACGTTTGCGTGAGCGTATCCGTAAGAAGCGGCCAAATTTGTGGGCGAACAACTCATGGATTTTGCATGACGATAACGCGCCTTCTCACCGAGCTACGATTGTGACTGACTTTCTCGTCAAAAACTCAACAAACGTGCTTCAGCAACCACCGTATTCGCCGGATTTGGCTCCCTGCGACTTTTTCCTCTTCCCAAAACTAAAATTGCCCCTTCGTGGTACCCGTTTTGAGTCGATTGAAGCCATAAAACAAAATTTGGCGCGAGAGCTAAAGTCCATCCCGGAAAGCGCCTATAAAAAATGTTTCGATAATTGGAAGTGCCATTGGCATAGATGTATTGGAGCAAATGGAGCCTATTTTGAAGGCGACCCAATAAATTTTGACGATTAAATGTAAAAAATGTTGTTTTAATCGAAAATTCCCGGTACTTTCTTGACAGAGTAGTATAACTAGTGGTACATAAAATGAACTTGTCTCCATAACGATATACTCATATATATTAGTAAATGCATAAAAGAACTAGAAAAAAAAACAGAAGGCAAAACTTATCTTCTGCCTACGGGACCAAATTCTACGGACCCTTCCAAATATCGCCCTCTTACATTTCACAAAATCCTAACGTCATGCATAACAACTTTAATAAACTCACACATTGAAAATCAAAACATCATAACCGAAGAACATAAAGGGTGCCGAAAGGGCATGAGGGGGTGCAAGGAACAATTAATAATAGACTCATTGATTATGAATTACGCACGAAAAAATAGAAGGAAATTATCCAGCTGTTTCATTGATTACCAAAAGGCATTTGATTCCGTACCTCACTCGTGGTTGGTCCATGTTCTCAAACTTTATAAAATTCACCCCAAGATCATCAAACTACTGGAGAAATTAATGCAGAACTGGCGAGCAACTGTTCATCTAAAAGGAGGTAACAATGTGAGAAATGAAAATGGAGGATATCGATGTGCCCACCTCGAAATCCAGATTAAACGAGGAATATTCCAGGGAGATTCTCTGAGCCCTTTATGGTTTTGCCTAATCTTGAACCCTCTATCCAAACTACTCTGAAGAGCTTAGATTGGGTATTCTTTAAACACGAGATCAAAAAAGTGCATAATATCTCATGAGTTATTCATCGATGATCTCAAACTGTATGCAAAATCCTATGAAACTCTCTGTCAATTAATCATTTGGTGGAGCAATTTTCGAATGGCATCGGAATGAAATTTGGGATGGAAAAGTGTAAAGTGATAAACCTAAATAAGGAAAATACGACTTAAAAGGAGTAAGGCTTGAAAAAGAAACAATATTAATAGAAGCGATTATTACAAATACCTTGCATATGAGCAAACTAGACAATACAAAAATCAAAGTGAATCCCATGAACCGTGTGATTAAAGCATGCTTGACAGAATTATACAGCAAAAATCTGTTCAAAACTCTTAACACTCTTGCAATAACCGTTTTTACCTATTCAGTTGGTGTCATAAAATGGGCCGATACAGATTTTAAGAAGTTGAATTAACCATGCATAGGAAACATCATCCTAAATCTAGTATGCTCCGTACCCAGAAAAGAAGGGGGAAGGGGCTTAACGATATGAAGAACCTTCACGATGGACAAATTCAAAGTCTACGAAGTATTTTTTTCTCGAAAAGAACTTTCTACTAAACACTCAGTTGTGTCCGATGCAGATCAAAACTTTAGTCCCTTGAACCTGGCTAAAATTGATAGGCAGTATGATGACACCGAGAGGAATAATATCATGAAGCATACTGAATGGCGGAGCAAGGCTCTCCACGGACGACATCCCCAGGCTCTTGACCAGACATATGTCGACAGTGTAGTGTCGAACGCCTGGTTAACGCGAGGAGAATTGTTTCCCGAAACATAGGGGTTCATGGTAGCCATCCAGGATCAGGTAGTTAAAACAAAAAACCACCTGAAATACATCATGAAAGACATTGTAGTATTATCGTATACTACAATGTCTTTCATGATGAACAGCTTAAAGCTGCCTACTTGATAGATATAGCTATTCCTAACACCCACAATGTACAAAGTACAATAGTAGAGAAGAAGGCAAAATACCTTTGACTCGCAGAGGAAATATAAATGTACGGCGGTTAGAAAACGTGATAATAGTTCCCATAGTGATATCGGCTACAAATAATACCGATCAGTTTACACAATTTACTAGAAAAATTGGGAATTCGAAAGAACGTATTCATACTCCTGAAGAAAGCGATCGTTCTGAACACCAATCGCATAGTGCGAAAATTCCTGATTTAAATGTGGATGAGAATGTTGTGACGCAATGTGCATCTCATTGAAAACTAAAAGTAAAGATTAAAAAAATAATAATAATATGGTGTATACCTCACTGTGCTTTCACAGTTTGACATCTATTTATTTTCCAATGAAAATGGAGATTTAATAGAATGTATTATACGTTGAAAAACTTTATAAATAAAGCAGTTTTTGTTCATAATTTCCATGGGGGTTTGGAGTAAACTTTGCCAAAAATTATGGCTGAAGAAAATTCCATAATCATTTTTTCGTTAATCACCCTATTATGAGTAGTTCAGAAATATCTCCATGAAACCACCCTTATCTAAGGAGAATTTTACACTTTTCCAATGGTATACACTGAATTTGGAGTTAGATGACATATTTTAAGTTATCTTAAGTTTTTAGTGAAAAAAATGTGAAACGTTACAAAATAGGAAAATCTTGAATAACTTCATAACGAAAGATCATTGGAGCATACTCTATAAGAATTTTTGTGTTTAAAATTGCAGGTAGAATCACTTTGTGAAATTTGGCCAGACCTAGATCACCCTGTATAGAGTCAAATCGATTGCACCGAGATTGTGTGATCTACTGTGTATGTACGTCTCCTCTCCATTATTTAGAATCATCAAATGAAATTTTTCTACCATGCTTTCAATATTTCTATCACGGCCGCCTGTACATAAGACCACCAAAGTGTGTTATGTGCTTTGAAATCGCCCAGTTATAAAAATGTGGTGGTAAAGATTTTATTAATGTGCGGATTTCATTACAATCCCAGTTTACATCTGGTAGGTAAAGATTACATATGACATCTATATTAGACTACAGGCCCGTGCTGAAAAAATTATGGGTCATTTGAACCACCAGGTGACCTATTTACAACGATATAAGAGCATATAATAATAAGATTTAGCACTATGCCGTCACTTGTAAGCTGTCCAACTGAGTGCAGGTGAGAATTCGAAAGTACAGGTAGAGTGAGTACACTTTGGTCACATATTTTTGTACGGCATTCTTACCACCGATAGATCCATGAAAAATAATGAGAAAACGCGCTGTGCCGTAAAAAAATGGTGCGTCACAAAGTCGAAATTTTTTTTTATTTTCCGACAATTACCAGGGTAAATTTGGTCATTTGACTTTGTACGGCATATGTGTCATACTATTTCAATACTGCTTCTAATCCATTATTCCGCAACGCCGTACAAAAATCATGCGACAAGGGGAAAAAACCGAGGGTTGCAAACCCCTCTCTTTCCGTGGTCCAGGAGGTGATTTGAAAAACTACGGCTTTGGTTCCAAAACATTACCTAGCACTCAAAAGTACTATTAAAAATAATGCCGTCAAAAAATGATTGTTCATTTGAATGTATATCAATAATTATCTTAATTCCATCGTATTCTTGATTTATAGAGCTGTAAGTCATTTGATCCTGTACGGGAACTTTTTTTTTAACATGATATTGTAAAATACAATTGTTATATAGTATTGCCGTTCAAAAGAAACCGTTCTGAAAAAAATTAAAAAGAAATACAAAAACTGAAATTTTGCAAATTATTGTAAAAATTTAAATATCAAAGATTAATGAAATATAGCAGTCTTCTACATTTTATCCCTTGTTTTAAATAGTATTAACATAGATAAATTAGGAAAAAATTATGCCGTACATTTTTATGCAGACCATATCTTCTAGGCTGATGAAAATGACGCTACAATTTTAAGGGTACTTTATGGCCATCTGATACAGTACGGGATTAACATATTTTTGAAGAGAACAATTGATAATATGATAAAATCACTATGACGTCTAACTGAACTGAAACGGTGTGTATATTATGTCCAAGAATTGAAACTGTCAATCCCAGTATCAACAGTTTTATATACTTTTTGGTTTAATATATAGTTCAAACATTATGGATACATACATATAATTGATTTGTTTCATTGTAATGATGTGAATAAATAAAACAATCATTTTTTAGAAATATTCGATATATTTAATGATGATAATAAAAAAAAATGGTCATTTTTTAGAAAAATTCGATAAATTTAATGATGATAATAAAAAATATGGTTTTTCTTTAAATTATTCAGTATCGGAATCAGTTGCTGAGTTGTTATCGGAATCAACGTCGTTATCGTAAGTACAACATTTTTAAATATTTTTTTTTCACTTATTCATTTCTGAAATAAAAGCTTAAATTTTACAGGTGTCTGCTAACTTCAGTGTCATGAGTACTTCTCAAGAATATGTTGTATTTTGGAATTATCAGTGATATGACAACATATCATATAAATCGATAGTATATAAACCCACATTTAACATGGTTTCTAACTAGGAACGTAGAATCACGAAAAGACTATGAAAATCAGTACCATTGAACTATCTAAATGCCGTATAGAAAAAATTTCACCTTACATTTCGTTATATGGAATTTTTCTTTTTGATTTTTTCTTTTTCAGTTTTTTTTTTCCCTATGGACCAACAAAAATGTACGGCATATGAAAAAATATTATCTATGCATAAAATACTTTCAGAATAAATTTATTTCATGTTGTGTCAAATCACCCCCTGGACCACGGAAAGAGAGGGGATAACCCTCGATTTTTTCCCCTTGTCGCATGATTTTTGTACGGCGTTGCGGAAAAATGGATTAGAAGCAGTATTGAAATAGTATGACACAGATGCCGTACAAAGTCAAATGACCAAATTTACCCTGGTAATTGTCGGAAAATAAAAGAAAATTTCGACTTTGTGGCGCACCATTTTTTTACGGCACAGCGCGTTTTCTCATTATTTTTCATGGATCTATCGGTGGTAAGAATGCCGTACAAAAATATGTGACCAAAATGTACTCACTCTACCTGTACTTTCGAATTCTCAACTGCACTCAGTTGGACAGCTTACAAGTGACGGCATAGTGCTAAATCTTATTATTATATGCTCTTATATCGTTGTAAATAGGTCACCTGGTGGTTCAAATGACCCATAATTTTTTCAGCACGGGCCTGTAGTCAATATGGGATATTGTATCCTTATAATTAATTGTTTGTAGAGATGCATTAATGTTTACATATTCGTATGGCATATTTTCTCTCAAATGTAACTATATCTCCTCTTGCTCGTTGATATTGAATAACATATTTCCTGAAATATTTATATCCTCTGAGATTGAATGTTTCTGTTGGTTTAAAGTGTGTTTCTTATAGACAAACACAAAGTGGTGATTATTCCAATAATAAGACCTTCAATTCGGAATAACGAGTTTTGCAGCCATTTATATTCCATTGCATATTAGAGGTTTTATCCATTTTATCCATCAAATTTTTTTGCATTTGGTTCTTCCGCCACCTCTTCTGTTCTATGTGTTTACATATGTTGACTGTTATTTCGATATATTACTGCATCTTCATACAATTTTCAGTTTTTTCTCAATGAAACATAGCAAACAAAAATTCAATTTCAGCATTATAAACATGCTCAAAATGCTCAATTCGTTTGTAGGTACGAGTGTAACTACTGAGTGGTTTATAGCTAGTGAGATGTTAGCCTTTAGATATAGTTGCTGCCAGCTTCGCCAATTCATTAAAACCAAACACTATGTATGAAATATTGTGCTACTCTTTTATTTTATCATTTTTTCAATGCACATGCACAGTCGATCGCTTGATTGGTTTTTTATTTCATTGCAGCGGTCTGGATGACCTATCATGTTCACAATGCATCGCGTTGCTGAAGCTTTTAGCCAAAGGAGGACGAACTGTGATATGCTCGATACACACGCCGAGCGCTAGATTATTTAATACTTTTGATAACGTTTATTGTGTTAATAATGGACAATGCGTTTACCATGGTTACGGACCATCAGTCATTCCATTCCTGGCTAATATAGGATTAGTCTGCCCAACAACGTATAACCCAGCAGATTTCTGTAAGTATATCCAATAAAATTTATGCAATTAGAAATGAATATGGAAAGACTCCTCAATAATTGAAATAAAAATTATGAAGAATTACCATGTATTCAGTACCAAATTTGAGAAAATATAATTCGCTCATTTGAATTTTATATGCCTTCCAAATAAATTTTGAAACTCGATGAGGAGTGTATTGTACGGTAGTTAGTTTAAGCCATATTTCATTCATTGTTTCATTATCTTGAAACAGCAAACATGAGCAAATTTCCTAATCGTAATGTTTAAAAACACTAGGTTCTTGTGAACTGAATCGAAATACTGTGACGGTATTTAACTTTGATAAGCACTTTGTATGTATCGGGTGTTTTTTTTTAGAGTGATAGAAGTTTAAATTGAAATAAAACACATTTAAATTAAGATTTAATATATTTTTTTTAATTGAAAGATAATTTTAAGACATGTATGTTTTAAAAATAATTTCCGGCATATGTCCAGCACCACGACTAGCTCTGAGGAACCGCATTCGACCAGACCAATTTTGGACTACTTTTTCGATTAATTCATGCCTTATTTCATCAATAACACGAGTTATGTTGGCCCTCAAAGCGTCTATTGTTTCTGGTTTATCAGCATAAACCAATGACTTGACATAACCTCAAAGAAAATAATCCAGTGGAGTTATGTCGCATGATCTTGGAGGCCAATCAGTTGGACCATTTCTCGAAATAATGTTATCGCCAAATCTTTCATTCAATAAATCAATTATTATGGTAGCAGCATAAGGTGAAGCACCATCTTGTTGGAACCAAAACACTTCTGGGTCGATACCATTCAAATTTTGAAACAAATAATCATTGACCATCGATCTGTAATGAGCACCATTCAATGTAACATTAGCTCCAGCATCGTTTTCGAAGAAATATGGACCGATGATGCCTCCAGCGTGTAAAGCACACCATACAGTGCATTTTTCAGGATGCAATGGAACTGCAGAACTTCTTGAAGATTGTTTTCACTCCATATACGGCAATTTTGCTTGTTTACATAGCCGTTCAACCAGAAATGAGCTTCATCACTAAACACAATTTTACGATAAAAAAGTGGATCAACTTCAACCTGTTCTAAGGGCCAATCAGCAAACAAACGACGCTTATTATGGTCAAATGGATTAAGTTCTTGAACTAATTGGATCTTGTATGGTTGTAGACCAAGAACCTTATGCAAAATTTTCCATATGGTAGATGCACAGAGTCCAACTTCTTGTGAACGTCGACGAATAGACAAATAAGGATCATTATTTACACTATGACTTACAGCAGCGATATTTTCTTATGTACGTACCGTTATTTGTCTTGCTGTTGTTGTTGCATCGAGTAGAAAAAACTTTCGTCCGAAATTTATCGATAGTTCGACGAAGAGCCTCAATCGAAAGGAGAAATGTCTGAGCTGTACTGCAGGTGGGGTAAAACTTCCTATTTGAGCGTTTCTAAGTACTTTTAAACGAGTGACGCAACATGTGTCATGCTGCAAAATAACTTGGACGTGTCTGTCGCTGCATTGCAACTGTTCTTCTCTCAATGCTCTTTTAACATGCCTCAATTGTCGTCGGTATACCTCCCCTGTGATTTTTTTCGTTCGATTGTAGCAGCTCATAATATACCACATCCACCTGGCCCCACAAAATACTTAGCATGATCTTATTGTCATGAATATTCGGCTTGACAGATCACGATGTGGTATTCGTAGGTTGGCCGACGTTTTGGATTATGGTAATGGACCCACTTTTCATCGTCAGTCACAATTGAATGCAGAAACCCCTTTCTCTTCTACCTTTGGAGCAGTTGTTCACACGTGAAATAACGGCGTTCGACATTTCTTGGCTTCAGTTCGTACTGCACCCGATTTACTATCTCTCGGATCATTCCCATTATTTTTAAACGATAATAAATGGTTGCTCGAATAACTCCAAATATTTTAACGTTTGTGATGAATCTCCATCGGACCTTACCTCTAATTCTTCATCCTTAAGTTCCGCGTTGTTCTTCTTCAAAATCAAAATTGCCATTTTTGAGTCGGACAAACAACCATTTCTGACACGTTCGTTCAGTTAAAGCATGACATCCACTAAAATACGATGACTTTCGGAAGCCTTCTACTTCATATTGAATTAATGAAGAAAACTCCCCGTATAAATACATTATTCTGTACAAAAGTTGACAATTTCAGAGCACACTGACACTTAGTTGTTTACACTTCAGCAAAATGATAAATACTGAAAAAAATCCTATTGATGACACTTCAAGATGAAAGTGTTGCCAGATGAAACAATGGAATAATAAACTTGTAGCGACATATTTTTTCAAAACCACACGAACTTATTTTTACTTCTAATATATTGATTGCTAAAATAATTTCCACCTGTAAAGAAAAAGGAAATTAAATTAAATGTTATAATTATGGATCTATTGCTATTCGGCCATGCTTTTCAAAATGTTTGAAGCAACTATAAAGAACAGAATGATAAATTAGATGAAAAAGGAAAACTATTCCACCGAAAACCAACACCGATATAGGAAAGGCCAAAGTACCACTACTTCACTCATGGATACTTTAAATGAATCAGTTGAGGCTAGGGGAATAATTGAGGGGTCCAATGCAAGAACCAGTCAAGTCCATTCATGATAATTGTTCTGGGGGGCTTAAAAATGATTTAAATGAAAAAGATTCAATATAAAATATTTTAATTAATGTGATTGTCATAAGAATGTTTCTGGAGTCTTTTAGACTTAAAAAATTATTTGAATAATCATTAAGTTTCAGCGTTATACAAAAAAGTTTGTTGGACTTGACTGGTTCTTACAAAGTATTTTGTGGAAAAGGTGGAAAATTCAATAATTTAACAAAAATGGAAAAGGAATGTATTTTCTGAGTGGACATTGAAATAATTTCAGATTTAATATAAAAAAGCTTAACTTTTTCGAAAAATCAGTGCTGAATTCGGACATTGAAGTTTCTTTATCGCGTCCTCTTGAAAACTTTTGTGGTATTCTTGAATCTCGTCATAGAACCATTGATCGCATTGTGGCACGTAATTTTTGGCTAAAGTCATGGCAGGATTAAATTAATTCTGTTTGAGTTGTCTTCGTTCCGTATATAACTTATTATTGCGTATTATCTTTAGTTGTGATAGATCCAAAGCTGCAATTCCAGATCATATTATTGGCCAAGTTACTTTTTCCACCTCTACAAAATTCCTGGGAGTTTACCGGATAATCACCTGAAATGGAATTATCATATCGAGAATCTTGTGAAGGAATTCAGTATATATGCAGTTTGTGTTTTAAGAACCAGAGTTCATTTTCAAACCTTAAAAGCTATTGATTTTGCTAATTTTCTGTCGTTGTTAACTTATTATGTTAGTTATTTTCTGGAGAAGTAGCTCAGTGTCAGATAGTATTCTTGAGGCAAAAGTCTATGTTGAAGACGTTACTGAGGGTCGGCTATAGGGAATCGTGTAGAGGACACTGTAGAGAACATAATATATTGACGCTATATGGTTTATATATATATATATATATATAGTATTCTTGAGGCAAAAGTCTGTGTTGAAGACGTAACTGAGGGTCGGCTCAAAAATTCATTCATTCATTCATTCATTCAAAATTTTCATTCAAAAAACTTTTAGAAATAAATTTATGTCTACACAAGCACCGCTTACATTTAATAGACGTATATAATCAAAACTCAATACTACTCTGTCAAGAAAGTACCGGGAATTTTCAATTAAAACAACATTTTTACATTTAATCGTCAAAATTTATTGGGTCGCCTTCAAAATAGGCTCCATTTGCTCCAATACATCTATGCCAACGGCACTTCCAATTATCGAAACATTTTTTATAGGCGCTTTCCGGGATGGACTTTAGCTCTCGCGCCGAATTTTGTTTTATGGCTTCAATCGACTCAAAACGGGTGCCACGAAGGGGCAATTTTAGTTTTGGGAAGAGGAAAAAGTCGCAGGGAGCCAAATCCGGCGAATACGGTGGTTGCTGAAGCACGTTTGTTGAGTTTTTGGCGAGAAAGTCGGTCACAATCGTAGCTCGGTGAGAAGGCGCGTTATCGTCATGCAAAATCCATGAGTTGTTCGCCCACAAATTTGGCCGCTTCTTACGGATACGCTCACGCAAACGTTTCATAACGCCTAGGTAATACTCCTTGTTTACCGTCTGACCCTCTGGAACGAATTCGTAGTGCACCACGCCACGGATAGCGAAGAAAACAATGAGTATCACCTTCATTTTCGAGCGGCTTTGGCGTGGTTTTTCCGGTTTCGACTCATTTTTTGCCACCCATTCCGATAATTGCTGGCTTGTTTGCATATCGTACTCATAGACCCAGGTCTCATCACCAGTTATAATGCGTTCCATGAATGTAGAATCGGAATTACAGCGATCCAGCATGTCTGAAGCAACCTGTTCGCGATGACGTTTTTGAAGAAAATTCAGGTCTTTCGGTACGAGTCGTGCGGCCACCTTTCTCATGCCCAAAATATCAATCAAAATCGTACGATCGGACTCGTGGGATATCTTAAGATCATGTGCTATCTCTCTCAAGCTGGTACGACGGTTTTCCAGCACCCTTTCCTTAATTTTATCGACGTTATCTTCGATCGAAGCCGTCGATGGGCGACCACTTCACGACCGTCCTTGAAGGCTCTGTACCACTGATATGCACGAGTTTTCGATAGAGCATTACCACCAAAGGCCTTTTGCAACATTTTCAATCCATCGGCACACGAAAATTCATTTGCAACACAAAACTTTAAACAAATTCTTTGCTCAACGTAATCACCCATAGTAAAAATCGGCACGCACTCAGACATCGACTGACTTAATCAGCTGTTGCAAACACACTAGTTGACAGATCCCGCTCAAGCTTAGCATAGTAATTAAGGACAGTGGTACCAACCTAGGAGAAAAAAATTTCATCTGCCTCATTGCCCCGCCAGATTTAAATCGATAATTCCCGGTACTTTCTTGACAGAAAGTATATATATAGAGTTCTTGTTTTCATGTATCATCATCAAAATTATTTCGATTGATTCAGAAATTGTAACACCACAAGAAGAATAGAACCATTTTTTTTATCTATATCATTTATTAACATTATTTGAGAGATCTCCACTTTATGTGGGAATAAAATTGTTTAATGCTCTTCCTAAAAACTTCAGAACAATGGATAATACCAGAGATTTCAAAGCAAATAATTTTAAAGTGAACCCTATGCACTGGAAGAATTTTTAGGATTTCGTAATACAGAATGAATTATGTACCTGATAATTGTTCACGAATTCAACCTTATTGCAACACCTGTAACAATAACTTTTGAATTAAATATATTATTATTATTATTATTGTTGTTGAAGAGGTTCTCGCTGATATCTTTCGGTTTTTTATGACAAAAGATTCGAAAATAGGAAGGGATACTGATGAGCTACATTCGATACATTCCTATATATGTTTTTTCATATTTCATTATAATGTACTTGATATGGTGAATTTTTTTATTTAGTGGATGGATTTTTCACGAAAAAATACTGAAGGTGACTCTTGAAATCTAGAAAAATATCTTAGAGGTATCACTTGGAAGTGTTTGCCTGATCTCCGAATTATGTCGGCGTATTCTCTAGGTAGGTATATTTTATCGAGCTTCCGTTTCTGTACTTCGATTGCCCCAAAACTGTAGTCACACGGTTCCGGGTATCGATGTTGTATCATGTTGAAATTCCCAAGTTCAACCAGACTATACAGGAAGTGTACTAAAACATTATTTTTATGCTGAAAAGCACAGTTATCCGAGAATTAGTACAAATTTTTGACTTGTGGACGAATATGACGACTAACAAAATCTGCAAGTAGGCTTGCAACAACATTCTGGCTCTTGGCTGCGATAGTTTCATCATATTAATAGAAAAAGCTCTTTCCAGAACTTCCAACAGTTATGCAGAAGTTGTAAACCCCAAGTTGAATTTTATAAAACACTTCCGCACTAGAAGCTACCGGTAGTGGTCAATTCTGTTGGAAATAAAAATATATCATCTATTGTTTCGTTAGTCTTGGCTTGAGCTGTTCTATTTTTCAGATCTTCATTGAATAACTCTGCCTTGCTTATATGCAAAGATTTCTCGAATTCCAGGGCCTGTTTTTCAGTAGTACAATCCTCAGCATCGATCATCGAATCAGTTTGCCACACTTCTGACAAGTGTCAGATTTTGGTTTTCCAAAGGACAGTTTTAAATTTTCATTGAAAAATTTCCTGAAGTACTCATACTTCACCACCAGATTAATATTCGTTTGTTCTTGTCGTTGTAGCTGGTGTTGACCTGGTTCATTTTTTTCCAGATACAACTCGTATATTTTTGAGATATTCAGCAAAGGTGAAAGATAAAAGTGATTCAAGTTATCCTTTCTGCTATAATGAGACTTGTATTTTGGAAAGCTTAGAATATGAATGCGAATTTTTTCATTGGCATCTGCTGGTAATTTGTTCGTTCGTTATCGGTTGGAGGAGTACCACGATGTTCACCCATGTGCCTTTGCAAACGTTCCAGACGACTCTTAAATATTCTGTGTAGAGATAATACAGCTTTCTTACAAACTTTGTTTTCACGACCTCCGACTCTTATCTGAAAAAAATTTATGGTAATATTTTTTAAGATTTGGATAATGAACATTTTCACCACATAATCAAAAGAATTTAGTTTTAGTTGTCCGACGCCTGAACGTGGCCTATGTCATTTCACTTCTTTGAGTTTCATTAGGCCAAATAAATATGCATCCTGCTGATCCTTAGAAGGAAAAATTCTTTGACAACCATCAACACCTATTTTTTCGCCACATTTATTTTGATAGGTACAAACTTGTCCGATTTCCTTAAGTGAAACAACTGATCCAACCGTATTAACATATGTCAATCCTTTGGATCTACGCTCTTTCCGCACATTTCTCTTCCACAATGTTGTGCGTCTGATCTTTTATTTTTTCTGTCGGTACACTACCGGCAGAAGATACAGAATATTCCACGTTAACTCCTCCAGAAGAGCTTGAAGATTCCTCCAATATATTGCCTATTTTAAGATTGTGATTCTAACCTTCACTTGCAGGTAAGTAGTTCAGATCATTATCGGAATTTGATCTTTCATAGAGTTCGGCATATGGAAAACAGTGCAATAAGCGGCTAAGTTCAGGACATGATCGCTTATTGCGCAGGTCCAAGAATGCGACAACCGATAAAAGCTCTGTAGAATTCGAACACCACCAATGCAGGAGCACGTTCTTGCATAGAACGTAAAGAATTCGAAGACGCGTATGTCCGTATATAAATATCGTTTTCGTAAAAATGTGGACTTGGCCGGTTATTGCATTGTACGCCTCAATTACTAATTTGTGCAGATACTCAATTTCGACTTGAACAACGGTTTTGATTCAGTTTCACATGCAGTATTACTAAAGAAACTGCACGCTTATGGTTTAAGGGGGAATATACTCAAATTAATGGCGTCTTACTTAAGCAATAAAACTCAGAAAGTTTACCAGAATGGTGTAACTTCCGAAAAGAAAGATGTATGTCATGCGGTATCCGTATTGGGGCCCTTACTTTTCCTTTTTATATCAACGAACTGAACATCATAAACTGTAATTGCATGTGCTTGTACTGTAATGACACATCCACAATTATACATTGAGTGAGCAATGGTGATTTGAAAAGATACAACTCGCCCTGGAAGTTGACGTTTGGGGACGGAGAGAATCAAGCAAGTGCAATGTTCTTGGGAATTATTTTGGACGACAAATTGAACTGGGCGGCGTGTCTGTGAAAAATTATCCAAAAGCCTTTATCTTCTGAGAAAATTTAAGAGATATGGTAGTGCAGAGCATATTTTGCGAATTTCCAGAGTGTGCTTTTATGTGGTATACTTCCGTAGGAAGTGCCTCGAAAGTGCTACGAAAATTTTCATCCTACAAAAGAAAGTAATGCTTATTATATATGATGTGGCAAGTGGAGATTCTTGTCGACCGTTTATTGTAATGAAAGGTATACTCACTTTTCAATCCTTATTCATAAAAGAATGTCTTAAATACGTTTACCAAAGTCGAAACAATATGACGAGAAATTGAAGTTACCACTTATTTAACACCAGACATAAACACGATTATTTCCTCACTCCATTACATAAAAAGCACGCAGAATATCTCGAGCTACTGAACCATTAAAATATTCAACATGTTTTCCGCCGAACTGAGGGACTTACCGAAAATGAACTTCAAAAAAAAAGATATAGGATATTTTAGGGAAAGGTGCATTTTATTCTTTAGAAAGATGGTTTTGTTGTAATTTGGCATGATATATGAATGAATGTATAAATGATTAAAAAATATGGAATTTTTTATGGCAAATATATCATTAATTTTATTATAATATTATTATTGATATGTTGGTTACCGTGTTAAGTGAAAATTGTTTCGAATTTTACCCAAGGTGAATTTATATTATATAGTGAATACAAATGGTAGCTCACTTACATTTCTTTAGCTCTTTATCATGTACTCAATATTTGTTTTACAAGATAAACAGTCTTCAACTTCCAAATTCTTAATTTTGGCCATAAATGCAAGAAAATTCCACAAAACTTGTGTATCAAAAGTCATGTAGTATCTAGTGTATTTTTTCAGTGCTTTTGAAGGAAAACAACAAACAGTGTTTACTTGATTCAAAACCGAGATATTATAATTTTAGATGAACAGTATATATTTCAGATATAAGAAGTTCTTATGTGTAAAATACGATTTTGTTTTCAGTGATAGAAGTATGTTGTGCAGAATATGGTGATTTTCAAGATAAAATGGTCTCGTGTATAGAAAACGGCCACAACTGTTACGACAATAAAAAACCTATTAAAACAATAGAACAAATGGTCGAAGAGCCAGTCAACGACAATGTGAAACGTCAGTGTAGTATTTACTCTGATAACAGTCCATCAAAGCGATCCACAACTCATCAATTTGTGATACTTATCTTGCGGATGTGGCTGCAAATGTGGAGAGACAAGGTGAGAAAAGATACCAGTCTAGCGAAACAAAAATGACGAATTTTTTTTAATTTGTATAAACTATGGGTTTGTTCATTGTTTAGTTACCACCTTTAACGTAAACATGTAATATTTGTATATATTTAGATCAGATACCCACATACCTAGGTGCAGCTTATAGGATTGACAATCGCCAAAGCATATTGGCAATACGTGAAAGAATTATACTCGAGACATGCTGCGAAGACAAACTCAACCAAAAAACATTGATGAGTCAAAATATTCATTCACGAAAAAACTGTTCGATAAACCTCGAACTCTTCATCTCTCAAGTTTCAGAGGCAAATAAACTCAACATAGATAAATATATGGAACTCATTTAGTCGATGTTTTAAGTTTGAGCCTGTCATTCGTTGAACATCTTTAATATGCCTTTATTTTTCGTTGAAATACTCGTTGCACAGAAAACTCATCAAGAACGCCATTCAAATCGATAGAAAAATCATTCTTCTATAAAAATTATTCAGCAAGCTTCACGAATTTTTTTGTATTGAATCAATAAACATTATGCAATACAGTTTCTTTCCAAGTATATAAGGCAAACTCAACTAAACTGCCGAGCATAAACGTATGTCATCCTGTAAAAATGTCTTTTGTTTCTTTGGTTGTAAAATAGTTTCGTCACTTTATGATTTTGTTATGATTAATTGAATAAAAAATGTTTATATTATTTAGTTCAAGGTTTATGATGAAAACTAAAGAATTAGTTTGATATGCTTTAGGTTCGAACAAAAAATCTAGAATTTCGGCAACGAGTATTCCCTCACCTATCAGTGAGTCGGTCTGAATATGAATCTTTCCAAAACAAAGATCATGATAAATCTTGTCATGAGCGAAGGCCTAAACATCGATAGCACAGAAATAAAATGGGTCGAAAAATACACCTGCCTGGGCCACGAGATTAGAATATCTAGAGATAATCAGACATGTGAGATACATAGAAGGATCAGCCTTGGATGGGCAGCCTACGGAAGGTTGAAACACGTCTTCAAGAGTGACTTACCCATCTGTCAAAAAAGAAGAGTTTTCGATCAATGCGTTCCACCAGTGCTCACCTATGGCGTGGAAACACTCACCTTAACAAAGCCATCCGCAAAAAAACTGAAGGTTGCACAACGTAAAATGGGAAGGTCAATGACTGGATTGAGTTTGAGAGACCACATTACAAACCAGGACCTGCGAAGAAAAACCGGCGTAATGGACATCGTCGAGCGAATAACCACGTTGAAGTGGAACTGGGCGGGTCATGTAGCCAGAATGAGCGGCGATAGATGGACAAAGAGGTTGTTGGAATGGAGACCACGCACCGATAAGCGGAGTAGAGGAAGACTACCTACACGATGGACCGATGACCTGAAAAGGATTGCAAACAACTGGATCCAGGCAGGCTAGGATAGAGTCAGGTGGCAAGTCATGAGGGAGGCCTATGTCCAGCAGTGGACGCTATGAGGGCTGGTTGATGATGATGATATCAGTGATAAAAACGGAGCATGCTTTGGATTATATTTGGGATTACTGTCCTATTCGTGCGCCAGTATGTTGCGAAACTCTATAGAATTTCTGTGAACTAGCACATGTCTCCGTAAACATCTCTCATCTCATCCCAAACATGTTCTTTTTGATTCAAACCAAGCAAAACAAATCTTTTTTTTAACCTCGTCAAGATAAGCAGTATTTAACCGAGTAATGTGGGGTCTTGCATTATCATACATAAAGATTGCATCTTCTCCAAAAGTAACCATGAATATTACAACATGATCTTTGATCTCTCAAGTACCTATGAGCAAACAAAGAACCATTTTGGATGAAGCTCAAAATATATGCCTCGCAATGTGATAACTTAGCCTCCACTAAAAGGAAGTCGCTCGGTAATACAGACTTTAGCATATCTCTCCTCCTGTCGTCACCAAAATCTTACACATCTGTCTGAGCCCATATGACAAAATCTCTATTCGTCGGAAAATAATATATATATATATATATATATATATATATATATATATATATATATCTATATGTATATATATCTATATATATATATATATATATCGGTTTTAAAACGTCTCTTTCGTCATTGTAGGATGCCTAATTTCCATGATTTCCTGTCACTCCACTGGTTTTCTGCCAGGTTCCTTAAGCTCATCGCTTTAGAAACCCCCTCCATCCAAGTTGTTCTCGGTCTTCTTCGTTTTCTACGATGTGATGGTATCCACTCCATCATCTGCTTTGGTAGTCTAGCATCATCCATCCTCTGTACATGTCCGTACCAAACAAGTTGCCTGCGTTCAACGTCTGTCATGAGCGATTCTTCTATTCCCATTCTCATTCGAACATCTTCATTCCGTATTCGGTCTCTTCTAGATATCCCTAATGTTCGTCCAAACACATCCATTTCTGTGGCCTCCAGTTTCCTTTTGTAATACTCTGTGATTCGCCACGTAATTGTTTCGTAGATGTTGTATTTTCGCTTTTTTCCTATTTCATTACTCCAAAAGACTCCGTTTAAACATGAGATAAGACCCCTGGCTTGGTTTATCCGTTTTGAACTTCCCGATCGTCCTTGCCTGTAATATCAAATTCAACCCCCAAGTATGTGTAGCTAGTGCAGGAAGCGATTTCTTCTGTATCGAGTTGAATGTTTGCTAATTCCCCTCCGATAGAAAGATATTTGGTCTTTTCGGTGTTAAGTTCTAGGCCCCATTGTTTATACTCTTCCTGCAACTTTCGGGTCATATATTCCAAGTCATCCTTTTCACTAGCAATTATGACTTGGTCATCAGCGAACTGGAGCGTAAAAAGACAAGTGTTGCCCAGGTCTATTCCCATTCCCCTACATTTTCTCTTCCAAAGAGCAAGAGCTCTGGCAACATAGATTTTGAAGAGCGTGGTTGATACACAGCAGCCTTGACGCAATCCTTTGCTGACTTTATTTATTGTATCAGTTCTTGGAATATAATATGTTCCCAAATATTCCAAGAACTGATACAATAAATAAAGTATCTGAAATCCTAGAGCGTTCACATGTTAATCCATTATTGCACTGCGAATTCATAATTCTTTTGGAACTATGTCTCCAAAGAAACTATTTTCAGTTTAATAATGAATTATATGAACAAACGAATGGTCTAGCTATGGGCTTCCCACTAAGCCCACTTCTTGCGGATATTTTTATGTCATCTATGGAAAACAAAATATTTGACTTAGATTTACCAGTGAAAATTCATTTCTGGTATAGATACGTAGACGACATACTTGCGTGCATCAATGGAACAGCTAGACAACTAGATCAATTTCTAAAAATAATCAATAGCATTCATCCGACCATAAAATTCAAGTTAGAAAAAGACAAAAACAGAAATATTTCATTCTTGGACCTTTCTATAACACATTCAAAAAACAAAATTGAATTAAATATATATAGAAAACCTACCTACACGGATATTTGCATTCCCATAGACTCTAATCATCCATATCATCAAAAAATTGCAGCCTACAGATCCATGATACACAGAGCATATTCCTTACCTCTCTCAAAATCTAATTTCGAAAATGAAATAAAAACCATAACAACAATAGCTAAGAACAACGGTTTCAGTGAAAATATAATAAATAAATTATCAGCCAAAAAATATTCCCAAGTAGTATCATATCAAATATACCCCCATACAAAATTATATAATAAAGAAAAAATTATTTCATTGTCATATTTTGGAGACGTAAGTGAAAAAATCGCTAATATTTACACAAAATTGAATTTGAATGTAGCCTACAAATCTGTTAGCAAATTATCCTCAATTTTATTCAACGCGAAAGACACCACCCCAAAAATAGAAAAATCGGGAGTTTATGAGTTAACCTGTTCAGATTGCAATAGTATTTACATAGGTCAGACTGGACGGTCTTTTAAAACTAGATTCAGAGAACACCAAACTGACTTTAAAAAGAATAAAAAATCATCAACATTTGCAACACATTGTATTGACAATGGTCATTCATTCCCATCAATTGAAAATCTGAAAATCCTCCATCTTGCATCAAAAGGGAGAAAATTAAATTATCTAGAATCAATTGAAATATTCAAAGCGCTACATAATGATGATATCGATATAATGAACGACCAGACTGATCTGTGTAAATCAAAAATATTTAATGTTTTTAAGTAACCGAAATAGCTTCAAAAGGTACCGACATTTGCACATAATTATTTTCAGCTATTTCTTACTTGCTACCTGTTGAAAAAGGAATTGTTCATGTACCATCATAAAAACCCATAACACCTCTGTAATCCTTGTTATTGCTTTTCACTGGAAATATTTATTCTGAATAATTTGTAACATCTGTTATACAGTTTTTATACCAAATGGAATATTACTTCAAAACTGAATCTGTAACTAGTGCTTTAGTCCTCTGTTACGTCTGAAGATGAACGGTCATCGTTCGAAACCGGGGTAACATGTGAACCAAAAATAATAAAAAACCTTGGTAGTAAATACATAGTAACTCCAATCTATTGTGTTTCAATTATGATCAACTACCAAATAGTAACGGCTGAAGCAATTCACTATTTGAAATACTCATTGCACACTGGAGAGACTCACACCAAATTTTCTCACAGTTTCGCGCTGACCGCGGCCATTTTCTATAGCCGTCACAATTCGTGCCGCAACAACACTATTTACAAATAGCCATTTCAAAACTCACCTTTGAAACACAACATTAGTATTAGCAGTTTTGTATAAAATTCAGTTTTTTGTCAAACACTTATCGAAACAACATTTTTTTATTAAACCAACGCATACAAATAGTCTATGTGAAAACCAAAAAATTAAAATATTCAGTAATAAATTGAAATTATGAAATGACACTAATTTTATGCCCGGCAGTATATTATACAATATTGCGATAAAGAAACCATTATATGGAACAAATTGACAAAGATATAATTGTTCTTAAATGACCCTCAAAATGAAAAAAACTTCAACAATAAACTGAATTTGCTCTATCCATATGAATGAGTAAGCTGAAGTTCTGTGCTTATCAGTACAAACAATACAGCTGTATTTCAGAACATTCAAAAATCTGAAAATTTATCGAATAGTTGAATTAGACTCTAGGGGACTGCCGAGGAACAATTGGATATTCTAAACACGTCCAACTCATATTTGAATTTAATCTTTGTCTGAGTTTTTCCTATTTAAATGTTGTATTCTATTCTCCTCATTTGTTTTTGAATAGAAACTGTGTTTCTAAATCATCATTAATACTAATTTAATATTAATAATTTGTTTAAGGATTACGGAATATTTTCATGAAAATCACATTCTTTATCAACCTTTATCAAAAATTCTATGAAAGCTCCAAAAAATTCATTGAAAAATTTTTTTTAATTGAATGTCTTGGAAACACTACTTCTATTCAAGTAGATATATGGGATTCTCAAACATCACACAGCACCCAAAATCAAATGAATATATAGATAATACATGGTGTTCCTAAATTGGAGGTACAAATAAAGAGGGGAGATTTCTTTAATGATTTTAAGAAAAAAAAGTCCCATAAACGCTTCGTTCTGGAGATGCAGAGTGTCAAATTTGAATTTTTTTCAATTTTTTTCCCCATAGTATCTGCATTTCACTAGATAGTCAACTGAAATTTGGCAAAGTTATTAAAATTTAGAGTTTACACCATGTAACATGCCAATTTTGATTGCAAGGCTACAGGGTGATAGTTTTTATGGAACAGTCTTCCCTGTTTTACTCCAGAACTTTTTTCTGGTGAGCCATTGTTACTTTGAAAAATTGTAAAAAGAAGCTTTGTTGATATACTAAACTTAACGGTCTCTTGTAGTTTTGTCGTATCTGCTTCCGATTTCGAGAAAAAAATTTCGAACGATTCTCTAGGAAAAATCCAAATTGTCGTTGAAATCCAGTTAGTGAGCTGCGATGAATAAATTCATAATTAGATTTTATGGTTATTTTTCCGATGTGTAGCCATCATTCATAAAGATTCGATAAACTTGTATAATAATCACAAAAAATGTATTTCCACAAGAAACGTAAAACCCTAAAATTAATAATAACAAAAAAACTAAATAACAACAAAGGAACTGAACTACGGCAATTGGTGAAAATGTCCTTCCCCCATTCCTTATACAAGCTTCTGTTCGTCTTCTAATAGACGATCGAACTCTTTCAAACATTCCCGGAATATTCCTAACTGCATCAAACGCGCCTATTATACGATTTCTCAGTGCGTCTAAGGTTCACTGGCGTTGGGTACCCTAGAGATTTCAGATAAAAAAAAATCTAAACTATTTAAGTCTGGGTATCTGGGACCATGGCAGATGTCCACCCCGTCCAAACCATCTATTTTCATAATTTTCGTTCACATACTCTCTAACAAAAACTGAAAAATGAGAAGGACTACCGTCGTGCATAAACCACTTTTCACGTCATAGCATAAGGGGTAAATCATCCAATAAAAAGGGCAAAATATTTTCTAAAAAATGTCTGTATGATTGACCAGTAAGTCGATATGGCAAAAAAAAGACCAATCGAATAATCGCCAATAGAACCACCCCAAAGATCCATTGAAAATTGCCCTTTAAAATGAGTTTCTACAATTTTATGTGGATTCTCCTCAGCCATATGTGTTCATTATGAAAATTTATAATTGTAAAAGTTCTTGAGAAAATAAAATGAAGATATTGATTTGCAAGACCATACAGCCATTTCGGAATTCGTGAAATTTGGCATGTTTTGTTATTTGATTACTTTTCAGGAAGTTAAGTAAATGCGAAATGAAAACAATAATTGTTTAATTTACACTTTTATTATAATAAATGATAATAAAAGTGTAAATTAAACAATTATTGTTTTCATTTCATTTGATATGGATTTTCACCAAGTAAAAGCCACCAACATTCAATTTTTTAAGTTAATGTGTTGATACTAACGGTAAATTTATTCACCAAAGCTTACTAAGTGAATTTTTATGACAATTTGGATTTTTCTGAGGATTTCGAGAGAATCGTTCGAAATTTTTTTTTCTGAATCGGTAGCTGATACAACAAAACTACAAGGGACCATAAAATCAAGTATAACAACAGAGCTTCTTTTTAAAATTTTCATACTAACAGTGGCCAAAAAAAAGTTCTGGTGCAAAACAGGGTGTTCCAGAAAAAATATCACCCTGTAGATGTGCAATCGAAATTGGCATGTCACATGGTATAAACCCTAAATTGTTATTAATATCTATGCCAAATTTCAGTTAAATATCTTGTGAAATGCAGATACTATGAGAAAAAAAACTTGATTTTATTTCTTAAAATTATACAAGAAATCTCCCCATTACATAGGTAGGCGATCATTCAATATAAAACACACTGGATATATTTAGAATAAATACCCTTTTCTACCAAAGACAGTGTATCCAATACGTGTTTAAGAACACTTGATAATTTTCAAATCGTCCTGTTTTATTTTATTGGATTTTTTATTAACCTTGATGCATACCTGAATGTAAACATAAAAATGTTCAGGCTATCGAGGAAATAAACTTTTTTCTGTATCTTAAATATCAGATAGGTTTATTCTGCTAACATCACTACAGATTTAAATTTTATAAAATATTTTCTCAATTACTTTATAAACTTAGATAAAATAAAACACAGTTTCAATTTAGTAGACAAATAGAATTAACATTCATTACACAGCATCGAACGAAAAAACAGAAAGTAAAGAAAATATTGAACGTTTATTATATTAGTACATAAAGACTTGAGGGAAAACCCCCTTTTTATTTACTTTTTTGGGCGATTTATTGAATCGGACATTAATTGTACCCAAAATTGAAAATTATGAATTAATATGGAAAAATAATTACAAAACGTGTGTTTTGACACTTTATGTATATTTCAAATTAGTTTAACAACTAAACTAGATTAAATGTACATGCTAAATACTTACCATTTCATAAATATTGGAATTGAATATATCTCTGCTATTTAAGTTTTTCTATAGGAATTTCAAATTTTATTATAACTCATTATATATATTATATATAACTAATTTCAAGTTGTTGTACTATATAGAAAAAATAAAATTAAGTTCATTATCACTTTGGAAATAACCGTTTTGTCAGTCCTTCAATCTTGATTTCCCAGTTATTCAGTTTACTTATAACAACTTTTCATATATTCTAACGATATAATATATGTTATTTCCATCTTATCTTTTATAGGGAGGTTTGGCTGTGAGGATAGCTGTACATACTCTTCTGGGACTTATAGTTGGAAGTATCTATATAGGAATGGGACAGGATGGTTCAAAGACTATTTTCAATTTTGGATTTTATTTTAATTGCATAATATTCTTCATGTATGTTCCTATGATGCCGGTATTATTACAATGTAAGTAACTACGAGCAGCCTTTTTTCCTTATATATTGCTTTTCTTGTACAGATTTCATATTGGGGTATTGTTGTCTCGGGGGATCTCGTTGAGCCTTTTTCCTGCTGCCCTATATTCTAAATGAGGGCACTATTAATATTGTTTCTTATTGCTGCATAGAAAAAAATTGAAGAATGGCTTCAAAAAAATCATTTCAATATTGTAACCAAGTTATCCTCGACTTTCACTCCTTCCTATTGATGGATCTATAGCAAGAATTAACTTTGAACTGTACCTTGTTACAATACTCAGCAGAAAAAAAATACATGCTCTCGAAGGTAATAATATAAAACGTTTCATTTTAAATAGTTTGTTTTACTCAATTAGATGACAAAAAATTGAATGATGTTGGTGAATACAATTGTCTGGGATTAAAAATACCATGGAATAAACATATTGAAGGTGTAATTGCGAGGATTACACCATGGTACGGGCAATCAGGAGATCTGCTCAACTAATAAATGGCGAGGGACAAAAATTACTCTATAACAAACATTCTAGAACCGCTTTTACCCTGCTAGGATAACGCACCAGATTATTGGATGGAATTGACTACAAAGAACTCAAAATAAAGCAATAAAAATAATATACATGTTTAATTTATGTACAGATGTTTAATTAGACCGTATATATTTTGAACAGCTTTATAGAGACCGTCCAAGTTTGAATATTGAAACAAATGAAGATGTTCGAACAGATTAAACTGGTTTACAAAATGAAAAACCAAAGACTGAAAACGCTGATAGGACTGAAACAAGTGAATTAATGCCATCATCAAATGTGAAGGAGAGGAACCCTGATGAATAGATTTGCAAAAACAACCAAGGCACAAGATTCGCCAGTTTTCAGGAGTAGTGGTGCATATAATAGAATGCCAGGGAATATAATGGATGATAATTACTTTTACAAATTTGTACGAAAACTATTCTTCTTAGTACCCCATCTCCTAACGAGAATTGACGATCCATCTCGCGATCATAATTCTAGAAGCCGCTGTTCTAAAAATGTCGTTGGAAGTACAGCTGAACCATCTTCTCAAGTCCTTCAGCCAAGAATTTAGTTTTTTTTTGAAATTTTTTTTTTAATTGTAAGCGGTGCTTATTTTAGACATTAATTTAATTCTAAAAGTTTTTAAATTAAATTTTTTTTTTAAATTAAAATTGTACAAGACAAACATATTTTAATTTGTTTTGATATTATTAATTTGTTTTGATATTATTAAAATTTTGTTATATTTCTTCTATCAAGTAAAAAGCCTTTCTATTTTATTTCAAGAATTTTGTTTTGCTGTCGAAAACTATTGAAAATTAACAGAACATTTACAATAGAAGAGAAAAATCTTGTTTCGTTGACCGACGCATCCATTCATCATGCTCTCACAGCCTCAGTGCGATAGTCAAATGAGTAGTTTGTCTTTGTTCAGTGCATACTTATTTCTTCACTTATTTCATTTTTTATGTTTTAAACACAAGGTATCCTCCTAAAAATTCTAATATTTATGAATATCCGGCGAAGCCTGATCCATGGTCAGGTCTGTCAACACACAATGCGTTGCCTAGCCAAGCTAATTTTTTCTATACTCTCATTTCACGTACATATCTATTTTTGTTCATTCACTGCATACATTAAATTCTTGGGGTCTTCTTCAATTATTATATTTGTTGTTCATTGAGCCGTTACAAAACTATCAATTGAAATTTTTTCCACTTGCAAGTACAACCCAATGTGTCCAAGCCTGTTAATAATAGGCCTCAACTTCCGCCTGCCTTCGAACGTTCTCTTTTTCTGATTTTTTAACGTCTTTCTGATCAAAACATTCAATGTCTCTTTCAACATTTTCTTCTTCACCTTCATCAAAAATAGTTTGTCAACAATTTGAATAAGAATCTATCTTCATTTTAAATTTCTTTAATAGTAAATGATTCTCTACATTTTAGATCTGATATTTTCTGATGTATTTCCTCATTTTCTAACAACATATGATAAAATGTTCATTTTTTTTGTTACTTTATATTTTTCAAAAAATGAATATCGATGGCTTCATTTTGTGAACTAAATTTCACAGTGCGAGGACGGTGAGCTCTGCATTCGGACAGCGGTAGCGTACTCTACAGAAGGACAGAGTAGAGTTCTGGGCGAGGAAGGTCGCTACATAATAATCCAAAATATTTTATTTCTCTTCATGAAATATCTTCAGTATTCTCAGTAGTGAAGTCAGCATCAGTCAGCAACTAGTTTAAGATTTTTAAGCTCAACTAAATCTGATACTCAATAATTCAATGTTAATTCAAACCTTCTCTACCAACGTTATAAAGCAATATCTTAAGCAGCACAATCAACCTATTCCTACTGGCAATGGGGTACAATTTAAAATAATGTATATTTTTGCTCTTTCAGTTCCAACAGAAGTACAATTGTTGAAGAGAGAACATTTCAACAGATGGTATGGTTTAGGATCTTATTTTATGGCCCTTACATGTTCAACAATTCCTCTACAACTGATTTTGGGCCTTATTTATCTCGGATTGGTTTACATAATATCTGATCAACCAATGGAATTGTACAGATGGTCAATGTTTTATTTCGTTTGTATGTTGACTGGAATTATTTCTGAAAGCTTGGGGTTGTTGATTGCAACCAATTTAAATATTGTGGTGAGCTATATTTATTATTATAATTTTGGTATCAAAAAATATATGCTTCGTAATCTCTAACTTTCTTGGAGTTAAGAATGAGTTGAACTTGAACTACTCTATTTCTTCTGATTACAGCAGTGTATTGTATTTACATTCACTGCTTATTTGGAAACTTCCAAAATTCATTATAAACTATTTCTGATTTCATAGATTTTCCGATGATCTTTGTTGGAATTATTATTATTTGGTATTGTAATGTAACTCAATTTTTTTCAAAAACTAACAAAAACAGCTTTCACACCCTCACATAAAATTTCTAACCTCTTTTTTGATGCCAAAGGTAAAAACAATCAGCTGAATTATTCTGGAGTTTTTAAATTCAGTTGTCAGCAGGGTAGTAGCCTAAATATAGGTTGAACCAGGAGATTTTTCCAAAAAAGGTTCAAAGAGCATCAATTTTAATCTAGGAACCGATAGGATAACTCTTATTTTGCGAATCATATCTTTCCAGAATTTGGACAATCTTGAAAAAATACACCTGGAAATGAAAGGCAAAAAACTAGGCCATAGAAATATTCAAGCATAAGGACGTATCAGAAATAAAACTAATAAAAGAGCAGACAGACCTTTGGCACACCCCACTTCCCGAAATTTTGCACAAGCCGAAACCTCCAACAAATATATATATATATATATATATATATATATATATATATATATATGTATATATATATATACTACTCTGTCAAGAAAGTACCGGGAATTTTCAATTAAAACAACATTTTTACATTTAATCGACAAAATTTATTGGGTCGCCTTCAAAATAGGCTCCATTTGCTCCAATACATCTATGCCAACGGCACTTCCAATTATCGAAACATTTTTATAGGCGCTTTCCGGGATGGACTTTAGCTCTCGCGCCGAATTTTGTTTTATGGCTTCAATCGACTCAAAACGGGTGCCACGAAGGGGCAATTTTAGTTTTGGGAAAAGGAAAAAGTCGCAGGGAGCCAAATCCGGCGAATACGGTGGTTGCTGAAGCACGTTTGTTGAGTTTTTGGCGAGAAAGTCAGTCACAATCGTAGCTCGGTGAGAAGGCGCGTTATCGTCATGCAAAATCCATGACTTGTTCGCCCACAAATTTGGCCGCTTCTTACGGATACGCTCACGCAAACGTTTGATAACGCCTAGGTAATACTCCTTGTTTACCGTCTGACCCTCTGGAACGAATTCGTAGTGCACTACGCCACGGATATCGAAGAAAACAATGAGCATCACCTTCATTTTCGAGCGCCTTTGGCTTGGTTTTTTCGGTTTCGGCTCATTTTTTGCCACCCATTCCGATGATTGCTGGCTTGTTTGCATATCGTACTCGTAGACCCAGGTCTCATCACCAGTTATAATGCGTTCCATGAATGTAGAATCGGAATTACAGCGATCCAGCATGTCTGAAGCAACCTGTTCGCGATGACGTTTTTGAAAAAAATTCAGGTCTTTCGGTACGAGTCGTGCGGCCACCTTTCTCATGCCCAAAATATCAATCAAAATCGTACGTGCGGACTCGTGGGATATCTTAAGATCATGTGCTATCTCTCTCAAGCTGGTACGACGGTTTTCCAGCACCCTTTCCTTAATTTTATCGACGTTATCTTCGATCGAAGCCGTCGATGGGCGACCACTTCACGACCATCCTTGAAGGCTCTGTACCACTGATATGCACGAGTTTTCGATAGAGCATTATCACCAAAGGCCTTTTGCAACATTTTCAATGCATCGGCACACGAAAATTCATTTGCAACACAAAACTTTAAACAAATTCTTTGCTTAACGTAATCACCCATAGTAAAAATCGGCACGCTCTCTGACATCGACTGACTTAATCAGCTGTTGCAAACACACTAGTTGATAGATCCCGCTCAAGCTTGGCATAGTAATTAAGGACAGTGGTATCAACCTAGGAAAAAAAAATTTTACCTGCCTCATTGCCCCGCCAGATTTAAATCGATAATTCCCGGTACTTTCTTGACAGAATGTACATATAATCCTTTAAAGGATTAGTAAAACACTTTTATATTATCCAAGCTTGCGGTAAACACTATTGCCTTTGTCAAGGATGTGCAAGTAAAAAAAATTAACATTAATTAGTATTATATATCATATATATATAATCGTTGAGATACAATTTTACAATTTGTTTTATTCAGTTTGAATATGTGTAGTGAACACTACAAAACTTGAGTCATTGTATATCCAGTTAATAAAAAGTAATTTCTCATTACATTCCATTTAGTAGGTTGTGGACATTTCTCCAACAAAGCGAGTTCATACGTTTACTAAACAAAATTGTGTATTGTGGGTTGCTGTCCGACAAAGAAAACTACTAACAATGAGTATTCCCATCCCTGATGCGTATCAAAAGGTGGCTTTATTGTTGGTTGTAATCTGACAGGGTAACTTATGAGAATATTATTTCAAGCTTATTGGTATTAAATTACAACAAATCAACGAATTCAGCATTTAATAAAAAATTTCATAGAAATCGTAATGACAGAATCAAATAAACAGAACTCTTGTACAAAATATTTGCCTCTCGGAGTAACTGGCCTAGGAAATCTATTAGGACTCGGTAATAAATTCATTGAATATACTTTTCATTCTGCAAGCTTCATATGGGTCATGTTTTTCTGTCCATTATGATGAATTCTCGTCCAGCTTAAAAGTCTTATATTTGAAACTACTCTGGATTTAAGGAAAACGTATGGTCATATGAATGCTGCAGAAAAAAAGTTTCATCAGTAGATGGATCATGAATTTTCATGTCCCGTCCTTTAATTAATTTAAATTATCTTCAATCTTGGAATAATCTTTATCTATCTACTCCACAGAACGCCATGTTTGTTGGACCAGTAGCCACAGTTCCTCTTATGCTGCTAGCTGTTTATGGTTTCGGATCAGGAGCAGAAAATATTCCATTCCTCATCAGGATATCAATGTACTTCAGTTACCTCCGATATTCGATGGAAGGTCTTATAGACACAATGCTCAGAGATAGGCCAAACTTGCCATGTCCAGAAGAAGAGGAGTTTTGCATTTTCACTGACTTGAATTACTTTATTCGTGTGATGGGAATGGAGAACACAATATTCTGGGTCGACATTATTGCTCTCATCTTCTGTTTTCTGCTGTTTAGAGGTGTAGGATATTATCTTTTAAGACAGAGATTGTCGCCAAACAAGACATTTTTGGCGATACAGTATATCGGAAGATTTGTAAAATCTCATTTCAATATAGCACGATAGTGTGCTTTTTTTTTCGTTGAATATTTCAATGATTACTACTATTTATTTTTGATACTTATATATCACCAAGAAAGCTTTAATGATATATTTAACGTAGAATGGAGACTACATTTTTTATGGATGTTATGTAGTTTAAATATAGTTTTTAATAGTTTCACTATCTTTTATTATTACCTACTCTTTCGTCTTTTCTAGGAATAACTGTAGTATATCTGGAGCCACAGCTGAATATGCATTTCTAGAATTTCTTCAGTAACAGCTTCATATAGAGTCTACCTGTATTTCTATCATGAGGTGTTTTGAAGTTTCTATATCCGTTCGTTATTATCTGGATTCGTCATTCTCTCCTATATCTTGTCTTCTTTAATCCATTTTGATGCGACAGTCTTCCGTAAAACAGAAGGAATTTCTGACTTCTCAGTGTTGAATTGTGGAAGGAGTTTTCTGAAGTGATTCAAACCTGGAAGCAGAGTCGGTTTAATCTTTCTTCATGACCTATATAGTATTGAATAAATGTTTGATAGTTTATTAAAATTAGAGCAAATTTTTGAATTACTATCTCAAACTAGTAGTTCGCATGTTTTGCCGGCTTGTTGAAGGGAACAGAGTGGTATCGTTTCACCCAAATGACTATAATTTTCGAATTTTGATATATCACATGCCTCTCCCATTTATTTATTACAATAAGATGTTTGATTATTTCAGTTCAGTTCCACCTTAATGGCGGAATTCATATTTATTATCATGATTATCATTGAAGGACTTTAGTTTGTTGATCGAAATTCAAGTGTTCCACTTAAATCTCCATTCCCGATGAAATTTTGACTTACGTTGCCAAAAAAACCTACCAGTTATTTCGAAGTGAGTAGAAGATGAAAGTTAAACTTTCATCTGTAATGTAAACTGTAAAGGAATTCCTAAATAAACTGTAAAGGAATTCCTAAAAACTTTTCTTCTGATGAATTCAGTAAACTGAATCTGTAATACTGATCATGTCAATAATCTTAAAGGTGAAATGAGCGGACTAAGAGTTATTAGTTAATAAATAAACCTAGTATTTCAAACCAAAACTGATGTGCTTTTATGTTCGATATATTCCCTTTTAACTTTAAAATATGTACAAATTACATATAATTCTCAATGAATTCTGGCTGTTCTTAATCTTAAACCACTCACATAAAGCAAATAATGTGGGATTCTATGATAGTATAGTTCGAAATGGAAGTTTTCTCTTTTTCCAGAACCAGCATGTCCTGAGGAAGAACCTTATATAATAATAATAATAAAGGTTCTCTATTTTGTACAGCTACATACCCAGTTACAGAAAATCTTGCAACTAATATTGCATATGCAAAAATAATTAATATCAAGAATAAAAATTAATCAAGTGTCACAAAGTCTAAAGACCAAGATACATATTCAATCCCAAACACCAAAATATTCTCAAACCAACCAGAACACTTCTTTTCAACCAAGTAAATACTCCTAAAACCTCCCTCTAACAAAAGCAAAATTATCACAATTTATATCGGAACAACCAGAAATCTCATGGAACAGCGAACACATATGCCTTATAGGTGACTGAATAAAAGAATTTGTTCTAGTACTCAAGTAAAATACATGATTGTATCTAGAATGCAACCACGGAACCAGAAAATTCCGAATATCAGGACAATCTATGTTACTATTCAGAAGGATGTGAAAAAAATTCAGGGATAATAGCTTAATACTGATTTCAAGTGATACGACCACGAACTTCAAAATGATCTGATCGAGGCTCTTCACTGGGTAAACACCATCCTCCTTCCAAACTAAATATCTTAGAAATTTCCGCTGCACAGATATTAAATGTTGACGGCCAAAAATCATTCTGCTTTTAACCAATGAGTGAAATAATTTTAGAAATATTCCAGTGTTTACAAAGCATCTAGCATTGCGCACAATAAATCGAACAACTTGAATGCAGAAGATAAGACAGAGTTTATATGAGGGACGAAAGTTAAGCACTGTTCGAATACAATGACAAGATTCTGAATATCGTCAACCCTACTCAAAACAGTTTCACCAATGGAATAATCAAAGTATACAATATAGATCTTCCTACTATATGTAACAATATTGCACATCTCAACATTCAAGTTCAATCTGTTCACCGCACACCAATCTGACACAGCAGTGAGTCCCATCTGTAAGTTGATACAATCATTAATGGTCTTTATTTTACCAAATATTTTCAAATCATACATGAGTTTACGAGTACCAATGGAGTCCATTACATCATCGACAAAAAGGAGAAACTGAAGCGTGTCCAAATCAGAGCCCTGTGGTACACCAGATTCCGCCACAAACCCAAAAGAAAAGTGCCCCTCGAAACTAACAAACTGGCGTCTATCGAACAAATCAGATTTAATCCACAATACCAAACTGTCTGAAAAACTCCATCTGGTCTTCAACTTTTTCAACATTATCTTATGATTTATTCGATCGAATGCTTTCGTAAAATCTGTGGTTATGACATCCACCTGTGTGACGTCATCCAAACTTTTCAGTAAAAATTCTGAAAAGGTAACAAGGTTAGACATGCAAGATCTCTGAGACCTAAAATCATGCTGCAGATTTGAAATTGAACAAAATGATTTCGAAGAGCTTGGAAAAATCTATTAAGAATAGGAATCGATCTATTATTGCTGATAAGTATAGGATACTCCTTTTTTAATACAGGTACAATTTTGGCAATCTTCCAAACTCTTGGTCTTAAGATTAAGAAGATAACACAATGGTTCGGCGAATACACGAATGCAGTCCTTCACTATAAAACTTGGAACTCTGTTAGGACCGGCTGTATCCTTCGCACTCAGTTTCCTCGACGCGAAAAGAACGTCCTGCACAGCAACAACGTTGACATGAATCAAATTCTGACCAATAAACTCATTATCACGATCGAAATCACCAAAAAAAGATAATAAAATATATATATATATATATAATTTTTTTTATTATCTTTTTTTCATATCACCATACAGGGTAGGTTTTGGTGGTGTATACGATGAGACAGCTGATATGGATTTCGATCGTGATAATGAGTTTATTGGTCAGAATTTAATTCATATCAACGTGCCCCTCGAAAACTAACAAACTGGCGTCTATCGAACAAATAAGATTCAATCCACAATACCAAACGGTCTAAAAACTCCATCTGGTCTTCAACTTTTTCAACATTATCTTATGATTTATTCGATCGAATGCTTTCGTAAAATATGTGTATATGACATCCACCTGTGTGACGTCATCCAAACTTTTCAGTAAAAATTCTGAAAAGGTAACAAGGTTAGACATGCAAGATCCCCGAGACATAAAATCATGCTGCTCCATCCTAACCTAATATATATATATATATATATATATATATATATATATATATATATATATATATATATATATATATATATATATATATATAAATCTATTACCTTGTTTTCGGGAATGTGGTCTGTATATCAAGAAAACTCCAATTTTCTTCAAATATCTCAATATTTCGTTGATATAATTTTCAACATCATCAGGAGATAAACTGAAAACAGCAAACAAAAAAGGGCAACATCATTTACAGGAAACAAACAAAGATTTTTTTATACAGCACTTACAAGATCAGAGCTTCACTTCCAAAACACAGAATCAAACATTACAAAATTCTTTACTCGAAAAATCAAACATCAAAAATCAGCAACTATATTACATTCAAAAGAGAAACTTCTAATATCCCAAATATTCCAGGTGTTTTAAATTGCTCTCCAATAACCGATATGAAACAAAGAAACAATATGGGAAATATGTGACATCTACAGTATATGTACTAAAGTTTACTTAGAATATTACAGTAAATTGTATTGAGGCCTTCTGTATCTGATTTATAGTTTACTGCATTGTTCTCCTTTTTAATGTGTAGCATCTCGAGAAATAATCGTTTCCTGTAATCATTCTCTTGTTGCAATATACTAACGCTGTCAAAATCAAAATTGTGACCAGTTTTTTTATGATGGTCAACCAACGCACAAGAGTTTTTCCCTATTCGGCAATCACTCTTATGCTGAGTTATTCGATTTTTGAGCCACTGCTGTGATTGGCCAATGTAAGCTCCCGGGCATTCCATACATGGCACCCTGTATATAGTATTACTCATGAAATCAGTCGGAGTTTTGTCCTTCAGTTTCGAGAATAACCTTGAGTTATTCATTACATTATATCTCGCGATTTTAACCTGCGGATAATCTTTAAACAAATTAACTACCCTATGAGTTAGTTCGTTCATTTGCGGTAATTTTTTGAACTTTTGCTGTGGTGGGTTGTCATCCGTGGGACCATCATAAAAACTCGCACTGAAAATTAACCTCTTTAAGATATTCCTTGGGTATCCATTGTTGACAAAAATATCGAAGAGTGTATTCAAATTTTCACTCAAAAACCTCTGATCTGAAATGTGAGTGACTCTATTCTTTAAAGCTAAGACTGTGTTCAACTTTTGATTACGAGGATGATTTGAATAAAAATTCAAAAAACGACCTGAGGATGTAGGTTTCTGATACCAGTCTAATATCAGTGTGTTGGTATCATCTCTGATAACCATAGTATCTAGGAATGGTAATTTTTTATCAATTTCTGCCTCTATGGTAAATTTTAAGTGTTTGTCAAAGCCATTGAAAACCTGCTGAACGATATCAATTTTATCACACGGTACACTACAAATCAAATCATCCACGTACTTATATATAAAAGGAAAACTGAAAGGGATCCTCGGAATAACATTATCCAACAAATCATCGAGGACAATCATTGCAATTATAGGGCTCAACGGGGAACCCATTGGTGTACCGAATATCTGCTTGTAAAAACGATCATTAAATGAAAAATAAGTATTGTTGAAAACAAAAGCTATCAGAGTCATGAAATTCTGTTTGGTTAAGCAAGTATGATCAGCTATTTGGTCCCAACGGTCATCTAAAATTTTTAAAGCTGATTTGACCGGTATATTTGTGAACAGGGAGACAACGTCTAGCGACAATAAAATGTACCCATCTGGTAGCCGTAATCCACTAACCGCATTGACGAAGGTGAAGGTATCTTTTACATTATAGTCCGTGCGATCTTCGAATGACTCCCTCAACATATTGGCCAAAAACTTTGCCAAACTATATGTGACAGAATTAACCGAACTCACTATTGGACGTAGAGGTACATTATCTTTATGTATTTTTGGTAGACAATATAACCTGGGAAAGGTGGAATTGTTTTTAATTAAAAATCTCAGTTCAGCGGCACTTATCTCATTCCTTGCATAAATATATTTCAAAAGATCATTGAGTTTCTTTTGGATAGTCATAGTGGGGTCTCTCTTCAAACTTTCGTATGTTTTTTCGTCATTCAACAATTGCTCGGTTTTACTGACATAATCTAACTTATTCATGGCAACAGTGCAGCCCCCCTTATCGGCAGTTAGTATATAGATCTCCGGATGTAGTTTGAGAAATTTTCCCGTCTTCTCAAAATCAACTTCAAAATCCGATGGTCTAACCCTGTTTCGACCCATTTTGTGTAAAAAGTTCGTAATAACATTTGTGGTGTTAGCTCTCACAATGTCAGCATTTTCCCTTGGAACATCAATCACAATATTTTCAACGTCAGTAATAAAATGTCTCAACAGTAACTTGGTGTCAGTACACTCAACACTAAATTTAGGTCCAAGTGACAAAAAATCAGCAACAGGCCCAGGAATCTCAATGCCAGAAATATTCTTGAACCACTTTGAATTATCATAAAATAGTTTTTTACTTTCCACCTGTTGTTTCAATAATTTGTTAAATTTTGACATATTAATCGATTTTACTTTTTTAAAAAGTTTGTTATGAGAATTTTCCAAATAGGATTGATATTTATCCAATAAAGTATCCGGTAAAACCAAACCAAGCTTTTTCTTTAGTTCTACGATCATTTTTTGATGTCTCGAGATGCTATTACATGTCACCTTAATTTCCAAAGATAAAACTCTTCTATGTATTCTCTCTATAAAATTATTAACCTGACTATGAAACTGTAGATCACTATCATTTGAAAGAAGCTGACACATATTCTTTGTACTACCCTGAATGTGTCCAGGTACTAAATTAGAAGCTCTGCAGCGTAGCAAGAAACATCTACGGTTTTGTTTGTTGGCAAGTTTCCTACTGGTGTTGGCCCAATGCTTAAGTAGCCTTGTAATACGATTGCCATAGGTGTTACCGATATTCTGATAGAATCCCATCATATATGTTGCGTAATATTTGGGATATTAGAAGTTTCTCTTTTGAATGTAATATAGTTGCTGATTTTTGATGTTTGATTTTTCGAGTAAAGAATTTTGTAATGTTTGATTCTGTGTTTTGGAAGTGAAGCTCTGATCTTGTAAGTGCTGTATAAAAAAATCTTTGTTTGTTTCCTGTAAATGATGTTGCCCTTTTTTGTTTGCTGTTTTCAGTTTATCTCCTGATGATGTTGAAAATTATATCAACGAAATATTGAGATATTTGAAGAAAATTGGAGTTTTCTTGATATACAGACCACATTCCCGAAAACAAGGTAATAGATTTATTATTAGTCTGGTCGATAACCTATACTACGCAATATATATATATATATATTAGTACGAACAAAATCACCATAAGCTTGCTTCATATTGGCTTTAACTACACTGCGTATTGTCTTGAATTCTTTTCAATTAATAAAGCTAGGTATTTTCTCGTATTTCTTGAAAGCTCCCTCGTTGATATATATGTAGTTTATCAACTCAATTGTATACCATACTGGAAAATGTCTTCTCCGTTTTAATTTATATGGAATCGATTGCCTAAATATATTGTCTAAGATCTCATAAAATCTAGAGCATGATAATTCTGGATCATCCTCTACATCAGTTACCGAGGTTCAGTCCGCACCTAAGATGAGATCAAACATAAGAGAAATATTAGCTTTTCTAAAATTAGATGTCTTTGGAGTGCCAGAGTTACCATCCAAATTTTCCCACTTTGCCACCCCTAGGGTGAAATACAGAGGCGGGTGATACTCATTTATAAGTTAGTATTCATCTTTTAGCATGTTACAACATATACTACTTAAGGGAAGACCAAGTAATCTATTTTGTTTATTTGAGACTTTATTATATTGCTAAGTCCAATATTTCCGAAAATAAGTTCAAACCAATGCACCTACCATCCCCTATTGGAACAAAAACATACAATAATATTACGTAGATCCAAAATATAAAGGGTTTTCCAATAAGAGTTTTCATTTTGAAAGTGAAAAAAAAAACAAATATATTATGAGAGAAATCAATTATTTCATTTTTTAAAGAGGAAGGTATGCTATTAACATTGTAAACTAATATCAGCCAAATGGACGCTACGGCTACAGTTGAAACACCATATCCTTTTCATGAAAATTTCTATGACCAATTCGCACACTTGGGGCTGTATGTCCTTGATGACTTCACTAATTCCAACTTTAAGGCCCGGATAGATTTTGGAGTATTAGCATAGATCTTATCTTTCACGTGGTCACACAGAAAAAGTTCTGCAGGTATTAAATCACTAGATCTCGGTGGCCAGTTGCTATCACCTTTTCGGGAAATAACATGGCCAGGAAACTTTTCTTGCAAATTGCGACCGTTTCATTGCTTGTGTTAGACGTAGCGCCGTCTTGTGGAAAACGAACGTTGTCCGTATCAATGTTTCCCAATTCCGGCCATAAAAAATCATTCGTCGTAGCTTAGTAGCGCAATCCCTTCACTGTCACTTGCATCAGCCTCATTTTCGAATGAGTAAGGTCCAATCACATCGCCAGCCCAGAAACTGCACCAAACAGTGGCACGTTGAAGATGGAGAGGCTTTTCGATAATTATTCTTGGATTTTCCGAGCCCCAAATGCGACAATTCTGGTTATTGACGTAGCCTCCGAGGTGAAAATCGGCCGCAACACTAAATACGATATTTCGAAGAAAATCCGGATCATTTTGATGCATTTCAAGGAGCCAATCAGCGAAGATACGACGTTGCTGGTGATCGACCGGTTTGAGTTCTTATGTTAACTAAACTCAAAAAGCCTTAAGACCTAAGTCTTTATGCAAAATACGGTGTAATGTTATTTGTGGAACGCCACATTCCAAAGATCGATGAGGAATCGATAAACCTGGGTTTTCGTCAACACTACGGGCTACAGCAGCAATATTCTCAGTTGTTCTTAAACGACGCACACGGTTTCAATTCTTCACATCACTAACTTGTTCCAACAGCTCAAATTTTTCCACCAATTTGACTATTGCTGCTCTAGAAAGTGCTTCACTACGACCCAAAACTGCTTCAGTTTTGCGAGCTGTGACGTTTCACCATTATTGTATTGAATTTTAACAATTTCAATGCATTGTTGAAGCGTGTATCGTTCCATTCGAAATAATGACGTAGTTTTCACTTGTCAAATATCAAAAGATGACAGCGTCGACAGCTGCCCAGATACCGGCCTATTCAAATTGAAACCTCTTATTGCAAGACCCTTTATATATTAGAACAAAAATAGTTGTATTTTGCGCACTTGTTCTAGAGAACTGCGTGCCTGAAACTTCTGGAAAATAATCTTTCCATCTAAACGAAAAACTGTTCTTTTAGTAATAAAGGAGGTACTACTACGAGAATCAACAATGCATCTCAATTTGCGATAAATTCCTTTCGAAATTTTTTACCAAACAGTAGAAAAAAATACGAGATATTTTCTCAGAAGTAAGAACACCAGCGCCAAACAAACTGACATTAGGTTGCACTTTCGAATTTGTTTTATTAAGAGAAGTTGTTAGGATTACATCAGTTTCAGGTTTCACATTTTTCTTTTCCTTGAAGTGCACAAACCTGTGATGCCTCAAGAACAATGGATAACAAGTAGATTCAGATTTACAAAACCTACTATTGTGCAAATTATGCAAACAATTGAAGCATGTACGGTGTCATTTCATTAGGTTTCATATTAATAAATGAAGTGCATTTATACATATATAGTCTCTTCAAAAAATTAATTTAGAGGAACTTCCTTTAATTAAACGGGTTGCGTTATCTACAAAAAAAGAGACAATTTATTCTTCGTTCTTCATTTTATGTGATGTAGTTGTTGAAGATTAGAGATGTATTGCAATCATATCAATTAATAATAAAAATAACGAAATTTAAATGACTAAAGATCACCTGTAACAGCGGTCTCCTAGACAATGTACCCTTCATTCATTATATTATTTACATTGAAATAATATTCGAATAACAGATAAGCGAGTTAGATATTAAACATATAATACGACGTAGTAGAAGTAGAAATGAGTTCGTGCGGTTTTGATAACAGTCGCCGCTACCAGTTTTTTGTTCCATTGTTTCATCTGGAAACACATTCATTTTAAAGTCTTATCATTAGGCTGTCATTCCGCTGAAGTGTAAACAACATAGTCCTGTGTGCTCTGAAAATGTCAACTTTACCCATCACAAGAGGGAGAACTCGCAAAAACACTTGAAGTAAACCAACCAGCCATTTGCCATAGTTTGAAAGCGATGAGTATAACCTGAAAGTTAGGAAATTGGGTGCCGTATGAATTGAAGCCAAGAGACGTCGAACGCCGTTTTTTCACGTGTGAACAACTGCTCCAACGGCAAAAAAGGGTGTTTGGCATCGAATGGTGACTGACGATGAAAAGAGGGTCCATTACGTTCATCCAAAACGTCGAGCAACGTATGGATACCCCAACCATGCCTCATTATCAACTGTCAACCCGAATATTCATGGCAAGAAGATCAGGCTGCGTACCTGATCGGACCCGCTGGGTGTAGTGTATTATGAGGTGCTACAATTGGACGAAAGGATCGGAGGGAAGGTCTACCGATGACAATTGATGCGTTTGAGCCAAGTATTGCGGAAAAAACGGCCGCAATACGCCGACAGACACGACAAAGTTAGACACGGCCACATGTTGCATCGCTTGTTAAAACGTACTTAGAAACGCTCAATCTTTCCGATCGATGCATCATGGTCTGGCTGACAGTCCTTCTCCGATGAGGACAACAAATGGATCTATACGTGGATAGCGGCCAAAGAGACGGTCCTTTTTTTCGCCCTGGACTGCGTCACTTGCCAGACAGATAGGAAAAAATAGTGGCTACTGGACAATACTTTGAACTTTAAAATTCAATTGAAAATTTGAGCTGAATGAAATATCTGAAAATGCTTTGGATTGTATTTATTCCATTCAATATCTGCATATGAAGAAACTTACGTCAAATATGCAGGCTGGTCCAACGAAAACTTAACACCTCGATTTTCTGACTTTAAAATGAAAATGTGGGAAATCGCTCGAAACCGTCAACTTTTCCGCTTTTTTCATTCCCGCAACTTTAACCCCCAAACAGGGGTGAGCACAACTCCTTGATTTTGAATACGAATCACGGGTGTTACGATAACTAATTTTGAAGATCTTATCGAGTACTATCTAACCCTAAAGTTTCGCGTCAAAATATCCATCGACAATGAAATAACAGCGAAAATATTGAAAGAGGCAATGTGGAATTTAGCTTGAGAATATTATTCATATCAGACACATTTTAAAGGTATTTAGTAGTTATGTTGTTCATTTTTTGTCCAAAAAAGTATCAATTTCTTGTCCAAAAAAGTAGACGGACCATGTTTTTGATTTATCTTAGTCTATCGTGAATTTTTAAGAACGTTAAAAGTATGTCAAAGTGATTGAACATTTGTAGTAGAATTAAAATGGTGTATTCCGCAGAAGAAAGGGTAGAAATTATAGAATTATTTCTTAGGAATAACGACTCTGTGCGAACAACAGCGGCTTCATTTAACGAACGACATCCTGGCAAAAATGTATTCGGTGCTTACGTTGTGCAACTGATTGCCAAATTTGATGCAACAGGTTTAGTGGGAAACAAAAAGTGGGTGCATGAAAGAGACGAAGCTAGGGACGTGGCTGTCCTAAGTCATGTAGCAATGGATCCGACCTTGAGTACTAGGAAATTGCCCGATGTATCTGGTGTTTCACACACAACAATCATGAGAATCCTGAAACAACATAAATTCCATCCTTATAACATACGATTGGTTCAGGAACTGAATGAGGATGATCCCGATCGCCGACTCCACTTCTGTGAAGTAGTCAGTGAAATGATTAACGGTAATCAAAACTACATGTTCGATATCTGTTTTTCGGATGAGTGTTCATTCTACCTTAACGGCATTGTAAACCGGCATAACTGTCGGTGTTGGTCAGATGAAAATCCAAGATTATTTCGTGAGGTGCATACTCAGCGTCCCCAAAAATTCAATGTTTGGGCGGGTATTTATGAAATTCACATAATCGGCCTTTTTTATAGCCGGTAATCTCACTGGCCAAATTTATGTAGATCTATTGGAGACCGCTATTTATCCAGCCCTCCTGTAATATTGCAGAAGACCATCAAACGATAATTTTCCAACAATATGGCGTACCACCTCGTTTAGTTCAACCGGTCCGCCTGTTCTTAAATGAAAATTTTCCTCACGCCTGGATTGGAAGAAGGGGACCCATATCCCCTGATCTGGCTCCAGTGGACTTTTTTCTATGGGGTCATTTGAAATCCAGGATTTACGCCACCCAGCCTGAGTCACTGGATGATTTGCGAACTCGGATCGTTAATGAATGCCGTCAAATTACACCAGATATATCTTGGGTAACGTGGTACGTGAACGTTTCCAGCAAAAATTACATTACTGCATGGAATTGAATGTTGCCCACTTTCTGCATTTAATAAACTAATCAAAAGTGAGTACTCTTCCATTTTTTTACCTGTCATTTCGTTATCGGCGGATATTTTGAAGCAAAATTTCTGGATCAGATAGTACTTTATAAGATCTTCAAAACGAGGTATCGCAACCCCCCTCATCCCTATTCAAAATCAAGGGGTTGTACTCACCGCCGTTAGAGGGTTGCAGTTACGTGGATGCGAAGAGCGGAAAAGTTGTTCCCCCCTCGAATCAGAAATTGATGGGTCCGAGCGATTTTCCACATTTTGATTTAAAAGCCGGAAAATCGAGGTGTTAAGTTTTCGTTGGACCACAGTGTTAAATTATCTTAAGGAAATTCAGTTCAATATCCAGGCCGACTGATTGTCAAAATATGTTGCGAAATAATTATTTTAACCAAGTAATATTTGCATAAAAATATGTTATAATTCAGTTCCATATTCGTCCGAACCAAAGAATCAAAAAATGCTTAAAATCCGACTGCCTGAAGTACCCAAAAAATTTTCGCTGAAACTCTTAGGTGGATAGAAAAATGGACTGTATATATAAAAAAGAATGATATAGTTGATTGAGTTAATAACTGACTGTTGAATATTTTTGCACCAGAAACTAATCAGGAATGTTATTCTGTTCGATGTGATTTGAAAGCACTCTCGAAGGGTGAAATTGTCTAAACTGTCGAGGTGGTTTTACTTATTAATTGCACTTTACACAAGCTCTAGACAGTCGAAGCACTCTGTTCCTTAAATCAGAAACCTCATTCGAAAAAAAGGTAAATAAAGTCAAACTGAAATTTTGCAAAATTTGAATATCAAAACAGATTTAATCTGTTAGTCTTCTACAATTTCAATTTCAAAAAAATTTTTATTCAAAAAACTTTTAGAATTAAATTAATTACTTTTTATATTTCATTTTGTACATAATATATAATTATATTTAGGCTTGCATAAATCTCATTATAGAATGTCAATGGTTTAAAGAAAACCTTACACTTTTCTGTGATTTTGTGAAGAACATAGACTATCTTGAATTTTAAAGTTAGTCTGTTTAAAGCAATTTATCCGCTTGCCACGTGGAGATACGATATAGTGATTGTTATTTGGTTTTGATATTTGGAATATTATTTAGGGCCGATGTAGAGATTATCAGAATTCTAATTGTTTTTTGAAGATATAGTGCATATTTTGAGAGATTTTTGAATTAACTTATTTGAATATTTAAATATATTAAATATTTCAAATAAATTATATTTTTTGAGAGTTCCTTAATTTGTGTTTCATGTTTTTGAAAAGGAATTGGTGTTCATAATGGTAAGATCAGAAACAAAATTTTGTCTCCGTTAAATATTTATTTATTAATTTCAATGACTCTTTTTATATATGTTGGTTTATTTATTCCATTTGACATTATATATTGAGTTTTGATTATATAAGTCTATTAAATATAAGCAGTGCTTATTGTAGACATTAATTTAATTCTAATAGTATTTTGAATGAAAATTTTTTTGAAATTGAAATTGTAGAAGACTAACAGATTAAATCTGTTTTGATATTCATATTTTGTTATATTTCTTCTATCAAGTAAAAAGCCTTTTTCTATTTTATAAAATTTCGCATATTTCCATCCACTCATTGAGGTATTTTATTAGGCTTATTTGCGTGCGAGTCTTGATTTCGAATATTATTGTGTATATATTCATATACGCATCCCAAAATATTCATCAAGCTGATGAAAAAATCGAACGTAGTCATTAGTGCAATCTTCAAATCAAAAAAATAATTAGACAGACTTTCCACGACAAAATTGATAGAAAATATAATACACATGTAGTACAATATTGTTTCGCTTGGAAAATTTGGCTAACAAATTTTAAGCTGAAAAATGCTCTATACAAATCCGAATATATCACATTTATTGGGACAACGTTTAAAAATTTATATTACTGCTCATTAGTGAACCTTTTAAATGGAAAATGAATTATATTATGCTAAAAAATAATATTACATTAATAAAATAGAAAAAGGTTTTTTACTTGATAAAAAAAATATAACAAAATTTGAATATCAAAACAAATTTAATCTATTAATCTTCTACAATTTTAATTTGGAAAAAATTTTTATTCAAAAAACTTTTAGAATTAAATTAATGGCTTCAATAAGCATAAGTTTGGATTATATATGTCTATTAAATATAAGCGGTGCTTATTGAACACATTAATTTAATTCCAAAAGTTTTTTGAATAAAAATTTTTTTGAAATTAAAATTGTAGAAGATTAACAGATTAAATCTGTTTTGATATTCAAATTTTATTATTTCATAAGCTTGAGTTATAAAAAAGTCTGCATTTTGAAAAAACTGGAAATGAATGAGGTCTCAAATGCATATCGTCAACGTTCAGATATAGAATAGTGTTCTCAAAATTGTAAATATAGTCCAAGCCGAGTTTTGGTAGTCAAAATCCTAAATATTGTGAAGCATAGCATAACATGCATTAATCTGCACTTTAGGGAATTTCTGAAAAGTCTAACCTCTCTATTGGGATCGTCTAGTTGAGGTAGAAAAAGAGGTCACGTTGTGAAGACAACTTGGCAATAGGAACATGTGACGAAGGTTAGAGATAGTTCAATCAATGACCCGTTCGTCAAGAATCCACCAATCACACACCTACTATTTAATTAGATCATCATATTCTGAACGCACTATATCGTGAGGCGAGAATGTCTTATTGTGATATATACTTTGCTGTAGAGCGAACTGAACTACCTCTTCTTTATAGTATTTATGTCTAATAATATCGTGGTCTTGTTGCGACATAATCTAAGACACAGGGGTTATCGTGTTGGTTGTGTTATTCAATTGTGAATCAACCTTTTATTCACTTTGAATTCTCTAACCAGGTTCCACTGCAAAGTACCTCTAGATTCTAATAAATGGAATGAAGATAAAGGCGCATTTATGTATGAAATTTTTTGCATTAATTCAGATGAAAGTAAACAAGGCGCCACCGACTGAAGCATCAATACAGTGGAATTCAATATTGAAAACAAAACATGATACAAATAATGATCACGTTAATATCAGGTAATTCAATACAGTACAATCACTTTATCTCTTAGAACTCAGGCGACTTCTCTTTGTGTATAACCTCAGTTTTACTGAACAATAAACAAAGACGATCCATTTATAACAAAGGAAAACTGAACAGTCCTAAACCGGCGTTCCGTGTCTGACTAACCAACCATAGATTACGGATAGTAGATCATCAGTAGTCATTAGTAAGTAATATGAGCTAACAAAAAGGCGCCATAATCTCCAGGGTTATGTTTACACCGCGCAAGTCTACAAAGCGACCATAAACTTTCACTTCCGGTAGAGTGGCATAAAATGTTCTATGTAGTTTGCCCCGTTTAATTCTCTCTTACTAAAATATGTAGATCTCTTCCAACATGTGAAAAAAACTCTGAATAAAAATTTTCCACTGAACAAGTTATGATCAAAACTTACCGGTAAATTATAATTCAAGTTGGTGTATCCTCACATATATATGAAATTTGAGTAGGATCGGATCATTAAAGTTAAAAATGTTGCAGAAAGGCTTTGGAAAATGTGCTTCAGCAGAAATTAGAGTACACGATTAGATATTGGATGGAGTAGTCCGTTACTTTGTGATAGTTCATTTTAATTGTAATGAAATAAGGAATTACTTTGTTTTCTATCACTTTTTATTATAACTGATATACAGTGACTCGAGTTTCGTAGTGTTTACTACATTTTCAAACTGAATGAACAAATTAGATCTCAACTATTATATATGGGGAGTGTAGGCTTCGGCAGAGCTTCGAAGAGAGGGGTTTTCCAAAGTTCCGTCTCTTCGTTAAGTAGTTTTATTATTGGTACGTGCCTTTTATATTTTTCAATTTCTATGGATTCCAGGATGTCAAGTTTTTTCTCTTTCGCTTCCACGTGCAAGATAACAAGGTTGTTCAATTCTGGGAACGTGTGATCTGTAGTGAAGAAATGGTTCGCAAAATTGGAATTATTCTTCCGGTTCCTAGAAGCAGATTGATGCTCTTTGTACCTTTTATGGAAAGGTCGGCCCGTTTGTCCTATATACACACTATTACACTCTTGACAACTTAATTTATAGACTCCAAAATTATTCAGTCGGTTCTCTTTGTCTTTCGGATTAAAAAAGAGATTAGAAATTTTATGGGAGGGTGTGAAAACTGTTACTATGTTAATTTTTGATGAAATTTGAGCTATTTTTTGTGAAATTGGTTCAAAGTATGTTAGTTTTATGAATTTATTGTTATTATCTAAAGGAAAGGATAATATTACGTTAAAGAGGGAATTGAATACAATCAGACAAATAGCCACAAAAAATCAGTTCGAAACCAAAACTATAAATTCCATCATAAACAAAAAACAAAAGCAACTAATTCATAAACAAATTTACCCCATCTCCAAATCAGATCATAATAACAATAAATTCATAAAACTAACATATTTTGGACCAATTTCACAAAAAATAGCTCAAATTTTATCAAAAATTAACATAGTAACAGCTTTCACACCCTCCCATAAAATTTCTAATTTCTTTTTTAATCCGAAAGACAAAGAGAACCGACTGAATAATTTTGGAGTCTATAAATTAAGTTGTCAAGAGTGTAATAGTGTGTATATAGGACAAACGGGCCGACCTTTCCATAAAAGGTACAAAGAGCATCAATCTGCTTCTAGGAACCGGAAGAATAATTCCAATTTTGCGAACCATTTCTTCACTACAGATCACACGTTCCCAGAATTGAACAACCTTGTTATCTTGCACGTGGAAGCGAAAGGGAAAAAACTTGACATCCTGGAATCCATAGAAATTGAAAAATATAAAAGGCACGTACCAATAATAAAACTACTTAACGAACAGACGGAACTTTGGAAAACCCCTCTCTTCGAAGCTCTGCCGAAGCCTACACTCCCCATATATAATAGTTGAGATCTAATTTGTTCATTCACTTTGAAAATGTAGTAAACACTACGAAACTCGTGTCACTGTATATCAGTTATAATAAAAAGTGATAGAAAACAAAGTTTTTCCTTATTTCATTCCATTACACGATTAGAATAAAGAGTTCAAAAGTAGTCGTAAAGTGGGTGAAGAACGGTTTCGTACTAAACGGCCTTCGGCATCAAATAGCAAAAAAATCATCGAAATTGTGGAAAAAATATTGCTTAAAAATTGCCACGTCAGTACAAGAGAGATGAATGGATACCTAGACATCTCGTACGCAACGGCTCAGCACATTGTTGTCGATATTTTGGGCATGAAACGAGCTGCAGCCCGACTTGTGCCAAAAGAGCTAAATTTTCTTCGAAAAGAGCATCGAAAGGAAGTGGCCGAACAGTTGATTTAGGAGGGAACTACCGATTGATACTTCATGAAACGTTTCATAACTGATGATGCACGTCAGCAATCTTCGGAATAGCGAGCACTAAAAAAACCGAAAAACCCTCTTCAAACTCTATCGAAAATCAAAGTCCTGCAAACTGTTTTCTTTGATCCTGGTGTCTGTCTTACACTATGAATACTTGCTGCCGGGTTAAACAGTTAATAAGTAATATTATCTAGGTGTTATGAAGCGTTTTGGAGATGCTGTGCGTAGGAAACGACCGGACAGGTGAACCGACGTCATTTGGATTTTTCATCATAATAACGGGCCATGCCACAAGTAGAAATGGTGCTGGATTATTTGATGCAATACGTCCATATCATCGAACAAGCACAGTATTCGCCAAATTTAGCACCATGTGACTTTTTTTGTCCTCCCAGCTGAAGTTGGCCCTTCGTGGTTGTAAATTTGCGTCATTGGAAGCAATCAAACAAACATGGGTGAAAGAACAGATGGCCATTCCTTCGGAGGTCCATTGGAAGAACATGTATGGTTGGATCAAGTGTTGGCATAACTGTGTCGTTTCAGATGGATGTTATCTTGAAGTAGATGAAATCAATTTGGAAAACGGTCAACGCAATTTTGTTTTTGTTTCAATTTCCCGGTACTTCTTCATTATGGTATTTATAAAAATTGAAATCTTATGATTTATTTCATTCAGAAAAATTGTATCAAAATGTTTATTGAATTTTGTTTTGTACACAATAAACCTTAATGTTTAAATAGAGGTTAATACACGATAGAAGGTATATGAAATTATTTAAATATTTTAATATTAGCCTTCTACATATTTAATTTCAAAAAATTATATTTAATATAATAATTATAACTTCAGGAATTAAATTAAAATAATGTCATATAAGTTATATCAAACGACATATAAAATAAACATTCATCATAAGACATCCAAATGATACAACAAAATCCAATAAATAAAAAGTGTTAACCAAAATCCTATAAATTGAATATTTCAAATACCTTCTATCAAGTTATATTTTATATACCTTCTATGAAGTATTAACCTCTATTTATGTTATTTTATTCATAATATAAAATTATTTGGTTTCCTTAACATTCTTTATACAGATAGTCCTTGTGCTATAACAGAGGCCGTTAAATTATCTTTCAATCTTTTAGATCAAGGGTAAACCACAGAATTATTTATTTGTAGTTAATCTTACTCCATTTAAATTTTTAGTATTCATTTACCAGAAGTTTTCTAAATTGTTGAAGGGTGAGTAAATATTTGTTTTTGATTGATGTTATATTTTATTGAATATGAATTATTTGAATACTGACGAAGCAAATTCTCTCCTAAAACATGTTTTTCAGTAATGTTTCTACATATCTTGAGATTTTATAGAAAGTAACTCAGTTAGATATCCAATAATATTGAATATTCTAAGTAAGATAGTTTTATGATGAAATTCTTAGTATTATTATATGTTAAACATTTTTGAAAGATATTTGTTTTCATAAGCTCAGCAGAAACAAAATTTTGTCTATTCAAAATATTTAATTTATAGGATTTTGGTTAATAATTTTTATTTATTGGATTTTGTTATATCATTTGGATGTCTTATAATGAATGTTTATTTTATATGTCGTTTGAAGTAAGTGGTACTTATATGACATTATTTTAATTTAATTCCTGAAGTTATAATTATTAAATGTAATTTTTTGAAATTAAATATGTAGAAGGTTAATATTAAAATATTTAAATCATACCTTAATGTGAACAAAACCTAAAACAAGAAACTTCAAAGAAAATTAAAGACTAGAATAAAGAATCACGAGATGGAATATAAGAATTGTTGTGAGAAAGTGAAGAAGGATGAGATATATCTTGAAATAGAAACAATTTATAGATTGAATGTGCCGACAAAAGATATCAATTAGAAAATATCAAACAAATAAATTAAAATGAAAACTCCTTTATCCTGAAATGGAAATAATATTATGGATTGAACCTGAAACCACAAAAATATTAAAAATTATTGAGATATTATATCTAGGTGAGTTTCGTAATAGACATTGTCAAAATCAAATTATGTGGTGTGCATTACAACGTTTCAATCAGAGATACCTTACTGAGCAAAACATCCACAATCTCTGAAGATGAGTTCCATCAAGAATACTAGCTCCAACGACTAAAGGGAATCTCAAAGCCGCTGCGGAAGAGGAGTGGCTGAATATCCCCCAATTGGATATTCACCATATAATGAAAGACCTATTAAACAGACTTCAAGAAATCATTATAGTCTGAGGTGGTAATACACATCATTAGACATCAGAATAATGATGAATTAATAAAAAAATCAAAAGTGGAATTGAATTAAAAGTTGCTTACAGAAATAAATTTGACTAAATGAATGTTATGAAAACTTTGATGAGTAGTCCCTATCTGTTAAGCAGTATCTATGATATACCTAGTGTTTAATTCATCATTATTAAAATCTGGGCAAAGCTGGTGGGCGGTTAATTGTATCGGTGAATGTATTTTGACAAAAAGGTTGGTTTCCTGATGGTAACCATTATTGCCACATCTTGACAGGGTAAAACTTTTCTGGTTTGGATTGTACAATCAGTAATTTTTTGTGTGCTCGTTGAGACCTACAAGAAAAGATTTGACAACCTTTTTGTGCGATTAATGTATAGTCTTCTGTTGATCCCCATTTCATATCAAGATATGTATTATTGAACAGTTGATTACATAGCATCCTACAGACCAAAATTGATATTTTAGTCGAAGAACATACGATTACCCCCGTCCTTTCATCAATTGCTCGGTTGACCTTTCTATCGTCTTGTTTCATTCTGGGGTATCACTGTTGGTTCGTTAATTAAGAATACCATTGATCTTCAGATCAATTTGGAATTAGCTACAGCTAGAAACCACAATGGACTTTTCCAAATATGAATTTCTGAAAATTTTCCTGGAACTTAATTATTTGATCTACGATAGCGACAAAAAACCTATAGCCTCCTATGGATATTTTTTTGTATGGACCAGAAACTATTTTTAATATGCCGCAACAATTTCATGGTGGAAACAGCAATCAATTTTTCATTGCATTTCAACATATGTTATAGTTGAATTTCTGTATTTTTACTTTCTTCGATGTCTGCTATACCATCAAGTAGTTCGAACATTTTCTCACATAATTTAAATATATGTCCTAATATTATTTGTATAGATACAGTGTGAACAATGAAGTAGCCAGCAAGGCTGTCGCACTTATGATGTTCAATTCAAGCTCATTCCCTATTCTTCTTACTGCCACAAATACAGACATGATTTTTTTTTATTAATTTTTATAATTAAAAATAAACAAAAAATAATGAAAAAATTAATAAAAAAAAATCATGTTTGTATTTGTTATAAACAAATAAATTTTTACTTTATATTTTTTCCCTATTCTTCTTACTGCCACAAATACAGTCATGATTTTTCTTTTATTAATTTTTATATTTAGAAATAAACAAAAAAATAATGAGAAAATTAATTAAAAAAAAATCATGTCTGTATTTGTGGTAGTAAGAAGAATAGGGAAAAAAATATAAAGTAAAAATTTTTTTGTTTATAACAAATTGTTTATTATATAAACAATGAAAAATTAAACAAAACGAAATTTTTTTTTTGTATGGAAAAGAAAAGTAAATCATGATTTTTAAAGAAAAAATGGTTCCTTAATATTAGTTAGAAGTGGGAGAAAACGATTGTTAATTAACAAACGCATTTTTAAACAATAAAAAATTTTTTTTAAGGAAAAATTTTTTTTTTAATCATTACTTGCATCAACGGTTGATATTCCTTAAAAAAATTTTCAATTATTTTATAAACAATTTATTACAATTTTTTAAACAATAAGAGATAAAAATTAAAAAAAAAATTTCTATGTAGCTTCCTACAACATAAAAACGGACCATTAATAATATTCTGATTTTAATTTTGCAACAACGAAAATTGATAATAAAAAACTGAAAAATAAACATTTTTAAATTTTTCCAACGTGGATCTATTCTGAAGTCTACCAAAAACTGCTCCTAGGAAGGAAAAAAATCTCAAGTTAATAGTTTAACAATTATAACACTTGAAATGTTCATGTCCAAGCGGAAAAAAATTATTAATTAACTATTGCATAACTAATTGAAAAATTGAGATAAAAATTTTTTTTTGGCGGATAATTGTTCAGTCATCTATCCAGTATGCCCCTGAATTTTTTCATTTATTCAATTTCATAGTTAATTTGTTAAAATAATTTTTATTAATAAAGTGTCCAAAGTAGGCGTGGCTTACGAAAGCCATAGTACCCGTTTTCGGCCGTATTTTCATCCCTCAGGGAAAATTATTAATATTGGGACTACAATTCCGAGAGTCGACACTTTTTTTAGTAAATTTCCTCCTCTTTTTGAATCTTTTTTTTATTTAGTTTGACCGAGCAGGAATCGTAGCCCTACATCAAGAAGCTTTGTCGAACCACCAGATTGCGCAACGTCTGAATATTCCACGAACTTCAGTAAGGCGTATATTGGCTCTTTTCCTGGAAACCGGCAGCGTTACGTGGCGACCGGCGCCTGGTCGACCCAGAGTAACATCTCCAAGGGAAGACCATTATATCGCAAATTTTACTCGAAGGAAATAAACGGTATCTGTAACAGAAATCGAAGTCATTTTTTGAGGAACTATAGACGGGTAGTCTCAACCATAAGAAGACGGTTGCATTCCCCAAATTTAAGGGCAAGAGTATCTTTAAGAGTACCTCGGATATCACCTGGACATAGAGCTAGCTACCCGTCGATAATGAGCAGAATACCACCAAGACTGGCTTTTACCACTATGGCGCAACGTACTTTTTTCGAACGAGTCACGATTCGGTTTACAAAGAGATAGTCGGCGAGAAAAGGTTTGGGGAGATGCAGGCAGACTAGAGCGTCTCAATTGTACCCTTTCAAAGCGGATCAATAATGTGCTGGGGGGTATAATGTTCGGTAGCCGTACCCCTCTTATTATCATTGAATGAACAATGACTGGTGCCATCTACGTAGAAAATATCAATGAACCAATTATTGTTCCTCTGCGTAACGAATTTGGGGATAATTTCATTTATCAGGATGATAACGCCCCACCACACCGCTCACGAAGGGTTCAAAACATTCTTCAAGAGAACAATATCAACAGAATGAACTGGCCAGCAAACTCACCAGACATCTAATCTAATCTAATTGAGCACGTATAGGATTATTTAGGGAGAGCAATATCCAATCGCCAAAACCCACCTTCAACTTTTCAGGAATTGAGTTTAGCTCTTCAGGAAGAATGGAACGATATACCTGATAATTTCATCAATGACTTGAATGCATAGGCGTATTGGGCAGTTGATTAAAAGAAGAGGTGGTAATACGGGCTATTGAATTATTAATTAACTATTGCATAACTAATTGAAAAATTGAGATAAAAATTTTTTTTGGCGGATAATTGTTCAGTTATCTATCCAGTATGCCCCTGAATTTTTTCATTTATTCAATTTCATAGTTAATTTGTTAAAATAATTTTTATTAATAAAGTGTCCAAAGTAGGCGTGGCTTACGAAAGCCATAGTACCCGTTTTCGGCCGTATTTTCATCCCTCAGGGAAAATTATTAATATTGGGACTACAATTCCGAGAGTCGACACTTTTTTTAGTAAATTTCCTCCTCTTTTTGAATCTTTTTTTTATTTAGAAAATCTTTATTAGTTTTTGAGATATTTACAAAAAACTAAATATTCTTTTTTTTAGTTAATTGTTAATAACTTTTGCAATTTTTGCAAGCGGAACTTCATTTTTTTTCAAAAATCGTCTAAATGCCATTCCGAATCGAATGACAGCTTGATCATAATTTTCGGAGACTGCTGAAAAAAGTTGACCCAAAAGGCACTTGTTGACTAGACTAATATACTATTCCATCAAGATTATTGATTATATTATAGAATGTTTACTGACTAACTCATACTAGTTTCATATCAAATTTGGAATAATATTCATATTTTGTAAGATCTCGCCGGTACTTTCATCGACCAGATAGCTCCAGTACATTATTTTCAAAAGTGAATATATTAACTGAATATTTCGAGAAATTCTCTTTAAATTTTTTTCACCACCATTGTTCAGTTCATGTTGTCAATTCATTTCCATTCATTCGAAATTCGTATTGATTTTCAAAGAATAAGACATTCGATAGTTGAAATATGAAGACTCTTTCCCCAATGAATTACGTCAAGTTGGTTGAACGTACTATCGGATATATCATTTACATATTATCAGAAGCCAGTTGCTGTTGAGCTGCCTAACAGAAGGTATTGAGAAATGAGCTGCCCTGTGAGATGTCCGTAAGTAGTTAAATAAGCTATTGAATTTCATCATCATTTAATGACAATTCCGAAAATTTCACGGACTCTATATTTGAGTTTATCACTCATTTCACTTGGAATAATACCAATCAGTAAATGGAAACGATCATCACAAAATTGTCTGAATACAATAATTATTTCATTCTAAATTTTTCCGTTTATCATTTGAACCGACTAGCTAAGCCTGTGATTCTTGATTGAAAATTCTTTCTGAGCATCATTCGGATTTTTTATTAATAAATAATTTATACTGGTGCTTCGTCTGAAACATTGATCAATACAAATTTGTATCAAAGTATTCGTCCTTTTTGCATCATACTGTTTTTTGTTTTTCGATTATTTTCCGAAATTCAAGTTTCAGCAATATTGTAGTTGAAATCATTTCAAAACCGTCCCGGATTTTTAACCAATTACCATTTGCTCATCGAAATTAAACAAGGCTCATTTTGTTCTTGAATAAATTACATTCATAATACAAAACTTGTTTTCATTATAGCGGTACTGTTTGTTATTTTACCTTGATAATCAAGCTCTAACTCCCATTTCGTTTATTCTCGCGATATCTGTTGTAAACTCCCTTTTTTCTGCTATTCATTTTCAAAATCTTTAATTTTTGCGCTCTTGTCCTAGGGAACAGTGTGCTTTCATTTTACCGAAATATCTATTATTTTCGTATTTTTGAATTAAGAGCAAAAAAATGATTTCAAACAAATGGGTTGGACTCACTGATGAAGAATCCGAGGTCAACATTAATTATATCCGGCCAGTCTATCCGTGAACACTCTGACTTTTGACCGGAATGAGCTGAATACTTGAAATTTTCATGGTAAAATTTAGGCTTGAATATCTAGATTGAGTTCGTTAATGGGCCAACTTACTCCAATGGATCCGGTATAAACGCCATATTAATTTTTTCACATTTTTTCCAATAATTTCGAAACTGCAAATCCGATCGATCTGAAATTTCGTACTTATAAATAGAAAAAGAGCATGCATGACCGTGAAAAAATTTCTTAACGGTCATAAGATGAGAAGATTAATAAAAATTAGGAAGCAGCAGCGCTGAGCGCTATCGGAACCATAATAACAGTTCGTTCTACGAAGGAAACATCATTTCTGAGTTATTCTCATTCGAATTGTTCTTTTTCGAATATTTGCTAATTTACCAATTTTATAGAGTTTAATTATGTAAAATAGACACAAGAATACGAATTTTCGTGAATCGTAGGTGGAATGAACGCGCTTCCAATAGCTCCTTAATTTACGTGCTTTTCTCAAATTTTTCATTTACATGTGAACATACACACATCATCAAAAGACTTGGGCCCCCTATAAACTCTCAATTTGAAGAAATTAAACATGACAATTTTTTGTATGTGGAATCTTCACTATCTTATCACTTAAATGAAAACAATAATCCAGTAAAAAATGTTTCTTGTTCGGGAGAATACAGGTGTATTCGAAGTTAATCAGTTTTCAACGAATAACGAGTGTTGTAATATTGAGAATATTCCGTGGAAAATGCCGGGACATCCAATTACTCAGTTTGACCGAGCAGGAATCGTAGCCCTACATCAAGAAGCTTTGTCGAACCACCAGATTGCGCAACGTCTGAATATTCCACGGACTTCAGTAAGGCGTATATTGGCTCTTTTCCTGGAAACCGGCAGCGTTACCCGGCGACCGGCGCCTGGTCGACCCAGAGTAACATCTCCAAGGGAAGACCATTATATCGCAAATTTTACTCGAAGGAAATAAACGGTATCTGTAACAGAAATCGAAGTCATTTTTTGAGGAACTATAGACGGGTAGTCTCAACCATAAGAAGACGGTTGCATTCCTCAAATTTAAGGGCAAGAGTATCTTTAAGAGTACCTCGGATATCACCTGGACATAGAGCTAGCTACACGTCGACAATGAGCAGAATACCACCAAGACTGGCTTTTACCACTATGGCGCAACGTACTTTTTTCGAACGAGTCACGATTCGGTTTACAAAGAGATAGTCGGCGAGAAAAGGTTTGGGGAGATCCAGGCAGACTAGAGCGTCTCAATTGTACCCTTTCAAAGCGGATCATAATGTGCTGGGGAGGTATAATGTTCGGTCGCCGTACCCCTCTTATTATCATTGAATGAACAATGACTGGTGCCATCTACGTAGAAAACATCAATGAACCAATCATTGTTCCTCTGCGTAACGAATTTGGGGATAATTTCATTTATCAGGATGATAACGCCCCACCACACCGCTCACGAAAGGTTCAAAACATTCTTCAAGAGAACAATATCAACAGAATGAACTGGCCAGCAAACTCGCCAGACATGAATCCAATTGAGCACGTATGGGATTACTTGGGGAGAGCAATATCCAATCGCCAACCCACCTTCAACTTTTCAGGAATTGAGTTTAGCTCTTCAGGAAGAATGGAACGATATACCTGAAAATTTCATTAATGACTTGATTCGTGGGATGCCTAGGCGTATTGGGCAGTTGATTAAAAGAAGAGGTGGTAATACGGACTATTGAATTTGGATTGAATTGTGGAATAACTAAAAATAATCAAAAATAAATAATCGATAAATTTTGATTTTTTCAAAAATTTCCTATTTTGTCTCATCCTGCATGAAGCAGAGAGTAACAAACTAAGATTTTCTATCAAATATATTGCATAAAATAGAAAGGCCTTTTACTTGATAGAAGAAATATAACAAAATTTGAATATTAAAACAAATTGAAATATGTTTATCTTCTACAATTTTAATTTCAAAAAAATTTTTTATTCAAAAACCTTTTAGAATTAAATTTATGTCTAAAACAAGCACCGCTTACATTTAATAGACGTATATGATCAAAACTCAATATATAATATCAAATGGAATAAATAACCCAACAGATATACGAAAGTAATTAAAATTAATAAATAAATATTTAAAGGAGATAAAATTTTGTTTCTGGTCTTATCTTAAGAAATACTACTTGCCTTATAAAAACATCAACACACTTGAAGGACTTCCCAAAGAATATAATTTATTTGAAATATTTAATATATTTAAATATTCGAATAAAAAATAAAAATATTTAAAAATATTAAATATTTCAAATAAGTTCATTCAAAAATCTCTAAAAAATGCACTATATCTTCAAAAAACAAATATAATTCTAAGCAATCCCGTCTTCAGCCCTCATTTAATATTCCAAATATCAAAATCAAAAAACTAACCTATATCTCTCAACACGTGTAAAAAGACTAAAGCTTCGAAACACAGATCAACTATATAATTCAAGATTGATCTATGTTCTAACAAAATCAAAGAACAGTGTGAGTTATTTTAAGGTTTATTTAAATTCATTGACATTCCATGATGAGATTTATTGAAGCCAAAATATAATTATATATTATATATAAAATAAAATAGGGAGGCCTTTTACTTGATAGAAGAAGTATTACAAAATTTGAATATTAAAACAAATTGAAATATGTTTATCTTCTACAATTTTAATTTCAAAAAAATTATTGAAAAAACTTTAAGAATTAAATTTATGTCTAAAACAAGCACCGCTTATATTTAATAGACGTATATAATCAAAACTCAATATATAATGTCAAATGGAATAAATAACCCAACAGATATACGAAAGTAATTAAAATTAATAAATAAATATTTAAAGGAGACAAAATTTTGTTTCTGGTCTTACCTTAAGAACACCAATTGCCTTTTAAAAACATGAACACCCTTAAAGGACTTCCCAAAGAATATAATTTATTTGAAATATTTAATATATTTAAATATTCGAATAAGTTAATTAAAAAATCTCAAAAAAAAAGCACTATATCTTCAAAAAACAAATATAATTCTAAATTCCGCGTCATTTAAGACTCAAATCTACCCTCAAAGTTTCAAGTCTCCTTTGTTCGCAAGTTATAATGACCGAGTTAGCGCTCAACGCTGCTCGGCTCAAAAAAACTTTTACCCCACGAAATCCGCACAAACATGAAGATAACTATTCTACTTCTAAATGCCGAATTTCAATATTGAACAAAATTTTAAATATGAATAACTGCGAAGCCACTTAATTAAACAGAGTTATTTAATCTTGGAGATTAAATATCTCGGTTTAGTTAATTAATCTTGGAGATTAAATATCTCGGTTTAATTAAGCTTAAATTAATTAAGTTCAAATTAAATTTTAAATATGAATAACTGCAAAGCCACTTAATTAAAACGAGATATTTAATCTTGGAGATTAAATATCTGGGTTTAATTAATTAATCTTGGAGATTGAATCTCTCGGTTTAATTAAGTGGCTCCGAAGTTATTCATATTTAAAATTTAATTTAAACTTAATTAAACCGAGATATTCAATCTCCAATATTAATTAACTAAACCCAGATATTTAATCTCCAAGATTAAATATCTCGGTTTAATTAAGTGTCTTCACAGTTATTCATATTTAAAAATTTGTTCAATGTTGAAATTCGGCATTTAGAACTAAAATAGTTATGTTTGTGCGGATTTCGTGGGGTAAAAGTTTCCTTTCAAGACTTTAGGTTTTTTTGGTTGCAAAGTGAGCGTGTTTACGGGCGAACTGGCAATACATAATTGTTTACGACCTTGGATTCTTCATCAGTGAGGCCAACCTATTCGTTTTAGACAATTTTCAGCCCAAAATAAAAAAAAAACAGACATTTGGATGAAATGAAAACACACTGTTCCCTGGAACAGTCGCACAAAAACACGACTATATCTTGCATTGATTTAAATTAATTTTAATGGCAGAGTGTTCTGATTATTTTGATTTTAGACTTCCACTATCTGCATTATTTCGGTATCCAAAGTTCCTTAATGCAGTCAGAGAACTAGAAACAAAAGACAAACATTTTACATACTTCTCTGTCAAGAAAGTACCGGGAATTTTCAATTAAAACAACATTTTTACATTTAATCGTCAAAATTTATTGGGTCGCCTTCAAAATAGGCTCCATTTGCTCCAATACATCTATGCCAACGGCACTTCCAATTATCGAAACATTTTTTATAGGCGCTTTCCGGGATGGACTTTAGCTCTCGCGCCGAATTTTGTTTTATGGCTTCAATCGACTCAAAAGGGTGCCACGAAGGGGCAATTTTAGTTTTGGGAAGAGGAAAAAGTCGCAGGGAGCCAAATCCGGCGAATACGGTGGTTGCTGAAGCACGTTTGTTGAGTTTTTGGCGAGAAAGTCAGTCACAATCGTAGCTCGGTGAGAAGGCGCGTTATCGTCATGCAAAATCCATGAGTTGTTCGCCCACAAATTTGGCCGCTTCTTACGGATACGCTCACGCAAACGTTTCATAACGCCTAGGTAATACTCCTTGTTTACCGTCTGACCCTCTGGAACGAATTCGTAGTGCACCACGCCACGGATATCGAAGAAAATAATGAGCATCACCTTCATTTTCGAGCGGCTTTGGCGTGGTTTTTTCGGTTTCGGCTCATTTTTTGCCACCCATTCCGATGATTGCTGGCTTGTTTGCATATCGTACTCGTAGACCCAGGTCTCATCACCAGTTATAATGCGTTCCATGAATGTAGAATCGGAATTACAGCGATCCAGCATGTCTGAAGCAACCTGTTCGCGATGACGTTTTTGAAGAAAATTCAGGTCTTTCGGTACGAGTCGTGCGGCCACCTTTCTCATGCCCAAAATATCAATCAAAATCGTACGTGCGGACTCGTGGGATATCTTAAGATCATGTGCTATCTCTTTCAAGCTGGTACGACGGTTTTCCAGCACTCTTTCCTTAATTTTATCTACGTTATCTTCGATCGAAGCCGTCGATGGGCGACCACTTCACGACCGTCCTTGAAGGCTCTGTACCACTGATATGCACGAGTTTTCGATAGAGCATTATCACCAAAGGCCTTTTGCAACATTTTCAATGCATCGGCACACGAAAATTCATTTGCAACACAAAACTTTAAACAAATTCTTTGCTCAACGTAATCACTCATAGTAAAAATCGGCACGCACTCTGACATCGACTGACTTAATCAGCTGTTGCAAACACACTAGTTGACAGATCCCGCTCAAGCTTGGCATAGTAATTAAGGACAGTGGTACCAACCTAGGAAAAAAAATTTTTTTCTGCCTCATTGCCCCGCCAGATTTAAATCGATAATTCCCGGTACTTTCTTGACAGAATGTAACTGCAAAATGGAATACGAAAATACATAAAATATATCCTAACATGTGAACAATTATTAAGAAAAAAAAAGGATTACAAAAAGGTGAAATAAAATACCAAAATGTTATAATTAACAGAGGTTGTCAAACAAAGGAACTGTATCGGGTGTTTCACGAAGTTTCGAACAGTCAGAAATCTATGACCGTTTTCAAGTGAATAGTCAGTATTAAATTCCTTTTTTGACAACCTCGATTAATTGTAACATTTTTGTATTTCATTACGCATTTTTGTAACCCTTTTTTTTCTTGATTTTTTAATAAGTTTTCACATCATAGGATATATTTTGTATTCCATTTCGTAGTTTTGTAACATTTTTGTCTTTGAAGATTGTGTTTCAAGTTTTTGTCGAAATAATTCAGGCAATGAAAGTCCGAAATCATAATAAACAACTATATCTTATTCTTCTTCTTCAGGACATAATAATAAAAATTTTCGTTTATTCTCGAAAAAGCGAAAAACCTTCATTTGAAACTATACTATTATGGAGTGCCACATTATTTAGTATACGTTCGTTGTTTAATATTAAGAACTAAAAGGATTTATTAGAAGTTATTTGCAATTTGTACGTCGTTTGGAGGTGAAAACGAATACAGCGTTCGTAAAAACACAACATCTGTTTTCGTTTGAAAATCTAGGTTTACTGACTATAATTTTTATTCCGCTTATTCGCATTTCACATTGACCAGAATAGTATATTAGGTTCACTAAATAATGTCTGATGAGAAAAGTTCCCATGAATTCCTTTACTAACTTTAAAGACAGAATTATATATTCGAACTTCTACAATATATATTGAAAATTATATACAAAAACTATCAAAATGATATCCCAATAAAATATAATCAATATAAAATATTTTTCAATGTCTCGGAAAAAACTTTTTCACTTTCCGACATGAAACGTATCAATACAAATGTCATTATGATCAAAACTATTGGATTGTTCGGAAAGTATCTTCGTTTTTTTTAGGGAAAATAAAAGACAATTTTCGTATGATGAATAAATATTTTATTAAATTTTATATTAGCCATTCTGGTCTAACACCTTTTGCCATCTTTCTGTCAGTAACATGATTCCACGCTCATCAGATTTTTGGTCTTTGCTGGCAAAAATTGATCCAGGAGATGTTTGACCTCTTCATTTGAAGTAAAAATTTTGCAATGACCGGAATAAATAATAATCCGAAGGCACCAGATCTGGGTGTGACAGTGTATCCTATTCAAACTGTAAAAGTTTTTTATGAGTGACCAAACTTGTAAGAGGTCTCGCATTATCTTGTTGAAACACAACACCTTTTCTGTTGATTAATTCTATTCTTTTCTGCTGAAATGCATCATTAAGTTTGTTCAGCTGATAACAGTAGACTTCCGAATTAATTGTTGTGTCCGGTAGAAGCTCACAAAAAAAACGATTCCTTCAAAATTCCACCAAACAGACAGCATCGCCTTTTTTATGGATATTGGCTTTCGAAATGCTTTGAGCCGGTTCATCTTTTTTGGTTCATGATCTCTTGCACTTTACATTGTTATACTACTCTGTCAAGAAAGTACCGGGAATTTTTAATTAAAACAACATTTTTACATTTAATCGTCAAAATTTATTGGGTCGCCTTCAGAATAGGCTCCGTTAGCTCCAATACATCTATGCCAACGGCACTTCCAATTATGGAAACATTTTTTATAGGCGCTTTCCGGGATGGACATTAGCTCTCGCGCCGAATTTTGTTTTATGGCTTCAATCGACTCAAAACGGGTGCCACGAAGGGGCAATTTTAGTTTTGGGAAGAGGAAAAAGTCGCAGGGAGCCAAATTCGGCGAATACGGTGGTTGCTGAAGCACGTTTGTTGAGTTTTTGGCGAGAAAGTCAGTCACAATCGTAGCTCGGTGAGAAGGCGCGTTATCGTCATGCAAAATCCATGAGTTGTTCACCCACAAATTTGGCCGCTTCTTACGGATACGCTCACGCAAACGTTTCATAACGCCTAGATAATACTCCTTGTTTACCGTCTGACCCTCTGGAACGAATTCGTAGTGCACCACGCCACGGATATCGAAGAAAACAATGAGCATCAACTTCATTTTCGAGCGGCTTTGGCGTGGTTTTTTCGGTTTCGGCTAATTTTTTGCCACCCATTCCGATGATTGCTGGCTTGTTTGCATACCCTACTCGTAGACCCAGGTCTCATCATCAGTTATAATGCGTTCCATGAATGTAGAATCGAAATTACAGCGATCCAGCATGTCTGAAGCAACCTGTTCGCGATGACGTTTTTGAAGAAAATTTAGGTCTTTCGGTCGAGTCGTGCGGCCACCTTTCTCATGTCCAAAATATCAATCAAAATCGTACGTGCGGACTCGTGGGATATCTTAAGATCATGTGCTATCTCTCTCAAGCTGGTACGACGGTTTTCCAGCACCCTTTCCTTAATTTTATCGACGTTATCTTCGATCGAAGCCGTCGATGGGCGACCACTTCACGACCGTCCTTGAAGGCTCTGTACCACTGATATGCACGAGTTTTCGATAGAGCATTATCACCAAAGGCCTTTTGCAACATTTTCAATGCATCGGCACACGAAAATTCATTTGCAAAACAAAACTTTAAACAAATTCTTTGCTCAACGTAATCACCCATAGTAAAAATCGGCACGTACTCTGACATCGACTGACTTAATCAGCTGTTGCAAACACAATACTTGACAGATCCCCCTCAAGCTTGGCATAGTAATTAAGGACAGTGGTACCAACCTAGGAAAAAAAAATTTTACCTGCCTCATTGCCCCGCCAGATTTAAATCGATAATTCCCGGTACTTTCTTGACAGAATGTATACAATCCACTTTTCGTCCCCAGTAAAGATGCGCTTCAAAAATGGATTATTTTCGTGACCTTTGAGAAGCGAATCACAGACGTCAAGGCGACACAAATCATAACACTCATAAACAGTTGAATTCGATAAATTTAAACTCTCACCAATCTCACGTGTTGTTATTCTCTAATTTGTATCAACTAATGCCTTTATCGTGTCTTTATCAGCTTCAACTGACCTTCCGGAACGTAGTGCATCTTGCAACTTTCAAAACATATATTGATTATGCGGCTTAAAAGTGAAGTTGGGTTCGAAAAATATAATTAAATCCTCAGTCGGGAAAAAACGAAAGTACTTTTCGACAACCTTTTATATAGGTATATATATATAAATTCAAACCATGAAAATATCTAAAATTCTCGATATAAAGGATTAAATAAAAATAGTTGAACCAAACTCCAACATTTCATGAGTATATATTATATATTTATTTCGGTCCATATGACCTCATCAGAAACGTACTGAATTCAGATTCAAATAAAGCACATAATCAGATTTTAACTTTCCAAAAAAATAAAACTTTGTTTAGGATGAATATTATCTGTTGTGTTTTTCTGAGTTCTAAGTACACGTGAGTTATGGTTTGTAATTAATTTCTCTAAAAGTACTTTAGATACATCAAAATTTACTAATTTTTATCTTTTTTGGTAAGTTAAAATTTGATTGTGTGATTTATTTGAATCTGAACTCGGTACATTTCCGACAAGGTCATCAAATGTTGTGGTTCTGGTTTTATTTTGCCTTTATTTTGAGAATTTTGGATAATTTTGGAATGGTGGATTTTTCTGTATATGTATGTATATATACATTGATAATACAGCATTCGGATAGTTGTTTATAAGTTTCAATATACTACTCTGTCAAGAAAGTACCGGGAATTTTCAATTAAAACCACATTTTTACATTTAATCGTCAAAATTTATTGGGTCGCCTTCAAAATAGGCTCCATTTGCTCCAATACATCTATGCCAACGCCACTTCCAATTATCGAAACATTTTTATAGGCGCTTTCCGGGATGGATTTTAGCTCTCGCGCCGAATTTTGTTTTATGGCTTCAATCGACTCAAAACGGGTGCCACGAAGGGGCAATTTTAGTTTTGGGAAGAGGAAAAAGTCGCAGGGAGCCAAATCCGGCGAATACGGTGGTTGCTGAAGCACGTTTGTTGAGTTTTTGGCGAGAAAGTCAGTCACAATCGTAGCTCGGTGAGAAGGCGCGTTATCGTCATGCAAAATCCATGAGTTGTTCGCCCACACATTTGGCCGCTTCTTACGGATACGCTCACGCAAACGTTTCATAACGCCTAGGTAATATTCCTTGTTTACCGTCTGACCCTCTGGAACGAATTCGTAATGCACCACGCCACGGATATCGAAGAAAACAATGAGCATCACCTTCATTTTCGAGCGGCTTTGGCGTGGTTTTTTCGGTTTCGGCTCATTTTTTGCCACCCATTCCGATGATTGGTGGCTTGTTTGCATATCGTACTCGTAGACCCAGGTCTCATCACCAGTTATAATGCGTTCCATGAATGTAGAATCGGAATTACAGCGATCCAGCATGTCTGAAGCAACCTGTTCGCGATGACGTTTTTGAAGAAAATTCAGGTCTTTCGGTACGAGTCGTGCGGCCCCTTTTCTCATGCCCAAAATATCAATCAAAATCGTACGTGCGGATTCGTGGGATATCTTAAGATCATGTGCTATCTCTCTCAAGCTGGTACGACGGTTTTCCAGCACCCTTTCCTTAATTTTATCGACGTTATCTTCGATCGAAGCCGTCGATGGGCGACCACTTCACGACCGTCCTTGAAGGCTCTGTACCACTGATATGCACGAGTTTTCGATAAAGCATTATCACCAAAGGCCTTTTGCAACATTTTCAATGCATCGGCACACGAAAATTCATTTGCAACACAAAACTTTAAACAAATTCTTTGCTCAACGTAATCACCCATAGTAAAAATCGGCACGTACTCTGACATCGACTGACTTAATCAGCTGTTGCAAACACAATACTTGACAGATCCCCCTCAAGCTTGGCATAGTAATTAAGGACAGTGGTACCAACCTAGGAAAAAAAAATTTTACCTGCCTCATTGCCCCGCCAGATTTGAATCGATAATTCCCGGTACTTTCTTGACAGAATGTATATCGTAGAAGTTAGAAAATATAATTCTGAATTTAAAATTATTTCAGTTATTTCCATATAGTATTGACTGAGATTTCCATTTAATTCCCTTACTGTTTATTCCGCTTTTATTTTTTACTCACTTCGAAACCTAACTAACAGATTGTTTTCTGGCAACTTGATTCAAAAGTTTCATTTGAAAATGAACATTTAAAGTGGATCATTTGAATTTTTATCAATGAACAAAAAACCTTCAATGTTAATCATGAACATCAGTACGAATTCTGTCAAATAAGAATTGGAAAAATCGAACATCTTATTCCAAAGATTAGATGGAAGGAAGGAGCATGGGATCAAAAATATTTCATCATCTATCAACTTCGCTATTCTAGAATTTGGTAATTATCTTATCTTCCAAACGAATAAACAACAAATAAGTATATTGTCAATAGTTCATGTGATATCTCAAGATTTTGGTTTTTCATTCAAAATAATATTGTATATTCAATGCTTAGATTAATCATTCATTAGAGGTTTTCAATGCTTACTATCCCTCCTTTTCTAGTTATGAGAGTATCAATTACTAATGAGAAATCTATAAAACATTATCGTGGCTTATTTTATCTGATATTTAAACCTGAATGAGTTTTTCGCATATATTAAATGATATACTTGAGTTAAATTTCATTTTATGAATTATATCGAAATTAAATTTCTTGCATTACCTGTCGTCGTCAAAGAGTTCTTGTAGTGGGTGAGAGTTGGAATCGGTACATTCTCTGAGTGTGGGGTTTAGGCGTCTTGCAGATACTAAATCTGGATAAGTCCACTTGCTACGATTGTTTCGGTTCATTCCTTTACTAGTTAAAAGACAAAAATCAAAATAAATAAAATGGTTTTGGGGTTCCCTCCAAACCATTGGTACGCGAAAACGTAATCCTTTTCTCTTTGCGGTAGTTCACTGCTGTAAATGTTCTGTGAAAATTTTACACACCACATACAGAGCCTAGGTTTAATTCTGATTACTAAAATATCCGAGATAATGTTAGTGGCAGATTTTAAGTTTTCCTTTGACGTATATTCGACACACCATACTAGTAACAAAAAACATCACATGAATCCTTCTAACTGAACAGTACCTTGAACTCATTTTATATCTATTTAAAAACACAATACATGCCAAAACATAGATATTTGATGGATTTGGTCCTTACTTGATGGAAATTCGTTTTCAACCAGTAATAAATGAAATTCAATGTCCGCAAACTTATTATTGTTGAATTACAATTGTTTCGCCACACTGTGGCTTAATCATGTTATACATTTGAACTGATACTGTGTGAAAACTTACATATGTTCTTAAATATGTTTTAACAAGTATTACACCAAATGCTACTAAAAGTAAGTTATTTGGGTATTTCCAATTAAGTTGAAAGAGAAACCAACAATGGCAATAAAAGTTATTGGGGTTGTTGTCGGTTTTTCTAAATTACTCAAACATATACAACAGATCTATTGGTATCCGCGTGCTCGTTACGGAGAATCTTCTGGGAATTAGACCCTTTACTCTCGCTATGGATATTTCACATTCCTCATTGAAATAATGTACAAATTCTATTAAATGGTTGGCGTATGTCAAATGTGTGAAATTTCAAGTGAGGCTCTTTTGATCTTCGTGGATTCTTTTCATGAACGATCTGGCGGTCTGACCTATATAAACCAATGGGCAATCCTTAGAAGTTAAATTATAGACTCCCGATTCATTACCTTTGTTTGATTTATCTTCATTCTTTCTATGTTATTAATGGTTTTGAAAGGTGTGAATAAAATTTTTCTTGAAATAATTGGCAAAAAAAATGTATAACAGACAAAAATTTATTTCCACAAAATGTTTGTACTACTACAACAATTGTTTCACCACGATGTGGCTTCTTCAGGTATTACATTGTACTGTCTGATGGTATTCAGTGTAACCGAGTTTAAATACATTTTTAGGTACGTGATCAAATAATGGAAGCTCAAGTCATAAAAACTCTAGGTGTTTATTGGAGTTTGCCGCTAAAAATGCCATTAAGGAAAAATATTCAGTAATGGAGAATGATCAACATCTGTTTGTTCGTTCAAAAGGATTTTACGGGCATTATACCTGTTGATTTCAAGAAATTCTAAGAGTGTTAATCTAGAACTTTTGCTTTCAACGTGGATAATTTCATAATTATTGTTGAAATTATGCCTGAATTCCATAAGATGATTAGCATATGTCAGAATTGGATATATAACCCCTTTGGTGTTCTTGGACACGTTTCTTGAATGATCTATCAGTCTGGCCAATGTATACTAAAGGGCAATCTTTGCAAGTCAACTTGTAGACTCCGGATTTATTTTCTTTATTTCTACGATCTTTATTGTTTTTTATGTAGTTATTAAGGTTATTAATTGTCTTAAAAGCCGCGTTATAATTGAAACAACTTTCGAAATATTTAGCAAAATTTTCAGATAATCCATTGACATAAGATAACGAAAAATATTTCTGTGTATTGTCCTCTTTTATGATTGGGTACACGAGATTTAATGCCATTTTCTTTTGTTTATTGGATATCATTTTGTCTATAAGAAAGGGAGTGTAACCGTTGTTTGACGCTATTTGTTTAATAATATTTAATTCTTTCATAAAGTTTTCTGACTTTAAAGGGACATTCAATAATCTATGAATAAAACTATTATATGCTGACATCTTTTGGTTGGTGGGGTGGTTTGAAGTTTTATGTATTGTGATGTCTGTATGTGTTGGTTTGTGAAAAATACTAAAATCATATAAATTATTTAATCTTGTTATAGTGAGGTCAAGAAAATTAATACTTTGATTTTTTTTTCCTCGATTGTGATTTTGATTTATGGGTGGATTTTATTAATGAAATTCGTGAAGATATGTAGTTGTCGGTCGTTCGGCATAATTTCAACAATAATTATGAAATTATCCACGTTGAAAGCAAAAGTTCTAGATTAACACTTTTAGAATTTCTTGAAATCAACAGGTATAATGCCCGTAAAATCCTTTTGAACGAACAAACAGATGTTGATAATTCTCCATTACTGAATATTTTTCCTTAATGGCATTTTTAGCGGCAAACTCCTATGAACATCTAGAGTTTTTATGACTTGTGCTTCCATTATTTGGTCACGTACCTAAAAATGTATTTAAACTCGGTTACACTGAATACCATCATACAGTACAATGTAATACCTGAAGAAGCCTCATCGTGGTGAAACAATTGTTGTAGTAGTACAAACATTTTTGTGGAAATAAATTACTGTCTTATATACATTTTTTTAAATTAAAATGAGTTTCCACCAAGTAAAGACCGAATCTATCAAATATGTAAATTATTTAATCTTGTGATATTCATGTCTAGGAAATTGATACTTCGGTTATTCTCTTCTTCATAGGTGAATTTAATTGAAAGTTTACATCCGTCCATCAAATTCACATATATAGAAGAGAAGAACCGAAGTAAAAATTTCCCAGACTCAAATTTCACAAGACTAAATAGTTCACATCAATTTAGCTTATTCCAAAAACCTACACATACAGAATTCATTCATACAAATTTCATAAATAAATAGAATAACCAAAGATATTGCCAATTATTTTAATTACACAGCCGCTTTCAGAACCATTGATAACATCGAACAATACATTAAAAATAATAAAGATAAATCAAACAAAGATAAAATTCAGGAATCTTAATGTTAATTTGTAAGGATTGCCCAATGATTTATATTGGTCAGACCGACAAATCGTTCAAGAAAAGTATCCATGAATATCAAAAGAACTACACTTCCAATTTCACATATGCCAAAGATTCAATAGAATTTGAACACTTTTTCAATAACGAATATGAAATTATCCTTATCGAGAGTAGAGGGACTAGATTAACATCATAGATTAGAATCACTTGAAATAAACCCATATAATTCCCAGAATATTCTCCTTAACGAGCAAGCAGATACCGATAGATCACCTCTATTGAATATCTTTACGTAGTTTGGAAAAATCAACGACAACCCCAACAAATTTTATTGCCATTGTCGGTTTCTCTTTGAATCTAATTGGGTATACCCAAATAACTGTCTTCCTTCTTTTTAGTCCCATTTGCTGTAATACCTATCAATACATACATTCTGTCAAGAAAGTACCGGGAATTATCGATTTAAATCTGGTGGGCAATGAGGAAGGTAAAAAATTTTTTTCCTAGGTTGGTACCACTGTCCTTAATTACTATGCCAAGCTTGAGCGGGATCTGTCAACTAGTGTGTTTGCAACAGCTGATTAAGTCAGTCGATGTCAGAGTGCGTGCCGATTTTTACTATGGGTGATTACGTTGAGCAAAGAATTTGTTTAAAGTTTTGTGTTGCAAATGAATTTTCGTGTGCCGATGCATTGAAAATGTTGCAAAAGGCCTTTGGTGATAATGCTCTATCGAAAACTCGTGCATATCAGTGGTACAGAGTTTTCAAGGTCGGTCGTGAAGTGGTCGCCCATCGACGGCTTCGATCGAAGATAACGTCGATAAAATTAAGGAAAGGGTGCTGGAAAACCGTCGTACCAGCTTGAGAGAGATAGCACATGATCTTAAGATATCCCACGAGTCCGAACGTACGATTTTGATTGATGTTTTGGGCATGAGAAAGGTGGCCGCACGACTCGTACCGAAAGACCTGAATTTTCTTCAAAAACGTCATCGCAAACAGGTTGCTTCAGACATGCTGGATCGCTGTAATTCCGATTCTACATTCATGGAACGCATTATAACTGGTGATGAGACCTGGGTCTACGAGTACGATATGCAAACAAGCCAGCAATCATCGGAATGGGTGGCAAAAAATGAGCCGAAACCGAAAAAACCACGCCAAAGCCGCTCGAAAATGAAGGTGATGCTCATTGTTTTCTTCGATATCCGTGGCGTGGTGCACTACGAATTCGTTGCAGAGGGTCAGACGGTAAACAAGGAGTATAACCTAGGTGTTATGAAACGTTTGCGTGAGCGTATCCGTAAGAAGCGGCCAAATTTGTGGGCGAACAACTCATGGATTTTGCATGACGATAACGCGCCTTCTCACCGAGCTACGATTGTGACTGACTTTGTCGCCAAAAACTCAACAAACGTGCTTCAGCAACCACCGTATTCGCCGGATTTGGCTCCCTGCGACTTTTTCCTCTTCCCAAAACTAAAATTGCCCCTTCGTGGCACCCGTTTTGAGTCGATTGAAGCCATAAAACAAAATTCGGCGCGAGAGCTAAAGTCCATCCCGGAAAGCGCCTATAAAAAATGTTTCGATAATTGGAAGTGCCATTGGCATAGAATTATTGGAGCAAATGGAGCCTATTTTGAAGGCGACCCAATGTTTTAATTGAAAATTCCCGGTACTTTCTTGACAGAGTAGTATATAAGAACTTATGTAAGTTTTCACACAGTATCGGTTGAAATGTAAAACATGATTAAGCCACTGTGTGGCAAAACAATAATTATATCTTTCAACAAGAAAAAGTTTGTGGAAATTGAATTCTAATTATTACTAGTACAAAACACAAATATTAAGCTCAACTTTTATCTAACTTGTGCGGCGAAATCTCAGTGACTAACCTTTCGCGTGCTCTCGGCCTAGTCAATAGGGTACTTTTCCGCACGTGATGAACCTAGTGGTTGGTGGAGGCGGCGGCTTCGCTAATTCATTAAGGGGCTCTGAAATCACCTAACTATCTAACTTATTGTCAGAATAACAATTTATTGAAGGGTTGGCTAAAAATATTCCTCTACAAAGTGTTGACTGCTGGGTAAAAGTGTTCTGCATCCAAATAATAACAATAATAATAATATATTTTATCGCAGAATCAAAACTCAAATACAGAAGAAAATACAAGTTAAATATATTATAATTAGATATAAAAGTTTCCACTCGGTATAATAGGGAACATGTTTAGAGAAAGCATATGTAGAGCTGCAGTGAACCATTTCAACCCACTTAAAATAATAAATGCCTGGTTTTTCGGATTTCTTATAGTCTTCATGATTGAGAAAGTAACTGCTTAAGATTTATGAGAAAAACAAATATTAATTTCCGCTATTTAATTGATTTACACAACAATTGTTTCGTCATACCATGACTTCATCAGAAGATTAATTTCCGTCAAGTAAAGACCGAGACAATAAAAAATGTTCTTACTATTTGTTGTTCATAAAGGTGTTCTACATAGGCATACTATACATACATTCAGATAATGAGTCTATGGTATTCTAGCATTATTACGAATAAAACGGAATGGATGAAATCTAAACAGACAAAAAAATATTATAAGAAAAATAGAAATAACACACCGGTAAATTAACTAGCTCCGTATTTGAGAGATGAAACACTAACACTATTTTTTTATGAATATTTTTGATTCTTCGGGATTTTATGGGTGCAAACTTGTTTGTTGAAATGTTGTATTTCAATTATCATCTTCTTTTCATGAAACACTCTAGAGAGAGTATTTAACATATCTTCTAGCATAAAAATCCTCAAGAGAGTTTTTATCGTTTAAGGATCGAAAATTCCTTTTCCAGATTCAGATGTTGTCACTGGTAGTAAATAATTTTGGAACATACATATTGTATTGAATAATTTTAGAACACTCATACTTGAATAAGCATTAATCCAAAAAGCATCAATAGATATTATGAGTTTATATATCTGAAAAAATAAAACTGATTTCACATCTTGATTTAGTTCTTCAAGTATAGTGTAAATCAGTTTTGAAATATCCGGCAACAAAAAATATCACCTTAATTTAATTTTTTAGTAGGCCCATAAAATACCGCTTTATACTTTGAAATACCGGTGCTGAATAAGGCATCAACAATGATTTCCTCAGATAAACAATTACGACAGGAGAACTGTTTCATCGCTAAGCTCGATGTTAAGTGATTAAAAGTATTAAATATTTTATGTTTTTTTTAGAGATGGACAGGATTACGATCAGTTGGGAGCAGAAGAAGGAATGATATACGGGGAATATTTGATGCTTGATAAAATACTGAATGCCCAAAGAATGCTGAGTTCCAAAAGTGATAAACCTGTTCATGATGAGCATCTTTTCATTGTCACTCATCAAGGTAATTTGAATTAATCACACATATTTGAATTGGGACAACTGATAGGTAATTGAAGTAAATATTCTTAAAAGAATCCTAATGAAAATCTGTGATGAAAATGAAATATGGAAAATACTTTGTTTACTATCACTTTTTATTGAGAAACTATGCAATGTTTCATAATTTCACTAAACTTTTGAATGCATTCCCATATTAGTTACCTAAATCTAAAATAAATGAATCAATTTTGCGAATCTATTGAATGCTCAAACAGAATTATCGAGTTCAACCCTGTTGGGTTTATTTTCGTAGGAGCCCAGTGGTTTTTTCAAAGTAATAAAGACCTTATGGTACCCTCATGTCCTCCTTTTAAATTTTGTCTCAATAATTTTTTGTGCAGTTGTTTCAATCTACATTGTAAAATAAAAAGAGATTTATACTTGATAGAAGGTATATAAAATTATACAAATACTAGCAGACCCGACAGACGTTGTCCTGTACACACGTCGTTAATTCGAAAATTTCAAACATTCTTTAATAAGCTGTAACAATCTGGACTATTTTGATGAAAATTATTATTCAAGAGTTAGATTAATATCTAACGTCATTACATGTACACTTATCCAAATTCGACCGATCGGTAGCATGTGAGTATATACTGTGTGTAAGTATGCATATACTGTATGAGTGAAGTGAAATGTAGAAGATGTATTAACTTGTTTTAAGTAAAGGTAAAAAATCTTATACTGAAACTATTTTATAGCTTTTATTTATTAATTTACAAAAACTTAATTTATCTTAATGCTATTGAATGTACAATATTTTTAGTTAATCCTTGAGGCGTATATACAAACAAATTCGATGGTTTCCCAACTCTGGAACACGCAACATATAATTGACCGTGAGAAAAACACGGATTTTCTAAATCTAAGCCACAAATCGTCATTGTTTGCCCTTCTGACTTATTTATAGTCATAGCATATGCCAAGCGGATTGGAAATTGTGAACGTTTGAATGGTATAGGCGAATCTGAAGGAATCATTGGGATCCGTGGTAGAAGTACAACCTCACCTTGAAATTTTCCACTCAAAATAGTAGCTACAAGAATGTTGCCCATGATTTTCTTTATAACTAATCGCGTCCCATTACATAATTTTGGAGCATTCAAATTTCGAAGCAAAATTATAGGTGAACCAATCTTCAGTCGCAAATTATGTGGTGGCATTCCAGGTAAATCTAATGAATTTAAAAATTCAACAGGATAGTTAACAACTTCATCAGGATCAACAAAGGTGTCGATCAATTTAAATGTAGTTTCATTGCCAGGCAATAATTGCTGTATTTTGAAATTTATGGCATCAACATCTAAATTTTTCGCAGCTAAAATTGCTCGCTCTCGTAACCATCCATGATTAGTATAATTATGTCTCAAATCTGGAAAAATACTGTTTATTAACTCATCTTTGGTAGTCACTATGTTGCAAAAATTCTCTGGAAGTCGAATATATTGTGTATCTTCATACAATTCAATTTTACCATTGCCAATATCCAACAATTGTTCAGAGAATCTTGACGCTAATGGATCATTTTGAAGTTGACAGCGCATATTAATAGTAAGGCATAATTTGCTGACACTTCGCAATAGATAAGATTATTTTAAACATGCGTTTATTTCGTCTGCATATGTCGCGCGTGGAATGACTGGTAATGTTTGTCTGAAATCACCAGACAGCAACAATAGAGCACCACCGAAAAGCCTAGTATTATCCTTGATATCTTTCAGTGACCTGTCGAGAGCTTCAAGCGAATGCTTGTGGGCCATGGTACATTCATCCCAGATTATAATTTTGCATTTTCTCAAAACTTGAGCCATGCCTGAATGCTTCTTTATGTTACACATTGCTTCGGGATTTGTGTGAACATTCAAAGGTAATTTAAACGCTGAATGCGCCGCCATCAAGTAACGTTGCTGCGATTCCTGATGAAGCAATAGCCAATGCAATATGATTTTGTGATCGGATGCGCGCAAGTATCAATGAGATGAGGAATGTTTTACCAGTACCACCTGGTGCATCCAAAAAAAAATAATCCACCTTGTTGCCCTGCAATTGACACATTAATTTGATCATATACATTTCGTTGCTCAGCAGTGAGTAATTGTTCATTATTGGCAACAAAAGTAGCCAAAGAAGTTCTATCGAAGTGTTGTTCCCGTTGAACATCGCTGTTGATGGTATCTACTGCTGGACGGTTCGGTGCTGGCATGCCGAAATGGATGAGCGGCATATTCGAAATAAGAATACAAATATCCCCAATCATTATTAATGACTCATTATATATTTCTGCGGAGATTTCAATATTTTGATTTTGATTAGTAATTCTAATCCGATGTAAAATATCCTCACTCATTGAGTCTCTATATTTGTCTCACAGAGCAGATGCTTCAGACGGAAAACACATAGTCAATATTATTGAAAATAATTGACGAATTTGTTGTGGAGATGAGCTCAGTGCTGCATCTGCAAGTGTGATATCCCAATGGTTATCATCCTTCAATAAATGTAACTCACGACACGCATCGAAGAAAGTGTCGTACAAAGTACCATCGACTTTTCGGAAATATCGGAAAGATGTTGGTCCAGAAACGTTAACCAATAACAAACGCAAAAAAAAACATTCGCGTTGCTTAGGATGAACTGTATATAATCGATCTAAAGTATTTGTCATAAATATGTCGGTGAATCCTGGGACTGGAATGCCTCGTTTCCGTGGTTCCCAATTTTTTGATTGTTTATTCCACGTAAAAAATTTAGGAACATCAGTATACATTAATGTGCTTGCGAATTGACCAACAACATCTTGTCGGCAACAAAGGTTGAAAAATTCAGTAAGAGTTGTTTTTGGAGCCGTTAAAGTTTGTTGTAGTGCAGTCTGTTCTGTAAAGTAAACACGCTGTCCGTTTTCAAGATGCACAGCCAAATGTATAACAGCAGGATCCCTTTCATGTATAGGTAACGTAAAAATGTGCCAAATAGCTTCGTTACTGCTTATGTATCAACCCATTTGATAACGTGTAATTTCGTCATTGTCATTTACATTTTAAACAGTGAATACAGCTTTATCACTGCCCTTGTGAACATACTTACAAATGTATTTCATAGATTTCACTGAAATTGCACATTGCACAGCAATCGTGAATATGGAACTACCCAGCGATTATCAATATCTAATCTTACATCGTTTGACAGACGCAATTCACATGATTGACCGCCATTGTCTACGTCTCTACGCCGGTAAGATGGATAACCATCAATATTGGTGATAGTATCAGATTGGCATTGTTTTGGAAAGCGTTTCGTACATTTTCCATTGTCCATACATAGTGACATCATGTTTAGAGTACCACATGGACCATGGATCATATTAGTAGTTACAATGTCAAACAATTCTTGATCAATATTTGGATCTGGAATTTCAGCTGAAATAATTTTATCGATTTCTTCTGGGCGTATTTTATCCACCAACCAAACCAAAATATGCGCATGAGATCAACTTCGTTTTTGCCATTCAACAGAGTAAAGCCAACAACGTGTTTCACCAAATACCGCGTGATGTGTAATCAAATAGCCAACCTGCCATTGCTGTGTTTTTGGATCTTGAAAAGGCGTTTGACACTGTCGACCACCAACAGTTGTTGGAGTCCTTGGAGGATGTGGGAATACGAGGACTGGCTCACGATTTGTTCAGATCCTATCTGTATGATAGGAAACAATGTGTCAAAATTGAAGATACGTATAGTAGATTTGAATTGGTTAAATGTGGAGTACCGCAGGGCACAGTTCTCGGGCCAATTCTATTGATCATACATATAAATACTCTACTCACCACTAGAACATCTGGACACATCGTAAGCTTTGCTGATGATACCGTTATGTTGTATACATCGGGCAGTTGGGAGGATCTAAAACTTAAAATTCAGGCAGAAATGAGTGATATTGTTTAGTGGTTTAATTATAAATTACTTACCATAAATTTTAACAAAACAATGTTCCTTCCTATAACAAGCTACAAGAACAAATTACCACAGTATAACACTTTGGAGGTGAATAATCATAATAAAACGATAACAATAAGAATTACCGAAAATATTAAATACCTGGGGATTATTATTGATTCTCATCTTCATTGGAATAATCACGTTAATAACATTGTTAATATAATCAGAACATTTTTGGGCCGCTTCAGGTTTCTTGCTAAGATCTTACCTCTAAACCATCTCAAAATGCTCTATTTTGCTCTTATAGACTCCCGTATAGCATATGGAATTATCGAATGGGGTGGCATCACGAATGTATATCTAAAAAAGTTGAACACACTACAGAAATATTTCTTAAAAATTGTCCTCAAGAAAGAAAGAACTTACCCATCGGATGATATATACATGGAAGCTAGGATACTAGATGTTCGACAGATCTTCTTTCTTAAGGCAGTGTGTTTTCTGCACAAAAATAGGGAACATATTGAGTTTTATCTCATAATTATCCAACCAGAGCTAGATATTCAAATAAGATTAAAACTCCATCAGCAAATAAGACAGTGGGAACAAAATGTCTTGCGTTCCTGGGGCCAAGATTCATGAATGCTCTTTCGCAGGACTTCCTCTTCAGCAGTTCTAATTCTGATGTACATTATAGAAATAAGGTTAGGTCATTTCTACTGAGTAACCGGAGACAGGTTGTACATGCTTTCTTTAACTGATATAATTGAAAAAAAATTAGGAATGTGAATGTGTATCGTTGTAACTCAATACTTTTCCGAAATTTGTTGTTTTGTTTGGCATTTCAGACATAGGTGAATAAATGAGATATTACACGGACAGCGAAAGCTTTGTGTTCATTCTCCTTATTTGTTTGTGACAGAATACTATGTTTATGTTAATATTATGGTTATTATATCTTGTGTATGTATTTCTGGTGCAAATAAAAATTATTATTATTATGTGTAATCAAATTTATTAAAGATTTTAATTTTTGTTTAAAAACACGTGCAGTGATATCATGGCGATGCATCGATGTTTGACCTGGCAACAACAAACTTTGAATTTTATCCTAGTTTGGATTATACGTAAATGTGATAAAAAGATCTGGTCGGCCATATGCACGTACGTAAGCCATGGCGTCTTGAATATACTCTTGCATATGACGCGGACTACCAATGTATAATGATGGCAGAATATATGAGCTACCGATGTTGTTGATGTCATTAGTTGCATCTACGTTACCAATAACGGCGTCACGCAAATGAATGTACTCCTCAGCACGAAGTTTTGTTTGATTCAATTTAATATATCGTAATCTCTCACTTTCGATTTTTACGTACATATCGACAATATACTGAGAAAATAGCTGTCTGCATCGGAGAATGGTATTGTCTTCATTAGCACGAATCATCAATCGATATGCGTAGAAGTTCATAGCACTAACTTTCTTGATCAGTTCTTCACCTGCAAATAAATATATATATATATATATATATATATATATATATATATATATATATATATATATATATATATATATATATATATATGAGAGATAGAGAAATTATTTGAAAAAAAAATCTGTAAGATAGTCTATAAGTTGAACCTGTAGTTGGATTCCCTTGTTCAATATTTAAATGGTATCCATCTTCTCCTTCCCAAAATATCAACGGATAATGCAATGCATCGTAAGAACGATGATTGTCTTGAATTATTTGCATCGTATTATCTCTGCGTTGAATGCGAATATCCCGACGTTCACATGGGTCACCAGCCATAACAACTGCAACTTCATTAATAGTTGGAACATTATATGTGCCTGCGTTCTCTCCATAGGGCACTTTGTCTGCTTTAATGATAATGGCGTAGTTGTCGTTTTGCAGTCTGTTAGAAAAAGTCTTGAACAATTGCAACAACTGGTTTTGGTTTTGCAAAAACGTTTCCAAAATGTCCACAATTTCTCGTTCCTCCGTCTGCTCTACATATAGTTGTAAGCGCAGCGTGTGTGTGATTGTTGCTCTTCATTGCCCATAAAATAAATTTGTAAAAATTTTGGATCGGCATCAGACATTGGGAGCAATGAAACAATTTAGTGGTACATTTGACCTTGAATTTTGAAGGTCGTTTCGAAATTACGACCATCTTCATTATGAACAATTTTTGTTGCTCCAAATGATGTCATTTGGAAGCATGAATTGAATTTACGAATTTTTCGCAAAAACAATTTCGATTGAGATGTGGTGCCAGCTAAAATTGTTTTTAAAGGTTCCGGCGGTGGATTTAGCGATGGCAGTGAAATTTTTCCAGATGCGCAACATAAACCAGCTGATTCGCCTTTGTACTTGACAATGTTGACACTCTTTGTCCATACTACCAATCGAGATTGTTGCATGTGACGAAGAGTTGATTTCAGGATCATATTCAAACGCAAGGCGATTGAGTGATGCTCTTGTCAATGCTCGATCATTTTGCATCCGGCGTTGGTTACGTTCTCTATGTGCATCCGTCGCTTGTTGACGTACTTCTTGTTGTCTTACTGCATTAGCACGAAGACGTCGAGTGCGTTGTACTGAATTTTCATTCGCACGTGTAGATGCAACTTGATCTCTCAGATTTGCATTATCCGCCGAGTGTTCATCATCTGTTCTATTTATTCGACGATCATGGACCAATTGCGCGTTCGGAGTACGTCGACGAATATTTCTGACTCTTCCTCAAAGACGTGGCATTTTTCTGCAGAAAAAAAATACTGTAATATATAATACGCAACGAATCTGAGTTTTTTATTAAGAATGAAATTTCAATTAATTAACAAAAAATATTTACTGTAACAAATTTTAGATAAAAAACGTGTAATTTTATTTTTTTGCTTGATAATTTGTAAAATGAATAATTTTTTCCAAAGTAAATAATTTTTTATAGAATTTTTTTTTAATTTTCTGATAGTTTTCTTTTGAATAATTGTTTTTATTTAAAAAATAAATAATTTTTACTAAAAACAATTGAAAAATATGTTATGAAGTCAATAAGCTACCAAATAATTTTGAGATTAGGATGGCTGTTAACAAAAGCATGTGTAAATTTGATGAAAAATTTATACGAAATATACTTAAATAATCCACAATGAATATGAGTTATTTATTGAATATAAAATTTTTAATTATAACCGAAAACGATTTATTGTAACAAATTTTAGATGAAAAACGTGTGTTTTCATTTTATTATGTCTTAGTTTTGAAAATGAATAATTTGTTTAAAGTATATAATTTTTAATAGAATTTTTTTCTAATTTTTCAATAATTTTTTTTATTTAAAACATTAATAATAAAAACAATTTGAAAAATTTATGACCTACACAAATAAATTTATAGGTTAGGTTGGTTGTTCTATAACTCACGTGTAAATTTGATAAAAAATATACTTACTTCGATTCCACTCTAAATTCGCGAAAAGTATCGTTTTTTAGGCACACTTAAAAACTCTTCAAACATCAATTTCTATTAGTAGTTAATATTTTATTTAGCACACGACTTGAACAAACACAATAATAACAACAAAATTTCAGATATTTTTCTCAATTTGATCGCAGCACTAACTATCGGGACTAACTGAAATTAATATAGAATAATGCTGCGATGACAGCGCAGTCTATCGGATCGAAAGTAAAACATTTCCAAATTCTCTTCAAACATCAATTTCTATTCGTAGTTAATATTTTAATTAGCACACAACTTGAACAAACACAATAATAACAACAAAATTTCAGATATTTTTCTCAAATTAATCGCAGCACTAACTATCGGGACTAACTGAAATTAATATAGAATAATGTTGCGATGACAGCGCAGTCTATCGGATCGAAAGTAAAACATTTTCAAATTAACGATTACTTATAAATGAAAAACTAGTTAAATAAACATTTTCCAGTGGACCAAATTGTGAATCTAAACCATCCTCGAATCCCCTTGAACTCACACAAAAAATTTCATCAAAATCAGTCCAGCCGTCTAGGAGGAGTTCAGTGATATACACACGCACACAAGATATATATATATATATATATATATATATATATATATATATATATATATATATATATATATATATATATATATATATATATATAAAGATTTTAATATTAGCCTTCCACACATTTCATTTCAAAAAATTATATTTAATAATTATAACTTCAGGAATTAAATCAAATTAATGTCACATAAGTACCACTTATATCAAACGACATATAAAATAAACATTCATTATAAGACATCCAAATGATATAACAAAATCCAATAAATAAAAATTGTTAACCAAAATCCTATAAATTAAATATTTTGAGTAGACAAAATTTTGTTTCTGCTTATCAATCTTATGAAAACAGATATCTTTCAAAAATGTTTAACATAATCTTAAGAATTTCATCCTAAAACTATCTTACTTAGAATATTCAATATTATTGGATATCTAAGTTACTTTTTATAAAATCTCAAGATATGTTAAAACATTAAGAATATGATTTGTAACTTTATTTAGCTAAGAGGCCTCTTAAACAACAACTGCAAGAGCTCTCGACTCTCAACAACAACTTGTGAACATCAACTAATATGAATTAAAAGATTGCTCAAACTCGGTTCTATATTTCTGTTCGCGTAGTTCATATATCTGTCCTATTTTATTGAATATAGAAAAAATTAATAGTTATTAGTACTCGTAGATATCTATCATGTTTCAACAAGTTTTTGTTAAATAACCCGAATTGTGCATTCCTGTATCAGTCGGCTGGTTCATTGAATGCTTGTTCGGACTTGTTGAGTACGATTGAGCGTCGAATGAGATAAACGAGTTTATGCATGTTGGTTTTATTCCTGTCGGTGCGTGCTGCTTAAGCATTCCTATATAAACAATGTAATATTTATTTTATTTTCATTTGTGGTCTCGCGCGCAATAGATGAGCAGTACTTACGCCTCCTCTACTCGCGAAGTTGAACGTATTTCTCAAAGCAAAACAATGTTGGAAGTAAAAAAGAAGAGACGGCAATACTCTGAGGAATATATTAAATTCGGATTTATTGAAAATCCCACAAACCGATCGTCGCCTTTGTTTCTTCTATGTCTAAAAACATTTTCGAATGAAGCAATGAAGCCTTCAAGGCTGCAAGATCATTTGAATAAAATGCATCCAGATAAGAAAGACAAGAATGTAGCATATTTTCAAGACCTAGAGAAGAAGCATAATACTCAGCCAAGTGTAGTAAAACTATTTTCGGCGGCTGCTAAGCAAGATAACGACGGACTTCGAGCTTCGTATCTCTTTGTTAATTGCTCAAAAAGGCATATAGGTTAGTTTTTTGATTTTGATATTTGGAATATTATTGAGGGCGGAAGAAGGAATTGCTTAGAATTATATTTTTTTTTGAAGATATAGTGCACACTTTTTAGAGATTTTTGAAATAATTTATTCGAATATTTAAATATTTTAAATATTTCAAATAAATATATAAATATATAAATATATAAATATATTAAATATTTCAAATAAATTATATTCTTTGAGAAGTCCTTTAAGTGTATTCATGTTTTTAAAAGGCAATTGGTGTTCTTAAAGGTAAGACCAGAAACAAAATTTTGTCTCCTTTAAATATTTATTTATTAATTTTAATTACTTTCGTATATCTGTTGGGTTATTTATTCCATTTGACATTATATATTAAGTTTTGATTATATACGTCTATTAAATGTAAGCGGTGCTTGTGTAGACATAAATTTATTTCTAAAAGTTTTTTGAATAAAAATTTTTTGGAAATTAAAATTGTAGAAGATAAACATACTTCAAATAAGATGAAAATATTTCAAAATTTTTCGTTTCTTAGTGATGCATGTTTCAGAAATAATTTTATTGAATATCCACGTTTATCATATTGTCAGCAGTACAGTTTGTTGATTATCACAGCCTACCACTTGACAACCTATTGAGCCTGCCAGGTGGTTCTTCGAATTGGAAACTCTTAAGTTCTCAAAATAAGAGAGATAGGGCAACATACACATATATATTCGTAATTAGGAGAGAAATAGCTAGGCAATAGTAAGAAAACATACAGAGTGATCTATTTGAAAAAATGAAGTTGCACTCGATATCTTGTCCACCTGGATATATTTCATTTTGTGGAATCATTTTGAAAAAATATAGTTGATTTCGAACAGCTCTTGTGAATAACTCTTTTTGTATCTCCATTCGTAATAAAGTTAAAGGGGGATCAAATTTTAGTGAAAAACCCGGTACAGTGTTCAGTTCACTTCGATACGAACGCCTTATGTTGATAGACACTACAATTGTGCAATTTCTGACTTGAATTACCCGTAGACCTTGAATGAATCTGAAACAACAATAAGTAAGTAATTTCTATCTTGAATGACCCCATCGATACTCTCAGATTGTACTTTCTATCTTGAAGCACGATTATGAATATTCCTAAAGTGAGAATGAACACGTTGTTACCATACGCGTTTCCAAGAGGCACTGGTTATTATCAAAAACGTGAGAGACTTTAGACGATAAGAGAAGAGAAGATAGTGTTATGTTTGGTTTTCAAGACTAAAATTACAATTTCAAGCCATCATAGAGTATTCACTCTTTCCTATGCGTAAAAGTGAACCAAATATTTTAATCATAACAATTGAAGGGTACGCAACCCATAATCCAAGTTAGAGTACCTATATTAAGGAACTTGGAGATTTGTAAGGGTATAGTTCACGTGATAATGTACATACAAAAAAAGTTCAAAGGTTCTACTTAAGGCACCATTTCAAACACAAGCATCAAAAAACTTTTCTAAGAATGTAAATATTTAAATTGTGAAATGAAATTTGTGTAGATTTCTCAATTCGTTTGATTTTCTTTTCCGTTTCCTTCAATTCTATCAATTTAGTGTCAAACAATCTTTAAATAAGAAAAGTAGCGACTTGATAAATTAGGAAACAGCTTTAATTATGGCACATTTCCTACTTGGAAGACATTAGTTGTACAAACAAGAATTGATAATGTTTTAGAAAAATATTTCAGGAAACATAAGAAATAATTACGCAGTTGAAAGCAAAAAATCCTGTTTCCTTTGTAGAAAACAAAGGCTTCGAAGATTTACTGTTCTGGGTAGTTTCAAATTATGGTGGTCTATCTAAAATATAATTTTGGACCAAATTTAATAATTGGATGAAATAGAAAAAAATAAATTGATTGTGAAGTTGAATGCTGTGAAATATGTTGCATTAACGACTATTGGACTGTTAGAGTATGAGGTTTAACGATTCCTACATAACCGTCACATGTCATTATATCAATAATAATTGACAACAAAATTCAGTCATTTCGACAACGGAAGTAATGGAACTCTCCCATTCTTTTCTCAATTCAGAAAATAAAATGAATTAACATTCGCGTCATACTTGAAAGAAGTTATTTAAATTAAAAAAAATTCAGAATTATTTCTGGAAACTTCTTATATCTATACAAACAGATAAAAGTCGGAAATGAAACAACTCAATATTGGAGACACTGGAAAGATGATTTGTGAAAATTCAATACCAATGTGTATTTCAAAACAGAAAATACAGAAACACATCCACATCTTTTCAAACGATAACCTACTATGGAACCAAAATTAACCAGAATTCTCAAATTACAACATATGTAAAGAGTTTTTTCCTGTAGATTATTTACTCTTTACAAAATAAATTAACATTCTGGCCGTACTTGATAGAAGTTATTTGAATAAATTTAAATTCAGAATTATTTCTGGAAACTCCTACAATATATTATATAATATATAATTTTCAGTATATACTGTAGCAGTTTTTTGAAATAATTCTGAATTAAATTTCAGTTGATTAACTTCTATCAAGTACAATCCAATGTTAATTTATTTTGTGAAGTGTGGATTAATTTCATATAGACTCAATAATGTACAGATAAAATTTTTCAATTGTGTAGAGCTTTTGAAGTACTGGTAATTTTTGTTTTCATAATAAGATATTGTTTAGAAACATTTTCTTCTGTTTCAGTGCTTTCTGATTCAGAGTACACTTTGAAAATTAATGTTTGCCGGTCATTTTTCTAGTGAGCACATTAAAGATGTTAACTCAATTCTCTTCCGTGTTAGATTTTTTTGGTAGGTCAAGGATTGAAACAAAATTATTTGCATCTCAATTCAGTACATATGAATAGTAAAAGAGGTTTTTTCCTAGACGTTATTAATAAAAATGATGTTTATTCCCGGAAACAAAAAATACATTTCAAGCCTACTCCGTGATACAAAAAATTCTCTGAAACCGAGGTTGGAAGCATACGAAATAGTTGAAGCGATATCGATGATATTTTCCTCAAAATTTCTAATGATCTATTTTCTTTATTGGATATATATATGCAGACCAAGTCCGTATGCTGCTGATCACAATTACATCAGCTTTTTTCTAATGCATCCAGAACTTAAGACAACATTTTCGTCACAGGAGACTTCAACTGCACCGACTTGAAGTGGCCAGTAACTCACTTACCCTTTGCATCTTCTTCACCGTTCTCTTTTGCTGAGCTCGTCCTCAACACTAATTTACAGTAGTTTGTAACAAACTCTAGATATCGAAGATGCCTAACGCCTTTCCTTCTTGATTTGATTTCCATATGCGACCCGTATTTCCAGAAGTCTCTATGACAAAGTTACCTACATTTTTGATCCAGAGCCGACTACAGCACACATCGTAAATTTTCTTATTTTGTTTCCAACTCTCTTCAAAATTCTAAGAGTTGGTCTCATATAGAAACAAGAAGGAGTTCTTCAAGCATGTAGGGTCATCTATGAATGCTCATGTTGGCATATCTCTTATCAGATGATTATAGTAATCTAACTTGTAGCCCCGAGGGGAAGGCTGACATCCTGAAGTTATTTTTCAATTCCTCTTCCTCTTAGCTACTTGTACCGAAACCCACCCTAAAATTTCTCCGGAAATTAAATATCGAAATTGACGAAGCTATTGTGGAACACCTTCTTTCTAAGTTGAATGTTTCATCTGCTCTGTTTGTGATGGGATCTCGGCATCTATTTTAAAATGCTGTTTCAGTTCATTTCTATTCTCCTAACTTTCAAGTTTCACAAGTCCCTTTCCTCCGGCTCATTTCCCCCACACTGGCTTTTCGCCTATGTAACCCTAATTTTCAAGAGGGGGGACATGCTTTCTTCTGATATCTACCGCCCTACAAGCTTGCTCTCCACTATATGGAAAGTGCTGGAGAGAATTATTAGCGAGCAACTCCTTGAATATTCTATTGCCTATGTACCGGACGAGCAGCATCCTTTTGCCTCTTGTCGCTCTACTGCAGCTTAACCCTTCTCCTGGATATCCGACTGGAGCAAAGCAACAGACATCGGTCAGCCTATGAAGCCTGTGAGTTCCACGTAGTCGTTTCTAATGAAATTGAAGCACCGGGCTGTTCGGAGTGGGCTACTCCACAGGAGGGAAGCTTTCTTATTAAACCGCTCATATCATTTAACCGTTTGATCTTCCGTATCAGTTGCAATTCACTATTTCTCTCTTCGGCGATAATGTCATATTATACAACAATCTAACATCAATTTATTCTGCAAAAGGACTTAAAACGAGCTGAGCAGCTCTAGCGATGCTGTGTTGCCTCCTGTCAACATAAGTAAGTGCTCTGTTCTCCACATGGAAAAACAACCCTCGGTTGCGTTACAGCACTGGTGATGAGTATCTGCTTCGTTTATCGACCTTCGTGTTACTGTTTCTGAGGATTTTAGTTGGCTACGCCATATGGAATATATCTCTGCCAAAAGCCAACTACTCAACTATATGTTCTATAAATTCGTCAGAGGCCGTGACGACCAAACATTCTTAACAATTTGCAAGGCCCTTATTACTTTGGAGTATGCTGGTTCAGTCTGGTGCTGATCAATAGGGTGCCAGATAGTCAACTCAATTCGCTAAAGCTCTCGTTGTCGCACGTACCAGCAGTGACTTTCTTTCATGGGATGACATCCTTCTGGGATAGACGTATGAGGAGGTTTCTCACTTATTCAGGTCCCACTTAACCAAGTTTCACTCTACTTATTATTTGTATACAGGGTGTCCCAACGAAAATTTGATCCCCCCCCCAGAACTTAGAAACCAAGAAATTTCGAAGATTTTAGAAAAACAGGTCAACTTCTGTTTTGAGGGGGACGAATTTCCATCAGGAGTTGGTTCCGAAAAAACCATAATAATAATTATCAGAAGGGTAACTCAAACAGAAACTCAATACATTCAAATACACCAGATCTGTAAGTAACATATCAGCCAGCTCTTTTCTATTAAGAAAAAAAAGAAGGTTGTTGCCCCTCTAATGTGGTTTTTTTCAGAACAATGTCGTCATATGAATTCTTTCTCCCTGAGACAGAACTTGAAAATTATTTTTGGATTCTTCAGAACTCTTAGATTCTTGAGTTTCGGTGGTTCAACTGACTGTTGAACATCACCTTTTGACGGTTAGTTCAAATTGCATTATTTCGTAAATAATTAAACGATTTTGAAAATTTTAAGTAAATAACTTTCAAATTAACCACCACTCGACATCTTTCTGACATGCAAAAAAACTCATGATGCAAATTCGTTCCCCTCATAACAGAAGTTGACCTGTTTTTTTTTTAATCTTCGAAAATTCTTCGTTTCTGAGTTCTGGAGGGGTCAAAGTTTTGTTGGGTCACCTTTTATATATATATATATATATATATATAAATGAAGTAAACGGCGAATAACTCGTGGATTTCATCCCAGTTTGTACTTAATACTTAAAAAACATCCTTTCCCCGAACTGTTCAATAGATATTTCAACAAATTGCATATGAAAATGAATGATGAACTTTTCAAAATATGATTAAAAAGGAATATGAAGTATGGTTACAAAAGCTAATTTGAATTTTGAATTGTAATACAGATGTAATCGGGATGTTTCACTGTCCCGATTCTGTTACTATAGGTCATACTCCTTATTAAAAAATTGCATACATTAAATGTTCCGGCGAAACCTGGTTTACGCCAAAAAACGTGCTACTGGGGTCTAAATTCTACTGTTCCTCAAAAGCGATATGTGAACACTTCTTAACAATTTCTACTTATTTAGAAATTCTTTCGTTCAATAAATGCGATTTTAGTCTCTCTACTGTAGATTTCTAATTGTGGCAATACGAGAATGTTTAAACGCACAAAATCCCAAACTTTGAATATGAAAACAGATTGTAGTTATCATTTCAATTGAAAAATAAATAAGAGACATTATTTTAAATTCCACAAAAATGTTTATAATACAACAATTGTTTCACCACGATGTGGCTTCTTCAGTTATATACATTCTACTGGCTGATGATGTCCAGCGTAGCCGAGTTTAAATACAGTGTTAGGTACGTGATAAAAGAATGGAAGAACAAGTCATTAAAACTTGAGGTGTTTTTGGAGTTTGCCGCTAAAAAATGCCACTAGGGAAAGATATTCAGTAATGGAGATTTGTCAACATCTGTTTGTTCATTCAAAAGGATTTCACGGGCAATGTACCTGTTGATTTCAAGAAATTCTAAACGTGTTAATCTAGAACTCTTGCTTTCGACGTGGATAATTTTATAGTTACTGTTGAAATTCTGTCTGAATTCTTTAAAATGATAAGCATATGTCGAATGTATGGAATCCTGTCTGGCCAATAAAAACTGAAATGCAATCGTTGTAAATCAACTTGTAGACACCAGATTTATTTGTTTTTTCATTTGTTCGATCCTTATTATTTTTATGTGAGTATTAAGGTTATGAATGGTTTTAAAAGCAACGTTGTAATTGAAACTATTTCTGAAATATTTAACAATATTTTCAGATAATCCATTAACATAAGATAACCAAAAGTATTTCTATGCATTGTCCTCTTTTATGCTTGGGTACACGAGATTTAATGCCTTTTTATTTTGTTTATTGGATACCATTCTGTCTATAAGAAAGGAGTTGTAACCTTTGTTTGAAGCTATTTGTTAAATATTATTTAATTCTTTCAAAAAGTTATTGAATTTGAGGGACATTCAAGAGTCTACGAATAAAACTATTGTAAGCTGACATCTTTTGGTTGATGGGGTGATTTGAAGTTTTATGTATTGTAATATATGTATGTGTCGGTTTCTGAAAAATACTGACATCATGTAAATTATCTAGTCTTATTATTGTGAGGTCAGGACAATTAATACTGTGCTTCTTTTCTTCTTCGAATGTGAATTTGAGTTTTGGATGGAGTTTATTAATAAAATTCGTGAAGATATGTAGTTGTCGGTCGGTGCCTTTGAAAAAACAAAAAATATCATCTACATATCTGTACCAATAAAGGAAGTATTTGCTTATCGGATTAAGGTGTATTTTGGGTTCTAAATCATCTATGAAAATTTCAGCTGAAATTGAACTGAGTGGATTTCCCATTATTATACCTTTGTTAAAAATATAGATTAATTGAAAATAGTTTTGTTCAATACATATTTCGAGGCAATTACTAATATCATTCATTTTGATAGGGTTGGTGTTATTTTTAATCAATAGTTTTTTTACAATTTCTATTGTAACCATTAGTAACCTAAGTAGTTACATAAAAACACTAAGGATCGACCAAATAAAAAAATATTGAAGTCTACAAGTTGACAATAGAAACAATACAAGTTGTATAAAAACTCTTGATCAAAAATAACACCAACCCCATCAAAATGGAAGATATTCTTAATTGCCTTTAAATATGTCTTGAACAAAACTACTCTCAAGTTAATGGAACAATCTTTATTTTTAACAAAGATATTTTTTGTTGTTTTAAAGGTACTGACCGACAACTACATATCTTCACGAATTTTATTAATAAACGCCATCCAAATATCAAATTTAGAAGGAGACTACATATCTTCACGAATTTTATTAATAAACGCCATCCAAATATCAAATTTAGGAGAATTTGATATTTGGATGGCGTTTATCAATAAAAATCGTGAGGATATGTAGTTGTCGGTTGGTGCCTTTAAAACAACAAAAAATATCATCTACATATCTATATCGATAAAAGAAGTATTTGCTTATCGGATTTAGATGCTTTTTTGATTTTAAATCATCCATGAAAATTTCAGTTAAAATTAAACTGAGTGGATTTCCCATTATTAAACCTTTTTTAGAAATAAAGATTGTTCCATTAACTTGAGAGTAGTTTTGTTCAAGACATATTTAGAGGCAATTAAAAATATCATCCATTTCAATGGGGTTGGTGATATTCTTAATCAATAGTTTTTATACAACTTGTATTATTTCTATTGTCAACTTGTAGACTCCAGATTTATTTTTTTTATTTGGTGGATCCTTCTGTTTTTATGTAACTATAATAAGCCACCTCTTTGTGGGAGGTGGTTGGATGGAAAACATTACTAGGTTGACTTATTTACGAATGAAGTGCGAACCAATCATAGTCGGGCGGTCCTAGGAAGGGTACGGCCTTCGCGAAAATGTCTTTGATGTTAATAAATTTTCTCTGTGATAATGAAAATGGTATTGAAACTCAATTATAGATTTCAAAAACTATAATGACAAAGTGTGTCAAACTACAATAACTTTTTCACTTCTAAATTCAATATTATTCAAATAAAGATGACACACTGAATAATTAAGAAGAGAGCGATGTTCCCTCAATAATTACGAACCTACTCCTTAATTTCTGACTCTACTTTAATTAAATAATTTCAACCTGAATAATATAACAAAATTTTCAGATACTTCTTTCCCCTAGACTCTAAGACCATAGATTCAAAACAAAACGGGGCACACGCGATTTTCTGCAAAAATGGAACAACCTATTCAACAGGAACAATAAACGATGAAAAGCGACTACCGGTACTCTTTAATTCCTTGGTCCCGGAACTTAGCACCATATTCAATTTCTCTAATTCTTCTGACTCAAATCTTAGACTTCCAAAAATAATTACTAATATCACTCAATATAATTATAATAATGCTAAATTCTGAGACCATTTCGAGCCTCGCACCACGAACTTTCTCGACGATCTTACTAGTTTTTCCGACTTGTCAAGACTCTCTAACAAACTCTTAATACCTCGTACGCGTCGGTTTTCTCCTCCCAAATTTCTGATCCGTTCACCCGTTCAAAACTTGCAACTTACCACTTTTCAAAATTTCAGCTCTTTGTGGAGCCACACTTGTTAATTTCGACGTCAGCGTGTTTCTTTGGAAATTTTCCGTTCCTAAACTCATCTGAAGAAATATGTTTACGTTTCGTACAATAAGCTCTTATGAACTTTGTAATGAGTAGTTTGTTATTATAATATATAGGTCAGAGTAAAATAATTTCCTTAAGAAGCCGCCGTTCGGGCGTGCCTCGAAAGCGAATTCCTAAGTTTACCATTAAGTGGTCTGGAGATTAGAATAAACAAATTTGCTTTTGTTCAATGAATGAATCCCTGTATCATTACAGCCCTTTCTTGAATTCTAAACCTTGTTAGTTTACCATATAATTACTAAGGTCATTAATGGTTGCAATACAAATTGTAAAAAAACTATTGATTAAATATAACACCAACCCCATAAAAATGAATGATATTACTAATTACCTCGAAATATGTATTGAACAAAACTATTTTCAATTGATCGGAACAATCTATATTTTTAACAAAGGTTTAATAATGGAAATCCACTCAGTTCAATTTTAGCTGAAATTTTCATAGATGATTTAGAATCCAAAAAACATCTGCATCCGATAAGCAAATACTTCCTTTATTGGTATAGATACGTAGATGATATTTTTAGTTGTTTCAAAGGCACTGACCGACAACTACATATCTTCACGAATTTTATTAGTAAACTCCATCCAAAAATCAAATTCACAATCGAAGAAGAAAAGAACCACAGTATTAATTTTCTTGACGTCATAATAAAAATACTAGATAATTTACATGATGTTATTATTTTTCAGAAACCCACACATACAGATATAACAATACATAAAAATTCAAATCACACCATTAACCACAAGATTTCAGCATATAATAATTTTATTCATAGACTATTCAATATCCCTCTGAATTCAGATAACTTTTCGAAAGAATTGAATATTATTTAACAGATAGCTTCAAACAACGGTTATAACCCCCTTCTTATAGACAGAATAGTATCCAATAAACAAAAGAACATGGAATTAAATCTCGTGTACCAATCCCAAAAGAGCACAATACACAAAAATAGTTTTCGTTATCTTATGTTAATGGATTATCTGAAAATATTGCTAAATATTTCAAAAATAGTTTTAATCACATATAAGCTTTTAAAACCAGTAACCTTAGTACTTACATAAAAAACAATGAGAATCGAACAAATGAAGAAAATAAATCTGGAGTCTAGAAGTTGACATACAAAGATTGCCCATTAGTATATTGGGCCAGACAGGTAGATCATTCAAGAAAAGAATCCAAGAACACCAGAGGATTCCGTACATTCGACGTATGCTAATCACCTTAAGGAATTCAAGCATAATTTCAACAATAAGTGTAAAATTACCCACTCCGAAAGCAAGAGTTCTAGATTAACACTTTTAGAATTTCTTGAAATGAACAGGTACAATGCCCGTAAAATACTTTTGAATGAACAAACACATGTTGACAAATCTCCATCGCTGAATATCTTTCCCTAATGGCATCTTTTAGCGGTAAACACCAAAAATATCTCAAGTTTTTATGAGTTGTTCTTCCATTATTTTGTCACCTACTTAACACTGTTTTTAAACAGTGGACACCATCAATCAGTAGAATGTAGATACCTGAAGAAGCCACATCGTAGCGAAACAATTGTTGTATCATAAATATTTTTGATTGAAATACTGTCCCTCCTATATTTTTTATTTGAAATTATAACTATTATCCAAGATTTAAAGTTTAAAAATAAAGAAAGTTTATGAATTTTTCTCGAAAAATATGGATTTTTTTGGTATCAGATTTCTTCGAATTTTCCTGTTTCCCGGAAAATTCGGAAACGAAAAAAGTTCATTTTAGGTTTTGGTTCTGGAACTTCCCAGCACCAAGTCGATTCTTCATCTATTAAAGCTTAGGTAACTATAATTTTAACCTTAAAAATACTCCTAAATATTCATCCCAGCTTTAATAAGAGATATCCCGTTATTTTCGACATTCATCATTATCTGTTAAAAGTGGCGTTGTTGTTGAAAGGTCTAGCTCGTAAACGGAGATTCCTCTCCGCTCAGGGTTCTCATCTTAGCAATTGAAGAAATGATCTCGCTAAGGTGACCGACCAGCCTTCATTTCATAGTCCAAAAATTAAATGCTCTGCGTAAAATGGCACAATGCCTAACGAGAACACAACTGATCTAACTCACACAAGTTTTAACTTTTGAGGGTTCTTCACAGAATATCTAAGAGTATCAGGATAAAATAACAAGAAATGTGTGTGAAAACGTAAGCGAGTTAATACACTCACCTCACATTATTACTTAAAGATAACAATCATATGAATTTTTTGGGATTTTTTAAAAAACGAAATTTTCGATGGAAATCTTTCTGGAGCTCATATTTAGCTTTTGTCCATTCAGTTGTTCCTTTAAAAAAATATTTGACAAACGAAAAGACAGTCGCACATATTTAAATTTCACCATATATTCTTTATCTATAATCGTTTCAGATAATGTTCTAGTGGAAAGTCATTAAAAATATAGACGAAATGATAATATCGATTCAGATTGACATACACAGAAATATACAAACAAACAAGTACATACAAGTTAAATGAAACACACACACACACACACACACACACACACACACACACACACACAACACACATATATATATATATATATATATATATATATATATATATATATATATATATATATATGTGTGTGTGTGTGTTTGATTTAACTAAAGTGTACAATGGATTTCTATCAAGTAAAGGCGCGCTCGATACGAAGTTACAAGAGTACTTGTTTGCATATTTCTGTTTCATTTAACTAAAGTGTACAATGGATTTCTATCAAGTAAGAAGTAAGAAATCCATATATATATATATATATATATATATATATATATATATATATATATATATATATATATATATATGGATTTCTATTTATTATCTTGGGTTGCTCACATGACGTGTTTCGTTAATACAGTTAACTTCTACAGATGCTTACAATCAACTGTTGTTTGTAAGCTTTTTCAGAAAATTCTCAATTTTTATTTACAGTGACCCGAGTTTAGTTCTGTTGCAGCATTTTCAAACTGAATAAGTACAAGTTATGTTTCTGGGTTCCTTATTATGCTTTAGAGATATTTATTTTTTTGACAACCTCGAGAAACTTTTGACAATCTCAATTGATTCCAAGATGTCAAGTTTTTTTCGTGAACCTCATTAGTAAATTAAAGAACTTGTAAAATTCCCCACTTCTCCAAATTCTCAGGAAAATAATATTTCCTAAAATACAAACAATACACTAGATTGAAAATGTAGTAACACTACATAACTCGGGTGACTGAACACCTCTACAATGAAAAATATGATGGTAGGCAAAGTATGTTTCCTTTTGATATTAGAAACGAACTAATCACTAAGTAACTAACTTCACCATCCAATATTTAAAAATTTTAACATTTATTTCCAGCTTACGAGTTATGGTTCAAACAGATAATTTATGAATTGGATTCAATCAGAAGCCTGTTCACTATGAGCTCGTTAGAGGAAACCCAAACCTTGGAAATCCTTAAGAGATTACAAAGGGTAGTGTTGATATTGAAGGTGATATGAAATTCCATAGCTTGCTCGAATTTCCAGTTGTACTAATCCATTTCATTCATTAGGTTTTGGTGGATCAAGTTATGATTTTAGAGACCATGACACCATTAGATTTCATGGAATTCAGGGGATATTTGAGACCAGCTTCGGGTTTCCAGAGCCTGCAGTTCAGATTACTCGAAAACAAACTCGGAGTTAGGAAAGAACACAGAGTTAAATACAATCAGGACTATAATACAGTGTTTGGAAATGATGAAGTGAGTAAAAGTCTACCGAAACTAACATTGAAAAGAGTATAAGAGCTCCGACACGGCTTCAGATTATTGTCATCGCTTCCACACTATTGGCAGTGCCGGATTAGCCACGTAGCAAGAGTAGCAAATGCTACGGGCCCCGCGAATTGGAGGGCCCCGCGCTCAAATAGGTATTTCGTAATTACACCACTTCAACAGCAAGACATATGTAGAAAATGTTTTGTTTACAAAACTACTACCAAACTACAAGTAATTTGATTTTTTTCTTAACGAAATAAACGAAAAAAGACAAATAGTCGGTATTTTGTATGTGTAAGAAAAGGAAAGCGAGTATTTGTCCGCTCGGTTGGTGCCATTGGCGGGCGAACCGAGCCGACCCGAACTGCGCGCATGGCTATTTCCGCCTCACCTCTAGGTGAAATTGTACCACATTTTTTAAATTGAGCGCTAGCCACACACAAGTTATGTGTTGTACTACTTGCACTGCATTAAACACAAGTTGGCAACACTGCAAAACTATTTGGGGAATTCCCTGATATTGTCATCGATCGAGCTAGTCGTAACTCGAACAAATAAATTAGGATTCTATTGACTATCAAACAATAAGAAATTGATATACACTTTCCTTTGACTCAATATAAAAAAACTAATAAAAGCACTTTAAATGTGAACTATTTGTGAGAAAAGTTGTCTTGACATTGCTTCGAGTACTGTTTTCGTGATTGACGTAGCGCTGTGTGCAATTCATTCAATTATCTTTTTTAAAACACAATAGAAGAGTTTTTGTATGTGCAAGTGCAAATGCAAAAATATCAACGAGAACAACGAGATTCACTTAAGGTAAGATATTTTACTAGGTAGGTATGTTTTTTTTATTAAATCGCATTTGACATGTTGATTTTTTTAATACAAGACGTTTTTTTGTTAGATTGATTTCGGCAACGCTAGTTGTCCTACAAAAAGACGGACGTCGGCGATCGCTCTTACTGTATAAACACACTACGCCGAAATTAGGCGACCGAATGTCACGCCGACATTGCTATTTCATTCAAATAGCATTCAAATAGCATGCTATTTCATTCTAATAGTGACATTCGGTCGCGTAATTTCGGCGTAGTGTGTTTATAAAGTTATACTTGAATCAATCAATGAAAGTTGGTAAAAGGTCATGACATGACTTATCATTAGTAGAAAGTAGTAAAGTAGTTTATGCTTCCTCGCAATAATTATAGGATCAATGTTGTAAAATAAAGAAATATCACAATGAAAGTGATAAAAACTAGAAAAAATATTTAAAAATTATTATACCAAATTTACGCATTTTAAAAAACAATTAATTTAAAAATATATATTTCTCTAACCGTAGGTAACATGAACAGCAGATCTAGAGATACTGGTCGGCACTACGCTTCTGGAAGTGCTAAGCGTAAAGCAAAAGATGAAAAGAAAAAAAAGAACGAAGCTGTTATATCAAAAACACGTAAGCTGGCCGAGTATTTTAATGTTCAGAGTGATGTTGCTGAATCTATAGAAAGTAAATCAGAAAATACAGATGTTGCATCTCATTGTACATATTATGATAGTGGTCATAGTGGTACTACTAACGTTTCTGATGAAGCTACATTTTCTATAAGTTATACTGTAGTTGAAGAGACAGCAATTCCTCTTAATTTAGGTATATCATGTTCTAGCCAAAGAGAAGTTATAAGCACAGCCAGTCCTCTCGATCTAGATTCGTCGTGTTCTAATCAAAAAGTTAACTCTAATGTCACTACAGTTTCAGTCCAAAAACAAAACGAAAGTAAAATATACTCCAACGATATTGGGGAATGGCCGAGCAACTTTGATAGAGATTATTGGATTGAAAAAGGAAGCAGCGAACTGCAAAATATGAATGGGGATTTTTTGTCTTCAAAGAAAATTTATGAAAACGAAAATAAACCACGATTCTGCCATAAGTCATTTTTCACCTATAAACATAAACTAACGAATAAAACTCACGTCAGAGACTGGTTGTGTTATTCGGAAACCAAAGGACGACTTTTCTGTTTTGTTTGTAAAATTACGAATTCAGATAGTTCCCCACGGTTTACGAAAGACGGATTAAATGACTGGAAGAATGCGCACAATTTGTTGACAAGACATGAAGAAAGCACTCCGCATAGACAAGCCATAATTTCTCTGTTAAACCTCAAAAACAAGAATACGCGTGTTGATTCTCAACTTGTGAGCAAAATTGAGACCGAGCAAAAGTATTGGAGGCTACTCTTAAAACGAATCATTGCAGTAATGAAGTTTTTAGCAGAACGAGGTCTTGCGTTTCGGTGTAGTAACGAAATTATTGGTTCACCATTATTATTATTCATCTAATTGCATCAAGTATACTGGATCAAATTATTTGCGAAATTAAGAGATGCAAATACTACTCAGTTTCATTGGATTCTACTCCAGATATATCGCATGTAGACCAACTGACTCTGACAGTACGCTATGTTCTGCCATCTGGACCAGTGGAAAGATATGTTAAGTTCTTGGACATGGAAGGTCATACTGCTGAACAACTCGCTCAAAGTTTACTAGATTTCTTGAGTGAGAGTGGCATTGATATCAAAGATTGTCGTGGGCAAAGCTACGATAATGCCAGCAAAATGAGTGGGAAATACACCGGTTTACAGGCCCGAATTAAGGAAATAAATAAGTAGGCAGAATACATTCCCTGCCTTGCACATTCATTAAATTTGGTTACTAAGTGCGCTGAAGACTGCTGTACAGAAGCATTACTTTTCTTCGATTTCATTGAAAACCTCTATACATTTTTTTCCGCTTCTACCTACCGATGGGGTCGTCTTACGAATACACTTAAAGATTCCGCTTCGAAAATTCCGATTTTGAAACGGTTATCAGACACTAGGTGGTCAGCCCGAGCTGATTTTACGAAGGCACTTTTATGTGGTTTTACCACTATTAAGCAAGTATTGGAAGACATTTTCGATAACGTGGATCAGAAAGCGGAGTGCCGTAATAAAGCTTATGGACTAGTTTCAACGATGAATAAGTTAGAAACGGGAATAATGACAATTACTTGGAACGGAATCCTAGAACGCATGCAAGCGACAAGTGCTTCGCTACAATCGTCTGATCAAGACCTTAATGAATCATTATATGGCTACGTCCAAGCAATGCGATCCACATTTTCAGATATTGAGGCAAGAGCCAAAGATTTGACTAACTGTGAAGAATACCAGCAACAGACATCACGACGAATCAAGCGAAATACAAAGTACGACCATTTTAGCGGCTCTAATACACTCGACGACTTTGTTGAAAATCAAACACCTGGACAACGTTTCGAATTTGAGGTGTTTATTGTCATAATTGATAACGTACTGTCTGCTATAACTAAACGTATGAAAGCATATCATAAAATTACTAGTGTTTTTGAAGTATTTCGACAGATAAAATCTCTTACAACACAAGAGATTTTGGAAAAATCGTCAAGGATGGTCAGTGCTTACGAAGATGATTTGGAGAACAGCCTAGGCGGCGAATTAGTGCAGTTCGCAGAGCTGCTGAAAACAGATGTGGCTACTGTAATTGACAGCAAGAAACGGGAGCCTCTGGAACTGCAATTTTATAAACTTTTATTAAATAATTCTTTAGAATCGTGTTTCCCAAATTTAGAAATTGCCTTGCGTATTTACTTATCTCTCATGATCACTAACTGCAGTGGCGAACGTTCTTTTTCAACGTTGAAACGAATTAAAAATTAATTAGGGAACACTATGGGCCAAGAACGTCTTAATCATCTCACGTTGTTGAGTATAGAGCATGACTTGCTTAAAGAAGTCGATATTGAAAGTGTAATCGCTAAATTTGCCCATAATAAATCCAGAAAAGTTTATTTGTAACAGTTTTGTTTTATTTAATACCCTTTTGAGAACCGATAGCAAACCATGGGCCCCTTGACAGAATTTGCTACAGGCCCCGCGCTGGCTTAATCCGGCACTGACTATTGGTTAGACCAGCTCCACTGTTGTGACATACGTATTAGCAGTTAAGGTTCCAGAATAATTAGAATTTTTTTTTTAAATTTGTGTATGTATCAATATTAAAATCCATTAATACACTTTTCAACCTTCGCAAAAAAACGGAAGATATGTTTCTTTCAGTCTTGTTTCATTCTTTTCTGATTTTTTTACAGAATGCTAAAGAGTTGATCGGAAATTCAGAACAGGAGCCTGCATTGTCAGATTTAGTGCAGAGATGGTTAGAGAGGACACCAGGCTTAGAATTGGAAGGTTTTAACTTCTGGGGGAAATATAGAGAAGCAGTGGAACGTTTGCTGAAAACAGACAGGGATGCAGCTGAGGTAAAAGATCTGACATTAGGAAGAAATGCATATACAGGCTGAGCCTTTTATTTTAAAATATATTCCTCTCATCAAATAAAACACTGTCTTTATTTATCGTTTTTTCCATATTGGCGTCGAGTGGAAAGATACAGGATGTTGAAATAGAGGAAAATACTTTTTCTTTTGTAGTTTTGACGTGGCTATTACGAATGAAATTAATTTTGTTGTAAAGTTCTTTATAACTATAACACATATTGTCCAGTTCAAATTTTTACTCTTTCTGTTGGTTTCTTAGTTCATAAAACTATAACAAATTAGCATGAAGGAAGCTGATAAAGATTATCTTGAGTCGTTATTAGAATCTACACTAACTTAGAAAAAATAAATTAAAATTAATTGTTTTCCATAAAGCATACCGTTTTTGAGATACTCAACATTGAATGTCAGCCGATAAAAATTCGAGAAATTGAACAATTTTTGTGGATCCGCTCCTGAGCCTGAATCAGAGATTAGAGAATCAATGCCTTGAATCAAACTATTCCGACGCAGATGCACGCTTCTATTTCTTGTGAAAGATAGAAGTAATTATTTTCGAGTACCATATGCCAAAGCCTGTTTGACAATGACGCATAAAAATTTCCAGAGAATTCATAAAGTTTAAGTAATATGTTCACAGAATTTTCAAAATGTGAATGGGTAATGATGAAACTATATATGTACTACTCTGTCAAGAAAGTACCGGGAATTTTCAATTAAAACAACATTTTTACATTTAATCGTCAAAATTTATTGGGTCGCCTTCAAAATAGGCTCCATTTGCTCCAATACATCTATGCCAACGGCACTTCCAATTATCGAAACATTTTTTATAGGCGCTTTCCGGGATGGACTTTAGCTCTCGCGCCGAATTTTGTTTTATGGCTTCAATCGACTCAAAACGGGTGCCACGAAGGGGCAATTTTAGTTTTGGGAAGAGGAAAAAGTCGCAGGGAGCCAAATCCGGCGAATACGGTGGTTGCTGAAGCACGTTTGTTGAGTTTTTGGCGAGAAAGTCAGTCACAATCGTAGCTCGGTGAGAAGGCGCGTTATCGTCATGCAAAATCCATGAGTTGTTCGCCCACAAATTTGGCCGCTTCTTACGGATACGCTCACGCAAACGTTTCATAACGCCTAGGTAATACTCCTTGTTTACCGTCTGACCCTATGGAACGAATTCGTAGTGCACCACGCCACGGATATCGAAGAAAACAAAGAGCATCACCTTCATTTTCGAGCGGCTTTGGCGTGGTTTTTTCGGTTTCGGCTCATTTTTTGCCACCCATTCCGATGATTGCTGGCTTGTTTGCATATCGTACTCGTAGACCCAGGTATCATTACCAGTTATAATGCGTTCCATGAATGTAGAATCGGAATTACAGCGATCCAGCATGTCTGAAGCAACCTGTTCGCGATGACGTTTTTGAAGAAAATTCAGGTCTTTCGGTACGAGTCGTGCGGCCACCTTTCTCATGCCCAAAATATCAATCAAAATAGTACGTGCGGACTCGTGGGATATCTTAAGATCATGTGCTATCTCTCTCAAGCTGGTACGACGGTTTTCCAGCACCCTTTCCTTAATTTTATCGACGTTATCTTCGATCGAAGCCGTCGATGGGCGACCACTTCACGACCGTCCTTGAAGGCTCTGTACCACTGATATGCACGAGTTTTCGATAGAGCATTATCACCAAAGGCCTTTTGCAACATTTTCAATGCATCGGCAACGAAAATTCATTTGCAACACAAAACTTTAAACAAATTCTTTGCTCAACGTAATCACCCATAGTAAAAATCGGCACGCACTCTGACATCGACTGACTTAATCAGCTGTTGCAACCACACTAGTTGACAGATCCTGCTTAAGCTTGGCATAGTTATTAAGGACAGTGATACCAACCTAGGAAAAAAATTTTTTACCTGCCTCATTGCCCCGCCAGATTTAAATCGATAATTCCCGGTACTTTCTTGACAGAATGTATAATATTTTGTAGAAACAATTTTATATTTAATGAAAATCATGTGGAAATTAGGTGTTTTAATAGTCAAGAATAGTGAAATATTTTCTTTAGAAAGCACCAAGTCATAAGAATTGATTAGGTAAATAAGTTTTCTCTGAAAACTTTCATTGAATTTGAAGTATCAGATGATATAGCTGAGTTATCCAGATTAAAATGTTAATGAAGTACAGAAGAGTATGAGCATATTGAATATCGAGATTTTTGAATGCTTATGAAAAATTTGGAAAACTGGAAACGACAAAGTGTTTTATTTGATGAGAGTAATTTATGGTTAAAATTAATATACAACTCAAGGACTCACCCTGTAAAGTGAATTCCGAGTAGAATTCAGAGAACGGATAAAAAAAAATAAATTAATAAATTGTTTAATTTTCCTTATCATTCAACAAAATTCATCTGATTTGTACATTTGTGCTCAACTGATTTACTTTCTTTACCATTTTGTATGAATCAGGGAGTTTTTACCTGTAGAACATTCCCGTAATGATTGAACCAATAGAGTAATTCAGTTCCTATGGGAATATAAATTTCCAGCTTAGTGTAAGAAATTATTGTAGAGATATTGAAAAAATGTTCGGATTTGCTTTTCATAGTACACATCACGCAAAATATGCCCAAAACTGGTGAATCATTATTCTACATGAAGTTTTCAATTTCAACTTTCAAGGATATTCACTTTTTGAGATATTGAAAAACACAATTTTAACTGAGCAGGTTTCCATAGGCAATGGATGCATTCAACAAGTCACATACTTGATGCTCCAACTAGGATATAAAACTCTGTTAAGATCACGTTTCTATGTTGTTTCTTTAAAAAATTATCGTCCTCGAATAGTCGGCTGAACGGAAAGAAATTAAAATGAACACAATTTTATTTTCCGTAGCTCAGACTTAGTCACTAGTCACTTCATACCATTATCTTCTCAATTTTAAAGTTATAGATAATTAGTACGAGCAAAAAATGAAATCAATTACCACGGTTTCGAGTTTTCCACCTCTCAAAGTAGCATTGGAAATTCTTTTTATTAATATGTATAAGTATTGTTTTCTCTATTTTTAATAAAAATAATGAAAATCAGTATTGAATTTTAGGCAGAACAAAACGAAAGGATACGCAACTATAAGCTCAAAGAATTGAAACAACGTCAAGAAATATACGAATCAATTTTCGATCCAACTGTTCACGAAGCATTAATCAAAAGAGGAGAAAGAAGGTTCTCTCATATGGCTCTGCAAGGTGCCATAATGATCACGTTTTATAGAGATGAACCTAGATTCAGTCAACCACATCAGATTTTAACCTTACTTATGGATATAGATTCACTCATAACGAAATGGAGATGTAAGAGCCTTTTGATACCTACATAACATATCGAATAATTCTATCGGGCTTTCAACAAGATGTTTCATTTTGAATTTTGAAGTGTCACAATAAAACTGGCAGGCATATGGCATTTGACAAATTATGAGGTTATGAAAAATAGAACGGTAAACGCGAGCAAAATTCAATGAAATAGTACAAATTCACTGAAGAAATGGAAAAAATTTTACGAATATTTGAAGTTCGTAGGGATTTTAGGCATTATAAAGTGGCCTTTCGTTCTGCTATAGCGGAATCAATCAATAAGTTAGAAAATCTCCCACAAGTCCGATCATGTTTCTTGAAAATTTTACCGCTATAGCTGGCAGCGTGAATTGCGTTATCAAACTGATGTCAACTGATTCCTTAAGAGTTTAATTTAAAACAATTCACAAACTTTTTATGTTTTACAATTAATTCAGAATCCGGATATGTGTATAATGTTTCACCTAGTGCCAACCGCATATCCATGCATGTTTCTGTAAAACTGTAATTGATTCCATGACTACGGACAACGTCTATTTTCAGCAAAAAAGCGCAGCATGCCACACGGCCAATAGAACGATGTTATTTCGGTATAAAAAATTTCCTGGACGCTCAATTTTCTCGGACTGGAAACGTAATTTGGCGGTCGGAATCGCGAGATTTTCAACTATAACGGTGGGTTACACAAAACTTTAGTCATCGGATCGAGCCGTTGATCAAAGGCATGTATCTAGTTCAATATTCCCAAAATGCTGATAACAGATCTAGTCACTGTAACACTATAACAGATTAACCTCCGTTGATCATCGGTCAAGTGCAAAATTGGGTTCCACAATATATTCTGTGCTTTAATCTAACCTAGAATCGCTGCTAAATTTGCCGATTTTGGTAAATCAAGATCGTATTCTGCGTTAAATAATTGAAATGATGTGTATTGTTTACCTTTTTCAATTGATATAATAATATGTTTAATGCTTTTCGAAATCAATTCTTTGTCATCATCAGAAGAAGATTTAAGTGAAATTCCAACATCCCGAATTATTAGAGACAGAAGTGATAATCTTGATTTCAAAATACGTTTTCGTTCCAACAAAAATGTCTTAAGGGAGTTGAAGTTCTGAAGTGAATGGGGTTCTTATGGGGAAGCTTTTATCTCTTAATTCGAAGGTGGTGTTTCTTTGCGAATTTGCGCACCTAAACTCATCTGATAGGCGTGGTGCGCAAGTCTGCCTATGACACCAGTGACCTTGTTCCACGTTAGAACGCTTCTACTCTGTTCTATTTGAACCTGGCGAGGACGGTGTGTTGGGTATTATCTGAAGCCGGTGGCGTCTTCTATATGCTACGACGGGAAGCTGCAGCAGATCAGAGCAGAATTCTAGTCAAGGAACGGGCACGCCCCAGAATCATTACATAAAATTGGACCAGGAATTTAACAACGGAATAAAAAGAATAAATCAACCGATGCCAGATTACAATTAATATTTGTCTTACGATTGTATGCAAATGGTCGTTTTCAAATGACGAAGATCATATCAACATTGCAGAATCATCAGTATGCGGAATTGTTAACAGGGTATCAGTTGATATTGGTAGTTTGAAACTTACTTTGATTTTGCACACACACAAGTAATACTAATAACGTAGTTCGTAGTAGTATAGTATGATAAGCATATAAAAAATAACAACCCGTCTAAATTCTAATCCTACATTAGCAGCGCTACTACAGAAATATATACATTTTCATTTTTTTCCTTTCAATGGTGCAGCGGTCATATTTTAGAAAGTGCGACGTAATCAGATCGTTTTCTCGGATCAACTGATCCACGTGATCAACTACCTGAACTTTTTTTGTGAAATTCATCATAAGAGTTCTCGTTCAGATATACTTAAATGAACTGATTGTCGAAACTTAAGGATATTGAATTACTTTGCGTTTTTTTTCGGGAAAATCAAATTTCCTGTTAAAATATTATTGTAGTTTTTCAGATTAGAGTAATAAGATTTCCAAGAAATGAATGTATTCACAATAATAAAAGTACAATATTTGCAAAAGTATAAAATTTTACGAGAAACTGAAATTCTGAAAAGTTTCAAAATTTATACCTGTATTTACCCTCAAGACAAAGTAAGACCACTACATGTATCAAAAACTTTATATATATATATATATATATATATAAAGACGAAACGTCTTTTTAATATTCATAGTACTTTTTGATTTTAATTGTGGAATCCAAAATCCTAAGAAAGACCAAGTTTACTATATATATATATATATATATATATATATATATATATATATATATATATATATATATAAATAGTAAACTTGGTCTTTCTTAGGATTTTGGATTCCACAATTAAAATCAAAAAGTACTATGAATATTAAAAAGACGTTTCGTCCTCGGTTGAGGACATTCTCAATTTTATTAGTATACAAATTAAAATTCTCTCATTGTCATGTGACCATTGTGAAAAAAGATATTACAATCATAAAAATATATAAAATAGGACTAAGAGGTGACGTACCTAAGCAGAAAATTAGTATTTTTTAGTAGCTCAATATTCAAATATTCAGAAAGAATCTACCTTCCACTGTTATGCAGCATCGTCTACGTATTGGTTCACAATAATTCTCGAATGACGCGGTCTGCCGTGAGATATCAGGTGTTTTCAATATTTTCGTTGGATATCTCCTTATGTATTTCAAAGGAAAACATCAGTGGTTATAGAGGATGGTCGCGAACATAACGATTGGTGATGGAATATTTTTAAAAAAATGTTAGGTCTTGTATCTAAATTTAGAATTTTTCTCTATAGAATGGTGTGATATATCTGGTAAAGGTTTCTTATATCGGTTCTGTCGTTCATGGCGTTTTTTTTGATAATCTTGTTCAATAAATCAATAGGGTAGTTGTTGTTAAATAAAATTCTCCTAACTCTATTCACTGTGTCTGTTCTCAAAGATGGGCTGGTTAGGGCAATTGCACGGTCTATTATGCCAGTTATGACACTTTGTTTTTGGCTAAAAAGATGTTCGGATGAAAAGTTCAAATATCTTCCTGACCAGGTTGTTTTCGTGTACCATTGTGCGAGTATGATATTATTATTTCTAATAGGGGTTAAATCTAGGAAGTTTATTCCGTTATTTTCTTCTTTTTCTATTGTGAATTGAATTTTATAATGAAAAACATTAAACGCACTTAAGATTTCATCCGTCTTGCTTTTGGGGTACAGCCATGATGCAATCGTCTACATATCTCTTGTAGAAGAGTAATTCGATGTTCAATTTCTCAATGATAAGTTCCTCTACCATTTCCATCACTAGTTGTGCAACAGGGCTTGAGATTGGCGACCCCATGGCACATCCATCTATTTGTTCGTAAAAATTACTTTCATATTGAAAATAATTTGTTGATAACGTTAGTTCGACCGCATTGACGAATTCTTTATAGGGTAAAGAGGTGTGTTCGCTTAGTTCACTCCATTTCTTGCTTAACGCTTGCCCTACAAATTGGTTGGGGTTGTTGGTATATAGGGAGACTACATCTATGGAAATGAACACATAATTATCAGGTATAGTGACTGTGTTTATGAATTCTTTGAATGAAAAGCTGTCCTTAATATAATGTTCGTTTTTTCCTATTATTTTAGATATACTGTTGGCAAGACGCTTAGATAGATTGTAGAATGGAGACTGAACACAAGAAACAATTGGTCTCAATGGGGTATTTTCCTTATGGAGCTTTGGTAAACTATAAATTTTAAGGGATGTAGCATTATTTATTTTCAACAGTTTCTCCGCCCTAGTCGACATTAAATTTTTTTCACGCCATTTTTTTATTAGTTTGTTGTTTTGTATCTGGTATTTATTGGTTGGATCTTGCTTAAGTTTTTTGTAGACATTGTCAGCCCGCAAGAGATGCAACATTTTTTCCTCGTAATCAACCTTATTCATGATAAAAGTTTTATTACTTTTATCTGGCTTTAGAATGACAAGTTGTGGATCAGCTTTAAGAAATGTTTTAGTTTTGTTGATGTTTTTCAATATTACTTTTTGGGCATTGTTAATATGCACAAATACTTGAAAAACTCAAGCACAGCACTTAACAAACATTTTAACAGATGACCACAACCCAGACTTCCAAAATACGAAGATCCTTGCTTTTGAAACTAATAACAATAAAAGAAGCATAAAGGAAATGATTTATAAAAAAAAACAAAAACGCCATGAATGACAGAACAGATATAAGAAACCTTAGCCAGGTATATCACACCATCCTATAGAGAAAAATTCTAAATGTAGATACAAGACCTAACATTTTTTTTTTAAATATTCCATCACCAATCGTTATGTTCGCGACCACTTCTATAACCACTGATGTTTTGCTTTGAAATACATACAAAGATATCCAACGAAAATATTGAAAACACCTGATATCTTACGGCAGACCGCGTCATTTGAGAATTATTTTGAACCAATACGTAGACGATGCTGCATAATAATGGAAGGTAGATTGTTTCTGAATATTGATTTACTAAATAATACTGATTTTCTGCTTGGGTACGTCACCTCTTGGTCCTATTTTATAGGTTCTTATGATTGTAATATCTTTTTTCAGAATGGTCACATGACACTGCTAGAATTTTTTAAATTTGTATACTAATAAAATTGAGAATGTCCTCAACCGAGGACGAAACGTCTTTTTAATATTCGTAGTACTTTTTGATTTTATTTGTGGAATCCAAAATTCTAAGAAAGATCAAGTTTACTTCAAATAACAGGATTCAAGAAATTCTAAGTTGTATATGTATATCTTTCTCGATTGGTTGCCAAAGTTGTGCTAAAGATCTCGTAGCTGTTGAAGTGTTTCGGGCTGTAATCTGTGAGCATCAAAGGTTCTTTGTTATTAGTTTCAAGTGAGCTTGATTTAGGACAGAGAATATTGGAGGTAATGCTAGATCTGGAATACCCTGGTTTGCTTTAGCAGTAATCACCTGGTGGGATCTGAGTAGCAGTGCGCTTCCAGAAAAATGAAATATTTGCCAATAGCTGCGTGAAAATGTGGGACTACTCCGTTGATGACTTCATAAATATATGTCTGAGTCATCATGGAAGTACTAATAAGTCAGTTCTGTCATCGAAATAAACTCTAGCCCAAACCATAATGGTGCTTCCTCCAAAAAGGAAGGACTTCTTGAACAGGGCGTCGGTTCCTTTCTATGAGTAGACATACCCACAACCGTACTCATCGACTATCAGAAAAAAAATAAAAAGGGAAATTTTTTAATATCTTAAATATCAAACAGATTAATTCTGTTATACCTCGCTACAAACTTTAATTTTATGGAATTTCTTAAAAATTTGAAATTAAATTAAATAAATGCCTAGAAACGCTATTGATTTTTAAGTGTAAATATAGAATTAACACTTGTTACACCGAATCAAAACGAGATAAAAGGATCCAGAATATATAGAATATTGATCGAACTTATCCAACAAACATTTAGTAGAGGATTTAGTAGAGAAATGTTTCATACCCGTATAAAACGGCTATATCTGGAAGACAAACGACTTTATCTGGACTCGTCAGTGAAGAGACTTTACGCCATTCATCTCACCAGTGTGCCCGCTCCAATGTCTCTAATCTTTGACGCTTGTGTTCGCGAGTGAGTGGAACTTCTTAACAAGCTTCTCGATGTTAGATTGACTTCATGAAGACTCTGCTTAGAGAAACGACATACCTGTGGCATCTCGAAGACGTTGACTTGTCATTTTGCAAGTGCTGATACACTATTGTCTCACCAGAAAGAAAGAGGTGAAAAACGGTCTTCTATTGGCCTGGTATACCTCTTGTGGTTCTGTGACAAACAGTTCCAGTGAAAAAATACTGAGCCAGTAAGCGTCATATCACATTTTGGCTAACATTAAAGAAATTGATCCCTTGCACTTATGCTCGACCAGCCTAAATCAGCCCAAGAGCTCTGTTTGCATCGACCTCGAATTAAACTTGTCCTGGCATAATGGAAATTAGATGTTTAATTGCGTAGAATCGTTAAATTTTGTCGAAAATGAAATACAACTGAAAAAAAAACATTAAAATGTGCAGTTCTGACACACATGGACGAAAAATAATTGAACTTGATAAAAACTTTCTTTACGATGAATTAGAAGGCGTTTCTATAATCACTATAGGTTTATGTAATTAAAAAGAAACATTGAGAGTATACGGAAAATGTGCATCCTCGGAAAACATCAATATTCTCAACTTTCGATGATCAGTTTATATCATATATGCCAGTGCTCTAACAACGTTTTAACCATTGAAAGACAATATGAAAATTTTGATTTCAAATATAAAAATAGAACTACTCTGCAATACATCCTACGTATTATAATTTTTTCAACTTTGAATACTCTAATTGAAATAACTGAGAAAAACTATTTTACTATTTTAGTAGAAATGCGGTAATCCCAAATTTCCTACTACATTCCAAAATTTAAAGGAATTAATAGAAAATAAGGAAAACTGATATAAAATAAAACACATACATTTAAATTAAATACATTATGTAGATGTTCAAAAAAATATTTCTGTCCGTATATTTGAAATGTGATATTAACCTTTATAAAAAATATACTCATTAAATACATTATTTTTGAACATAAGAGATGTTTCAAAAAACGAAAACAATTATGCAAAAACATTATGAACATTTTCACCGCCAAGGAAAATATTTAACAGATATCATGTTCCATTATTAACCCGACAGTTTGTAGTTTAAATCGGGATGACAAAACACTGCGTTTATCTTCCACTCTGAAATGAAAATTCTTTTTGATAGACTGTTTCTACAAAATGTCCCAGAAGTCGACGTCAGGTAAGTGATATTAGTTATGAGAAAAACATAAAAGAATGTGAGTGACATTTTTTTTCACAGCCAAGGCAAATATTTAACAGATATCGAGTTCCATTATTAACCCGACAGTTTCTAGTTTAAATTGGGATGAAAAACACTGCGTTTATCTTTCACTCTGAAATGAAACTTCTTTATGATAGACCGTTTATACAAAATGTCCCAGAAGTCGACGTCAAGCAGGTGATATTAGTTAAAAGAAAAACATAAAAGAATCTGAGTGACATTTCAGAAGAATAGACATTAAAAAAAATTAGGAAGCTTATCATGCAATTTTGAATTATGCTTTTGCGAATTGTTGCCCAATATTTTAAACCAACTGCCCCAACTTGACAGAAAATGTTACTTTTGACTTAAGTATTCAAAATTTATATTTCGCTCAATTTTAACTTCCTGCACTGAGGAGAAAATACTACCCCAACTTGACAAGTAATTTTGAAAGTGGCGTATTTGATAAAGATCTCAAAATGTTATAACACTTGCTAGTATTTCAGCAAATTTCTTGAATATATTTTTTTGAGACATCCAGTTTCGAACAAATTTTTCTTGATCACTAGAAGGAAATAAAAATAAGATAAAACAATATTTTTTAAATGTCCCTAATTTCAAGAAGACGTAACTCATAGTTTTTCCTCATAATTTTTTTATAACTATTATGATTTGGCCTATTACACGGTTCCGGCTTGACGTCCTTTCCTGGGACATTCTGTTTTATTAATACTTATAGTATAGATATCAAGAAATATTTAATTTTAGATAATCATGTCCTTATGGTACAGAGAATGATTGGATCAACACAATTGGGAACAGGTGGTTCCTCAGGATATCAATATCTGAGATCTACATTGAGGTAGGTTAAGTTGCTCGAAAGTTGAATACTTTTTCACACCGACCTTCTTCCATTCAATTTGAAAACTGCCTATTCTATACAAAAATGATATTTTAGTTCACACGGGAGATTTTATGTGAATCTTTTTTAATTATACACGTGGAAATGATTTGCACTGAACTCAACGATGAAATTTCTTTTCAGCCAGTTTTCTGAGGAAAATTTGATACAAACAAATTTAAACCACTTGCTAGTCATCAAGAGCTTAAGTACTCTCGTACATTCATATCAATGATTTGTATATCATAGACAGTAGTCCGAAAATCCTCTGAATTTTCCTACTGGTCGAAAAATAGAAAAAATAATAGTTTTGATACATATTTAATGATATTTGAATTTGGTTGCCTTTATCCACATTCATAGATAATAGATGTATGTAATGAGATTTACACTGTTGCTTCCAGCAGACTGACAGAATTGGGAAATCATTTTTTTATTTAATATTATTTAATGTCTAGTTATCTTGAGACTTGCAAGAAACGAAATTTTTGTTACCACCTTCCTGCACTGTTTCTAGTAAATAGTAGGCATGTTCGGTATTGAAGATATCCAAATAAAATTTTTGAAAGACAACAATTCTGGGCTCATCAGTCATTAAGTATCAATTTTTTCCACCACATATCCTACCATCAGTAAGTTACTAGTAAAAAAATATTTTGCCAGATCATGGGAACTATCAGCTAGTTTTTTCTTATGTACTTCCTGAGAATATTTTATTTTCGGTATTGATGTTGAATAATCACAATATCTTTTTCAGTGATCGCTACAAAGTTTTTGTCGACCTTTTCAATCTGTCCACTTTCTTGATCCCGAGGACATATATTCCCCCACTAACCAATGATATGAGAAGCAAGTTATGTCTTGTATGGGGTGGAGTAAGTACTTTAACGAATGGAGAGTCATAAAAATTCCTCAAATTGAAGTTTTTGATTAGCCAAATTGTGAAATTGCTATAATATTTAAATTTTGTGAATTATTACGAATAAACTATGATGAAAGTGATTCATATATTTTCTGAAATCATAAAAGTGAAAAAATGTATGAACCAAATTATTTTAATGCTAGTGAAAAATTATGTGCTAAAATTCGCACAAGATAAATGAACATGATTAAGAATTCATTCTTCTAAATCCAGACAAAAAGACGTCACTTGACACAATAACAAGAAATTGAAGGTGAGATATATATATATATATATATATATATATATATATATATATATATATTTATAAATAAAATAAATAAAGCCTAAGTTGCAATAAATAGACGTAATTTGAATTTATATATCTAGTTTGAACTTATGAAGAAAAGTGTTGAAAAAATTTCTTACTATCATGAATTATATATCAACTTTAGTGAAATTATTGGCAAAGAATAAGCTAAATTGAATCTAACTTGCCAGAATTATGTAAATAGGACAAAATTGATCAAAATTCAATTAATCAGGGAAAACATAGTGTCTACGTCAGATATTCTGAAATTATTAATGTAAGAGAATTTTTGATTGTCTCGGTCTTTACTTGACGGAAATTCATCTTCAGTTTAAATACTCACTTGATGAAGTCATGGTATGACGAAACAATTGTCGTGTAAATCAATAAAATAGTGGAAGTTAACATTTGTTTTTCTTATATTAATGTAAGAGATATCCTTCAAGATGGTTAGGCATCAATAGAATTGAAATAGCATCTAAGCTAGAGAAATTTAATCAATATCATGAGTAATATTCAGTAATTATTCAGTAAAAAGCACTAGAAGTTAAATTATGTAAATTTTTTGACATTTGGAAAACTCTTTGTATGAAAATAAGTACTTAAACTCAACCAATTTTCATAAAACTAGCACCAAATTATTCACAGAAAAATAGATTAATTATTTAGAGCAATTCCAAACAGAGAAATAGTGTAAATTTTGTAAAATTAGCGAAAGCATCATTTTTCAATAATTTTGACAGAAGCTAGTAGGCTTTGAAATTCAATTTTTCGAGAAAACTATAAAAGACCATACAGTCGAAATGAGGATCAGTATGAAAAATTCAATAGCAGAGTTCACGTCATTATGTCCCAAGGTAGAACATTTCTCTCTTTAAGAATCCAGTTCAAAAATCTAAAAAAGAAATTAACAGTATTATTGTGAATGGAAATGTCATAAAAAATACGCGTTACCAGAGTGTTATGAATGAAAAAAACCTGTGCGATAGAAATCAAGTATAAAACAAATTGGATGTTAAGAAGAAATCAACTACATTGGCTGTGTTCTTTGAACATTCCAGAAATATCATTCTATAATCAAACACATTTCTGAAACGGAGAAAGGACATTAAAAGGAACCAAGAAAAATCGATGCCCAAACTTACCAAAGGTAGAATTAAGTTTATTCTTGTAAAACTTGCCAATTCAAATGAAAACATTTTTTGTTTACGTTAGTATTAGCATAAATAGAACTAGTGTAGTCGATTGATCAATTTTAATCGATTGATTAATATTTTTATCGATTGATCAATTTTTTTTGGTAGATCAAATGAATCGGTAGGTCAGATGAACCGGTAGGTAAGATTCATCGGTAGGTCTAACGCAACAGTAGGTCTAACGTGCCAGTAGGTAAAACAAATAGGTAGTTCTAATGTATCGGTAGGTCTCATTAATATATAGTTTATAGAGTTGAATAATTCAAAAGTTTGGGTATTCCTCAAAAATGCATACGATAATTTTGGAATCAGCCTGTATAAAAATTTCAAAAAATTCAATATTCTTGATCGAAACATCCGAAAGATGTCACCTCGTATATCTAATCTCAAAAAATCCAATTCTATTCATTGATACACCGGAGTGACGCCCAGTATATAGAATTGAATAATTCAAAAGAATCGGTATTCCTCAAAAATGCATACGATAATTTTGGAATCACCCTGTATAAAAATTTCAAAAAATTCAATATTCTTGATCGAAACATCCGAAAGATATCACCTCGTATATCTAATCTCAAAAAAGCCAATTTTATTCATTGATACACCGGAGTGACGCCCAGTATATAGAATTGAATAATTCAAAAGAATCGGTATTCCTCAAAAATGCATACGATAATTTTGGAATCACCCTGTATAAAAATTTCAAAAAATTCAATATTCTTGATCGAAACATCCGAAAGATATCACCTCGTATATCTAATCTCAAAAAATCCAATTTTATTCATTGATACACCGGAGTAACGCCCAGTATATAGAATTCAATAATTCAAATGAATCGGTATTCCTCAAAAATGCATACGATAATTTTGGAATCGCCCTTTATAAAAATTTCAAAAAATTCAATATTCTTGATCGAAACATCCGAAAGATATCATCTCGTATATCTAATCTCAAAAAATCCAATTTTATTCATTGATACACCGGAGTGACGCCCAGTATATAGAATTGAATAATTCAAAAGAATCGGTATTCCTCAAAAATGCATACGATAATTTTGGAATCACCCTGTATAAAAATTTCAAAAAATTCAATATTCTTGATCGAAACATCCGAAAGATATCACCTCGTATATCTAATCTCAAAAAATCCAATTTTATTCATTGATACACCGGAGTAACGCCCAGTATATAGAATTCAATAATTCAAATGAATCGGTATTCCTCAAAAATGCATACGATAACTTTGGAATCACCCTTTATAAAAATTTCAAAAAATTCAATATTCTTGATCGAAACATCCGAAAGATATCATCTCGTATATCTAATCTCAAAAAATCCAATTTTATTCATTGATACACCGGAGTGACGCCCAGTATATAGAATTGAATAATTCAAAAGAATCGGTATTCCTCAAAAATGCATACGATAATTTTGGAATCACCCTGTATAAAAATTCCAAAAAATTCATTATTCTTGATCGAAAAATCCGAAAGATATCACCCCGTATACCTATTTTCATAAAATCCAATTTTATTCATTGAAACACCGAAGTATATTGAGTTGTATAATTCTAAAGATTCGGTATTCCCCAAAATAAGTCAGCTCTTTGGCAAGGTAGTAATTTACAATTGAAACAATTGGAAATTTTTGATGGAAATGATTCATAATAAAGCAGATTGTTCAAATATAACAGTATCCATTTAAACTTTCACTCAATAAGTATCTCTGAAGACAGGTATAGACGATTTTTGTTAGGAACCAATGATTCTCTGCCTTATATAATCAAGACTCTGATCCTAGACTTCTATTTCATAAATACTGAACTTAGAAATTATAATTTAAATGAACACATTCAAATGGCAAAACCCAATATGATATCAATAGGTATTTCATATTGCCTTTTGGTATTTGAAACTTTAGTTATACTTCAAATAACTTAGATTCGATATATATTTTAAAATTAACTTATTAAAATTCAAATTGAATCCTCCCTAATAAATCAAATCAAATTAATAATATTCAAATTTCAATAATTCAACAACAAAATTATAAACTTAAGAGCTAGCTGGCAACACACAAAACATTCACTTAGATACATGGGTGATCTAACTATTATTCAGTCTGAAATCATATATTAAATTAAAATTCCATGATAATTCAATCCATTCAAATGTAAAGATTTGTAATTAATTCTTGACAAATAATTAATAATATAATTAATAATAATTAAAAATTATTTAAATAAATCCCTATCAGTACCTTCTCTAATAAGTAATCCAAAGATTTAAAATTGTTGAAGAAAATACACTATTGAACAAAAGCTGTTGATTGTACGTCAGTAATTTATATTTTCCTAAAAATTAATTTCCTTGATAAAAATCATGAGTTGTTTGAGTTCCAATTATGTGGAACTTGACAAATTCAGAGAATTTTAAGATATGAATTTTTGGCTAATATTACAATTATCTGAAATGGTCTTTTGGGAAAAAGTTCCACTCGTATCAAGTAATTTCAAATTTGTTCAGACAAACTTATTGTGCGAAATTGTCAAAAATTGTTTATTCGATTGCAACGTCATCATCGTCCACAAAGTGTAACAACACTTTGTGGATAAATATCAGAAACATCTGATATTTATTTTCGATGAAACTGTTGTGAAAGTGTCATCCAATCTATGCATCTTGAATCTATGATAGATCCAATTTAGTCGACACATTATCCCAGAAATGTCATGTGGCAGAAAGGTTTCTTATCCTATAAGTCCTCCAAGACCCAAAAAAGTGCAAGGAGTAATCCTAGAAGACGATATTTACGAATTAATCGAAGATACAAAAAGTGGAAAACTGAAACCAGTCACCAAATATACCTGGCAGAATGAAAATCAAATGAAAGTACAAATGATTGATTTTGGAGCTACCGTTATAGCCATGGAAGTTTCCGACAAAAGGGGAAATGTAGATGATGTAGTTCTTGGTTTCCCTAACTTCGACCAATATCTGTCTAAACCTTCCTATTATGTAGGATCAACAATTGGAAGAGTTGCTAACCGAATTGCCAATTCTTCTCTGACCATTAGAGGAAAAACATTCAGATTAGAATCAAACATACCTCCTCATCAAATGAACGGGGGAAATACAGGCTTCGATAGAGCACTTTGGAGTTCGAGGATGGAGGAAAAGCGAGTTGTAATGAGTCATCATTCGCCTGATAACGATGAAGGATATCCTGGTGATGTTATAGTCAATGCCTTCTTTGAACTCACCAACGATAACGAGTTCATAATGGAGTACAGAGCTTACACCACAAAACCAACTTGGGTTAATTTAACGAATCATATTTATTTCAATTTGGCAGGACACGACACAGGTGCAGAAGAACTGTATAACCACAGTGTTAGCATAAATGCGGAACAAATTTCAGAGGTGAATCGGATCATGATTCCAACAGGGTACAGAATTCCAATTGATAAATCTCCTTTCGACTTAAGGGTACCTAGAGTACTGAGAGAAGTTTTTGCGAATAACTCTGATATGGTGGGATTCGATCACAATTACTGCATTACTAAAGGCGAATACCAACAGGATACGTTTGTCGCCAGAGTTCATCATGCTCAAAGTGGAAGGATTTTAGAGTTGTACTCAAATCAGCCGACTGTTCAGTTTTATACTGGTAATCATCTTTTATTTTATTGCTATAAACAAGATACTCTACTAACTCACCTATCTATTTTCTCTCTGGTATATGATTTTTAGTAGGGCATGCATTTTCTAAGCATTTTGCTAATAAAAATTGTACCTTTATTTTATCGTACCCAAAATAATTCACTCTCTGAATTATATTCATATTCATTATATTCATGTCTCTATACTATCAAGATATATAATATTAAACAAATTAAAGCAAAACTGCCGAAACAACATATCGTTGAGAGATATACAACCAGATCAAGCCAGTTGCATCCTCTAATCACCCTTGCAGAATTGGAAGTCACAGCTTTACATATCTAAGTATGAATTATCAGATAATCTATATGTTATTCGAGAGCATGACAAATGCAGGAGAACTTATTTGTATCAGGAGAGTTTATGATGCTCTAGTAGCTAAACATAATAAAAATGGCATTGAACTCTACTCAGTTCACAAGGCTATACGAAAACAATTTTCTCTGCAATCGGAGAAATTAACTTCTGGCAGCATAGGAATAGAAATAGAAGGCAATAGCAATAGAAAGGCGCATCACATTTTCAATATAACCACTTTGCATTGCTAGTTGTCTCAACTGTACTCGCTTCACAAGGCATTAGAGCTTGTCGCTAGGGGCGCTTGCCTTGACTAGGACCCTAGTTTCATCCCGGTGAAATGGAGGGTTAAGTCTTGGTGCCTGACGCAATGCCATTCGCGCTAGTCATTGGGGCCGTGTGGCGGGAGGGTGGATGCTCACGGGTGGTACTTGTACTACATGGCCACCCAATTGGTGTTGGATTCAAGGGGGCAGTAGTTGGCAGTCCGCATGCTGGACTAGGAAGGTATTCCGTTTATCTGTTCCCAGACACTCGTGTTCGGGATACCCTCATGAAATGTCTCAGGGTTTAGCGGGACTTGACGGTTCGACCGGTCGCGTCCTGAACCTGGATCGATTGTGAGGCGTTTCTGGGTTTGTGAATCTCGACGAAATGGCTACTCCGTTGATGCTTGACGCCAGGATCAATAGAAAGACTTCACAAGGGTTCGTGGGTCTTGAAGTTCAGGCCAGATAGGTGGTGCTCGTACCAGGATCAATTGAGGCGTTAATCTTGAGATTATCTTAGTTCATGAAACTGCGTTCGGATGGATGGATAATAAGCCCTTCGACGTGTGAGTTGCGTCCCAAACAACTCGGGTACTGACCATGCAGGGCCAGTAAAGGTTGGATAGTGCTTTGCTGCTACCAGTCAGACGGGTGTAGGTTTTCGAACTGAAGCCCAAACTGGAAGTCGTTGGGTTCATCTCTTCGGAGAGGTTCTCACCACGCGCGATGATAAGGCGTAACCCTTATTACAGTTTCTGCCCCTTGGGGCAGACTGTGGAGACTGCTAACTAGTCACTTGGTGAAAGAGCTACGCTCACATGCCAATACACTAACTGGTAGAATTCACATCTCAAATGGACTTACTACTGTACATAGAAAAATTTGATAAAGACAAATCGAAAGCAACAAAAAAATGTAAAGTTGCTATGATTACATACATATCATTAATGAAACTTGTTCTTTCGAATATTTCTGATAAGAGTGAAAATTTAAGTCGGCTACTTTAAGGACTTGGGAAGGTTCCTAACATTCTTTAAAGTAGATAAGTGCAACAGATACTCTGAATTTTACATGAATTATTTCTGTACATGTAGAAATGGTTGAGATAAGAAATAATTTCTAATTCATCACAAAGTATTCCACAAAGCAAAGGGTGCCATTAAGGGATATGTATGTTTGTAGAATTTCAACTTATTCATCTGTTTCACCAATTGTGAGTCAACATCCTGTGTTACTTTATTTGACTGAATTTTTTTGTTAAAACACCCTATATGGGTGTTCAAAATAAACAAACTCGCGTGAAAAATAACACTTAATACATACCAGCATAGACTTCTGAATCCCTTATCAATTATGTCGTATTCTTCATTGAAAGTGTCGAAGGAGCGATTCTTTCCACAAGGATGATTAGAAGCTGCAACGTGCATGACCTTATTTTGTTCCAAACAGAAGTTCATTCCTCTAGGTTTTCTTGCTGGATGCAAGAAAATAACGATTGTGTCGTTGCTATGAAGATTTATCGTTGGGGTACCCATTGTAATCTCTGTAATCATAATCTTTTTCATTTATAATCAGCAATATATTGTATCGTTAAGCCATATTAATTTATTATCCAGCTTTGGAAAAAGAAAGATAAATGTTTTTTTCACCTTCTAATTGGAATTAATTCACTGGTCAATTTGCTGCGTCAATAGAATACTATTTTTGGTTGAACAGTGAAGTTCCTCATACCTTATATTATTAGGTACCTATTATTATTCTTTAGATAACTGAATAATGGATTTTTGCTCTAATACATTTTGTATGATAAACAAAATAACTTGTGAAAAATTGATGGTATGGGTGTCATACTTTTTATTTGCTGGATTCTAAATAGTCAGGGGAATAAAAACAAAACAACGTTCAAACTTCCGATGAATTTCCGGTAAGCTGAATATTTATATATTTCACTGAGGAATATACTATAAATAGGGTTCATTATTATGATAAAGGATGAGGTCACTGTTTTATTGCTAGGCACTGAATTTTGTTTGATATATAAAGTAACTAGCTGACCCGGCCACGCGTTGCTGTGGCTAAAGTTTTTGTTATATTACATTATAGTAAACAATCTAAGAGGAACAATAAGAGAACATCAGTCACGGAGAAATGTAGCTTATATGACACGTTCGTAGATTTACCATAGCAGCGCCATCTATTGATTACTTACTCAACCCAGTCGAAAGGTATCGACATCTGTTAGAATCATTTGGAGTTAACAGATAATTGTGACTGTCAATTAATAACAGACAAATAATTAGCAATAAATTAAAATTGCGACTATAATTTGAGATTTAAACTATCCTATCTCTCAAGTTGGATCGAACTGCACATGGTGTGCGAATTTTATTATAATCGGTTAAGTGGTTTAGGAGTCCATTGAGGACAAACATTGTGACACGAGATTTATATATATTAAGATAAGATAACAATTAGGACCGTTGTTTTTATTTAATTCAATAATTTTTCGGTTTTAAAAGCAGGATGGATCATATGGACATCGAAAACACAGGATGTTTAATTTCCACTCATATGAATCACGTCATGAGCTGTACATTCTTTATTAAATCTCGCATAATATACAGCCTTTCTGCGTCCAAATATTTATTACCCTGAGTGTTGTGTTACATGTGATCATTTTCTTCTCCGTTTCTTAACCATTCGATACTAACATGCTTTTGTGTTTTATACAGCGAATAAATTTCCAAATATCCCAGAATTCCACAAGGGGGATCCTAAAAGGTTAGATATACTGATTGGAAAAAGTCAGAAAAATTATAACAAACATGGTGGTTTCTGCTTGAGTCCTCAGTTTTTTCCTGACGCCATCAATCATCAAGATAAGGTGCCATATTTTATTTTGAACCCTGGTGATATTTATTATAACACTAACCGATTTAAATTTTTGATACAAAAATAAATATTTCTTTCTAAAATAAAACAAATTGAATAACATGGATTGTAATTGCTAAATTTTGCATATTAACAAGAAGATGGAGAGACAATTGAAATTTAGATTACATATTAACATTAGTTTTCTATAATAATTCTTTAAATAATATAATGAAAAAGCCAAATGTTTCTTCAATTGTCCACTTCATTTGAATTTTACTTCTATCAAGTATTGACTCACATTCAAATTAATTAAAATATGAAAGTTGAAGTAGAATAACAAAGTAAGCACACATTGATTTTTTTGTTTGTTATGAAAGAACTCACGAAACTGTGAGAATTTTAGTTTCGTCTGCGTATTGTATAATCCACCTCTTTGTGGGAGATGGTTGGATGGTAAATATTACTAGATTGACTTATATACGAATGGGGTGCGAACCAATTCTAGTCGAGCAGTCCTAGGAAGGGTACGGCTTTCGCGAAAATTGAAGGTCTTTGATGTTAATAAATTTTCTCTGTGATAATGAAAATGGTAATGAAACTCAATTACGGATTTTAAGAAGTATAATGATAGTGTGCCAAAATACAACAGTTTTATCAATCCTAAACTCAATAAAATTCAAATGAAGATGACACACTGAATAATTAAATAGAGGGCGATGCGGATCCCTCAAGCACTACGAATCATTTATATAATTCTTGATTCTGTTTAAACTCCTCAAACAATAATTACGAAGAGAAATGTCAACCCACTTCTTAATTTCTGACTCTACTTCAATTAGACAATTCCAATCTGAATAATATACCAACATTTTTAGATACCTCTTACCCTCAGACTCCAAGACCATAGATTCAAAACACAACTGGGCACACGCGATTTTCTACAAGAAACGACCTATTTAACACGAACAATAAACGATAAAGAATAACTACCGGTACTCTTAATTCCTTAGCACCATATTCAATTTCTCTAATTCTTTCGACTCAATTCTTAAGCTTCAAACAAAAAATCACTACTATCACTCAATATAATTATAATAATTCTAAATTCTGAGACCAATTCGAGCCACGCACCATGATCTTTTCTCGACGATCTTACTAGTTTTTCCAACGTATCAAGATTCCCTGAACAAACTCTCATTTGGCCTTTTAATACCTCGCACGTGTGGATTTTCTCCGTGGGTTTTTTGATCCTTTCGCCCGCTCAAAATTGCAACTTAGCATTTCTCAAAATTTCAGTTCTTTGTCGAGCCACACGTATTAATTTCGACGTCGACGTTTTTCTCTGGAAATTTCCGTTCCTAAACTCATCTGAAGGAATATGTGTACGTTTCGTACGATCAGCTCTATTGAACTTTTTAATGTGTAGTTTGTTATTATAATATATAGACCAGAGTAAAATAATTTCCTTTCTTGAAGCCACCGTACGTACATGCCTCGAAAGCAAATTCCTAAGTTTAACATTAAGTGGTCTGGAGATTAGAATAAACAAATTGATTCTGGAGAATTGAACCTCGCGTTGAATTTGCTTTTGTCCAATGAATTAATCCCTGTATCCTTACAGCCCTTTAATGAATTCTAAACCTTGTTGGTTTACCACAGTATGAATTCTCACTCCATAATAAAAGACATGTCCAAGCATCGTCGAAGTTTCCAGTTTTAGTTAATTTTACTTCACCTCGTATTTTACGCCACGTGTTCGAATCAAGTCCAGGGTAATTTGCATTTGTTCATTGGTTTAAAAAATTTTGAATGTCGTAAATTATGGATTGTGAATATTCTGTTTATAGACAGTAAAGTTCGTACATAAGATAATAGCAAGAGCATTTTCAGTGTTCACGTGACCGTTGATAATGTTTCATTTGGATTCTGATTATGACTTTATAGAGGCCATTTTCAGAACTTCCTGCAACTACAACAAATATGGAGGATTCAAATGATACGGAATTTGGACATAAGAGTATACCTACATGCACAGTAGAAACATATAGTGGCTGAGGATGATACTGAAAAATGAGAATTATAAATCTCAAAATTATATATATATATATATATATATATATATATATATATATATATATATATATATATATATATGCATCTTCTGTTGGCTTCGGCAAATCTTCAAAAGGTGGGGTTTGCCACAGGTCTGTCTGCTCATTTAATGGTTTTATTGTCGGTACGTGATTTTTGTATTTGTGGATTTCTATGGATTCCAGGACGCCTAGTTTTTTCCTTTCGCTTCCACGTGCAATATTTCGAGATATGATCGGTTACGAAAAAATGTTTCGCAAAATTGGGGTCATATTTCCAGTTCCTAAAGGCGGATTGATGTTCTTTGTACCTTTTGTGGAAATATCTTCCGGTTTGTTCTATATATATGCTACTGCACTGCTGAAAACTCAATTTATAGATTCCGTAATTATTCAGCCGGTTGTTTTTGTCTTTTGCATTAAAAAAGAGGTTGAAAATTTCATGTGAGTGCGTGAAAGCTGTTAATATGTTAATTTTTGACAAAATCAGAGCTATTTTTTGTGAGACTGGTCTAAAATCTACTAATTTTTTGAATTTCTTGTCTATTTTGTCTGATATGGAAAAAAGGTATATTTACTTAAAAATTAGTCGTTTTTATTTTTTATTTATGAGAGAATTTATGACTTTTGTTTCGAAATTATTATTTGTGGCTATTTGTTTGATTGTATTCAGTACCTCTGTTAATGTAATATTATTTAGAGGAATTGAAAATGCTTCTCGTTTCATTACAATTAAAATGAACTATCATAAAGTAATGGACTCCCCATCCAATATTCAAAATTATTTTTGAATATCAAAACAAATTGAAATATGTTTATCTTCTACAATTTTAATTTCCAAAAGAATTTTTTATTCAAAAACTTTTAGAATTAAATTAATGTCTAAAACAAGCACCGCTTACATTTAATAGACGTATATAATCAAAACTCAATATACAATGTCAAATAAAATAAATAACCCAGTAGATATACGAAAGTAATTAAAATTAATAAATAAATATTCAAACGAGACAAAATTTTGTTTCTGGTCTTATCTTAAGAAATACTACTTGCCTTATAAAAACATGAACACACTTGAAGGACTTCCCAAAGAATATAATTTATTTGAAATATTTAATACATTTAAATATTCGAACAAATTATTTCAAAGCGGTGCTTGTTTTAGACATTAATTTAATTCTAAAAGTTTTTGAATAAAAAATTCTTTTGGAAATTAAAATTGTAGAAGATAAACATATTTCAATTTGTTTTGATATTCAAATTTTGTTATATTTCTTCTATCAAGTAAAAAGCCTTTCTATTTTATTTTATATATAATATATAATTATATTTTGGCTTCAATAAATTTCTTTATACGGTGTCAATGGATTTAGGTAAACCTTAAAATAACTCACTTTGTTCTTTGATTTTGTTAGAACATAGATCAATCTTGAATATATAGTTGATCTGTAGTTCGAAGCTTAAGTCTTTTAACACGTGAGTGATGTAGGTTATGTTTTTGATTTTGATATTTGGATTATTAAAAACGGCTGATGAAGGGATTATCTAGAATTATATTTGTTTTTTGAAAATATAGTGCACATTTTTTAGAGTTTTTTGAAATAATTTGTTCGAATATTTAAATGTATTAAATATTTCAAATAAATTATATTCTTTGGGAAGTCCTTCAAGTGTGTTCATGTTTTTATAAGGCAAGTAGTATTTCTTAAGATAAGACCAGAAACAAAATTTTGTCTCGTTTGAATATTTATTTATTAATTTTAATTACTTTCGTATATCTACTGGGTTATTTATTTCATTTGACATTGTATATTGAGTTTTGATTATATACGTCTATTAAATGTAAGCGGTGCTTGTTTTAGACATTAATTTAATTCTAAAAGTTTTTGAATAAAAAATTCTTTTGGAAATTAAAATTGTAGAAGATAAACATATTTCAATTTGTTTTGATATTCAAATTTTGTTATATTTCTTCTATCAAGTAAAAAGCCTTTCTATTTTATTTTATATATAATATATAATTATATTTTGGCTTCAATAAATTTCTTTATACGGTGTCAATGGATTTAGGTAAACCTTAAAATAACTCACTTTGTTCTTTGATTTTGTTAGAACATAGATCAATCTTGAATATATAGTTGATCTGTAGTTCGAAGCTTAAGTCTTTTAACACGTGAGTGATGTAGGTTATGTTTTTGATTTTGATATTTGGATTATTAAAAACGGCTGATGAAGGGATTATCTAGAATTATATTTGTTTTTTGAAAATATAGTGCACATTTTTTAGAGTTTTTTGAAATAATTTGTTCGAATATTTAAATGTATTAAATATTTCAAATAAATTATATTCTTTGGGAAGTCCTTCAAGTGTGTTCATGTTTTTATAAGGCAAGTAGTATTTCTTAAGATAAGACCAGAAACAAAATTTTGTCTCGTTTGAATATTTATTTATTAATTTTAATTACTTTCGTATATCTACTGGGTTATTTATTTCATTTGACATTGTATATTGAGTTTTGATTATATACGTCTATTAAATGTAAGCGGTGCTTGTTTTAGACATTAATTTAATTCTAAAAGTTTTTGAATAAAAAATTCTTTTGGAAATTAAAATTGTAGATGATAAACATATTTCAATTTGTTTTGATATTCAAATTTTGTTATATTTCTTCTATCAAGTAAAAAGCCTTTCTATTTTATTTCAAAATTATTTAACAAATAACACTTGTAAATTAACAAAAAAGAGTTACTCGACAATCTAAAGCATTTTTAAGAGTTGTAAATTAATGTTGAATGTAATGTTAATGTTGAAAGCGATTCATTGCCTTTCGTTTTGTAATATTTTTGAATCTGTGTTATAATGTTATGTTTTACCAAAATTCGGACAAACGACCGATTGTTATCAATTTCTTTTCGAATTCGACGGAAAAGTACTAAAAATATCTTTCAACAGACATCAATATATTTTTTAAGCGTCATTGAAATTATGAATCATTATGAAAATGTTATGTCGTAGCATTGGGAACAAGTACAGCATTGTCATGAAACCCAAAAAAGGATTCAATCCCCTTATTTGCTTTATAAAACACAAAATGGTTTCATTTCCTGTTGTGCAGATTAAAAAAAAAATTGTAGTTGAACTCGAAAGAATTAAGTGCTATTCTTTCATGATTCACCAGATTCTATCCATGTCAAACAAACCACTTTTGTATTCAGATGTATTTCTCTCAAAGTTTCACAATAAGAAATACACGAATGATTATATGAGTTTTCTGACTGTAACGAAAAAATAGGAACTGATATTGCAAATCTGATCAAAGGAGTCCTTGAAAATATGACATTCCTTTGTATGATTGTGGAAAAGGCCAGGGATTTGACAATGGTACAATATGAGTAGCAAGTACATATAAGGGTGTACAAGCTCTCATTTCGAAATGTAATCCTCTAGCTTATTGTCTCACTCTGTAGATGTCGCAGTATAAACTTATGTGGAGTATGTGCTTGCAATAAAGCAGTGTTTTCTTCAGATGTGCTCAACATATGTACAATTTATTCAACTGAAAACAGAAAAGATGGGAGATTTCAGAAGGAAAAGTAGGATCGTCACTTCATTCATTATCAGACATGAGGTGGGGTTCTCGAGTAGAATGCATCAAGCCAATAGCTGCACACATAGACGTGACAGTAGAAGCAAAATCAAAGGCTTAACTAAAGGGTGGCAGGACTGGCAAAATGCCACGGGCCCCCGACCCTACAGGGGCCCCCGGTCCGAAAGGCAGCATCTCCGAGGAAAGCTGAGATTTTGATCAATATTTAGTATCAATTATAAATTTTACAGAATCAGATAGGTACTCAACAACTGAAGTTGCACTTCACTAAAGACAGTAGACGATATCATATAAATTATTAACAAACATAACAAGCCAGGGATGTTCATCAATTTTAGAAAGTATAATGAGGTCCGCAAGTCGATCATAAATCATTCCGCTAAGTTCCATCCCATATGCCGAAGCGAAAAAAATTCCACAACGCCAATATATGTTATTTTATTACTTCTGATTAAGCCGACAAAGAGAGCGTACCTTTGTCAGCGGCAGCCGCGGACCCTTTGAAGAGATCGACTCCACATCGCCAACATGTGTTATTTTATTACTTCTAATTACACCGACAAAGAGAGCGTATCTTTGTCGGCGGGCAGCCGCGGACCCTATGAAGAGATCACCCCATATTTTATCAGGTTTGGTTGGAATTTGTTTGCGCATTCTGCCGTGGCATTAGACGTTGTGATTGTTTTAATAACTGATCATTTGTATCGTTGAGTTTTTTTTTACTGAATCTGCGAAAGAGACAAAGTAAGTAAAGTTAATTATTGTGAAAGTTGAACACCAATATGTCCAGTTCTAGGAAATATCTCAATGGAAGTGAAAAACGAAAGAGAAAGAGGGAGTCTGAAGAAAAAATCGTAAGTTACCTAAAGTTACTCAGTACTTTAAGAATAATAACTCTATTGATGAAAATGCGAGTGAACAGTTCTACGAAAGTGGAAAATTGGAAGTAACTGAAAGCAAAAGTATAGATGCAGCACCCGAAACCAGTGTATATCCAGATCAAGAACACCCACAACAAAGTACTAGTAAAGATCAAAGTGAATCATGTTTTAGTGTGAACAATATTGCATCTTCAGCATATGTTACTGCTAAGAGTAATTTTAAAGAATTAAATGATCAAATTAAACGATTCCTGATCGAAAACGGACAACTTAAGGGTCCTTATTTGAAAGACAGTGACAATAGATCTTTTTTAGAAAAACTTAACTATCTCGTTACAAACAGGCCCCTCTTCCCCACTGGGCACTATGGGCACGTGCCCAGGGCCCCGCGATCGAATGGGGCCCCCTAGTTCCTGCCAGATTACCAAATGATAACCGATATTTAGGTATTACCGAAAAACATTAATTTTGAAAAATCTGATGATAATTTATTATACTGACGGAAATCTGGAGCACTATATTGGAAAGAATAGACAAAACAAGTAATTATCTTCAGAAAGAAACAATAACACTGGACGTTGCAACCAATTTGTTGACTTCACTTTATGATTTTATTACTAACCTCAGGGATAAATTTGATAATTTCGAATCATCTGCCAAAGAAAATAACCCAGAATCTGACTACAAGGATCTATTTCAAAGAACAAGACATAGAAGCTCACGGCAGAGTTTTTTTGATGGCTCTGCGCCATCAGTCCAATTGAATGGAAAAGAGCGATTCAACGTAGAAACCTTTCTGCCAATAATCGATACCTTGAGTGTTCATCTAAAACAGCGACAAACTTCATATGAGACCGTCAGTCAACGTTTTAGTTTATTTTTTCACTTAAAAACTGTGAATTCCGAAGAGATACGACATAGATGCAAAGAATTTTCTCAAATCTATCACGAAGATGTAAATGAAAAAGAGTTAGAAATAGAATGTCAACATTTAAAAGAATACTTAAAAAATGTTCGGAGTGAAAATGAAGCATCTAACAGTGTACAGAAAGTATATAATCTATTAAAGCAAAACAAAATTGAAGACACATTTCCTAACGTAGAAATTGCATTGAGAATATTTTTAAGCATGATGGTAACTAACTGCAGCGGAGAACGCTCCTTCTCCAAATTGAAACGAATAAAATATGAATTAAGAAGTACAATGCTTCAAGAGAGATTAACTAGTTTGTCGCTGATGTCCATAGAATGTGATATTCTCAATACCATAGATTTTGAAGAAGTGATTAACGATTTTGCTCATCTTAAATCTAGAAGGGTACCTTTGCAATCAACATAGAATTAATCTAAGGATTTTAAGTTAAGCGAGACAGCGAGTTACTTTAGTAGATTATTTTTTATATTTCCTATTTTTTTATAGTTAGTAATTAAATAAAAATAAATTTAGAACCTTGTTTGTCTTTCTTTATCTATTGTAACTAAATAGTGTTTTCTCAAGGTCATAGGGGCCCCATGATCCTAATGTGCCCAGGGCCTCAGATAGTTTGAAGAAGGCCCTGGTTACAAAGTCTGGTGTCAAAATTGAACGTGCATGGCTATCCTATTCCTTAATACTTCAGAATTCGTATTGTGAACCATGTTGGTTATTCGCAAATTGGGCATTTGAAAAAGTACAAAATGTTTGGATGGAAGGCTACAGCGACTGGAAACATATCGTAGACGTCATAGAAAGACACGAGACATCGAAAATTCACCTGGATTCTTGTCTAACGTCTCAACAATGGCAGTTACATGGAACACTAGATGAAGAGCAAGAGTCCATGATCAAGAAAGAAAAATCTTTTTAGCCCAAGTATTGTCTAGACTCCAAGATATTACGCTGACACTTTCAACGTGTGATTTAGCCTCTCGTGGCCACAGAGAAAACGCAGATAGCAATGAACCATGTTCTAGGAGAAACTGTTTGAGTATTGTTGAGTTATTAGCGAAATACGATCCGACTTTGAAAGAATTGTTAAATAAACCAAAGGGCCACATAAAATACTTGAGTCCGAAAATACAAAATGAGCTGATTTCTGTTCTGGTTTTAAAACTGAAAAAATCTCTAATAAATGAAATAAATGCTGCACCTTTTTACTCAATCATATTCGATACGACTCAAGATATCTCCAAAACGGATCAAATGTGTGAACTTCACCGTTACTGTATGCTCGAGAGAGACGAAAATTGAATCCTAAAAGTGCTGGTCATTGAAGAGTCATTTTTAGGATTTCATGAGGTTAAAGAACAAACTGCCTCAGCAATGTCCAAACAAATACTAAAATCCATAAATGACAAAAATATACCTCTAAATAAGTGTCGAGGACAAGGATATGACGGTGCACAATGAAAGGCACCTATGGTGGAGTTCAAAGACTCATATCAAATAACCAAATGCGGTGGTGTACTACTCTGTCAAGAAAGTACCGGGAATTTTCAATTAAAACAACATTTTTACATTTAATCGTCAAAATTTATTGGGTCGCCTTCAAAATAGGCTCCATTTGCTCCAATACATCTATGCCAACGCCACTTCCAATTATCGAAACATTTTTTATAGGCGCTTTCCGGGATGGACTTTAGCTCTCGCGCCGAATTTTGTTTTATGGCTTCAATCGACTCAAAACGGGTGCCACGAAGGGGCAATTTTAGTTTTGGGAAGAGGAAAAAGTCGCAGGGAGCCAAATCCGGCGAATACGGTGGTTGCTGAAGCACGTTTGTTGAGTTTTGGCGAGAAAGTCAGTCACAATCGTAGCTCGGTGAGAAGGCGCGTTATCGTCATGCAAAATCCATGAGTAGTTCGCCCACAAATTTGGCCGCTTCTTACGGATACGCTCACGCAAACGTTTCATAACACCTAGGTAATACTCCTTGTTTACCGTCTGACCCTCTGGAACGAATTCGTAGTGCACCACGCCACGGATATCGAAGAAAACAATGAGCATCACCTTCATTTTCGAGCGGCTTTGGCGTGGTTTTTTCGGTTTCGGCTCATTTTTTGCCACCCATTCCGAAGATTGCTGGCTTGTTTGCATATCGTACTCGTAGACCCAGGTCTCATCACCAGTTATAATGCGTTCCATGAATGTAGAATCGGAATTACAGCGATCCAGCATGTCTGAAGCAACCTGTTCGCGATGACGTTTTTGAAGAAAATTCAGGTCTTTCGGTACGAGTCGTGCGGCCACCTTTCTCATGCCCACAATATCAATCAAAATCGTACGTGCGGACTCGTGGGATATCTTAAGATCATGTGCTATCTCTCTCAAGCTGGTACAACGGTTTTCCAGCACCCTTTCCTTAATTTTATCGACGTTATCTTCGATCGAAGCCGTCGATGGGCGACCACTTCACGACCGTCCTTGAAGGCTCTGTACCACTGATATGCACGAGTTTTCGATAGAGCATTATCACCAAAGGTCTTTTGCAACATTTTCAATGCATCGGCACACGAAAATTCATTTGCTACACAAAACTTTAAACAAATTCTTTGCTCAACGTAATCACCCATAGTAAAAATCGGCACGCACTCTGACATCGACTGACTTAATCAGCTGTTGCCAACACACTAGTTGACAGATCCCGCTCAAGCTTCGCATAGTTATTAAGGACAGTGGTACCAACCTAGGAAAAAAAATTTTTACCGGCCTCATTGCCCCGCCAGATTTAAATCGATAATTCCCGGTACTTTCTTGACAGAATGTATGTTCACTGCGCTGCTCATAATTTGAATCTGGTTCTAAATGATGCCGTAAGGGAAGTTATTGAAATGCAAAATTTTCTTGATACTGTTCAACAAATTTATAATTTTTTTGGGCATAGCATCAAAAGATGGAATATTCTATCCAGTTCAATATCCGATAAAGAAAAGGACTCTTCAGCATCAATAACATTAAAAACATCGAACCCTACCAGATAGGCAGGACGTTATGATGCTATTTTTGCCATAAAAGTTAAATTTGTTGAAGCTCAAAAAGCACTAACGAAAATAATTCTGTGAAATTCTAGACCAGATGAAAAAAAATGAAGCTATTTCAGTCAAGAAGAAATTCGAAAACTACAATTTTATTATGCTATTGGTTTTCCGATGCAAAATTCTACAAACTGTCGATGCTGCATCTAAAGCACTTCAGTCCAAAGCCACCGATATTTCGAACGTATTAAAACGTTTGAAAATTTGTTTAGATGAATTGGAAAAGTACTGGTTTGAATTTGAATTTTTAAAAAAGGAAGCTAATAGTGTAGCCCAAAAAGTGGTCTATCAACCTTGAATTTCCTTAAACTCGTCAAAGTAGAGTGAAACGCCATTTTGACGAACTTCGCGAAGATGAGCGTCTCCAAGGCCGGAAAGTTTATTCTGAGTAAACATATTTTATCGAGTTTTGGATATCATCATGAATCAGTTGAAAGCACGTTTTCTTCCATTGAATGAATTTGTTTGGAATTTCAGTGTTTTGCAACCTGCCAATTTGTAGAATTTAAATGATACTGAACCTTTGAAAAGAGCTCTAGAATTTGTAAATATATATGAAGAGGACATATCTCCATCATTTGCCAAGGAAATTCTCAGTTTTCGATCCACTTTCAGAAATGAAATAGAAAAGTCTACGTGTATTCGATATCTTGCTGATTTATTATTAATAAAGAATCATTTTATGTTGTGCGGCTTTCCTGAAGTATGTACTGCATTATTGTTGTTTGTCACAATCCCTATGACTACGGCTAGTGCTGAAAGATCATTTTCGAAACTTAAACAAATAAAAACCTATGGGACAAGACAGACTGAGTAGCTTAGCTATTCTATCTATTGAAAATTCTATGGCCCGATCTTTGAACTTCGATGACATAATTGATACTTTTGCAGAACAGAAATTTCGGAGGAAAGAATTTTAGTAATACATATTTTGATGGAGTTGCAATTGTTCATTTTTAAATGGAATCAAATAAGAAATTACTTAGTTTTCTATCATTTCTTAAAAAGTATAGAAAAGATAACTCTATAGAGTGATTCGTAAACGGCCATTTTACTTCTATAATGTCGCTCAGATGAGGACTTTTATTTATTTTTTTGAATTTTGTGTTACTTTTTTTTTTGAATATCAAAACAGATTCAATCTGTTAGTCTTCTACAATTTCAATTTCAAAAAAATTTTCATTCAAAAAACTTTTAGAATTAAATTAATGTCTACAATAAGCACCGCTTATATTTAATAGACGTATATAATCACAACTTAATATATAATGTCAAATTGAATAAATAAACCAACAGATATAAGAAAGTCATTGAAATTAATGAATAAATATTTAAAGGAGACAAAATTTTGTTTCTAATCTTACCCTTAAGAACACCAATAGCCTTTTAAAAAACATGAACACAACTTAAGGACTTCTCAAATAATATAATTTATTCGAAATATTTAAGAGAAGCCCTTAAGTTGTGTTCGTGTTTTTAAAAGGCAATTGGTGTTCTTAAAGATAAGATCAGAAACAAAATTTTGTCTCCTTTAAATATTTATATATTAATTTTAATGATTTTTTTATATCTGTTGGTTTATTTATTCCATTTGACATTATACATTCTGTCAAGAAAGTACCGGGAATTATCGATTTAAATCTGGCGGGGCAATGAGGCAGGTAAAATTTTTTTTCCTAGGTTGGTACCACTGTCTTAATTACTATGCCAAGCTTGAGCGGGATCTGTCAACTAGTGTGTTTGCAACAGCTGATTAAGTCAGTCGATGTCAGAGTGCGTGCCGATTTTTACTATGGGTGATTACGTTGAGCAAAGAATTTGTTTAAAGTTTTGTGTTGCAAATGAATTTTCGTGTGCCGATGCATTGAAAATGTTGCAAAAGGCCTTTGGTGATAATGCTCTATCGAAAACTTGTGCATATCAGTGGTACAGAGCCTTCAAGGACGGTCGTGAAGTGGTCGAAGACTTGCCTCGTTCCGGACGCCCATCGACGGCTTCGATCGAAGATAACGTCGATAAAATTAAGGAAAGGGTGCTGGAAAACCGTCGTACCAGCTTGAGAGAGATAGCACATGATCTTAAGATATCCCACGAGTCCGCACGTACGATTTTGATTGATATTTTGGGCATGAGAAAGGTGGCCACACGACTCGTACCGAAAGACCTGAATTTTCTTCAAAAACGTCATCGCGAACAGGTTGCTTCAGACATGCTGGATCGCTGTAATTCCGATTCTACATTCATGGAACGCATTATAACTGGTGATGAGACCTGGGTCTACGAGTACGATATGCAAACAAGCCAGCAATCATCGGAATGGGTGGCAAAAAATGAGCCGAAACCGAAAAAACCACGCCAAAGCCGCTCGAAAATGAAGGTGATGCTCATTGTTTTCTTCGATAGCCGTGGCGTGGTGCACTACGAATTCATTCCAGAGGGTCAGACGGTAAACAAGGAGTATTACCTAGGCGTTATGAAACGTTTGCGTGAGCGTATCCGTAAGAAGCGGCCAAATTTGTGGGCGAACAACTCATGGATTTTGCATGACGATAACGCGCCTTCTCACCGAGCTACGATTGTGACTGACTTTCTCGCCAAAAACTCAACAAACGTGCTTCAGCAACCACCGTATTCGCCGGATTTGGCTCCCTGCGACTTTTTCCTCTTCCCAAAACTAAAATTGCCCCTTCGTGGCACCCGTTTTGAGTCGATTGAAGCCATAAAACAAAATTCGGCGCGAGAGCTAAAGTCCATCCCGGAAAGCGCCTATAAAAAATGTTTCGATAATTGGAAGTGCCGTTGGCATAGATGTATTGGAGCAAATGGAGCCTATTTTGAAGGCGACAAAATAAATTTTGACGATTAAATGTAAAAATGTTGTTTTAATTGAAAATTCCCGGTACCTACTTGACAAAGTAGTATATTGAGTTTTGGTTATATACGTCTATTAAATATAAGCGGTGCTTATTGTAGACATTAATTTAATTCTAAGTTTTTTGAATAAAAATTTTTTTTAAATTAAAATTGTAGAAGACTAAGGGATTAAATCTGTTTTGATATTCAAATTTCGTTATATTTCTTCTATCAAGTAAAAAGCCTTTTTCTATTTTATTTGTGTTACTTATTAGGGGAATAGTATGATTGTGTTTTTGAGAATGAAGGGGAAACAGTAATGAATTTACAAATGATTTCCGAATATTTTTTATTGGTTAAGTGTATCTTATCCTCAAATCCCATAAAATTTGAGCATATAAGTTATAACAATAGGACATTAACGAGCATTGAAAATAATTTTTATGAGGAATCAAAGGATGAAGAAATAAAACTAATCTCAGAATCTATTCAATAAAACTAAATGAAAACAAATTGAATACTATATGTCAAGTAACAATAAAATTTTATGGAAGTGTCGTTCCAATAAGTTTGGAGAATATAAAAAATATTTGTAAGAAAAGGTCAAATCTAAACTATTGTATCTTCCATAAAATTGATTGAAATGTTTTCGTAATTGAATATTGAATGAAAAACATTGCAGAAATTAGAAACTAAGTAATAAATAAACAACAATAAATCACTGGTGGTACCTTCACATGGTAATCCGAAAATATTTCTGAACAACACCACAATTCTTTCTATGTGATGGCGGTGCAACAATATATGTACACAAAATACTGAACTTTCTATCAAAAAATAAGGAATTATTCTCACCCTGAGTTCAATCTGAGCCATTTTAGGATTACCCATCTATCACAAAATTTTAAAATTGGTAGTTTGGATGATTTTAAAGCTCTTTGGTAATTCTTGTACATGGAATTCATAAGGATATTTATCTTTTGGAGAGTTTAAGCCACAGAGAAAGATATGTGGCTGCATGCATAATGCACCAAATTGCAACGATAAGTGACAAATTCGACACTAAATCTATATCAGTTACATCCATTTCTTGCAAGAAGGTTTTCGGATTTGAGTAGTGACAATACATTTCTTCTTCCGGGCATGGTAGAGAATTTCTATGTAATCCATAAATCGAGTAAACTATCCCGTGGAAGGCTGCTCTATAGTAGCTAAAGAAATACATCCATCGGAAAAATACTGGCGTGTTCAGGTAAGTGATACAAAATCCGAAAACAGAGAAGAGACATGCAACGACTGGTCCAATGAAAACAGCAATCTGAAACAAAGAAAACGATAATTATCTTACATATGTTTTTAAAATGAAGACTTTTTGACGGTGACTTTACTCACTCAGTATTTTTTGTGAATGATAGCACTTACTAGTATAACATTTGCTGTTTTTTTATGATATAAAATTATATCCATTATTATAGAACTATTATATTAAGAATCATCAGGGATCAGAAAATGAAAATCTCAGTGTCACTAAATGAAAGCTACAGAAATTGTTTCGTATTTTCTGGAACTCGTCGGTTAACCCAAATTTCTAGAAATGTTAATATCTAATTTACCAATCAACAAATGGAAACAGTTACTTCTTTATGATAGACATGTTACACCATAGAGTTAATATTGAATTGAATCAGATAATCTATTAATCAACAACAGATGTAATACAATTATCAAAGAAGATATTTTAGATCGTCTATATATTTGCACGAAACAAAATTATTTTAAATTCAAAAATGAAATTTATAAATCTGAAAACGGTTTGATTATGGAAAATCCCTTAAGTCCTTTATTAGCAAAAATATTCATGGACAATATTGAAACTAAAATTCACCAAAATCCCCTTAAGAAATACTTTCTATATTGGTATAGATATGTAGACGATATTTTCTGTTGCTTCACAGGTACAGACAGACTTTTAAAAAAAAATCTTCTTATTCATCAATTAAATACATCCTTTAATTAAACTCACTATGGAAACCGAACATAATAATTTTATTAATTTTCTTGATTTAACTGTTACTCGAATAAATATCCATAGATTAGTTAATATTCCCATGAATCCAGAAAATTATATTTCAGAACTTAACATAATTAAACAAATAGCTTTTAATAATGACTATGATCCTGAGTTGATAGACAAATTGTTGATGAATAATAATAATAAAATAGCTTTAAATATGGTGTTTCCTAATATAAAAGAAAATTTTAAATACATTTCCTTAAAATACACTAAAGGTATTTCTAAGAATGAACTTTCGATGAACATTTCTATTGGCTATATATATATATATATATATATATATATATATATATATATATAGCTATATATATTTAAAGAATACATTTTTAGCTTTTATATATATATATATATATATATATATATATATATATATATATATATAGATATATATATATATATATATATATTAATAATCATAAACTAGGAAAAATTCTTTTACTTGGGTTCTCAGGAAGGGGTTGAATATCTATAATATAGCTATATATATATATTTTTTTTTTTTGAATAATCACCATTATGGGAGTTTCCTCTAGAAGGTCCGGGTCTTAACGACCAAGGACCTTCTAGGCAGCTGTAAGGAACATTCTAACAATTCTTGTTGTCCAGAGGATCACCTCCTTCTGAGCTTTACTTATCAACTCCTGATCCAGTTCAAGGAGTTCCGTATTTTCTGCCAGGTGGCTCTCAACCAATCCATTCGTGGAGATTATCAGGGGCAGAATCTTTACCGTTCTTAGCTGGTGTATCTCTTTTATTTCAAAAGCCAGGTCGTGGTACTTTGTTAGTTTCTCCGTGTACGCTCTACTTATGTTATCATCTGCCGGGACGGTTATATCAATGATTGTTGCTTTGCGGTTTCCTTTATCAAAGATCACGATGTCGGGCCTGTTGTGCGGCACCGATCTATCCGTTATTATCGGGTTGTCCTAGTAGAGTTTGAACTGACTGTTTTCAAGTATCGGCTTGGGTAAGTATTCGTGTACCCTTCGAGAGGTAAGTATAAGTCCTACTTTCATGGCAATGGCTTGGTGAAAGATTTTTGCCATAGCATTATGCCGCTGGGTGTACTCCCTGGGTGCAAGAATGGGGCATGAGGATGTCACATGTTGTATAGACTCCAAGGCTTGGCAGCATTTCCGGCATCTGTCAGTCGGTATGTTCTTTTTGGCTATATGTTTCAGGTACGCTCTTGTTGGCACCACCTGATCTTGGATTGCAATGAGACGTCCCTCGGTTTCTGGGAATAAATAACCGGATTTAAGGTAAGTTAGTGACTGCTCTCTATTAACTCTATTTTCTTTCAGTGCCTCCGGATACCTGCCATGTAAGGGTTTGCCGTGCCATTCCTCCAGTAGTTGTTCAGATGATGGCGTCTGTGGTGGGTTATTTCTGCTTGCCAGATTTAAAGCCGTGATGTTGCGGTCTTCCTGGCATATTGATTGAAAGAACGGTAAGTTTTTTGAGTGGAAATATTCTCTGAGTTCAGTTACCGCTTTATTGTGGGCCTTTTCAACATTTCGCAAACCCCTTCCTCCTTGGTGCCTAGGCATGTAAAGTCTGATCACCGATGCATGGGGATGGTGGATGCCGTATTTAGACATTAGGACTCGCACATGTGTGTCAATCGCCTTCAACTCTGTGCTTGACCACCTGATCACGCCGAAAGAGTAGGCTATACTTGGAATTGCCCATGTATTGATTGCCGTAAACATTGCCTTGGAGTTCAGTTTACTGCGGAGGGTTTTTTTTATTCTAGCAAAAAATTTATTTTTGAAATCTTCTTTCTGTTTTGATGTTCTTATCTCCAATGCTTGTTGTATACCCAGGTACTTATATGATTCTTCTGGGCTTAGTTCTTGTATAGTCACCTCATCTTGAATAAGCATTTCTCCCCCTTGTGTCAACTTTCCTCTCTTGACGTGTAATGAGGCACATTTGTCCAGCCCCATCTCCATTCTGATGGTTTGTGTGAAAGATGTCACTGTCCCAAGAAGGCTCCTCAGTTGCTCCTCATTCGCGGCATATAGCTTGAGGTCATCTATATACAGTTGATGAGTAATTTTGATGTTTGACCTGTCGTCCACAAGGTATCCGTATCGGTTGTTGTTGAGCAGCCTACTGAGGAGGTTTAAAGCTAGACAAAACCAGAGGGTGCTGAGTTTATCCCCTTGGAAGATGCCAGTTAAGATTCTTATCTCTGGTGTTATTATTTTGCCGAATGTTAAGTTCGTCCTCCAGGTTGTCATCAGATGTTCTAGTAGGCCTATAATGTTTCCAGATACACCGTAGAGTTTCAGAACTTTAAGAAGCCAGAACTTTAAGAAGGAGTGCGGGACCGAGTCGAAAGCCTTTTTGTAGTCGACCCATGCGACCGAGATATTCCTTAACTTCTTCCTTGCCTGTTTGGTTATAAGATGATCGATGGTTAACAACTCCTTGCAGCCCTGGGCACCTCTTCTGCAGCCATTCTGCTCTCGTGCAAGGATCTTGTACTTGCTTACATGCTTCCACAGATGTTTGGTGATTATTCCTGTGAGTATCTTATAGACAGTAGGAAGACATGTAATGGGTCGATAAGCCTTGGGGTCAGGACTGGTGTTTCCTTTTGGAAGCATATGGGTGACCCCCAAAGTGAAAAACTCTGGTATGATGGAGGGTTCCGCCAACGCTCTCTGAAAAAATTTGGCCAATTTATGGTGAGTGGCCTTGAAGTTTTTCCACCAGTAATTATGGAGTTTGTCAGATCCTGGAGCAGCCCAGTTATTTGAGTTCTTAAGGACAGATGATATGTCTTCCTCCATAATTTCGAGATCTTCCATGGTGTAGTTTCCTGCCTCCTTCTCAGCGTCTTTTATCCAGAAAGCCTCATCATCATGAGTCTCCCTTCGCTCCCAAATTCCCTTCCAGACTTCAAACATTTCTCTCTCATCTGGGTTCACTCCTTCCGTGTTGTTTGCGTTCTCAAGCTTGCGGAAGAACTCTTTAGGATTTTTGTAGTACAGCTGGTTGTTCCTATACCTCTTTACTCTTTCGTTGTACCTTTGTATGCGGTTTCCTAACGCTTTCACCTTCTGTTTCAGCTTGTCGAGGACCACCATCATCTGCTCTGCGAGAAGTTGGTTCGAGCCATTTGTTTTAATACGTGCTTCTGATGCGATCTGCCGTACTCCCTTCATGATCCTGTTGGACGGTATTTCTGTATTGAGGTAAGTATGTAAGGTGCCAATTCTTTTTCTTATAATCCTAATTTTCTTTTCCAGCCTCATTTTCCATGGTGGTATCATTTCTTGACGGCGAGTTGGTTGGGCCCCGCTTATGCTTATTTTGAGATCTTCGCATACTGTGATTGCTCCAGCGTATACGCAGTCGACCACCTCTCTCAGTGTGGCGGTTACATCGATGTATCTCTCCATTATCCTGTTGATTTTTTGGACACACTCTAGCATTTCTTTGGATTGCTTCATTCTTGGGATGTTTGCCCTTTTACTCGGAGAAAGTCCTGAGTATTTCTGGAGGTTTCGGTAATAATTACGTTCTAGCCTGGATGGTTGTACGCTCATTCGGATATGTGATCTGGTTTCCATTCGTGTTTCTTCATCAGGCTCTGCATTTATAGGGGCACCACGCGGGATATAACTTTGAGCAATGGTGTCAAGTTCAGTGGTGGAGAACTTTTCCCTTTCAAGAAGCCACCTGACTCTATTTGCCAGAAGGTTGGCGTACGATGGTCTCTGCGGGTTGGTGTCATTCCATAATTCTGTAAGTAGCTCTCTGTATGTCTTTCCTGTTCTTGGTTGCATTTCCTTCGCTATAAAATGAACGCGCATTATAAGGATGTTGTCCTCCTCCGTCCATCGCGTTCTCGCATCTCGCCTATTTGAAACTCCCGTGGGACGAGATCCTCTCTCGTCCAAACTTGAGCTTCCTTCCATATTCCGTGAAACGAGATCCTGGCTTACGGTGCCATCTCGGGGGGCTGCGCCGCTTGCACCACAGCTGACCCCATCGGGCTCTGCCTCCAGACGGTTCCGAAGAGGACCAGCCCGCTGTCCCCTACCGCCCTGATTCTGGCTTCTAGTGATAGGAGCGATATATTCTGCAGAGCCTCAGGATGCTGACCTGAGGCTCTGGATGACTCGGGTATGCGGGGTCGTCACGCCCCGATAGCTAATGCTACCCTAGCTATATATTTTTAACGAATACATTTTTAGCTAATATATATATATATATATATATATATATATATATATATATATATATTAATAATCATAAACTAGGAAAAATTCTTTTACTTGGGTTCTCAGGAAGGGGTTGAATATCTATATAGCTATATATATATATATATATATATATATATATATATATATATGGCTAAATATATATATATATATATATATATAGCTATATATATTTAACGAATACATTTTTAGCTAATATATATATATATATATATATATACGATTAAATGGTTCTAGTGTGGTTTATCGTAGTTTATATTGATTGCGTTATTCGAATCCACAGAAGTGGTTTTTCTGATTAAATGGTAGTCTTATATCATGTGTTCTTGAAAGAATAAGCTTATATATATATATATAAATGGTAGCTATATATATACATATATATATATATATATATATATATATATATATATATACATTCTGTCAAGAATGTACCGGGAATTATCGATTTAAATCTGGCGGGGCAATGAGGCAGGTAAAAATTTTTTTTCCTAGGTTGGTACCACTGTCCTTAATTACTATGCCAAGCTTGAGCAGGATCTGTCAACTAGTGTGTTTGCAACAGCTGATTAAGTCAGTCGATGTCAGAGTGCGTGCCGATTTTTACTATGGGTGATTACGTTGAGCAAAGAATTTGTTTAAAGTTTTGTGTTGCAAATGAATTTTCGTGTGCCGATGCATTGAAAATGTTGCAAAAGGCCTTTGGTGATAATGCTCCATCGAAACTCGTGCATATCAGTGGTACAGAGCCTTCAAGGACGGTCGTGAAGTGGTCGCCCATCGACGGCTTCGATCGAAGAAAACGTCGATAAAATTAAGGAAAGGGTGCTGGAAAACCGTCGTACCAGCTTGAGAGAGATAGCACATGATCTTAAGATATCCCACGAGTCCGCACGTACCATTTTGATTGATATTTTGGGCATGAGAAAGGTGGCCGCACGACTCGTACCGAAAGACCTGAATTTTCTTCAAAAATGTCATCGCGAACAGGTTGCTTCAGACATGCTGGATCGCTGTAATTCCGATTCTACATTCATGGAACGCATTATAACTGGTGATGAGACCTGGGTCTACGAGTACTCAACAAACGTGCTTCAGCAACCACCGTATTCGCCGGATTTGGCTCCCTGTGACTTTTTCCTCTTCCCAAAACTAAAATTGCCCCTTCGTGGCACCCGTTTTGAGTCGATTGAAGCCATAAAACAAAATTCGGCGCGAGAGCTAAAGTCCATCCCGGAAAGCGCCTATAAAAAATGTTTCGAGAATTGGAAGTGCCGTTGGCATAGATTTATTGGAGCAAATGGAGCCTATTTTGAAGGCGACCCAATAAATTTTGACGATTAAATGTAAAAATGTTGTTTTAATTGAAAATTCCCGGTACTTTCTTGACAGAGTAGTATATATATGCTACCATTTAATCAACTAGTAAACCACTTCTGTGGATTCGAATAACGCAATCAATATAAACTACGATAAACCACACTAGAACCATTTAATCGTATTAGTATTTTTAACATGAGAAAGGGGATTGTGAAATTTATTGAATCTGTAATTGGTATTACAGATTCAATAAATTTCAATCCCCTTTCTCATGTTAAAAATACTATAATATTTATTCCTAAATTTTCCAAGAATATCTTTTTAATTACCTTCATGGGTAGTGAAGCGCCAAAGAAGTAACCCCATGCTTGCGCACAAAGTGTTGAAGAAGTTGAAAATAATACAAATAAGTACATCCTGAAGTCCATTGGTTGTTCAGTCAGGTAGTAGGATATACATAAGTATGACCAAGAACACAGCACCTGGAAAATGAAATTTGTTATCGCCTGATAAAGTTCATCAGATATAGTCGTAATAGAGAGAACAGAAAATATCATAATTTATGAAGCAGCTGTTCTACTACTGGAATCGAAAATATTCTTGCATTTTCTGTACTTGAATTAGGTATTTGCGGGTTAAAAGTTAACGTTTTGAACTTATTATGCTTTAAGTTTTCAAATATGTGGCTGTTACCATTCCCAGTTTTCAAATTTTCCATTTTTAACGATTCATTCTGTATATGTATTCAAATCGAGGATTATGTTGCAAACATCGATATGTTTTGGGCATTTTCAGGATATGGCCAAAAATATTCACGTCTGTCGAATACAAATTTGTTTGAAGTTGAAAATAAATTGAGATTGGAAATAAAGTAAATTTGATTTAGACAATTTTTTTTTGTCAATCGCGAAGTGTTTATTCAGGTAAAAACCTTAGTAAACTCTGATGCGAATGTTCGAGAGGATATCAATACTCTATATATTTTGATTTCGAAAAGTATTTTAAAATTTCACTAGAGTTTCCGATCGAAGTTTCAGAGCTGTTATATGTACTGTCAGCTCTTCACTCGTCTAGGGTCTTTGAATTATGAATTATATTGAGTTTTGATTATATACGTCTATTAAATGTAAGCGGTGCTTGTTTTAGACATTTATTTAATTCTAAAAGTTTTTGAATAAAAATTTTTTGAAATTAAAATTGTAGAAGATAAACATATTTTAATTTGTTTTGATATTCAAATTTTGTTATATTTCTTCTATCAAGTGAAAGGCCTTTCTATTTTATTTTATATATAATATATAATTATATTTTGGTTTCAATAAATCTCATTATGAAATGTCAATGAATTTAAATAAGCCTTAAAAATAACTCACACTGTTCTGTGATTCTGTTAGAACATAGATCAATCTTGAATTATAACGATGATCTATGTCTCCAAACATTATTCATTTACACGTGGTGAGTTGTTTGATGTAGGTTAGTTTTTTGATTTTGATATTTTGAATATATTTCAGGACTGAAGACGGAATTGCTTAGAATAATATTTGTTTTTTGAAGATATAGTGCATGCTCTGAGAGATTTCTGAATTTACTTATTCGAATATTTAAATATATTAAATATTTCAAATAAGTTATATTCTTTGAGAAGTCCTTTAAGTGTGTTCATGTTTTTAAAATGCAAATGGCGTTCTTGAAGTTAAGACCAGAAACAAATTTTGTCTCCTTTAAATATTTATTTATTAATTTTAATGACTTTCGTATATCTTTTGGTTTATTTATTCCATTTGACATTATATATTGAGTTTTGATTATATACGTCTATTAAATGTAAGCGGTGCTTGTTTTAGACATTAATTTAATTCTAAAAGTTTTTGAATAAAAATTTTTTGAAATTAAAATTGTAGAAGATAAACATATTTTAATTTGTTTTGATATTCAAATTTTGTTATATTTCTTCTATCAAGTAAAAGGCCTTTCAATTTTATTTTATATATAATATATAATTATATTTTGGCTTCAATAAATCTCATTATGAAATGTCAATGAATTTAAATAAGCCTTAACTCACACTGTTCTGTGATTCTGTTAGAACATAGATCAATCTTGAATTATAACGATGATCTATGTCTCCAAACATTATTCATTTACACGTGGTGAGTTGTTTGATGTAGGTTAGTTTTTTGATTTTGATATTTTGAATATATTTCAGGACTGAAGACGGAATTGCTTAGAATAATATTTGTTTTTTGAAGATATAGTGCATGCTCTGAGAGATTTCTGAATTTACTTATTCGAATATTTAAATATATTAAATATTTCAAATAAATTATATTCTTTGAGAAGTCCTTTAAGTGTATTCATGTTTTTAAAATGCAAATGGCGTTCTTGAAGTTAAGACCAGAAACAAATTTTGTCTCCTTTAAATATTTATTTATTAATTTTATTGACTTTCGTATATCTTTTGGTTTATTTATTCCATTTGACATTATATATTGAGTTTTGATTATATACGTCTATTAAATGTAAGCGGTGCTTGTTTTAGACATTAATTTAATTCTAAAAGTTTTTGAATAAAAATTTTTTGAAATTAAAATTGTAGAAGATAAACATATTTTAATTTGTTTTGATATTCAAATTTTGTTATATTTCTTCTATCAAGTAAAAGGCCTTTCTATTTTATTTTATATATAATATATAATTATATTTTGGCTTCAATAAATCTCATTATGAAATGTCAATGAATTTAAATAAGCCTTAACTCACACTGTTCTGTGATTCTGTTAGAACATAGATCAATCTTGAATTATAACGATGATCTATGTCTCCAAACATTATTCATTTACACGTGGTGAGTTGTTTGATGTAGGTTAGTTTTTTGATTTTGATATTTTGAATATATTTCAGGACTGAAGACGGAATTGCTTAGAATAATATTTGTTTTTTGAAGATATAGTGCATGCTCTGAGAGATTTCTGAATTTACTTATTCGAATATTTAAATATATTAAATATTTCAAATAAATTATATTCTTTGAGAAGTCCTTTAAGTGTATTCATGTTTTTAAAATGCAAATGGCGTTCTTGAAGTTAAGACCAGAAACAAATTTTGTCTCCTTTAAATATATATTTATTAATTTTAATGACTTTCGTATATCTTTTGGTTTATTTATTCCATTTGACATTATATATTGAGTTTTGATTATATACGTCTATTAAATGTAAGCGGTGCTTGTTTTAGACATTAATTTAATTCTAAAAGTTTTTTAATAAAAATTTTTTGAAATTAAAATTGTAGAAGATAAACATATTTTAATTTGTTTTGATATTCAAACTTTGTTATATTTCTTCTATCAAGTAAAAGGCCTTTCTATTTTATTTGAATTATGATATAATAACTCTTTCTGATCGACCATTGAAACAAATTTTCAATCCTCTGAATATTTGGCAATTTGTGTTGTGATATGAATAGGTTTCAAATATCGAATGAAAAATCCATCCATCTGCCATATAAAGTCCAACATCTAGAACTTTTCTCTTAAACTATCACACAAAAACTCATGGAACCTGTTAGAAAAGTCAAGTGATATCCAGACTTTATACCCATATTAATTCATTCTTGAGGGTTGAAAATTAAGGTTTGCAATTCAACCTAATAAGTATTGTCAAATATTTGATTTTAAAATGATGAAACTCCATAAAAAAAAAAACTTAACAATTGTCCACCATTCTAGAAATATGAGGTATTTATACCTGAAATGGAATATCGATCAGCACCACTGATAGAATGTAAGGCGTCAGTTTGTACCATCGGTTGAAATGCTCCCTTGTCAGAACACGCATCTCTAGTGGAACTGAAATAAATATTCCATGTGAAATAGTGGAAGTTACAAAGAAAAAATTGGAATGATTCTGTTATGTTGTGTTGTAAATCGGGTGTATTTTAAAATATGTTAATACATTGTATTATTATCATATTTGTCGAATACCGAAATGATTATATACCACAGACACCACAAGGTCTGATGTTGTGAAACTTTTGACGTAGATGGAGTGAGGTACTCTGTTATCAAGATACCACCGAGATTATAGTCTCGTTGGTATCGTGACGGACTCTAAACCAGCTCAGGACAGTTGAGTGCGCACATCTAAATCTGAACTATATCAAACAAAGACGTTTCCAAAACAAAAAAATAACTCTAAGTAAAAGTACTGTATTTTGTATAAAGATATTGATAAACTGATTGGTCAGTATTTTCGTTATAATTCACAGAAGATCTAGGAGTATCAGGATAATAATAAATAAAAAAAAAAAAATTGGAGAAATGCTCTGCAGTCACGTCATAGTTAAATTTTTCGAAATATTCTCTACTTGCAGAACATTGAGACAGTTTCGTCATTTCCGCGTATCTTCAATAGTAGGAAGCAAAAGAGCAGAAAAAGTATTTTTATAACTAATGAAAAGGTTTTGTTGACCACTGGAACATAACTAGCAGACATGCGCACGTTTCGAACTTGTTGGTTCTGGTCACTGTACAGTAATGTCTACCGATTACAAAAAAGTCGAGAATACACTTCTTTACTCGATTTGGCTTGCTAGAGTATGTCGTGTATATATATATATTTGCGTGCACTAGATGGCGCTAGTGTATGATAAATACTTTAGTGTTCTTTTCCAGAGTGAATGTAACGTGAAAAAGTAATCGTTAGACATCACAATTCACTGACGAGAACCAACAAGTTTGACACGTGCGAATGTCTGCAACTCATGTCCCGGTGATCAACAAAACCTTAAAGGGCTTGTTTGAGTTTAGAATTGTTATTCAATTTAACACTGTCTCGATTTGTAGAATTTTTTATTAACATGGCTCATATTTCTCAATGATATCTGGTACGGATTGTCAGCCGAATTAATTTTTTTGAATTTATGAGACTGCAAGTGCTGCTCTACCTGGTCGAGCGCTACTGACATATTGCTCAACAGAGCGACATCTGAAGAATACGTCGGGTAGAATAATATTTTCTGTGTTAACATCTCTCGGTGATTTTGACTATTTTTCTAACGTGATACCATGTTTTGTAGCTTTATCATAGTGCTAATTCTCTTTCTCGTGTCTACTATTGTATTGCAGCCATTTTTTCAATGCATAATTGAAATAAATTGATTTTTTCAAAAATAGGCTACTATTCATTTCACTGAGTTTTAGCAGTTGATAATATTATACAGTAGGCCGAGCTGTTACCACCAAATATAGAGCATTTCCGTGAAACTGTGAGCTGTGAGCTTTCCTATCTACATAACATGAAAATCCCCGAACATTTGCGCGTGCAGTTGTCGCAATAAACCAATTTTTCGTCTTCAGTCACAACAGGACATAAAGAGACCTTTCGACTCTACACTCCAACCAATCGAACAAAAGTTGAGATCATTCGATTTCAATTCATAATCATTTCAAACTTTTCATTGAATTATTCCCAATGAGAGTGCTAACTTTTTGTGACTTTAATAGAGTAATACTCTCTATTTGTCATCTCCTAGAACCTGCTGTTCTAGTTCTTTTCGGAGTGAAAATCTTCGTACTTGAAATAATTCGACAATGTATTTTATTACGAGTGGTCCACATGACCCTTTGAAAGTATCTGATGACTCTCAGGAGGGGAATATTCCATACTGAAAAAGAATTTTAATTCTGGTAAGTAATGAAAATACGGCTACTGAAGTGACATTTTCAAACGGGAATAACTGTATGATAAACGTATATATCAAATTCCATAGAATTGTACTGACTGAAATATCTGCACTTTTTTGATTTTAAGGTGAAAATGTCTTAAATGACTAGGTTGGGCTCACTGAAAAAAAAATCCGAGGTCATAAGTAATTTTCTCCGGCTGGTCCGGCCTGCTGGTTGTCCGTAAACACGATAATATTCGAACAAAGAGAGCCATGAAGCTTTTTGGTTTGGGTATCTAAATGCCATACCTAAATTATTAAATTGGCGAAATCGGTTTTACAATTTTTTATATTTCTCCCTATACTTTCGAAACTACAGATGGAAACGAATAGAAATTCAGCATTTAGAAATAGCATCACCATTAATCGCTCACTTTAATACTATAATTTTTGAACAGAAAGAGATAGAGACTTTAAACATTCAGGATAAGTTTGATACTTGAATATATCGTTGCGTTCGTTTTCGGACAAAATCAGTGTGGTTGCGCAGTCATTAATATTTGAAATTTTCTCTTATTTCATAGATTTTTTCCAAACTACAAATACGACTGATCTGAAATTTGGCAGAATAAAGATAACGCACATCTTCCTGCGGAAGTCAATCATAAAAATGACACTTCACATTATTGAAGAAAAATTAAATCTTTGGATTATAAGAATTTTTGATTCAAAGAATATCTCATGTAGAACGGTTGAGATGCGTGATTAAAGAAACAAAGGTTATCTCAATTGTATGTACCGACAATACTATCGGGTGTTTTTTCAGAGTGATAGAACTTTAAATTGAAATAAAACACATTTAAATTAAGATTGAAGCCAATTTTGAAAGATAATTTCATGACATTTATGTTTTGAAAATAATTTTCGCATATGTCCACCACTACTAGCTTTGAGGAACCGCATTCGACCAGACTAGTTTTAGACCACTTTTTCGAGTAATTCAGGCCTTATTTAATCAATAACACGAGTTATGTTGGCTTCCAAAGCGTCTATTGTTTCTGGTTTATCAGCATAAACCAATGACTTGACATAACCCCAAAGAAAATAATCCAGTGGAGTTATGTCGCATGATCTTGGAGGCCAATCAATTGGACAATTTCTAGAAATAATGTTATCGCCAAATCTTTCTTTCAATAAATCAATTGTTACGGTAGCAGCATGAGGTGTACCACCATCTTGTTGGGACTAAAACACTTTTGGGTCGATATCATTCAAATTTTGAAACAAATAATCATTGATCCTCCATCTGTAACGAGCACCATTCACTGTAATATTAGTCCAGCATCGTTTTTAAAGAAATATGGACCGATGATGCCTCCAGCGTGTAAAGCACACCATATAATGCATTTTTCAGGATGCAATGGAACCTGCAGAACTTCTTGAGAGTTGTTTTCACTCCATATACGACAATTTTGCTTGTTTTCATATCCGTTCAACCAGAAATGAGCTTCATCACTAAACAAAATTTTGAGATAAAAAAGTGTATCAACTTCAAGCTATTCTAGGGCCCAGTCAGCAAAAACTTCGCTTATTATGGTCAAGTGGCTTTAGTTCTTGAACAAGTTGGATTTTGTATGGGTGTAGACCAAGATCTTCACACAAAATTAACGATATTTTCTTCTGTACGTACAGTTATTTGTCTTGTTGTTGTTGTTGCATCGAGAAGAGAAAATGTGGTCCGAAATCTATCGATAGTTCGACGAATAAGCTGCTCTGATGGGCGATTATGTAAACCATAAATTTCACGAAGTTCTCTATGAGTTTGGCGAATAGAACACTGATTTTGAAATTAAATTTCAACAATTTGTGAACGTTGTTTCGGCGTGAGTCTTTCCATGATAATTTATCGATGCTTACTGAACAGGAATGTCAAAACAACATGGCTTTTACTTTCTGTCAAATCACAGTTATCCCCATCGAAAGTTTTATCACTCTAAAAAAAACACCCGATATGTATAGAAAGAAGCACGTTACGTATAGATGAGGCTAACCATCAGTTAAGGGTACTATAAGACCGCTTCTGCAGTACCATTATTATTCTAACAGTTGACGAAATTTCTCTACACACAGCAGCCCAAGTTATATACACCGGTTTATGTTTTGATTACTTTAACCTTGTCGAGTTTTCAGCCCACTTATAACGATTTGCGGACAGTTTTGGTTTTCTGTCATCATTTCATGAAAACTGCTGCAGAAACGCAGCGAATGCCTGTCGGAGCTTATGCTCTTGGTGAAAACAGTGTTTCGAGTGGTTTGAAAATGTATAATTGTCATTATAAAATAAAACACTTGTTTACATTTTCTACTTTATTTTTGGTATTGACGTACGTTTCGTCTTTGCTAGAAAGACTTCATCAGAATACGAAGTAACAGTTGTTGTACAATGAATTTATAAGATTTTTTACAGAAGGTGTACATGTGTTTTTAATTGTTCGTCGGGTTGGTTTTCTCAAAGAATATTCCCTTCAGAATCGTGTTCACTCGATCCCTTGTAAATATTGAATAGAGGGGTGTAATAAAAATCTATTTGTTCATTTACTAGGTTATTGCTGTTTTTATGTTTATTTATTTCGTAAATTTCCCATAAGTTCAATTTTAGACCTCTATTTTCAACATGTAGAATTTCTATTTCTTTTGTGAAAGAATGGTTATTTTCAAGAAGGTATTTAGCATAATGTGAATCTTTTTTATTTTTATCGAAACTTCTTTTATGTTCGGTTAGGCGTGTACCGAAATTTCTACATGTTCTACCAATATAAATCTTTGGGCAATCTGGGCAAGTGAGTTTGTATACACCTAATAATTGAAGTTTATCCATACTGTTTTTATTGTTTTTGATGTATTTGCTAATAGGATTGTTTGTCTTGAAAGAGACTTTAATATTTTCTTTTTTGAGTAGGTTTTTTAGTTGAATACTAATGTTTCCGAGATATGTGAGGCTAACGTATTTGTGTTCAGATAGATCAGATGTTACTGGATAAATTTCTTTTATTGTGTTTTTGTGTATACGTTGGTTGATTAAATTATCTATTAGAGATGTATTATATCCATTGTTGTAAGCTATTTGTTTAATTATACATTTTTCTTTTTGGAAATTGACTTGGTTTAGTGGAATGTTCAATAAACGGTATATCATACTATGGAGAGCTGCTAGTTTGTGTTGGAATGGATGAAAAGAATTACGGTGTATAATGGTATCTGTTTGTGATGGTTTATGATAAATTGCGAAGTTATGTTTATTGTTTTCTCTAGTTATCGTGAGGTCAAGAAAGTTGATGGATTCATTATGTTCTATTTCTGAAGTGAAAACTATTTTTGGGTGGAGATTATTTATAAAATTCTCAAATGTTGATATTTGTCTGTTAGTACCTACGAAGCATGCAATTATATCATCCACATACCTATACCAATAAAGGATGTATTTTTTGAACGGATGTTTATGAATTTTGTTTTCTAGGAAATCCATGAAGATTTCCGCGAGTAAAGAGCTTAGTGGATTTCCCATGATTAAACCTTCTTCGCTAGTATATAAAGTATTGTTAAATTTGAAGAAATTTTGGTTTATACAAATATTTAATAAGTGTATTATTATATTATATATTATTATATTTTTTTAGTTAGTTCTGCTGAGTTTTTTATGGAATATTAATTATATTCATCTAAATATTCCATAAAAAACTCAGCAGAACTAACTAAAAAAAATTAAAGATATAACTTTACCTAACAATGCAAAATTGATTTCGTGGGATGTTAAAAACCTTTTTCCTAGTGTCCCCCCAATGGAAACATTAAAACTGATAGAAGAACTTTTAAATTATAACAAAGTAAACCCCGTCATAAAATCAGAAATAATACACTTATTAAATATTTGTATAAACCAAAATTTCTTCAAATTTAACAATACTTTATATACTAGCGAAGAAGGTTTAATCATGGGAAATCCACTAAGCTCTTTACTCGCGGAAATCTTCATGGATTTCCTAGAAAACAAAATTCATAAACATCCGTTCAAAAAATACATCCTTTATTGGTATAGGTATGTGGATGATATAATTGCATGCTTCGTAGGTACTAACAGACAAATATCAACATTTGAGAATTTTATAAATAATCTCCACCCAAAAATAGTTTTCACTTCAGAAATAGAACATAATGAATCCATCAACTTTCTTGACCTCACGATAACTAGAGAAAACAATAAACATAACTTCGCAATTTATCATAAACCATCACAAACAGATACCATTATACACCGTAATTCTTTTCATCCATTCCAACACAAACTAGCAGCTCTCCATAGTATGATATACCGTTTATTGAACATTCCACTAAACCAAGTCAATTTCCAAAAAGAAAAATGTATAATTAAACAAATAGCTTACAACAATGGATATAATACATCTCTAATAGATAATTTAATTAACCAACGTATACACAAAAACACAATAAAAGAAATTTATCCAGTAACATCTGATCTATCTGAACACAAATACGTTAGCCTCACATGTCTCGGAAACATTAGTATTCAACTAAAAAACCTACTCAAAAAAGAAAATATTAAAGTCTCTTTCAAGACAAACAATCCTATTAGCAAATACATCAAAAACAATAAAAACAGTATGGATAAACTTCAATTATCAGGTGTATACAAACTCACTTGCCCAGATTGCCCAAAGATTTATATTGGTAGAACAGGTAGAAATTTCGGTACACGCCTAACCGAACATAAAAGAAGTTTCGATAAAAATAAAAAAGATTCACATTATGCTAAACACCTTCTTGAAAATAACCATTCTTTCACAAAAGAAATAGAAATTCTACATGTTGAAAATAGAGGTCTAAAATTGAACTTATGGGAAATTTACGAAATAAATAAACATAAAAACAGCAATAACCTAGTAAATGAACAAATAGATTTTTATTACACCCCTCTATTCAATATTTACAAGGGATCGAGTGAACACGATTCTGAAGGGAATATTCTTTGAGAAAACCAACCCGACGAACAATTAAAAACACATGTACACCTTCTGTAAAAAATCTTATAAATTCATTGTACAACAACTGTTACTTCGTATTCTGATTAAGTCTTTCTAGCAAAGACGAAACGTACGTCAATACCAAAAATAAAGTAGAAAATGTAAACAAGTGTTTTATTTTATAATGACAATTACAACTGATTTCTACCAAGCAACGGCCCAATCTATCATAAATTTGAAATTGTATATTTTGAAGTGAGAAACGAAGAGCTTGCATAATCGCCGAAAAAGTTCGTACATAATAATAATAATAATAAATGGTCTTTATTTACCAATCCAAAATATACAAAGAAAAAAAAATTACTTATCTGAGGGCGAGATTTAGTTCGCATGATCCCAGGGCAGAAAATAATACAGTAACTTGTTGAAAACCACCTGAAGTCATACGTCCGTTCTTTCATCTAACCGTCTACAACACGATAACGAATTGTAGGCTTTATTGGTCGAAGATGGTACTCAACCTCATCAAGAACTCGCGGATTAATTGAATTTGACGCAGAAAGCCGTCTCTATTCGTTTAAAAGATGTGGAAAAGATTCAGAAAGTGGGAGAGTAGAAATAATGGAAAGCAGCAAAAAAATGAAAATTTACATGTGAGATGCTGCCTGACAGACAAATAAGAAAGGTACTCCTCCATCTAATCGGGACAGATGATAAAAAATAGATATACTTTGAGAATCCTCAGCATTGTTAATCATGAGCGAATCCAGCTGAATCATCCACTACAAGACCAAATCGCTTTGAAAAGATGCTATGTAAAAATAATTTGAAATAAGGTTATTCTGATTTTCACAAATTTTTATTGTTAAACTCACAACAATTGTTTCGCTATCACAGTAGCATCATCAGGTATGATCACATTTTGAATAACTAAGCTTGTTTCCGAAATCCGTGGCTATTTATATTACAGTAACTACAATAAATTTTTATTAGGCACTAAACCCAAAAAAGGGGGGGTCCCTGCAAATTCCAGCTTATCTGAATATATTTAACAGAGGTGAGCTATTTAAATCTATTTGTTCGTTAAGTAATATTCCAATTTTATTATGTTTATTTATCTCTAGGGATTCTAACAGATTTAAGGCATAACTTTTGCTTTCTATATGTAGAATTTCAAAGTTATGGTTGAAATTATGTCCTGTTTCTAACAAATGGTTGGAATATGTGGAATGGCTTTTATTGTTGAGGAAACTCTTCAAATGTTCACACATCCTATGACGGAACGTTCTTCCAGTTTGACCTATGTAAATTTTAGGGCAATCAATGGAAGAACGTTCCGTCATAGGATGTGTGAACATTTGAAGAGTTTCCTCAATAATAAAAGCAATTCCACATATTCCAACCATTTGTTAGAAACAGGACATAATTTCAACCATAACTTTGAAATTCTACATATAGAAAGCAAAAGTTATGCCTTAAATCTGTTAGAATCCCTAGAGATAAATAAACATAATAAAATTGGAATATTACTTAACGAACAAATAGATTTAAATAGCTCACCTCTGTTAAATATATTCAGATAAGCTGGAATTTGCAGGGACCCTTTTTTGGGTTTAGTGCCTAATAAAAATTTATTGTAGTTACTGTAATATAAATAGCCACGGATTTCGGAAACAAGCTTAGTTATTCAAAATGTGATCATACCTGATGATGCTACTGTGATAGCGAAACAATTGTTGTGAGTTTAACAATAAAAATTTGTGAAAATCAGAATAACCTTATTTCAAATTATTTAATATGGATTTTCACCAAGTAAGGACTGATACAATTCAATATTTAAGATGCTATGTGTTTGATGGGATCAGAAGGGTATAATCTATTATTAGTTTCCAGAACCTGGTGAAAACGAAAACACTGATAGCTCTCAACACAAGATGATTGATTTAATTCCAGTACCACATAAAAATCGACCGCAATATGGAAGAAGAAACATAAGTTCATTTCGCTTCATGATAATCATACAAAGGGTGTTCAGTTGAGAAATACTAGCGCATGTGACTAATTCTCCAGACTTTCCTGCGTTTGATTATAATATATCTAAAGGGTGATTCATTTGGAGGTACTTTTTGTGGTGGGGATTTAATTGCAGATTGTGCATGCCTCGTGTTAACTGAAGTGCCATTTCTGTTCAGAATTGTTTGACAATTCATGATGAAAAGGCTTAGCCCGGCACAGCGTCTACAAATTATTCAACTTTATCACGAAAATGAGCGTTCTACGAGAAATGTGTATCGGGCAAGCTTGTCAAGAGCCCAACGGAAACGATTCGGAAGGTCAGTTCTTGCACTAGTTGAGTTTTGTAAGCTTTTAAAGAAAGATCCTTACGTAAAATACAGCAAGTTATTGAATATGACAGATCAAACAGTTGAGAACGGCGACGAATCGACACTTCACAGTCTTCGCGTACACTCTGCGCTACCGCCCCTATATTTTCTTCACTAATGCTGGGTGCGGTCTATTTGGTCGAATATTATCCAATAATGAAAAGTGGATCTCAAACTTACGGATGGTAGAGCTAATTGTGCGTTCGGTAGGCCGATTATGTGGACCATAAGTTGCGTTAAGCGCCCGATACACATTCCTGGAATAACGTCCATTTTCGTAATAAAATTGAACAATTTGTGGACGCTGTGCCGGGCTAAGTTTTCCATTATGAATTTTCAAACACTACTGAATAGAAATGGCACTTCAGTTAACACGAGGCATACCCAATCTGCAATTAAATCCCCACCACAAAAAGTACCTATAAATGAATCATCCTTTACATCACTGGGTCACGAACTCTCTGAGGAATGCTGCAATTGGTATGAAAATGTACAAAAGTGGCTCGATAAATAGTTCGCAGTGAAGATTATTTTGAATAGAATATTTCTTAAAATTTTCAAAGAACAGACATGTAATTTTTACAAGAAAAATTCGGTTTCATAGTTCTACACTTGGTATATAAATTTGAATAAACGCATCAGACGTAGATGCTGTTTTACCAATTACACTGTTCAAACTATAGGGATGCACTCTTCACGGACTATTTATCACTTTCTAAATTTGCCTTCGGAAAATGCTGCTTTTTCAAGAATTTATAATCCTGAATTTAGCACAGCGCATAGTTTTCATCGATTATCCGCATCAATATTGGCTGATACCTATGAGGGTATAACTAATATAAAATGCCTGTGTGGTTTCAAATCAACTTTAGGTACTGTAGGATACTGAGAATGAGGAGAATGAAATATCAAATAAAATATTTTCCCACAATATTTCGTTTAATTCGACGGTCGAGTCCAGGGTTAAGAAAACGTATATTTTTCGCTAATAAAAACGCTACTAAAAAGATCTAGAAAAGCACTGACGTGAAGTAAGCGCTGTTTAACGGTAAATTTCCGTTGAATATTCAAAATCTTTGGATTATTTCTTTAAAGAACTAGATATTATGAATGAATATTTTGGATTCAAACCTATCCTGAAAGTTTCAAGTCTCTATATCTTTATTCGAAGGAAATAGTGTTCAAGATAGCGGCTCAACACTTATCCGCTCACAAAATTCGTTTTGATCCTTCAATCATAAAATCTTCAGGAAATTTTGTACGAAGGCGTTATTCTAAATTCAAATACCAAATTTCAGATTGATGGGATTTGTACTTTGAAAAATATTGGACAAAATAAGGAAAATTTCCAATTGTGAATAACTGCGAAACCATTAGACCGATTTCGTGTATTAACGGACTCAACCGAGATAGACCTCAAACCTACCGTTTAAGTTTAATGGTTCTAGCCCTGTTTGTTTGGAGGTATGTCTGTTTAAAGACAGCCGGAAAAAATTACTTTTGAGCTCGGATTCTTCATTAGTGCCTTTCGAAACCATTTCCGTTCAGAATTTAAAAAGTGAAGCCATAGCATACTGTTCCCTGGAACAAGCACGCAAAAAGTAAGTTCTCGTGGGAAGGAAATCTATTACTTACTTGTTAGGAAATAATTGTTACTTCGTGATTAACCTGCCAATCAAACTAGATTAGAAGAGAAACGCTGTATGACCTCTGTGTTCTCGAAAATCGTTAGTAGGCATGAAAAATAATTCGCAAATTATAGAATGAGCAGCAAAACTGAAACTTCTAGAACCAATTAACAATCGATTTTGATAGAACACTGTTTCATAGGTAAACAATTTTTTTAATTGCGACTGCATATGTACCTGCAAGGGTTCAGAATAGGACAAATCTAACTAATACGTATTATTTCACTGTTGCACTAGAACACTAGTTATTATGTAAAATTTTTGAGTAACTTACATGATAACATCACAGACATTTGACCAGTGTAAACTAAAAGTAAAAGTGTGCCATACATGTAGACGTAGTTTCCCAAAATGGTATTTGCTTTACTGCCTACCCCTCTGTAGAGATATCCAAAGATGAAGCCGATGATTATATGGGCTATCAATCTATTGAGGAGGTATACCTGAAAGTGAACGTGAGTATAGCTGATTTTCCATCAAAAATAACCTTTACTTTATATAATTTAAGTCTATTGTGAGATGAATGAAGGTTTTCTTATGAGATTGCATGTTTTGTGTAATTAATCAGGAAAATATAATTGAAGCATTGCATTAATTTTTCAATACATTAATTTGTAGGCGATTCCGCTACATTCTTTATTACGATTAATTATCCGTTAATGATTTGTTGAACTTTTGTGGTCAAAATGAACATTCAAACAGATCATAATGAACATCAATCAAATTCACACATTGTTAAAATGAAAACAAACATCTGCCTCTTTTATACTTGGAATGATATCAATATTATTCAAATTTGAACGATATTAATCAAAAAAAAAAGATATACTAAAAGAGAAATTTTCAGTATTAATTCTAATCCTCCGAAAACGTTCATTATTAACAGATAATTTTTCCAAAATAGAGTATGCTGACGCCGTATACTCTATTCTTCTTGAAACATCAGTGTTTCATACTAAAGATGATAAAAATAGATATTAGGAGTACCATTGTTTATCGTAATTGTTTATAGTATACAATGTATTCTATATACAAATTTTATATATATATTGTAATTGTATTTAGAATACAACATATTCTATATATCGGGTGTTTTTTTTAGAAGGATAGAACTTTCGATAGGGATAACTATGATTTGACAGAAGGTAAAAGCCATGTTGTTTTGACATTTTTGTTCAGTAAGCATTGACAAATTATCGTGGAAAGACTCACGCCGTAACAACGTTTACAAATTGTTTGAATTTATTTTCAAAATCAGTGTTCTATTCGCCAAACTTATAAAGCACTTCGTGAAATTTATGGTTTTCTTAATCATCCATCGGAGCAGCTTATACCTTGAACTATGGATAGATTTCGGACAACATTTTCTCTACTCGATGCAACAACAACAAGACAAAGAACTGTTACTGAAGGAAATATCGCTGCTGTAAGTCATGGCGTTGATGATGATCCAGATTTGTCTATTAATCGACGTTCACAACAATTTGAACTCTGTGCATCCATCACATGGAAATTTTGCGTAAAGATCTTGGTCTACACCCATACGAGATCCAACTGGTTCAAGAACTAAAGCCACTTGACCATAATAAGCGTCGTTGTTTGCTGATTGAGCCGTAGAACAACTTGAAGTTGATCCACTTTTTTATCGTAAAATCGTGTTTAGTGATGAAGCCCATTTTTGGTTGAACGGCTACGTAAACAAGCAAAATTGCCGTATATGGAGTGAGAACAATCCTCAAGAAGTTCTACAGGTTCCATTGCATCCTGAAAAATGCACTGTATGATGTGCTTCACACGCTGGAGGCATCATCGGTCCATATTTTTTAAAAACGATGCAGGATGTTGATGTTACAGAATGATGCTCGTTACGGTCGATGATCAATGATTATTTGTTTCAAAATTTGAATGGTATCGACCGAGAAGTGTTTTGGGTCCAAGAAGATGGTGCTACATCTCATGCTGCTACCGTAGCAATTAATTTATTGAAAGAAATATTTGGCGATAACATAATTTCGAGAAATGGTCCAATTCATTGGCCTCCAAGATCATGCGACATAATTCCATTGAATTATTTTCTTTGTGGTTATATCAAGTCATTGGTTTATGCTGATAAACCAGAAACAATATGGAAGCTAACATAACTCGTGTTATTGATGAAATAAAGCCTGAATTACTCGAAAAAGTCCAAAATTGGTCTGCTCGAAAGCAGTTCCTCAGAGCTAGCCGTAGTGGACATATGCCGGAAATTATTTTTAAAACCTAAATATCATAATATAATCTTTCAAATAAAAAAAAATTGGCTTCAATCTTAATTTAAATGTGTTTCATTTTAATTTAAAGTTCTATCACTCTGAAAAAACACCCGATACAATGGTATTACATCCAAAGGAAAAATATATTCTGTACAAAGACGATTATAAACTAGCAGAGATTTCAGGTGGATACTTAAAAAGTATAGTTGAAATTGGAGATGTGGAGCAACTCCATAGGAGAGATCTGTTGCTTCCGAGGTTAGGAAAACAATTTTGCGGACGAAAGAATAGAGGTTGAAGATATTTGTAGAATTAAACTTCATACAGATGCCTTTAAAGTTCTACAGTATCATTTCTCTATTTTTGACGATATACTGGATTATTAAGAAATGTCATAATGAATTTTATGAGATACGAATTGAATAATCAGCTTCATTTGTGGCTTATTTGAATCCCATATTAGGTTTTGTCTCATTTTCGAGATAAATTTGAAGCAGGACTTGATGATTATACTTACATAACCTCTTTTATTCTCTAGTAAATTTCGTCTGAACAATAGTAGAAATTGCATGACTACAGCAGCTGGGAGGGGTGTAACATCATCCAAGTAAGAATTCATGATAGATTTCTTCAATTGTACAGATTCCTTCAATAGTTTTCTTTCTATAATTAAAATTAATAATTTAAATGATTTTTTATTCGATGACTAAATAATTCTGAGATATTCCTCATCTGGTATTCAGTTTCCTCAAATGAATTCGTTTCTCACATTAATTATTTTCTCCATTTTTAGCCAGTTGTATGATTTATTTTTCAACTTCGTGAAATACTCGAAGAAATAAGTTAATTCTTTTTAACTTGGTTGAAAGTTCAATTGAATCGATAGTTGCTTGATGAAAATTCAATTTAATTAACTAAAATAATATAGATTATTTTCGAAATTTATTAATTCCACGACAATTGTTTTGCTAATATTATGGCTTCTTCAAGTTTACATTTTGAACTAACTATTTAAATTACTCCTTCACCTCTTATATAGCTTATAACTAAAAAAGAGGCGGTACAACTTATTACCGGTTTATCAGGAATAAAGTTAGGAAAAAAATACGCAAAAAAGATACAAATAACCGACAATTTACCGAAATATCGGTAAAGAAAAATATGCGAAAAATTGGGATACAAATAACCATAATTTTATTGGGGTCAATTATCGAAATCATTTCACTAAGTAAAAATATTCAACAATGAAGATCTTGCGGCAACAGTTAGGTTGTTGAGAACAATTTTAAGGTTCTTCTACCTACTAATTTTTAGTGAGTCTGGTAGTTGTAATTTTATTAAGGATAATTTCATAGATATTATTGAAATTCTTTCAAATGACTGGCATATGATTAATGCGAGATGTCTGACGTTTAACCACGATGGTGTTCATGAATTTTCTTCTTAAAGGATCTTCCTGTTTGACTAATATATACCATAGTACAATCACTACAAGTCAACTTTTAGACTCCAAATTTACTGGTTTTATTTGTTTGATTTTTGTAATTTTTCATATGAATTCTCAAATTATTAACCGTTCTAAAAGCTACATTCGAGTCAAATCTGATATTCTATTCGCGTAATTAATGTAAATGTATCTTTTAGTCAAATTTTAGGGTAAACTAAATTTAATGCTTTTTTCATTAGTTTTGAATTTTATCTATTATAAGTGGACTATAGCTATTATCGTTTTAATATAATTGAATATAATTTAATTTGAAAAGGGATTAAATAAAAACAATTTTAATAAAATTTCCACATTTATTGTGTTTCAACAATATTGTAACACTACATTTGCAACAATTGTTTCGCCAAATTCTTGGCTTCTTCAGGCGAATTCGATGTTAAACTACTCTAAAAATTTTTATTTTTTCTCCTTATATATTTCTCAAGATGGAAGAGGGGGGAACGGTATTCTAAATGCTTCTGGGAATTTTTATGGCATGTTTATCAATGGTGATCTGTTGACATCAGTTTGGTCATTAAGTAAGATATTCTGCCTGTTATATCTGTTAATTTCTATTGCTTCTAGAATATTAAGTCTTTTACTTTTGTTTTCTATGTGTAGAATTTTGTAGTTTGAATCAAACATATGTCCCTCGTCTATGTTTGATTCAAACTACAAAATTCTACACATAGAAAACAAAAGTAAAAGACTTAATATTCTAGAAGCAATGGAAATTAACAGATATAACAGGCAGAATATCTTACTTAATGACCAAACCGATGTCAACAGATCACCATTGATAAACATGCCATAAAAATTCCCAGAAGCATTTAGAATACCGTTCCCCCCTCTTCCATCTTGAGAAATATATAAGGAGAAAAAATAAAAATTTTTAGAGTAGTTTAACATCGAACTCGCCTGAAGAAGCCAAGAATTTGGCGAAACAATTGTTGCAAATGTAGTGTTACAATATTGTTGAAACACAATAAATGTGGAAATTTTATTAAATATGTTTTTATTTAATCCCTTTTTAAATTAAATGAAAATGGATTTCCATCAAGTGAGGACCTCCACCATTCAAGAATTGATAATTAAGAATATTGCATTCAATAACGGCTATAGTCCAATAACAGACCAAATTTTAAACAAAAAACAAAAGAAAATAGCATTGAATTTAGTTACCCTGTTGCAAAAGATTTTACTGAAAGAGAAATTTATTTCCTTACGTGAATAGTATATCAGATATTATTGCCAAGTAATTCAAAACAAAATTGGATCCGAATATAGCTTAAAGAACGGTTAATAATTCGGGAATTCATATTACAAAATAACTAACTTCAAACCAATAAAGACAGTAAATCTGTAGTCTATAAGTTCACATGTAGTTATTGCCATATGCGCTATTGACTATTGGTCAAACAGGTAGAACCTTAAAGAAAAGAATTTACGAACATCATCGTAGTAAACGCACTTGATATTTCTATTTAAGCTTAAGATCTTGAAAATTTCGAGTCTCTGAATCTAAGCCGAAAGTTACCGTGGTTCGAACAACATGCAGAATAGAACTGAATTTGACCAAAAATTATTCACCTGAAGATCCAGTGTGATCGAATCGTCCCAAATCATTTTCGACTAAAAATTTGAAAAATAGAAATATTGATTGGGAGTCGAAATGAATTTAAGAAGAGCTTAATTATATGACATGCAGCAGAGTTTAAAACTATTTCATAATCATAGAATTGGTAAAATTTTGTGGAATGAGAACGATCCGTTTCAAACTGATCCAAAATCACAGAATCTTGAAGAATTACGATTGAGGGTGAATACAAGGTGGATTTCGAAGATATATGCATTCAGTACTATATACTTTACCTTTGGTTTCTTCAAGTTCCTCCATTGCTTTTACTTTTGCCTTTTCAGCTAATGATGTAACATCTGTTCCATGTTCTCCAACTGCAACTTCCATAACTGCGAATATGTAGAATGAAGAAATAAACTTTACATAATTTGGGAAATTATATATGACACAATATAATGAATGCTATTTCATACTCCAAATGGAATGAAATAGTGACATTCATATATGTATAACACTATGGCGGTTCTGGATAATTAATTCCAGCTATTATCTGTAATATGCAAATGCTTCCACATAATAATTTTCAATATGCATACTAAGGGTCTTTGAATGGGAACGCCACATTTAAAAAAAATCACATTTCTCACGCAGGGAAGCCGTTGTTTATTTGTGAGATTGACAGTTGTATTTGTCAATGTCTACCATTTAATCATGGAAAGGTAAATATTTCAAACAACGTTTACAAATAATCCAAAGTTATTACTTATTTATTATTATTACTCCAATTTTTGGTCGTTATTATTGTCCGGATAAAAGAACAGTTGAACGTTTAGTGGAGAAGTTTGAAACAAATTTTACACTTCATGATGTTACAGTGCCAGTAAGGCACAGAAATACAAGAAGTGAAGAGAATATTGCTGCCGCAGGTGAAAGTGTTCGTGAGGACCAAAATTTATCGATTTCTGGACGTTCACAAGAACTAGGTATCTCCCAGACGTCTTTGTGGCGAATTTTACTAAAAGACCTTGGTTTACATCGATACAAAATTGTTTTAACTCAAAAACCCAAGCCAACAGATCATTCGAAGCGTCGGGTATTTAGTAATTGGTGCTTAAAAAAATCGGAAATGATGGACCGCCTCGTTTCTGCGATTTAACTCCATTGGACTTTTTTCTTTGGGGTTACATTGAGTCATTGGTTTACAGCAATTATCCACCAAATTTAATAGATTTAAAGATCAATATTAAACGAGTAATAGCTAAAATACGACGTGATTTGTGTGAGAGAGTCATGGAAAATTGGGTTCAACGACTTAATTCCTGCCAGAGTTTCCGTGGTGGACATTTAAATAATGGTATCTATTGTGCTTTTTAATAAATTGAAAATTTCAATATTTTTCAAATAAATAATATGTTTCATTTACAAAACAAAATAGGGCGCTGCTAATGAAAGACCACTCATGTTAATATCTATGGAGGTATTTCAATAAAAATTATTTCTTATAAAAAATAGCTTTGCATGTGTATGAAAGTAGTAATCCAAGAACGGAGAAAATACCAGTAGAATAAAAGAAAATATGAAAGTGTGTATTCACACCTTGTTTCTTACTTCAACGGAAAAATAACACATAAGTTTTAATTTGAATTATTTCCCATCAATTTTATTCTTGGCAGACTCTCGTCTATGTCAATATTTATTTTAATAGCTTAACACATTTTAAATGAGGGTCATAAGAATTCAACATCCTGTGTGTAATGTTTGATTTATCATTTGTACCTTGTACATTTTGTCTTTTATTCTGTTAACTGGATATACTTCAAATATTATAATAGGCAACAGATGGTCCTTATTTGATGCATGGAAGCTGTGTTTGTTTTGATACAACATTTAAACGTAACCTAACCTACAGCAATCTCATTCAACGGTAAATATGAGAAGATAAAATTAGTCTTAAAGGAATAAATAGATTTTTCAAACTGACAGTATATTAGAAGTTTGTGAAAAGATAAATCCATTATTTTTTCGGTAGATGACTGAAGTGATCGATACATCGTAAAGTCGCGATCAAACAATTTCAGATTTATGCTCGTTATCAAGGTGACATTTCACAGTGAATAAATTTCCTTGCTGTTGTTTTTGGTCAATTCAATTGTGAGTTACGGGGAATTAAAAATGGAAGTCATCAAAGAGAAACTTGTGTACCTTTTACAGTTCTTCTTTGATAAAGGTGAAAATGCAAGCCAGGCGGCTGAAATTGTGAATGATGTTTATGGTTCCGATACTGGAACAGTTTTTTTCCAATCTAATATCTTGTTATGTATATCGTCTACTTAGATGATTTGCTTATATGTAATATATTTGTATATATAACTTACGAAAATCGGCAGGATTGTGATAAGGTGGACAAATTAATCCTAATGTTGATAAATGAGGTACCAAGTCTTGAACACGTCCATTATATATACAATTTCCCTCAGCAACTGCATAAAGTCGGTCGAATATTTCGAACAGGAGGGCTGACGGTTGGTGGATAGTGCAAACCACCGTCCTTCCATCTCTGGCTAGGTTCTTCAACAGGGAGACTGTTTGGGTACATGATGCACTGTCTAAACCACTGTAAAACGTGTTGTAAGAAATCTTATTTATAATTCCTTCGAAATTTGTAATAGGTGATATGTGAATGAAAAAAAATTATTCTTTGTTAGATTCATTTGCTTCAAAATCAGAGATTAAATATGAAGAATATGATCATATATACAGGAGACTTTGAAAAAATAGATGATCTTGAAACACCTCGTGATAAAGCTATTGGGCACTTAAAATAATAATTATTATATTCTCCTGATATGCCTAGATCTTCTGTGAAGATCCATCAGATGCTTTTTCAGCTTGTAAGATTTAGGAGTTCAGTTGTATTCTGGATAGGATCCGTAATTGCGACCTTATAAAATTATCGCGCTGCTTTTGCCATAATGATATCTATTTTCATCATAGAGCTTCATAAAACACGAAAGGAAACTCTAATTTCACCTTCAGCTTATTTATAAGGTTATTATGGAGCGATCATTCAAAAAGGACCATATAAGATATGTGCTGTCGAATGTGTGCGATACGTCTCAATTTCCAGAAGAGATAGTAGTAATGCATTACGCCAGTTGCGGTCACAGCACTGTTAATTTCCGACTCAACAGTGAAATGGTGGCCGAAACCCGTTCAACTAGAAACTATTTTTCTTACCTGAACATTATAACCCTGGACCTTTTGGTTCCCAACCCAAAGCTCTAACCACTAAACTATCGACACTCATATTAAAGTTAAACATATAAAATATTTTCCATGCAGTTTCTAAGATGTGTCATTACATCTGAAAATTATTGTTTTTGTTTACACTACTTTGTATTTCTGTATACCACAGATACGAATGAATTGAATCTGTCGATTTTTTGTTACTATAATATTCTTCATGGACTATGCTAATAGATATGCAGTGAATAGTTCGAGAATCTTAAATTTGATGTTTATCATGAAATGGTCCAAATATTCCATTTAGTGAAAGTTTAAGCATACATGGTGAAAAATCTGTATGAAATCTGACTATTTTTGAGAAGGGCACATTTAAAACAGATGATGAAATCTTATTATGCACCCTCGTAGCTTAAGTAAATACAACGTTATTTTTATTAATATGCAGTGAATAGTTCGAGAATCTTAAATTTGATGTTTATCATGAAATGTACCAAATATTCCATTTAGTGAAAGTTTAAGCATACATGGTGAAAAGTCTGTATGAAATCTGACTATTTTTGAGAAGAGCACATTTAAAACAGATGATGAAATCTTATTATGCACCCTCGTAGCTTAAGTAAATAAGACGTTATCTTTATTAATATGCAGAAGGAGTAAATTCCACTGAATAACAAAATAATAAAAATTTAACGATTTCTCCTCTTAAACTGTCATAAACAACAACTAACCATGATGATAAAATTTTACTTGATATGAATATATTACAGTATTTGTTCAAAGCGTCTACCAACGACCCTGATACACCCGTTACATGTAAGATCTCCTAAAGGTCACGCAAAACATTGCTAAATCTTTGAGCTGACTTGCTAGACACTACGTAACGACACATTTCTGTTCCGCTTCTTTTAGGAAGATAATAATAATATTAAGAAGTCCGATGGAAGAAGAGACCATAAAATGGACATCAACTGGCCATTCCATCTCTCCTTGTCTGGAATAAGGAACAGGTGGATGAGACAGTGCATGCTCGGGTAGCAAATCCACAACACACTAATATTTTAATTAACAAAAAAATAATTCTATTTGATTTGAAATTTAATTCGCTAAGGAAGTAAAAAATCGAATTTTATCAGTGTGTTAGGGAGTTTTTCATGAAGGTTTTATCATCAGATACTGTTTAATAGAAGGAAGTATAACATTTTCAGTATTTTCTTATCTAGGAAAATTTATTACTTCTGCATACTAATGGCAATCACCTCGTTTTTACGTTTACATCGTATTATTTGAAATCTATATGAAACACTTTCTTGTTTTAATTGCTTGTCATACAGCCCTTTATTCATTTCAATTCACCATATACGCTTAAGCTTTTATGAAAATAAATATTTACCACAGCTCAGGATAAAAATTTGAAATGAGATGTTTTCCAAAAAATTACAATATATGTATAAATATATCATTTATTACATTGTAGCCTATTTAATGGTATAGTTCTTGAAAATACTTAGAACTTCCAAAAATTAATTCATTTGTAGCCATGGTACGCAGACAAGCAAATATGTGTGAATATTTTAGTGTCATTTTGAGGCAAAAAAAGAGACATATTTTAGAAACAATAACTTTATTTTTCATTTCGGACGTACATCTCTACTACGAGGTGTTTCAGGATTCTTTCTTGAAAATTATGTATACGTCGAAGTGAAAGTATATTAAAGTATTCCAAGAGATGTCGCTACCAGAGCTGAAAGCGTTGAATTTCTTCCAGAACCGAATACAATGATATTTCAATTACAACTTTTCAATTCAAGACCACTTTTTATTGCAGCAAACTGATATATAATCAATTTTTGTTCGTGAAAATATTTTTTATAAATTTTGAAAAAGTTTCAGGCTAATTCCATGAGAAGACTTTTTCTATAAAAATGTCCAGCACACAAAACTCTCAATGAGACTAATGACAATTACGGTCAACCAGAATGAGAACACAATATTTCAATAACGTCAAAAGATGAAAAAATGGTAAAAAGCACAAATCAGGAGTTTTTGCATGTTTATTCATATCACGGGCGATTCTTACGAAATTTTACGTTAGTCTTTTTGTCGTTATTTTACATTTGAATTCTACATTCAAACTCGATCTCTCAACGCTTCTCTGCTCACAATATATATATATATATATATATATATATATATATATATATATAAATAAATATATATATATATTTTTTTATTCTTTTCATCATATGAAGCTTACGGAACTCTGTATCAACATGCCGGTTATCATTCAATTCTACTTCTAAGTACAAAATTTCCTATAAATCGGATTTGTAGTTTCAAAAATATTGGGAAAAATAAGAAAAATTATCAAATGTAATCTGTGGACCGATTTTGACCATTGACAAAATGTTTGAGATATTTAGGCCTCAAACCTATCCTGAAAAATTCTAGCTCTTTCCGTTCGAAAGTTAAAGTGTTTATAAACGAATCTGACAGAATTACTTTTGAGCTCGCAATCTTCATCAGTGAGTCCAACCTAGTGGTTTGAGGATATTTTTGGCTAAAAATTCGAAAATTACAGATATGTGGTAAAACGATTGTAGCTGTTTCCTAGAAATAGTGCACAAAAAGGAGCAATAAAGTTCTTAATGAAAATATAATTACTATTTTGGAATATTCACTGGATTGATCACATTTTGAAATAACTCACTATATTTAAATCATTTATCAAGGTTAACTGATTCAATAAATCATTATGAAGAATAACTTCCACAAATTTATTAATTACAGCAGCAATAGTTTCGCCAGTAATTGCTTAAAAAACGGAGATAAGCAAAACAGTAAAATAAATTGGATTTATTATTGGGAATTTCTACGCTGAGTTAAAATAAGTTGATAGCTATAAGGATTGAATTAAGAGAACCAACGCTATCAAAAGTGAAAAATTTATTATATTATATACTGAAAAACGAGTAAATGGGTGAATGGTATCGATTATCGGAATTTTTAGTAAGCAAATAATTCTGACTTTTCTGAATGACTGAAACACCGTCTCCCTAATTAAGAGGTAGAAGCTCCCTCACAAGATCCGTATTTCCTTGAGAGCTTCATTGGTTACCCCGATATGATTGGGGAGGTTTCTCTTCAAGAGCGAACCAACCCATTCATTTACCTCCTATCTATCATTCCGAGGCAGCCTTTTCTTTCGTTCCACAGATCCCCGCTGGAGATCGACGCTCACTGGAGAGGGGGTGTGTAGCGAGCACCTTCTTCGCTCTTCGTCCAGAATCCTGCCTTGCTCTGTTGCAGCTTTACCGGCGTATCATATAGAGGACACGACTTGTCTTAGAATTCCTGACTGACCGTCCCGCTGAGTTTAAGTAGGGCAAGGCACACAGCATTCAACGACCGTTCCAAAGTGGAACACATGATCACTGGCGTGACAGGCAGAGATGCGCGCCACGCCTGTCTGAAAAGTTAAGGTGCTCAGACTCAGAACGAAACTTCGCTCTAATTAAGAGGCAGAAGCTCCCCCACAACATCCGTATTTCCTTGAGAGTTTCAACACAATTCAAACATTGAATTGGTGAGTACAATTCGAATAAAGGGGGAATCAACAATTGAGAACGTTGTTACTTCACATCGTTTTGAGGGCCGAAGTTGGCGGAAATGCGCTATGGCCATATTGCCTGGAAATAACCGAGAGGAGATTTCCCCCTGTAATTTATTTTCGAGAATATTGATATAAATGACCATCTTAATGCAGTGGTATAGTTTTCATTAAAAAATAACTTGCTGCAAGTTTGATCAGTTCAGATTACTTGAAATCTGATATGGGAATGGTTTGAAGTAGGCATTCAATTGGATAGATTTTGTTATGATACTCGAAGTTTGCGGAAACTCTCTGTTCCCAAGGGCTGCAAATTATTGCAAGAAGTTGTATGACAATTTCAGCTAGAAGATATTTATAAGAAAGTCCATCTTGATACACAGCCCACATACTGGAAACAATTGAGTTTGTTTATATTATATATTATTGATGATTAAATTCTTGATATTGATATCTTCATACTTTTAGAACATCTGTGAAGATCTCTCACATCCCTTTTATAACTTGTTCGAGTTAGGAGTGAAGTTATGTACAGGTAAAGTTTTCTTACTGTGTTCTTACGCCACCTTAGGAATAAAAATGTTAATTTTTGACCCAACAGTGAAACACTGGCCGAAACCGTCCAACTAAAAAATATTATGTTTAACACAGACGAGACTTGAAATCTGACCTTTCAGTTTCTAGTATGCCTTTCTTCTACTGAACTAGCAACACCCTTTAAAAATAACTTGGCTTTTGATGAAATATTTCGAAATGTACCTAAGTTTTTGAAAAAACTCAACGAGGAGAATTTGGAATACACAGAAATTAACAAAAGATCCTTCTAGAGGATCTGTGTATTCCAAATTCGCTTTTTGTGCCAAGGTTGATACCATTACCTCCTAAAGATAGGAACAATTCAAAGGGATATGAAGGTATTGCCGAATCTTCGTTTTGATGTGACCAGCGAATTGGATTGCAGAAGTCCAAAAATTGAAAAAATGACTTGCTGTCGTTTGGTGACAAAAGGTACCTACTTGGTTTTCCCATTCGAGAATGAAGCCAATTCACCTAGAAATTAGGTATTTCAATCTCAGTGAACAGATATTAATAATTTAAGATCCGGCATTTATCTATAGAGGAAGAAATCAAATTCACCTTATCGTTTTTGTATGAATATGTTAGAACAAGAGGCAAGGCGCTAACATAAAAGCACGCGTTCGGCTAAAATTTTCCAAATCGCATTAATCTTGATTGTAAATACTATCTATTGCAACTTCTTAGTGCCCTGCAAAATTTGAGTTTAGACTCCGCAAGGTACCCAAAGAGTAATTTGCTGATGAGAACCTCTGTGTGTACCTATGGCGACGATGGTTAATAAAAAAAAAATATTACTGTTTCGGGCAAACAATACATTTGGAATATCAGGATTTTCAGAATGGTTGGGAAACTGCTATAATAAAGTGGAGTTAACCATATTCTTTTTCAAAATGATATTGTTGAATTATGGATAATATTGATTTTTGTTAGGTCTGTAAAAAACAAAGTTGGAAACATCTTATTTTCTGAAGAAAAACGAAACGATAGAAAGTGATTGAAATGCAGATTCATATCAATATTTTCGAACTAAAAGTTTCATAAATCTTCTATCAATAAATATTATTTTTAAAGTCTGCAACTTAGTAACAGCTCATTTCCAAAAGCTGAAAATTTTTATTTGAATTTTTAGATTTATATCAATTTATTCAAATTAAATCAACCTCTCCTATCGAAGACGACCATCGTATAAAACTTGGTAAGTGTTGAAATACACAGAATTCAAATATCATATATCCGAATAATCAAAAAAATCAAATTATATCAGTTAATTGACATGCAGATCTATCCTCATATAAATATTCTTCAACCGAAATTTATCTAAATTCAAATTTTTTCCCTAATTATGTCTAGCGCCCCTAAGTTAGTAACAGCGCATTTCCGCAAACTTCGAATGTTATGCCAATATGACCTGATGAAATAGAATAATATCTACTTCGAACCATCTCCAATCAGATTTCCCAGTAATCCAAACCGATCAACTTGGCAACACCGCATTTCCGAAAAACAAAAATGTACTGTTAGAATCAAGCCCCTAACACGATCCCCAATTTTTTTTATAACCGACTTTCAATAAACAAAACTCTCATCTAACCTAGTCGTTTGAACCCTTTTCGGACCAAAACTCAAAAATTTCAGACAAAATGGGAAGCAAATCGATAGCACGTTGTTCCCTAGAACAAGCGCAAAAAATGTCATGTATTTACAATTCAGTAGATTTTATTTAACTTTCAACACATACGATGCTTCTGATGCAAAAGTTGTGGTTACAAAATATTATGTAAGATTAATTCTTTCAACTATTTTATTCATTTCAATCAAGTATCCAATAAAAAAGAAGCCAACCAAAATTATTTTGATATAAAAATCATTAAACATTTCTTATAATTGATTAATTTATATAGAATTTCACTAGAACAAGGAACTAACGTCTTTTAATAATAATATAATGATAATTTGTGATAGGTTGCAAGTAGGTATGTATATAATGCAACAAAATTTCTGTTCATATATTCAAATAATACCGAAACATGTCACTTCTTGCATTTGACATACCTAAGAATGGAATTAAAGCACGAGAAACAAACAAAAAATTAAATAATTTTTTTTTACGATTATAGTGTAATTGTCAAAAAATTATAATTTTTTTAATTCTTTAAATTTATTTATTTTTCAAAAATAAACATTTTAATTAAATTTTTATAACTTTTTATAACATATTTATAAACTTTAAACACAAAAATATTCAATTATTATTGTGTTCAAAGTTGATAAAAAGTTATAAAAATTTAATTAACATGTTTATTTTTGAAAAATAAATAAATTTAAAGAATTAAAAAAATTATGATTTTTTGACAATTACACTATAATCGTAAAAAAATTCATTTAATTTTTTTTTCTCGTGCTTTAATGCCATTCTTTGGTATGTCAAATGCAAGAAAAAAATATCAAAATCGTTAATATTCATATTCAGAAGTACCTCGAAAAGATATAAAGTACTTGTCTTGGAAACCTTGAAAAATTTGGAGCGACCTTTAAATATTAAAATTTCGACTTGAGATTTTGAGGATCTTTATCATTTTTCTTGTAGAAAAAAATAAAATAATGAGAAAAATAATTTAAAGAAATCGATTTTTGACGATTTTGGAAATTTTTAAAAATTTGGAGTGACCCTTAAAAAAATTTTTTTTGACTTGTCGTTTGGAGGGAACTCTTAAAACATTATAAACTCACATATTTTGGTACGAGACTCGAAAAAAAAATTTCGTTTTTTTTGGGCCACCTAATGTGCAGCAAAGTAAATGGTGTACAAGTAACGGGTTTCAATAGAGTGAAATGCCAAAAATGCGTTCAGAATGAAGAAAGCAATGTACCAGATGCTTCCAAAAATTATATTGAATATTCAAAACAAAAATATGTCACTGAGTGAAAATGAAATACTTCTGGAAGAAATGATCGAATTATTGAACTTTGAGATCAGAAAAATGAGGGAAATTCGAATTATTTTTCAGATATACGGAAACATGGTAATTTCGATACGAATGAAAGCAAAGACAAAACCGAGCTACAGACATGTCATGTGGGTCATCTGTAACGACATTATCGGCTAGTCAAAGTGAATTTTCTATAAGTCGTCATAAATAAAAAGTTGAGTTTAGAAATCAACAAATAAATAAAGAAGAACTTGACCAGAATGATTCGAATGGAACTATCGTTGCAAATAAACAATGGCAAGCTATGAAGCGAAAACAGAAGAAGCAACATAAAATAGTTTCTTTGGAACCTCTGAAGAGCAAACTGAAGAGAAAACTTCTCCAGAAAGTAAAATGGTACATTTAGATGCCATGCCGAGAAAATCCTGGTTTTCTGTTGGTAAAGCTACCACAATTTAACCGAAGAAAAGGTTAAATAATATATCAAATAGTGATGTTGAGGTGACTGAACTTTATTTGGAGAGTGCGAATCAACATGCATTCAAAGTATGTATCAATAAACTGCATGAAGAAAATTTGAAAAATCCATCATATTGGCCCGCAAACATCAAAATTAATTACTTTCATTTTTTTCTCGAAAGGAAGAAAAAGGAAAGGAAAAGAAAGACACTAAAAAATCCAGTAAACATAACGTACATAGTATCATTCATCAGAATATACAATCAAGAGGAAATTATTTGAATCAGATTGAAGTTTTTTTTCTATTCTTATAGTAGTCCATTTAAAAACCTCCATCGTTTATTATTTATGGACTCTTTTGTGAATACCTGAAACTTCAGCACCTTTATTATAAAGTGCTATTGAGAATTAAATATAAAAGTATCAAATAGTGCTGTGTTTCCTGATAATGATCCAATATTTGCTATCAAACAGCAGTAAAATTGTAAACTGCAGTATACTATCCCAAAAGAGAGGACGAATTATTTTGAACCTTTTCCGACAGAAACATATATTTGAACTGAATGATCCGGATCAAACTTATATCATCAGTGATCAATTTGTTTTCGTATTTTCATTATATTCGAAAAAACTGAAATTGTAATTCGGATTAAGTATAATATTAAAACTGGAACTTTTTCCTCTTTTCCATAAGGCCACACCTGACTTTCAGTAAAGACATTGATCAATATCAAGTTCATTCAACTCTAGAATCTTTATGCACATGCACATGTCGCAAGTATATGACCACTGAGGACAAATAAAACTCGATAATGATAGTCACTAGGGCATAGAAAGAGGACAAAGCCATTTGTGTAAACTACTGCAGTGTTTACAACAAGATAAATAAAAATAATTACTCACGTAGTAGGCTCATCGAGAAATAAAATCGGTGGATTGCTTAACAGTTCTAAGGCAACAGCCAATCTTTTCTTTTGGCCTCCAGATAAGCGATTAGTCATGGTATTGTGACATGCGTCAAGTCCTAAAAGTTCCAGTATTTCAAACACCTGAAAATAAACCCACATCACATTAGATTATTTCAAACAATATTGAGAAGAAATGTTATCAAATTAAAGGAAGCTTAATCAAATAAAGAGACACCCCAAACTGTAGTTTTGATTCTTTTCATTTATTTCACACTGTGTTTCATTTTAAGCTCAAAATATCAAATACTGTTGGTGAAAGATCACCGACATAAGAATTGTTACACATACAAGAAATGATTTCTTCAACTACGTGGTATTGAATTTGCTATTGAGAGGTATCTACATGAGACTGTTAGAGTAATTTTTTTGGTGGCTCCTTCTACTTCATTCGAAGGAGAAAGACAGTTATGGCACTATGTTGATGATATTCGTGTGAACATTATACCGCTTATCGTCCAAACGTTTTTCTTCAGAAGAACAACACATGTCTCAATAGGGATAATTGAACTATAGACTTTCTTCAAGAAGCAGGCTTCAATGTTTTGCCGTTTTGTCAGCCATTTAAAAATGTGTGGGGAATGACGCGAAGGCTTTTGTCTATAGTAGTCGATCACCACTTCTCTTCATTCGAGACACTATAATAGCTATCCGTTGATGATGTCCTAAAAACCAGCTTTGATTAAATGGTCGTTCACATGTCCTCTCAACGAATAATTGGCTTCCTCCAAGAAGCAGACGTTAATGTTTTGACGTGCAACCCAGTTCATCGGATTTCAATCCTATCGAACATTCGTGGGATATGAAGGTAAGGACCACTTTCCACCATCCTCCGCAGACTTTGACACAATTAATCCATGAAAATAAAGTTGCTTGTAACTAGGTATGACAAGCAGATATCGAACATCCATTTAGTCGATATCTAGATGTGTACAGGAGTGTACTCAACCATGCAGTCTCGAAGCAGATTTTTTTTGCATTTATATATGCATGTTTATAACATGTTTCTCACAAATATTATAGTTTCATTCTCCATATAAGTTTTAAATATTGACAAAAATATCGACAAGTATGAGAATATTCATTTTTCATTTAATTTATTTTAAAATAGATAATGTTAATAAGTTTTCCAACAGTGACCATAAGTTATCAAAATTGAATGGAATATATAATATGCGATAAAGAAAAATGATGGGAGATTACTTTGGGATATAACCTATGGTAATCATATTTTGATTAGTATAAAATTCAAATATCCACCTTGGTTGTATAATAAAAAGAATGATCGGAGATTATTTTAGCGTAGAACTTATAATAATTATATTCTGATTAACACTATATTCAAATGTCCATCTTGGCTTTGTTTGCAGGGTTTAAATTCGATAAACTTTATATTTAGTTATTTTTGCTGATACACAAGTGTAACTTGAATACTGAACACTTTCAAGCATTACTATTTTGTGTTGCTCATAATTAAAACAAGTTGTTTTTAAAGTATTTGTTGTATACAAAAAACAAGTACAAACTCTTCTACTTGTTACTCTAAGTCTGCTTGAATATATAATATAATACCTTCTGTTATGTTTTTATTATAGTTGTTTGAGGATGTGGTAATACTTTGAAGCGTCCACAAAAATTTGAAAACTTAGAATTTTTTTTAGCATAATTTAATATTTTAACGTTTAATCCCTAGTTCGAGAATTCTTGGCAAGGAAAAAACGGATTTATAAGGTATTATAACAGGGCTTTAGAGGCCTATCAGCAGTTTTGTTATAAAATATTACAAACCGAAAATATTTTTAAAAGATTTAAAATATCATACAGTTTTTGCATGAAGCTTCTACAAATTTTAATTTAAAAATTAATTGAATTTAATAAATGAAAGAACACACCGTGTCAATTCAGTAGACATATAGAATTAATACTTATTACGCAGTACCAAAGGGAATGAAAAAGTTCTTGAGGTTATGTTTTGCATTTTTGAAAGGGAATTTAGTTTTCATAAAACAAGGAATGAAACAAAATTTTGTACTCTTCAAGTATTTATTTAATAATTTTTAGTTGACAATTTATATTTATTTGAATTTCTTTCGTTCCTTTGGTAGTGTGTAATAAGTATTAATTTTATATGTTTACTAAATTGACAGGGTGTGTTGTAATGACATTTTTTCAGTTAAATTCTTGAACTTTTTGAATGAAAAATTTTTTTGAAATTAAAATTTGTAGAAAGTTCACAGAAGAAATCTGTATGATATTTTAAATTTTGTATAATTCGTATGTCAAAAAAACCGCCTCTTTTATTTAATTTACCATAAAATTTTTTTGTAAATAACCCTATAGTAGTTTTGGAAAAGTGTTATGTATCTCAGTTTTGTCTTATCAGTATATTTTATCCACTCTTAATCATAAAAATGTATTAACATTACCCATCCCTCAACTTAAATATGTTGCACTCTCAAAATTAATAAGATCCGATAATGCCACGAGCAACAGAAAACTTCTTCTAAAAGCAAAGAACTTTCCTGGAAATGTAAATAATCTTCATACCAAAAATAATAATTTTATTCGTTTGCAGAACCGTTTAACCAGAAATGAGTTTCATCTGAAGGAACGATTACTTTTTTCAAGTGGATTAACTTATCATTCATCTAGAGCTAATTTAGCGAAGACATGTCAGCTTCAGTTCCGAGTCAACACTCTCATACTGATGTCAATATCAAAATACACAAAGTGTAAGTTTAGGAGAACGCCGATAATAATCGAATGTTGTTCAACTTCAATAGCACTGGCAAATACAATTTAATTGTATTATTGGTGAATTGGTATCGTCTAGAGTGAAATATGATGTATCTTTCAACGAATTAGCAATAAGTGGAAAAACTGGGGCCATGACCTTCGCAGAGTATACCATCATATTTGAATTGCATTCTGTATAAAGCTTGTTGCTAAGTATTTAATTAGTTTATTGGAATGCCTAGAGTGCGTGAAAGTCGCCAGGTTCCACAGCTTTGAGACTATGAGAACGGTCGAATTATGAAGTTTCGTGAGGCTGGTCTGTCGATGAGAGAAGTTTCCTGAAGAACCAGTAGATTTTCACATACCATACTACAGTGTCAACGACCGTGCATACAAGAGAACCGAGGACACAAGACGAGCGATCCTGAATGACCCAGAGAAACCATACGGCGTCAAGATCGCCGATTAAGACTTACAGCTCTAAGAAAGAAATTTTGCAGCACTCAATCCTTCGCAAACGATTGTTTTCAAGAGCATGATAGGATAGTTTGTATCTTCTCTTCAAGGTAACAAGGTTGGTCACAATGTCAGCAAAAGTTCTCCAGTCCTTAGAACTTGAAATAGGGTGTGGACGTCCAATCCTGTCCAGTCATGGAAAGTCATCAACCAGTTGTGTTTTCTTTTCCTAACATCACTTCGACCCTCTGCCTGTCTTTCCGTCATAAATTTGAGAGGCCTTGATTTTTGTGCATCATTGGTATGAATAAAACTTCGCCAAGAACGAAGTTTTGCTCTTTTTCCTTATCGTCCACTCTGGTTGCTACCTATCACTGCTGAAACTCGACATAACCTGCTCTGATGTACGAAGATAATTATGTGAGACGAGGAGTAGAATTAGTTTATATTCAGTGGAGAGTCCTGTTTCCATCTAGTGATGAGTGATGGTCGAGAAAGAGTGAGAAGGTGATGTGATGAATAATGTCATTAACACATTTCGGCAGATTGTGTCATGCTAACACTCTTGGCGTTATGATATGGCATTCGTTTGTATATGATACCAGATTATCAGTACTTTCCATTTAAGATAACACCACAACCTTCTTTATTCAGAAGGTTATGAAACCATATTTTCATTTCATTCAAAATGCTACGTTCCAACTTAATAAACATGGGTCACCTCATCAGAACCAAGTACGAGTACGAATGAGTGCAAAAGATATAACGTGCATATTATTGAGTCAGTTTTCCTAGTAAGTTCCTGATTGAAGCCCAAAGTCAGGATATTTTCTGAATAAGAGGTACTTAAGATATGTGTCAAAATTCTTAAAAGTCGGATAAGCATAAATTGAGTGTTTACCTTTTTCTCTCAGTCAGTATAATTTATCCAGATGAGTTATGAAACATTTATAACGGTCGAATCGGGGTTAAGTGACCGCGAATTGCCTGCGCGAAAAGTCAATTTCCTTCTTATTTCACGACCGTTATCGCTTGATAATTGATTTTTAGAGTTTGACGTTGAATTAAGTATACTATTGCTCTTTTTTCAGAAATGAGGGTTGATCTAATTTGATAAGTGGATGCTTAATATTTCCATTTGAAACACATCTCAATTCGATCATTAACTTGTTGAATCTGAATTATTACTGCTTTCTTTCAGTTGATATTCAACGATTCATTTTAATGAAATTCCTTTGCAAGTATGAGTCCATTTTATTTTATGACTGATCCACAATTATTTCAAGTTCTGTATCCCTTTGATTGATTATTTGTATGAATCATTATGCTGGGGTTTATGTTTGCTCCAGTAGTTTCATAAATTCTTTAATTGTGATTAATCTGCTAAAATGAATCAAGTATCCTCATTTCACTCTTCGTTCATAAGTGAATTAACTGAAGGAACATGCTTGTAATGCCTGTAGGAACCTTATATTCATACTGCCGTTATATTGAAGGAAATCACTTTTTAGGTATTTATTATTGTTAGTTATATTCTGTTTCATTCCTGGCACATTGCTGGACTTATATTGTTGCAAAAATTTGTTCATTTCACATTTTTACTCCTGTGATGGTCTTCAATATACAAGCAATTTCTAGTACAGTGGTAATGCAGGTAGATGATATAAACAATTAATTAACAGATATATAATTTCATCAAGGTGCTCTACTGAGCACCTGGAATAAATTCCAGTCTGCAATCCCAAACTCTCCATCAGTGCCCTTCTGTATTGAAAATTTCATATCATCAAGAATGAACTCTTCTGAAATTTTGCGGTATTTTTCCACTTAAATTCAGTTTATGGTTGCCTAAATATATTGATTCAAATTACATTTTCAACTAAGTTATTACAAGTTTACCCATAAAAAAAATTATTACGTTCTATATCGGTCTCACTCGATCACGGGCACCATTTCGTTATGTAATGAAAACAATTATCAACAGCTTACTTCACATTGGCATTAAGAAGAACCTTGAAACACCTGCACCATCTTCAATTCACTTTATCTCGAGTGCAAATTATATTTATCTAGGCTTTTTCACATGAGACAGTTACCACAACTACCATAATATTTGTTTTATCAATTTTAAGGTATGACGTGAGAACAATAAATATCAGAAATCGTGGTTGAATTGAGAAGTCAATGTTCTAAAATTGATTAATTTTTGAGAACGATACGCATGCCTAGGAGAAAACCTCCAAATTGACATATTTAAATATTCATTACTATATAAAATGTTCCCAAATTGGAGTAACGAATGAAGAGGGGATGTTATGTTTCAAGCTACAGAGTTTAAGTTATCGAAAATTTTTACTCGTAGCATTTTTCAAGACTGCACCTGAAATTTGGCAGAGATATAACATACATAGGTTTACGTCATATGATATATCAAAAACCTGAAAAAATCTACTTCCCATTTTTCACTTCCGAAACTTTTTATGGTGCGCCATCGCTAGTTTAAATATATGAAAATGAATCTTTGCTTCATTTAAAAACCTTCTGATCTTATCTGGTTTGTTGTATCTGCTACTCTTTTCGAGAAAAAAAATGTTAAATCCTTCTTTCCGTGTCGTCAGGAATATCACAATTTTCATAGCAATTAAGTAGGTTCAGGTATATTTGGTTGAATCTCTGATTTCGTTATTAGTTTTGACATATCAAATCAAATTCATGTGTTTTTAATAGGAGAATTATTCTGAAAACTTGTTTTGATATCAATATAATCATGGGGGTTCTTCAAATTATGAAATGGTTGACATGCATTTCATCTATGGCCTTGCAAATGAAAATGCAAATGAAGCTAAGCTATATGGAACGCTATCAGAATAAAGTTATACTTGTTTATCGAATATTCTTTAATATTCACAGGCGTCTTTCAGAAACTGGATCTTCCTCAATAAAAAAACTTATTGCCTATCATGAAGCAACGAAGAAGTTTTCAATTAAATAAATGATTATCCAGGAACTAGTACAAGAAAAATGAGTATTAATTTGAATATCAGTCATGAAATTGTAGAACGTAGCTTACGTGGTTGGCTGCTGTATCTCTATCACGCCCAGCTTCGAGATTTTGATCCAATTTTGATCATTTTCGTCAGACGTACTTCAATAGACTTGTAGTTGATCCTCATTTTCATTACAAAATCTTTTTTACTATAGAGCTTGTTGCTCAAGAAATCAATCATTAATTTTAACAATGAACACATATGGGTCCAAGGTAATCCACATGAAATTATAAAAAATTAAATAAAAAACGTTAGCACAAACGAAATAATTACAAGAAATCGTAGAATCACTCTGAAAATTTCCACAGGCAATTGGCATGTCATATGATGTACATATCTAAGTGTTATCTCGGCCAAATTTCCGCAGAATGTCTCGCGAAACTCAGATACTGTGAGAAAAAAACTTTGAAAAAATTCAAACTTTCACCCTTTATTTCGAAAACGAAGTGTTCGTGGACCATGTTTATAAGACTTGATGCCTATGAATTCTTGATATCATCTAAGTAATCACACCTCTTTGCTCGTACTCAATTGGTGAACACCCTTTATTCAATCGCTATTGTTTTCTGTGAAATCTATTATTTAGATAAGAAATATATTTGGAGTTGTGGCTTACGTTTTCATATGGCTCTATGGTTGCTTACAAAAGCGACATATAGAATTATAATATGTTTTTCTTATATGGAAGATGCATTTCCGTCAAGTAAAGACCGAAACAATCAAAAATAGAATTATAAGTTAAGGTATATATTTCTGACACGTATTTTTGATTTAAGTTTCATTCTAATTGGAAGCTGTCGAGGTGAGCCAAAACCCTAATTATATTGTTTCTAATAATTAACTTTACTGAAGATAAATACCGATTATTAAACAAACCGTTGCAGTATTTTGTCTGGTATTATATACTTAGGTGAAACATTTTTGAATCTTCTATGTTCTGAACTCTGAAGTTTGTTGCTTACTCCTAGGAATACGTATTAATTTCAAAAATTAATCATTTTGGGGATATTTTTCTTTTAAAATTGTGCATAGTAAAAAATCTATACATTTATAAGTAATTAGAGGTATTGATAAGAATATTTTTTGGAAGCTTCGCTCACCTGCTGTCTTTTATAAGCATGTGTCACGTTGTAGCCTAATTTCAAATTTGCAGCAAACATCATTGATTCGTAAACAGTCAAAAGTAACCTCAGTTCCTCTTCTTGTGGAATATATGCTGATAATTTCCTAAAACGTGGACTATTATTTGTTCGGACAACATCGTTGTATCGAACTTCTCCAGAACTTCCTCTCGCTCTGAAAAGAAAACGACAATTAATTATTATATAACTTATACAATACTCCAATTTGTTTGTTGACAGAAGCCACATTTTGTAGAACTCTGTTTTTATTCATAGACTATCTGTCTATTAATTAAGTCAAATATTTCAAGTTGCCGTAATTTGCTTCCGAAAAAATTTTAATGTTCTCATATTTTTGTGAAAGATGCTGTGAAGTATTTATTATTCCAGCTTCAAACGACTGAAAAGTTAACAAATCGTTAAGAGTATTTATCTGAATTCAGGTGAAACAGAATACAAGTGAATTTGAATATCAGAAGATATGTTATCCAAATGTATGAAGATTAGAGGCTGTGATAACACAAACCTTTTCGATTCGGCACAGTGCAACTTGTATATGTGTCATAGTTTATAATTCAAATCGAATAAGTACCGTCAATAATTTGGTCATAAACAGCAGACGTGCATGTTTGCAAGCATGTTGGTTTCTCATCAGTGCGATGCAATGCACGATACATAGTCGAGTCGATTTGAGTTACAGACGTAATTTTCACTGATCTGATTCGAAGAATTTTCTACTATATTATTTTATAATCTTCAGATGTTTTGAATACAGTTATTATAAGATGTCGTCACACTGGAACCTACTAGTTAAGAGATATAATTTAAATGTGTGGAATTTTTGTAGTCACATGGATTTATATGGTGACTTTTTTTCTCATTATGAATTCATATAAAAATTTCAACAGATTTCAGATAGCTGAGCTTCTTGCTTTTTGATTTACATGTAAAATTTTTGGTTTATGTAGGGTTTCTACCCTACATAACTAAAGAATTGCCTTTTTTATGCACTGAGTTTGCAAAGGTTAAAGTTTGCTGGTGTTTCGTAGAATTAATTTTATGTTCGTTTAATGAATATTCTATCTGTTTCCTATATTTGCTATTGCAGGTTGAACATGTCAACTTAGGAACTCCCGATTCGTGTACGTATGGAATTGGGTCTTTCACATTGAAGGATAGGAATGATCTTCTACTTTTTGATTTGAATCAAATATTGTCTAATTTTGAAAGATTATTGGATATCATTTCACTTGTCACCGAAGTACTGTAAAGAACTGAGTATTATATGAGTGAAAATTGTTTAATAATATCCCAATATAATAATAATACTTTTGAAGCACAAAGAACGAACTAAATTCATATTATTTAATGCAAAACACCTCATCCAAAACGAACAAATCGGGGTACAAGAAGCTCAACCGATAGCTCAGTGGTTAGAGCATTGGTCTGGGAACAGAAAGCTCCCGGTTTCAACTACCGTTTAGGTAGAAAATAATTTTTTTAGTTAGACGAGTTTCGGCAATCATTTTACTGTTGTGTCGATAATTAATAGTTCTGTGACCTAAAGTGGTGTAGGGACGCAGTTACAAAGCCTAACCAGAATACAACTTAACTCCTAACTCGCACAAGCTAAAAAAGCTTCTGAGGGATCTTCACAGAAAATCTAAGAGTATCAGGATAATAGCATTTTGAATCTATTGAAATTTTCAAATTAGTTTACATTGAAAATAATATTATAGTAACGATGATGACCATACAGATCCATGAAAATCCAGAATATTTTGACTTTTTAAAGGCAAACTATAATACCTTATTTAGCAGGGCTAACATAAACTTTGCTGAATGGATACTAATGGAGTTTTTTCCAGTAGCATTTTAGCATCATACTTTCATAAAACATCTCACTGAATATCGGAATTAGTCGTTCAGACAGGGGGGCCATTTAATACGCTCGGATTTGAGAGTCATCAATTCCGGTTCCCCAAACATTGATGCTATTGGTCGATTCTGTTTTGTCCCACTAGACAATTCTTTAGTACAAATTTGTTTGCTAATGATTTTCACTCATTTGCTTATCCTCGTCGCTTATAGAAATTGTGTATGAAGTTATAAATAATTTAGCACTACAATTCTTTCTACCTTATTCTACATTTTTATTCACAATCTTCTGCTGACGATTTCACAAAAGGAATTTTTCTCAATTTTTTTTAAATATTAAAACGAACAAAATCCTCAATGTCATTTCTGAATTATAATATTCACACTCCAGGAAAAATGATATTATCTTTGAGGTACTAAACATTTCTTATCAATTAAAAGATTGTTTTATGTGCAGATTTTTTTGGATTAACAAATATTTCTGTAAGAACTAGTTGACTATATAGGTTTTTGTTATCAAGACGGGATATAAATTATCAAATACAAACAGAATTGGTACTGATGAGGAAGCAAGTAGGCTTTGAAATATGCAAGTCCATTGCTTATATCCCGACAATTGACAATACTCATTGGAGTTGATTTGAGTTCTGAACTCTTACACAGGCGTATTTAAACTGTCTCGTTTCGAAGAACATAATGTTATCATAATTCATACTTTTGGTTTACCAAGTAATAGAATATGTCTTTAGCAAGAGGAAGATTTCCGGCAGTTTTTAACTGTACAAGTTTTTCGGAAATTCAAATCAGTCCTGGGATAAGATTCGTGAGGTGTGCTGTGTATTAGAAGGTGATAGTGATTGGTAAAACTTTAGCGTTGTTATGTTACCATAGCTCATACTCATCATTTCATTCGGGAAAAATACCCGCCGATCATTTAATTCATTTGAATACAAAGACTTTCATTCAGATTGCGACATCATTAAAACTTAAAATCCATGTTAGTTGCGTCACAGCCTTGTATGAAGCCCATATCACAACGTGAATAGTAATTAGATTTGCGGATCTATCAGTCGGAAGCATAATATTTTATTTGGCTTGATTATAACATGAACAACAAGTTTCTACACAGCTTTCTCGTCTGAAGGATAAACCTTGGCATCTAACAGAGTTCAAGATCTGTGACGATGAAAAAATATGAGAAATTTCTCTAACATCTTCTGATTTCGCAATTTTGCCAACAGGATGCGGAAAGGTTCATTATTATATTATATTCGAAAGATAATTATAGATTGCTAATGAGCCTGAATATGTCCAATTTATTAGACCTTACGTACTATAGAGAGTAGTTACATTCCAGAAATATAAATTTCACGTCTTAATATATTCTGTTTTGTTAGTAAGGTCAATAGTGTTGACATATTCCTCCGGCGTTCACAACATGACCCTGTGGAAGGCACCAAATGAAATATCTCAGTTCACATCAATGGGTCAAGTCTGTGAGTTACGCAATATCAAGTTACGAATTCAATACAGAATGTATGCGTAACAAAGAAAATGAAATGTAATATGTGAATAATTCACGGAGAATCAATTTCTTATTTGATTTGACCGCAAAAATTCATTAAAAAATTATAAAGGTTATATAGGGTGGTCAATAGTTTGCATTGTTGTTAAATGTGAACGTCATTTGTTTCTTGAGGTCAGTTTCTGGTTTTGATGTCTTCATCCATTCACAAATTAAATCGTAGAAAAGTTTAGTCGGCATCGAAAAACTGTTAAGGTAGTTGACGCCTATTACAAAAGATCATTTCGCCGGCATAATCGATCAATCGAGAGTGATATTCGAAAAATTGTTGAAACAAACTTGTAGCAGATATTGAAAATCTGTATAGGACTTTTAAAGTCATGATGGAAAATATCCTCAAAATTTCAAATGCCTCTATTAATTTGTCCACTGCCGCTTTTTATCCGATATTGACAAAATATCGGTCGTTGCACACATACAAAATTCAAATAACACAAGAACTAAAGCTGACGACCCACTTGCAGCGCCATATAGTTCCTAGTTGGATACACGAACAAACGAATATTATTTAACATGGATTCATCTCATTTTCATACATACTAATTATATAGGTTCTGTCTCAAAATTTACTCAATAGGTAATTTAACTTTTGAAAGGAAATAAACATGGAAGCGCCTGCCTACGCGAGGAACTTTAGTGCACATTAATCAATAGATGGTTGTCACATTATTGACAGCCCCTCGACATTTCTCTAAATTTTCCTACTGCTTAAGAAATCTAAAATAATAAAAGTAAATTGGAACCACTAGAACTTGAGAGTTATCATGCAGATGATACACCGAATAACTCGAATAAATATAAGTGACAGGACTATTATCAAAATATTACTTATTATGATAATTTTATAGCTATCATAGCCTTAATTTAATTTTTTCAGAGTTATTTAAAAGAATGAAATCACAGTTTGAAAAAAGAAAAATAACTGTTGGATTTTTCCTTTATAAGTGTTGAAATGAATCTTTCAAGCCTGCCAAGTTTCATTAAGGATATACTTTTTATATGATTTTTCGTGAAATTAGAGTGAATTTATATTTCGCACAGCTTGAAAAGTGAAGTTTTTACCCTGGTTTCTTCCATCTCTTACGTTACATTTGGTGCTTTTCTATCTAAAAGAACGAGTGACTATCAATATTACCCTAATTGAGAATTTAATATTTTAGTAAATTTTAAAATTCATTCACTAAGAATGTGATACACGACACGTTTCGACTGTTACATGATTGTGACGATACACTTGGCAATAAGATAACAGTCGAAACGAGTCGTGTATCACAATTTTAGTGATTTAATTCTGGGAATTTGCTAAGATATGAGTTTTATTCTTTAATTCAATGTATTCGCATTAAATAAAAAAGTAATCTATATTTTGTATTATATGGCTATATTATTTCTAATGAAAAAAATACGTTCGTTTCTGATGGTTTGCAGAAATGAAATTTCAAATGGACATAATTCACAAACTCATAAAAAAATATTTTTCATTCATGAACTTGGTCTTTGTATTTTGTCTTAAAATCAGTCTTGCCAATTTCAAAGTTTTTACAATAATATAAAAAAATTAACAAAAACAAAAGAAATATTATTGGATGGAGTAGTCTGTTACTATGATAAGTCATGATATTATGAATTTTCATTGTTCAGTCTCATTAAAAACTGTCCCGTCTAAGCTAAACATAGTTCATACTTTTTATCGATGCTTATATCTTTTCATGTTCATATTTCGATCTTGCAGTTGTTCAGCTTTGCCAGACGAACTTTGAAGTGTTATTCGACATTTCAGCTTATTTGTTCCCTAATGGTTATAGAGGTATGGAAAAGACAGTCGGAAACATAGGAAATTCAACGTTAACCTAGAGAAGCAGGAATGTCCAATGGAGCAATGGAAGAATCAAAACCTCAGCGCGATGTGATGATGAACAAACGACTTTTCTTTCTAAGCATTTCAGGTGGAGATGCTTCTATCGAAACTTCAATTGAGAGGGAAGAGTCGTTTGTTCGTCATCGCATCGAGCCGACGTTTTGATTCTTCCACTGCTCCACTGGACATTCCTGCTTCTGTAGATTAACATTGAATTTCCTATGTTTCCGACTATCTTTTTCATACTTGTATATGGTCATAGAAAACATGGAAGTCTTTTGAGCATTTTGATATATTTATGCCTGTAAATTCCGACGTAGCAGCATTTGACATTGTTAATTGTTTCATTCTATCCTTATCTAGTAGCATTGATCTCATTAGTTTTCTACAACCAATTTTTCAGCTTGTGCGCGTTAGGAGTTCAGTTGTGTTCTGGATAAGCTTTGTATTTGTGCGATCTTGCGCCACTTCAAGTCACAGCACTGTTAATTTTTGTCCTAACAGTGAAATGGTGGCCGACACCCGTCCAACTAAAAAATTTCTTTTCCACCTGAATATGATTCGAACCCGGACCTTCCGGTCACGAGCCCAATGCTCTACCACTGAGTTGTCCGCACAGTGGTGTCATTGTTTTAATTTTCATGCCAAATTCAAACTCGATTGTAAGAACTGTTCCAATAGTGTCAGTAGCGTTCAACGCTGCTCCGCTAAAAAAAATTACTTTTGTTTCAAATATTGTAATCATACGATCCTCACGAAATTTTGCTCGAACATTTACGTTATTATTCTACTTCTAAACACTCAATTTCAGTATTGCAAATACATATTGCAAATGTTGGGAAAAATGAAAGAAAAGTTCGAATGTGAACAATTGAGAAACAATTAAACTCATTCTGCCCATTAAAAACTTCAGTAGCATATTTAGGCCTCAAAATTAACCTGAAAGTTTAAAGTCTCTACCTCTTTTCAGTTGAAAGTTAGTGATCAAAGTAGCGCTTCCGCTAATTCACTCATAATTTTTTTCAACTTTGTATTCATAGGATCTGCACGAAGTTTTGTATCAGCCTTTATGTATTTATTTTACATCTGAATTCTGAATTAAAACTCGATGGTGGGACTGCTGCTATAGTTTCAGTATCGCTTAACGCTGCTCCGCTAACAAAATATTCATTTTCGTCTTGAATCTTATAATCACTCGATGTTCATCAAATTCCCCACGAACATGTAAGGTATATATACTTTTATGTATTAAATTTCAGATCGATCATAGTTATAATTCCGAAAAACATGATAAAAAACATAGGATGTAAATACCTGCGAAACCATAAGACCGATTATGCCTATTGATAAAATGACCGGGGATATTTAGGTCGTTAACATACCCTCATCTCTTTTCCTGGAAAGCTATAGTGCTTAAGGTAGCGCTCAACGTTGATCCGCTCATAAAATATTCATTTTTGGAACTTCTGATAATAAGATCCTCACGAAATTCTGCATTAGTCTTTATGTAATTATTTTATATCTAGATGGGACTGGTGCTATGGCTTTCTAGAGCATAACGCTGTCTCACCCACAATTTTCTTAGTTTTCGATTTGAATCTTCTAATCATGCAATTTATTCTCATGAAATTTTTCAGGAACATGTTTGTTATTTTTCGCCTCCTAAAACTCCAATTCAGATCAATAGGATTTTTCAATATTGAAAAAATAAATGGAAATTTCAAACCTGAATGACTGCGGAGCCATTAAACTGATTCGGTCCAATAATGAACTCGGCCAAGATAGTGAGACTCCAAACCTACCCCAAAAATGTTGAGTCTCTATCTTTTTCCGTTCGAAAGTTAGAGTTTAAGGTAGCCCTACTTTATACACAAAATACATTTTTTCACTTTTCATCATACGATTCTGACGACATTTCGCTGGAATATGCATATAAATATTTTACTTTGAAATGTCTAATTTCATATCGATTCAAACTTGAATTACTACAAAACCATTACACCGTCTTTACTCATTAACGAATTATTATAATTCCAAATCTTCCCTGAAAGGGCCAAGGCCTTTTCTGTTCCAAAGTTAGCGTGTTCACAAGCGAACCACCCGGACTGACTTAATTCTGACATCGGCTTCTTCATCAGTTAATCCATCCTATCCGTTCAAGACCATTTTCTGTTAATAATTCGAAAACTAGGTCATTTGTATAGTTAGAATAAAGACATAAATGAAAGAACTTCAGGCTAAAACTGTTCATAGCAGGACGCATTTGAAAATTTGCTGAAGACAACAGTTTCAAAATCGTAAAAATTGTAGCTTATCTTCAGAAGATAGTAAATCTTACATTGATGGATCGGGATGCGATGTCCACTCATGCTTTTATTATGTTTACTTATTTCTATCGGTTGATTGAACTCTAGCTGGTTCAATCGTGAATTTCATTGACTTGAGTCTCACGTATCTTTCGAATATGTGTTAAACAAATAACAAGCTGATTATCGAACACTGTTCTATAGAGTGTTAGGAAAATTCGTATTGTATTGGATCAAGAAATGAATACAGATTTGATTTATATATTAATTTTTTTTTGCTTATATATGAAGATAATACAAGCGCTTAGTGGTAGTGTATCAGGCCCGTGACCGAAAGGTCCGGGTTCGAATCCTGTTCAGGTGGAAAAGAAATTTTCTAGTTGGACGGGTGTCCGCCACCATTTCACTGTTGGGTCAAAAATTAACAGTGCTGTGACCTAAAGTGGCGCAAGGTCGCAGTAACAAAGCTTACCCAGAACACAACTGAACTACTAACTCGCACAAGCTGAAAAAGCTTCTGAGGGATTTTCACAGAAGATCTAGGGGTATCAGGATAATAATAAATAATAAATAATTTATGTGGAATTGGAGTAAAAGTTTTATTCCTATTGAACAGTTTAGAAGAATGAAAATTACCAGGTCGCTATGCTAATATGATATTTTCTTTGACTATTTACTATTCCCGCAATGTTATCAAAGAGGAGTGAAAAAATCAATTCCCCCAATATTTTGAATCCGAATCTTTCGATAGTTTAAAATTTTTAAAATTGAAAATATGATTTGAAGGAGATATTCAATAAGCAGCATTGTTCCTAAAATTTTCAGTTCAATAAAAAAATTATATATTATTGAGACTCCTTTCACATGAATTCACACAGACGTTACAATTCGTTGAAAAAATCAAGTAGGACGCTCTCAAATGTAGTTTTATTGATTAATATGGAGTAGGTTGGTATCGAATGAAGACTTAATGAAAAATATTTTCATTGATCAAGGTTTTATAATGTCCTGAAACTAAATAACGAAAAATTGCCTTCATTATTATTATTATTATTATTATTATTATTATTTGATTCAGCTGAAAATAGATATTAAAAAACAATAAGAAAAAACTCGAATAACGATAACTTGTAAAAGAAAATGGCTTCCCTGATAAGTATCGCATGACTTCACTTTTAGTTTAAGGGAATTCCGTTTTTTTTACAGTCCGGGTATTCCTAAGAACCAAACAGGATGCGATGATATCGGGTGTTTTTTTAGAGTGATAGAAAACATATTTAAATTAAGATTGAAGCCAATTTTTTTTTTATTTGAAGGATAATTTTATGACATTTATGTTTTGAAAATATTTTCCGGCATATAACTGGACTCCGCCTTTTTTCACAATAAAGTAGATAATGGAGAATAATTATCAATATAACTACCTATATCTGAAGAAATGTATCGATCTATTGTGGAAATAAAGACATATTATTATTATTATTATTATTATTATATGTCCACCACGACTAGCTCTGAGGAACCCCATTCGACCAGAACAATTTTGGACCACTTTTTCGATTGATTCAGGCCTTATTTCATCAATAATACGAGTTATGTTGGCTTTCAAAGCGTCTATTGTTTCTGGTTTATCAGCATAAACCAATGACCTGACATAACCTCAAAGAATATAATTCAGTGGAGTTATGTCGCACAATCTTGGAGGCCAATTAATTGGACCATTTCTCGAAATAATGTTATCGCCGAATCTTTCCTCCAATAAATCAATTGTTACGTTAGCAGCATGAGGTGTAGCACCATCTTGTTGGAACCAAAATACTTCGGGATCGATACCATTCCAATTTTGAAACAAAGAATCATTGATCATGGATCTGTAACGAGCACCATTCACTGTAACATTAGCTCCAGCCTCGTTTTAAAAGAAATATGAACCGATGACGTCTCCAGCGTGTAAAGCACCACACAGTGTATTTTTCAAAATGCAATGAAACCTGCAGAACTTCTCGAGGATTGTTGTCGCTCCATATACAGCAATTTTGCTTGTTTACATAGCCGTTGAACCAGAAATGAGCTTCATCACTAAAAAAAATTTTACGATAAAGAAGTGGATAAACTTCAAGCTGTTCTAGGGCCCAATCAGCAAACAAACGACGCTTATTATGATCAAGTGACTTTAGTTAGAAAAATCGCTTAAATAGTACTAATTCATTGATGAGACATGAAATGTTTTACTGCTGTCTCTCTTATATTTAAATAGCCATTTTCAGTCACCTCTTCCTGTACTTTGATGTGAAGTTCAAATGAAGACTGCCGGCTGGCAGCAAATCTTCCACCACTTTTGAATACACGCGTCATAAGACGCGTACTCACTGGCGAACCGAGCCGCGAACTTGTCGATCTACAACCGCTACCAGAGTTGCTACTCAAATTTTGAAACAGACATATGAAAATGAATGTTCATCATCGGAAATGGCTCTATTGTTTTTTAAAATATTCTTAATTTAGGTTACTATGCTTCTGTTTGCCTTTGAACCCTTTTCTAACCACTTTTTCCATTCTGATTGAGATAGTTCTAACACATGTGGTATGAACGCTTCTTGGCGCGTCGAAAAATGTTGGCCTTAAAATTTGTTCATGCTCTGCAGAAAAGAAAAAAGTAAATAAATGCCAAAAAATTCTCAAAAACGTTCTGTTTCGGATTGATCTGTCTAATAATATAAGATATCATCTTTACTAAAAAGTTGCTTAAATCAAAATTATTTCAGTTTTAATTTGCAGTAGAACAGAAGGCTCAATTATAGGGAGCCCTTTCGCCCCACTTCGCTAACAATCGCTAACAAGATAATTTATCAGTTCAGATACGATGTATGTACATGACATCATTGTATGCTTTAAAGGTACCAGTTAACAACTTGACAGTTTTCTTTATTACTTGAATTCCTTACATACAGAAATATTGAGTTTATAATGGAAGTATAAACTGAAGACTCATTAAATTATTTGGATTAAACAATAACTAGAGTCAATAATAAACATTATTCTTCATAAACCTTCTCATACAAATATAACAAATATCAAAAATTCATTTCATCCAACATAACATAAATTGTCAGCATATCAGAGAATGACACATAAATTATCAACAATTTCTTTATCTACGCATAAATTCAATAAGAAGTGAATCGAATTCATCCTTTTTAATATAAGGTATTATAGTTCGGAAAGTAATTTCGTTTTTTTCCTGACAGGAATTAATTGTATATTTTCGAACTCAACTTTACACTTGAGCCGCATAATCATTATATGTTATGAGAGCTCATGTAGCAAGGCTTGTGTGTGAAAAAAGTTCAATTAATTCTACGTAGTAGTTTTTGGTTGATGCCCTTTTAACTATGGAGAGCAATAAGCAGCATTTTCGTCATATTTTACTTTTATAGAAAAAAGAAAAATGCTGCTCGAGCCATAAAGAAATAACCGATGTGTATGGAGAATATGTGTTGACAGTACGCCAGTGCCAGAACTGGTTTGCAAAATTTCGATCCAGAAATTTTGAAGTCGAAGGTGCACCACGTTCCGGATGGCCAGTTGAAGCTGATAAAGACACGATAAGGGCATTAATTGATGCAAATCGGCGCATAACAAGACGTGAGATCGGTGAGACGTTAAATTTATCGAGTTCATCTGTTTATGACCACTTGAAAAGCCAGGGTTTAATCTCGAATATCGATATATGGGTTCCCCATGTTTTCACAGAGAGAAATTTGTGTCGCGTTGACGTCTGTGATTCACTTCTCAAACGTCATGAAAATGATACATTTTTGAAGCGCATCATTACTGGGAACGAAAATGGGTTTTACATAAAAATGTCAAACGCAAGAGAACATGGAGCAAAAAAGATGAACCGGCTTAAAGCATTTCGAAGTCCAATATCCATCAAAAAGAAGTGATGCTGTCTGTTTTTTGTGAGCTTGTACCGGATATCACAACAATTTGTTTAAAATTCTACTGTCATCAGCTGGACAAACTGTATGAAGGCCAGAATTAATCAACAGAAAAGGTGTAGTGTTTCACCAAAATAATGCGAGACCTCATAAATTTGGTCACTCGCCAAAGGCTTTTATAGCTTGAATGGGATATACTGCCACACTCACCATATTCTCTAAATCTGGTGCCTTCGGATAATTATTTGTTCCAGAAATTTTGCGAAATTTTTTGGACGGTAAAACCTTCACTTCAAATAAAGAAGTCAAAAATCACCTTGATAAAATTTATGCCAGCGAAGACCAAAAGATTGGAAAAGGTATTGGACCAAAATGGCCAATATATAATTCAATAAAATATTTCATCATACTAAAATTTTCTTTCATTTTACCCCAAAAAAACTAATTTACTTTCTTAACAACCCAATAGATAGTGTGCCAAAAAAAATATAAAAATGCTATTATGCCAAAAACCAGAAAAAAACATACAATTCCCTCACTCATTATGGAAAACCATCATTACAAATAAAAAATTTCCCCAATAACATAGGTACATTAAAACGTATCTTATAAAACCCACAATTCATTCGGGATTTTTTTCTAAAACCCAAAACCTAAAATGAACAGATCACATTTGTCAGATTTTTACCAATTATCACGTGGCACTTTCTCAAAAATTCATATTGGACAAATCGGAAGACCTTTCGAAACTAGAATAACTAGAAAGTTATAGTCATCTAATAAAGGAGAAACATGATTTCGATGAAAACTTTAAGATTTTGCATGAAGAAAATGAGGGTCTAAAACTGGACCTGTTGAAAAGTATGGAAAAAAATCGATTTAGAAATTAAAAGAATTTATGAAAGGACAAACTGAGTTATCTGATTTATCTTTATTGGATCTATTCAACTATGGACCCGGAGGTTTTACCAAAAGTAATAAAAATATTTCATTGTACCCTTATCTGAAAACAAAAAATGTTTATATACAGTATGTTACCATATTTCAGACTAGTTATTTATAATATTTATTATTATTATTATTTGAAAAAGTCAACTAAGTTAACGAAACGCGTCATGTCGGCAACTCAAGATAAAAAATAGATATCAATCAACATATATACATTAGGAGTACAAATAAGTTTCCGCCGTTTTATTGTAGATGGCGCGGCACGGAGTTTCGGTTAGCTTTCGCAGATGAAAACCGGCTTAAAAAATAGTTTGGACATTCAAGAACAACATAACCTATTAATATCATTGATTTTATATTGGTAAAATATAATTTTTATAAGTTGAAAATCTCAAAATTTGAACCAAGTAAGCGTCATTTGCGGAGAATATTAGTTTACTTCTTTAATTTAAAGAAATCTGCTGCTCAGGTGCATCAATTGCTCGTAGAAGCATATGGTGAGGGTGCTTTGAGTGAGAGAACGTGTCGAGAGTGGTTTCAAAAGTTTAAAAACGGTGATTTCGACGTAGAAGACAGAGATCGCAGTGGAAGGCCAAACATTTACGAGGATGCAGAATTGGGGGAATTATTGGAGGAAGATTCATCTCAAACACAAAAAGAACTTGCTCTAACATTAGAAGTCACTCAGCAAGCAGTCTCACATCGTTTAAAATCATTAGGAATGATTCATAAACAATTTGTGTTAACAAACGGCGGAAACTCATTTGTACTCCTAATATATATATATATATATATATATATATATATATATACATATATATATATATATATACATATATATATACATACAACCGTCCCGGCAGATGATAACATAAGTAGAGCGTACACGGAGAAACTAACAAAGTACCACGACCTGGCTTTTGAAATAAAAGAGATACACCAGCTAAGAACGGTAAAGATTCTGCCCCTGATAATCTCCACCAATGGATTGGTTGAGAGCCACCTGGCAGAAAATACGGAACTCCTTGAACTGGATCAGGAGTTGATAAGTAAAGCTCAGAAGGAGGTGATCCTCTGGACAACAAGAATTGTTAGAATGTTCCTTACAGCTGCCTAGAAGGTCCTTGGTCGTTAAGACCCGGACCTTCTAGAGGAAACTCCCATAATGGTGATTATTAAAAAAAAAAAAAAAAAAAAAAAAAAAAAAAACATATATATATATATATAATATATATATATATATATATATATATATATATATATATATATATATGTTGACATCTATTTTTTATCTTGAGTTGCCGACATGACGCTTTTCGTTGACTTCTTCAAATTATAATAAAAATAATAATATATATATATATATATATATATCTATATATATATATATATATATCTATATATATATATATATATATATATATCTATATATATATATATATATATATATATATATATAATTTATATATGTATTTCATTCAACTCAAGTACACCTTGATTGAAAATTTTATCAACATTTCTTTGCACCAATCGACAAGAACTTTTTCATGAGCAAATGTCAAATTATGCGGAATCCAGTGCGAACACATCTTTTTGACGACCAAATATTTATGCAACACTGAACGTATGCCAGCGGAATTAATGACCAATTGCGAGTTATCTCACGGTATGTCACTGCATCAATGTTTTCGTATACCAAAGCCGATTTTGTACGACCTTCATAAAATTATTTCTGTAGTGATTTGCGAACGCGATTGAACTCGGAAATCCAGCGAGATAGTGCTTCATCACCAAAAGCCGAAGCGAGGTATTCGGCATATTGTTTGGTTCAATGTCGGAAGTTATAAAAAATTATCACGCAAAAATATTCACGATTGGTTTTCGTTTCTTGACCAAGTTATTTGTTTCAAATAACTGTGAACAACACCATAATACTAGTATAACAACATTTTCTGGATACGTCCGTCACACGACATTCCATTTGCAATGCAAAATTCAAAACAGATTTCTGGGTCGATATTTTTTTCCACTGTAAAAGTAGCAAAACACAGTTGGGATGAATTGACAATCTGGAGTACTGTAATCAAATTAAATGACAGATGACGCTGAAACTCCGCATGAGTGTGAAGTAGACTTCTGCTAACTTAGCGACGGAAAGAATTTTGACAGTTCCTCCAAGGGGATCAGGGATTTTCTGAACGAGAGATTCTCGGTACTTTTCTAACAATAATATTATTACCTCTATAATCACATGGCGAAATAATTCCAAATTATAGAAATCATCCTTGTTCCATAAATATGCATTTTAACCTCAAAATTTCACTTGACATCTATATAGAACAAACTTCATTCGAATTTCTTTCTAAAATGAAAGAAAATGATCGATTCAAAACTCTAAAACTTAACTGATGTTCGCGAAATTTAAATATTACAATATATGTTTCGAAGGTTACTATCGAAAATGATGAGACAGAATAAATTTCAATAAATCATTAACCAATATTCATTCATAATTTCTTATACATACAAATGGATACTAGAAGGTGAATACTTTAGACAATAAAGTTCAAATATATCGTATATATTCAGTTCATTAACATGATCGTTAGTTAGCAAGTAATTATTGTCTACTCCAATTTAGGCCATGGCTACCGAAATATTAGCACATCGCCATCGATTGAAACGAGATCTAGCTAATCCCTAATAATTGGACAAAATAATTATTTAGGATGAAGAAATAGAGATCGTGAAACGGAATGAAATCTTGTAATTATGGCGTACGAAATATAATCCTGAATTGCGAATTACCGCAATTGTCCGAACCACTTTCTGGATAGGCAATTTTAGGTAAAAGTGTTTATGGCAGTAAAAAGCAATTAGCAATTTGGTAATAGTTCAGTGAGATATGAAATTATTCGGTTTCTCTTCAGTTTAACAGGTTTAAGTTTAATTTTTTCACGATATTGTTGCAATTAAAAGATTAGGCATATTGCATTAAATTAGAAGAGATGAAAGGAACTAACAATAACCCATGAATATTCATCTCCTTCTATTTGTCAGGAATCACCAATGGCTGCGTTAACTATTATGAACTGGAAATATCTAAAATATTAAATGAAATTGTTTATTTCCATAATTTTGAATTAATTCTGTTCGTTTTAAAATTCTTTTCTGTCAAAAATAAAATATAAGATTATAAAATGATTCGCACTTAATGACTATCTGTTTTCCGCACCCAATTGAAGAAATATGTTTCCTTCGTAATCTTATTCAGATAATTTGTGCATCTTTGAATTTATTATTCAAATGAATTAATTCGGTTGATAATCTTTTTCAAATATGATTGAGAAGGAGTATAAGCTATACTAACAGAAAGTTTTCGAACACTTTAAAACTCAAATAAGCCCGAATAAGTTCTGTTGATCGCTGGGACATAGGTAATGTAGGCATTCACATCTTTGGAAATTTATTGACTTCATTCATTAGTGCGTTGTAACGTTAGAAAAATTGGTTATACCGTTCTTTGCTTGAATTAGCTCGCTAGGGTATGTCGTGTATGCATGTTTGAGCTGAAGTCAAAAAGATCTCCTGGCTACGATAATATACGGTAGAAAACTTTGAAGGAAATATGTGATGAAATAAAAGCCCCTCTCGCCCATTTGATCAACCACTGTTTTGAGGAGGGTTTTTTTACCCAACAACTGAAAGTTGACATTGTAAAGCCATTGAACAAGATTGGGATTAGGTTGGAGATGGAAAACTACAGAGGTTGGAGATCTCGAACATTGCGAAAGTAGTGGAAAAGCTGCTTGATCTAAGGATTGACAATTTTTTCAAGAAGCAAAAACTCATATCTGCAGTACAATATGGGTTTATAGAGGAAAAATCAACGGAAGATGCGATCAATCAGTTGAAATCTTACATTGACAGCTCGTTGCATGGAAACAAACCTTCTTTGTGCATCTTCGTTGGTGTTTCAAAGGCCTTCGATGCTGTATGCCACAGAACACTACTCAATAAATTGAACAGATATGGCTTCATGGGAAAGATTTACGATATATTGAGGAGTTACCTAATAGATAGAGTTCAACGAGTCAATATCGGTGTGGATCCGAGTGATCTGGTGGCAGTGACATACGGGGTGCCACAGGGCACTATGCTGGGTCCGATCCTATATGCAATCTTTGTGAACAGCCTGTTGAGTATGAGAACAAGGGTTTGAATTCTCAGTTTCGCTGATGATACTGCGATTTTCTTTCAGGCTGACTCATGGGTAATGGTGAAATTATTGGCTGAGCAGGAAATCAGGATTATAGAGAAATTGTATGGAAACAACACTCTTACCATTAACTTGGAAAAAACAAAGTATCTGTGTTTTTCCTCATACTCTAGTAGATTGCCATCATTTGTCCGCTGAAGATTGAACCGGACTTTCTTATCCCCGGAGCTGATTCTGTTAGATATCTTGGCATAGTAATAGACAAGCATCTAAGATGGGACCAACAAATGAAAATTGTAACATATAAGTTAAGGGAAATGCTGAATAAGTTCAGATGTCTTAGGGATTACTTGGACTTGAAATATCTTAGGGTGTCATATAGGGCACTGGTTGAATCTCACCTAATATATGGGATTTTAGGATGGGAAGGTGTTTAACATGTGGAAAACTTGAATGTTATTCAGAGGTACATTTTGAGAACTATATATAGGAGACCATTTACATGCTCAAACGAGAGGTTACATAAGGAATTTGGATTGCTCGATGTGCGACAACACTTCCGTTTGAGAATGCCTATAGGTGTGAAGATAGCATATAATCCCATTGCGCATCACTATGATACAAGAGGTATCTGAATGTACCTCGTTGCGCAAAGACTGTGAGTTAACGTCATTGTAGCTTTATTGGTCCTAGACTGTTCGGACAACTGTCAGCCAAGATCAGGAATATCAATATTTAGATATTTAAGAGGTTGAAGAAATATTAGTGTTCCTATGCAGGGCGAATATAGGTGCGTGGCTGACTTGTAATATTAATTGAACTGTTTGAGATTTGAACTGTCATACAGAAGTATGTTGCACTGTCACAATTCGGAACATTGTCTGTTACTTTAGCTCATACTCCTTATTTATCATATTCAGAAAATATTATCAGCCGAACCAATTAATTTGAATAAACATTGGACATCAATGTTACTATAGCCCATACTCCTTATTTTTGATCATATTTGGAAAAGATTATCAGCAGAATTAATTCATTTGATTAAATATGGCCAAGGCGCAACTGGATATGACTTGAGCATGAGGTTTTCTGCGTTTGTAACGTTAGATAAAAATCCCGTTCTTTGCTTCAATAAGCTTGCTCATGTATGTCGTGTATGTATTTTTGGGTACATTAGGTGGCACTAGTGTTTCATAAACAATAGTGTTAGTGCGAATTTTGGTTGCTGACTTGTATTCGTTGGACATTACATCGCAATGATGATTGAAGTCAATAACCTTCCAAACATGTGCATGTCTGTGCTGCTGATGTCACAGCGACCAACAAAACCTATTCGGACTTATTTGAGTTTTGAACTGTTATATAGATGTATGTTGCACATAGTTACCAAAGTTCATACTCCTTATTAATCATATTTGGAAATGATTCTCAGGCGAATCATTTCATTTGAATTAAAATGCTGATTAGTGGCATCGCGGCGTAAATTGATATAATTTGAGTATGAGGAAGGTTTTCCGCGTTTATAACGTTAGAAAATATCGGGAGAATAGTTTGCTTATGTATGACGATCAACAAAACCAATTTAACCTATTTAAGTTTAGGACTGTAACATAGATGTATGGTTGCACTATCCCGATTCGAAAAACTTTCCATTCACCATACTCGCTATTATCATTCGAATGCAAATAAGAGAATTTAATAATGAAGGGGATTTTATTGAAGGCTATTTTGATCTGAGAAGAGCATAGTCAAAAAACATGGAACCTAATTAAATAGATATATTCTATTGGGAACTGATCAAGAGCACCAAAAAAAACTCATCCCAATACAAAAAAATGCCTTTGAAATCAACGTGAACATTGTTGGAAATTATGGCGATCTCTTCATCAAGAATTTCATGTTTTTTTTCATGTACAAGTGAACATACATTTTAGATATATTACTATCAACGCTTTAGGGTTTTTTCAATCAACCTCGACGCTATTTAAGGTTAACGAAAAGTATTCTTTTGTGCATTTTGTTGCCCACAAAAATTCGTTAAATAATCGGATATTAATCTTCCTTAAATATTGTGTATCTATTTTATATATTGTGCTTATCTATTACCGAATTATCACACCGATTAAATAAACGAAGCACAAATTCAAATACTGGTGCGCCTGGAACGAATAACGGCCATTATCCTTGAATGGACGCCGGTACGATGACACATAAATGTCTTGGACGGAAACCAGAGGGTGATATCGCTGAAAGTGTGTGTGATTGCATGTCTGATGTCGATAACTGGGTGTTGTTCTAACTTAGGCCCTGATCTTGTGTCAATCGGAAATGTTGAAGTAGATTTCACCTCTGGTCCGCCCTGGAGGTTAATTTTTCCTAGGGTATTCCGCTACAATAAAAAATATCAAATCTAAATCCTTCGATCTACAGGTGTCTATAAAGCTCAATAACGAATAGAGGTATTCACTCCATATAAAAATTATAAATAACTCTGTGTTTTGAAAGAAGAAACAACAGTCTTACTGGCAGAAGATCTGATTATAAAACAAATAAAACTCGAAAATCTTTTGACGTTGAATATCAAGATTTATTCATAATCTTCCGGTATATGTATGAAAAAATAACATTTAACTTTAAAATTCATATCGCGATTTCTTCTCATGGGAGTTCACCAAGGATAATACGAGGATTTTTTGTCATTTTCCTACAAAACACCAGTCCTGAATTTTTTAGCATCCATGGGAATTCACTGTTAATGATAGTACACAATAATCATCGTAGAATATGTTTTGTTACCAGATATGAATAGATAGAAAACTTCATACTATCAATCATGGTATTCGAAGAATAGAACTTACAATAGACCCGTGATGACGAATGTCATGAAATGAACAGGAAGCATTCTGGCATGCGACAACAATCAAATATGACTTCACCTATTTCAATGCTATTCAATCACATTGTTTTATTCGTGACTCACGCAGCATGGAAATTTATGAATAGTCATTACTTTCAAGCTCATGTTCGTTAGATCATTTAGTTTTTCATTTAATTCCTAAGTCCTAACTGATAAAGAAAGACACACATCTCGAACATTTCACGTTAAAGGCCAATCTGATGAAGATAAACACATATCTCAAATATTCCACTATACTCATAAATGGAAGAACTAACTTTAAGTATTATTGTAATGAGTATGAATGGTTAGCAAATAATAACAACAATCTCTTCCTTAATATAAGAAAAACAAATGTCAACTTCCGCTATTTGATCGATTTACACGACAATTGTTTCGTCATACGATGACTTCATCAGGTGAGTATTTTGTTTTTCTTATATTGAAGATGAATTTCCGTCAAGTAAAGATCGAGACAATCAAAAATCTTTTCCTTAAATGAAAATTACGAGCTTGTTGTTCATCATAAATATAAATTGAAAATAAACAATATTCATTAAATATGCCACTTACATTTTTCTGAAAACTCCCCATTCGTATCCATAACTACTTGCAGGATTATAACTCATCATATTTTATTATTATCTACTCTCAATATGTGCTATTATACAATGGATGAATTCTTGAAGTTTTATAAATATTGCAGTGGCCAAAATATGTTTATTTTTGACTTTGTCAATATAAGTTATCATTACTAAATGGCTCTGCAGTTGCTTATGGAAGCGACATATTTGTCGCTTCTATAGAATTTAAAAGTTGGGATTGAATATCCATGTGTTTGCTTACGTCTTAATGTAATTTGAAGCTGTCAGGGTAAGCCTTAACTTCAATTCTATTTTTCATCTAAATAATGTATTCCACTGATGATTATTAACGGATTTGAAACAGAATTTTGTATGAAATATTTTGTAGTGAGTACTCATTTCAAGTTGAAATTTTTTTCCTGCTTGGCATCCGTATTCATTCTTCTGTTGAAAGCAAAGCAGTTGTCATCTCTGACTGTACTTGAATTGTCCCAGATATTTTCTGAACTAAGTTTTAAATTTTGTTATTTTATTCAATTTTGAATGTGGAGTTAGCTAAAGATGGAAAATAATCATGAAATTCGTATAATGTCTTATATTTTGGAATGAGTATTTCACCATTTCTGTAGTCTTTTTAGGTTTTATTCTAGTTGTACATCAGTGAATGTATTCATTTGTACATATGTGTCTAAAACGTCATAAAATAGAGAATGAAGATTTTCTAGACAAGTATGTTTTAATTTTATATTAACCTCCGAAAATTTTGCAGAATTCTGATTTCGATTTTAATTCTTTCAAATTAGAACTATACTCAACTCAACTATACTCAAAATTATTATTCTATATAATGAATTAGGTAACTTTTTGTGTTCAAATAATTCACTTGATATGAAGGGCTTAAGCGCACTCGTACATTGATATATCTGATAAATTTTTGTCTGACCTTTATCGGAATTTTTCTATTTATTGAAAACTTCTGAAATAAAAATAGTTAATGCAACAGATGGTAACTGGGTTCCCCTATGTATAAGTCCGACGATGTAACCCCTGCGGTCACGAAGGTAATGAATATTTTGAATTTTGCAAATTCAATACGCCCTTATTTGTATAACAAAATATATTGTTAGGTGCCAGAATAACTATTGGAAAAAACTGCATAATCAACAAAAAATGAAGGTAATTATGTTATTATTTTTGCATACAGAAACTCCAATCTTTATGGGCATATTTTCGAATACTGTCAGCAATTTTTGACAACCAACGAATTTCTGTCTGAGAAGAATGAACTATGGTAACAAAAAATTCTTCGAATTAGGACAAGGCATTTCACATCTGTAAGAGTTCACTCCTCAAATCGACTCGGATACTCACTATCGATCGTCAGGAAATAAGAGACTCATTCATGTTTCTTTTTTTTAAGCTTCATCATCAGTGCAACGCTTTAATATCCAACGATTGCAAAGTAGCCGAGCACCTATATTCAGTCTCAATGGAACACCAGAGTTGTTCTGATGACGGAGTTAGCAGGGTTCGAAACATATATGTCTCCTGCTTATATCCCGATGATCGTCAATACATTTTCGAGTCAATTTAAGTTGTGAAATATTACAGGGATGTAAGTTTTGATTCGGAAAATCTTCCGTTTCCATACCTCATACTCTTCAGATATTTGTCGCAATATAAAAAGACTTCAAATTCAATTAAATAGAAACAAATATTGAATAATAATAATGATGATAACAATTATAATAATGAAGATGATAATATTAACAATTATATGTTTTTTTGCAAAATCAACTATACGAAATGAAATTTCTTGGATATAATAATTTCTATGAATAATAATCAATAAAATGTTTACATCTTCAGAAAAAGTACTTCCATTGTTGAATTGTTATTCAATATTTTTTTAGTCCTAATAATAATAAATTTGCGGCTCTCAATTCCCTGATTCATAGGGCATTCTAAATACTTAGGTCTCAAGAAAACTCCACAATAAGTCACATAACCAGAAATAATGAATTTCATTCAGATATGGTGGATGGAATAATTTCGAGCGGAATAAATATTCAAATGAATGCCCTTCTATAGCCCATTATAGTGAATTTCGATTATATATACATAAACTTAAGTTATTTTGGACATTCATAATCCACTGATATCCGGAATTATTTAAATAAATTTTACTTATAAACAGCTCTCTCAAGTTGTCCTAGTGTAAAAAATATTATTTCTATTGAACTAAAAAAAAAACAGAATTATTCAGAAGGTTTGGGAATCTGCAGGATCAATTGTAATGACGAAACACACGTGAGTCAACCAGGTAAGAACGTTGAGACGATATCGAAAAAACATCTGACTGTAGACAAAAAGTCAGCAGTAGATGAATATCTTAAAGCTGTCCTTCACAATATAGATAATATTAACGTCAAAATCCTTTATAAGTATCACAAAGATTTTAAAATGATTATTTTGGGGTGCTCAACAAGGTCCATAAAGTTCCAGATCTTGAACTACAAATAAAAAATCAACCATAAAATGAAAGATTATATATCTCAATGCATTATTCATTCCTTAGGACTTGACAATGTGGCAAAAATAGATACCGGTCTTGTTTCACATTCTTAGTCAAAAAGTTGTGAAAATTTGATAAGAACAAGTATGCTATTCTCAAATCGATAAAGGGGAAATTTGGCTACGAGATCTCAATTAATATGTCTAATGCAGACGTTCGAGGCAGTTTGAATTACCAGATTCGCAAAATAGACGCGCTTTAGCTTTTGAATATCTTTGAGATTTTTTATGGATTTCTCGAACACTAATCGAAAACTATCAAAAAAACTCCAGAATAATTCACATACACTTATGAGGAAATTAAATTTAAAAAAATGCTACAAAAGATTTCGCGAATAACAGAATTATCTAGCAATGCTATGACATTGAACTTTTCCAAAAAATCCATTGTAGCGCTTATAAAAAATTTACATATTTTCTCAGAAAAATAATAAATTCAATTCTACAATATTCCGTGGAAAACAATTAAATAATTCTCATGACTATGTAATGTCTCCCACTGATTATTTTAATTTTATTGTCTTATATGCTCATTTCAAAGTAAATGAAAACCATAAATAGAAGGTCCTGAAAAAATATCATATAATATAGCAACTACACGTTTAAACTATTGTTGACTTTAACAAATTCCATTTCCCCAATAGAAAACAAATGTATATTGATTTCTCGCAAACCACTTGATGAAACATTTTGGATATTAATAAGGTGAATAAATCACTTGGCTCAAGTTTTACAAAAGTATACTCATTTTACTTTTGTGAAACTGAAACCAAGTGATTTATTTACTTTATTAATATTAATGTTGAGTGTGAACAAGAAGTAAGAAGGCGTTTATATAAATCATAGTTTTTCAACCTTTTTTACCTAGCGCCCACTTTGAAAACATGATCTAGAAATGAAAAAATTATTAAATTAATGCAATTCACAAAAGATACTGTACAATTTATGTCGCGATTCAAAGTTTATTTTTCGGAACAATTCACAAAGACTCTGGAGTGAGAAATAAAAATTAATTATCATTATATGATAGTCCTATCATTTTTCTAAGTTTAAAATGAAGAATGAAAGGAGAATGTTTCAATAGAAACCATTAAAACGCATATATAGTTTTGAGGAAAATTTTTATTAAAATTCATGAATTTATAACATAACAAATGAAAAGATAGAATTTGATACTTTTTAAGGAGTCTATTGATATCAGGCTCGATTTTACTTGAAAATAAACGTAAGTCGCATTCAGTAACATATAACCGAATAGAGGCCAAAAAGCCATAGGATGATTCACCAATTTCCATAAAGATGAGAAAAAGTACTCGCTGCGACAGATTTGATCTTTGAATGTATAACCATTGTTCCACAATAAATTCTCAATTTTCGACCAAAAACCGTACTTATAGGCTATAAGAATTCTTGTTATGTTATAATCTATTTTTGAAATTGAAACGAATTTGGCTAGGAAAATATTTAAATCCTTCTGGTTTCTATCAGAAATTTATAAGCTTTCAATTGTTATACGTATCTTTATACGTCCAAAAAGGCCGTATGAAAAAATAGATAGAAAAAAAATTACATAAATGTGAAAATTACGGAATAACAGGAGTTGTATTGAAATGGTTGGAAAACTATCTTAATGGTAGATGTCAAAAAACGAAGATCGATGGTAACAATTCACTTGAAATAAGCACTTTGTCTGGTTTCTCTCAAGGAAGTGTATTAGGATCTCTGCTATTCATTAGGTACATTAATGATATAAATTTTTATCTACAACGTCATTCCTTACCTCTTCCCGGACGATTCATTGATTTCTGTATCTGGGAAAAACTAAGAATAAATAGTTCAGGTAATGGATAACGAATTAGACATTTTAAACTAGTGGCTGGTGGCAAATAAGCTCAAATTGAATAATAAAAAAAACAAAATGCATGGTTTTAGGTAGTAGGAGTAATGTTGCTAAATTTGATAGATATAATTTTGTTATTGAGATAGATAATACTATAATTAGTTATGTAGGTGAAATCAAGTATCTGGCTATCTACTTTCACCCCCAGCTAAATTTTTTTAAGAATGTTGATTATCGATGTAAAAAAATTGGTAAGAAGTTGAGTACTTATTGAAATATTTTCTCATGGTGCAGGAATATTGTCCGCAATAGAATTATATTTCCACATTTCAAACATTGTATGCCAATATTAATTTCTTGCTCAGATTCAGAACATATTCATCGAGTGCTCGTACTACAAAACAAGCAATGAGAGTTATTCTTAGATACAACAGATACACGTCGATAAAATTTATGTTTCTTGAATGTCGTCCATAAACTTATTACCGAGTTATACTTGCTATGTCCTCTTTTATAATTGAGAGATTACCTTCTTAAAAGATCGGAGTTTTTGGAATATGATTTAAGGTCTTTATATCATTACTAAATACAAAGGATGCTATGGAGAAAACACTCCATATTGAAGGCTTGAAAATGTACAATAAGTTAAATTAATATTTTGGTTATGCACCCTTCCATAAGTATGTGAACGTTATAATGAGGATCAATACAAAACACACACTTTTTTGTTGAAATAATCTATTAACTATGGATCTCGGATTTAAGCCATCATCAGGCCAGCTGAAATAAACACACATATAGATATAAAATGTACAGTTTATAATAAAAATATAGACAATCATCATTACAAATATTTTGGGGGAATTTATTTCCCAGAATTTATTTATTTTTTGTCCTTTTGTTATTCATTTCATTATTAGACTAAAAATTGTTTTATTTGAACTCACCGTTAGCAATAAACTACCATATTGTCAAAAATTCAAAAAATATACACAAACATACACGCTTACATTTAATAGACGTACGTCTATTAAATGTAAGCGGTGCTTGTTAGACATAAATTTATTTCTAAAAGTTTTTTGAATAAAATTTTTTTGAAATTAAAATTGTAGAAGATAAACATATTTCAATTTGTTTTAATATTCAAATTTTGTTATATTTCTTCTATCAAGTAAAAGGCCTTTCTATTTTATTTTATATATAATATATAATTATATTTTGGCTTCAATAAATCTCATTATAGAATGTCAATGAATTTAAATAAACCTTAAAATAACTCACACTGTTCTTTGATTTTGTTAGAAAATAGATCAATCTTGAATTATATAGTTGATCTGTATTTCGAAGCTTAAGTCTTTTAACACGTGAGTGATATAGGTTATGTTTTTGATTTTGATATTTGGAATGTTAAAAGAGGACTGAAGACGGGATTGTCTAGAATTATATTTGTTTTTTGAAGATATAGTGCACATTGTTTTAGAGATTTTTGAAATAATTTATTCGAATATTTAAATATATTAAATATTTCAAATAAATTATATTCTTTGAGAAGTCCTTTAAGTGTGTTCATGTTTTTAAAAGGCAATTGGTGTTCTTAACGGTAAGACCAGAAACAAAATTTTGTCTCCTTTAAATATTTATTTATTAATTTTAATTACTTTCGTATATCTGTTGGGTTATTTATTCCATTTGACATTATATATTGAGTTTTGATTATATACGTCTATTAAATGTAAGCGGTGCTTGTTAGACATACATTTATTTCTAAAAGTTTTTTGAATAAAAATTTTTTTTTGAAATTAAAATTGTAGAAGATAAACATATTTCAATTTGTTTTAAAACTAAAACAGTTACTATGTGAGCATTCCAAGGAATTCAAAAAGATTTCTATTTGGAAATTCTGAGATTTCATTCAATAGGTGTTCGTTCTGTTTGTTCTTCAGAAATGCATATCGTTCAAGGAGTAATAGTCTCCGATAGTTGTCTTCTCTGGGCAGGATTTTTAAATTTTCTGTTGTGGTCTTATGATACAGTTCTATCAGATGATTTCCTAACGTTGAATTTGGTCGATTCTTTACGCGTTCATTCAATCTTTTATTTGCTGAACGGGTGGTCATCCCTATATAAAAGGAAGGCCAGTCAGTACAAGTTATTTTGTATATGTCACTATATTGGTCGTTGCTCATTCTCTTCTTATTAATCAAGATGCTCTCTAGGGTCTTATGTCGTTTGTTAATTAATGCGTGGTCATGTTTTCTGAGAATTGTGTTGATTTTTTCATTGAATCCTTTATAAAATGGCAAAGAAAAGTATCGTTGATTGATAGAAATGTGTGGGCATATTTTATTGATGAGAATTTTATTCTTTATAGATTTCAAAATATTATTCATGTATGATCTTGAATATTGATTATTTTCCCCAATTTGGTATATGATGTTTAATTCTTTATTATAATTTTCCCTAGATAGAGGTATGTTCAAAAGACGGTTGAACAAAAATCTGAAAGCTGTTCGTTTGATTGGGGCGGAATAACAAGAAGTTTGTGTCTGTCTGAGTAGGTTTTCTGTAGATTTCGAATTAAAAATTATTAATATATTTGAGCCCAATGCTCAGATCTCAAAAATTTATGGAATTATTGATGGATTTTTCCAGAGTGAAATGAATTTTGAAATTCGTATTTAAAGTATTAAAGAATGTTGTGAATTTATCCTCATTTCCCCATATACTTAATATGTCATCTTTATACCTCCTCCAAAGTTTTACTTTTTTTTTATCCCTATTATTACCATTTATAGTTGAATAATCACCAAATACTGTAGTATTCAAAACCAAATTGAGGAAAATGTACTACTATATTTGATAAAATTTCATGAAAATGTTCTTGAAATGATATCAATTCTTAATTATATTTAATGTAAAGTAATATCTTATGAGCTAATTAAACATCTATTTATTGATCTAGCGCGTGTTTTTCCATATCGATAAAATTTAATGAAATTGAAAATGGAGCTGAATTTCTACAAGTTCATGACTAATTACAGATCTTGAAAAGATATAATTCGACAAAATCGAAAAAGGAAGATGTAAAGAATTGCTTGGTATGTAGAGATACCTTTTTGAATTCTTCGAAAGTAATTGATTAAACGTTAACCAATTAGTATGCAAATTCTTGGTTGAGCATACTTCAAATGGGGGTGAAAGAGAGATGTATATTAGACTTAAATGCTTTATTCACAGCCTAAAATACATATAATACAAGTTCAGAAAGTTGAATTATTTCACCCAAATTGAGGGAGTTGTTTCGTGACCAGATGTGGAATGTAATCCAGCTCGTAGGGACCATGAAGAGAATTGTCAGCAGAAGAACATATATTACAAGTGTACAATTTTGAGTTGTTGACCCAGATTGAGCTGGATACACTATCTTGATCCTGGAACAGTTCTTTCTTGGGTTTTTTTGTTGTTCACGACACAGACTTCAATTTTATTGGTTTCACTTTTGAGATCACTTTTCACAACTTAATATCTAATTACAAATGAATAATGTAGATAAAACATTCACTTTCAGGCCTTTAGTGCGTTATGGGTAACTGAGAGAGTTCCTTGGAAGTTTACAGTGAAAAATGCGAATATAAAATAATTCGAGCGTAGAGAGAAAATTTTTTCACAAGTTAAGAGAGCTTACTTCAAGGGAATGTGCGTGGGATCAGAACTTGTCCCCAACTGAACTTTCTTATCACGTGATCTGCCTGGCGCAGGGGGTGTGTTCAACTGGTGCCTTTTTGCTAACTGGCGAAGAGTGGGTTTGGGTCCGAAAAGGTGGCACAGGTAATTCCGATACGACAACAGTCTTGAAACGGCTAAAACGGTTCTTATGGGTTTCTAGGAATAATCTAAGGGAGAAACATCTTCGTTTCTTAATTGGTGTTTAGGCCCGTTTAGGTTTCTAGGAATTAAATGATTCATATTTGAAAGGCCTAAATTCTTGAACTCTGGGGACGTAATTGTTACGTACCTGCGTGAATTAAAAATTCTTTGTTCAAAGTAAATTTGAACAGAAGAGTTCACTTTTGTAGAGATGTTCGCGGAAATCATCATGGTAATATTTAAGTATAATTAAACTAAGTTTAGACATTCATTGTGACTGGTGGAGGTATTACTCAATCTTCAGACAAGCTCTGAATTTTAGTAGTGAAAAATAGTAACTTCTAAAAATTTGTTTCAATTCAAATCAACTACCACATATTAACGGCCCAAATATTGAAAATTCAATAATTAATACAAAATTAATTGTGAATATACAGAGCGAATAATTGCGTAACGTATTTCGAACTCTACATTTATAGAATATGAAATTCATTTCTGATAAGCAAACTGGTCTTTCAGTGTACGCTTGAACAGGGTATTCAAGTTGAATGTAGTAAGAATCAACAAATGCGAAGAAATATTGACTTATGCTAATAACTTTAATTATTAATATAATTCACATGATTCTAATTAATAAATATTGAAACAGACGAGAAGTTCAAGTTCAGGTTCAGTAGGTCAAAGTAAAAGTAAAAGTGGTTTCATTCAGTAAATTGACCATGTTTAGAATTCGCGAAGCCGTTACTGAAGATTTGGGCGATTTACTACGTTGTTGTCCTTCAAGATATCAACATCTGAAATACGCAAAAACTCAGTGCTGTGAACATAAAATATATAAAGATCAAGTTTTGAATATTTTAATTTATGTCGGACTGGTGGCCGAGAAATGATATTCATCACATTAAACTTATAATTTTCACAAAGTTCATTTACTTATCTGTTCCAGTTTAAATACCCTGAATTAAAAGCTGATAAACTGAACAGACATAAATATTTAATTGATTCGGTCTTTACTTGGTGGAAACTCATTTTAATTAAAAAAATGCATATGAGACAGTAATTTATTTCCTTCAGGTATTACATTGTACAATACAATGTAATACCTGAAGAAGCCACATTGTGGGGAAACAATTGTTGTAGTACAAACATTTTTGTGGAAATAAATTACTGTCTTATATACATTTTTTTAACTGAACAGAAATACTTGCAATTTCATTGATGAGAAACAAAATTCAGAGCTTTTTTCTAAGTTTCTGGGTGAAATTCATAAAATTCGAATACGAATAATAGAACTACTACTCTGTCAAGAAAGTACCGGGAATTTTCAATTAAAACAACATTTTTACATTTAATCGTGAAAATTTATTGGGTCGCCTTCAAAGTAGGCCATTTGCTCCAATACATCTATGCCAACGGCACTTCCAATTATCGAAACATTTTTATAGGCGCTTTCCGGGATGGACTTTAGCTCTCGCGCCGAATTTTGTTTTATGGCTTCAATCGACTCAAAACGGGTGCCACGAAGGGGCAATTTTAGTTTTGGGAAGAGGAAAAAGTCGCAGGGAGCCAAATCTGGCGAATACGGTGGTTGCTGAAGCACGTTTGTTGAGTTTTTGGCGAGAAAGTCAGTCACAATCGTAGCTCGGTGAGAAGGCGCGTTATCGTCATGCAAAATCCATGAGTTGTTCGCCCACAAATTTGGCCGCTTCTTACAGATACGCTCACGCAAACGTTTCATAACGCCTAGGTAATACTCCTTGTTTACCGTCTGACCCTCTGGAACGAATTCGTAGTGCAGCACGCCACGGATATCGAAGAAAACAATGAGCATCACCTTCATTTTCGAGCGGCTTTAGCGTGGTTTTTTCGGTTTCGGCTCATTTTTTGCCACCCATTCCGATGATTGCTGGCTTGTTTGCATATCGTACTCGTAGACCCAGGTATCATCACCAGTTATAATGCGTTCCATGAATGTAGAATCGGAATTACAGCGATCCAGCATGTCTGAAGCAACCTGTTCGCGATGACGTTTTTGAAGAAAATTCAGGTCTTTCGGTACGAGTCGTGCGGCCACCTTTCTCATGCCCAAAATATCAATCAAAATCGTACGTGCGGACTCGTGGGATATCTTAAGATCATGTGCTATCTCTCTCAAGCTGGTACGACGGTTTTCCAGCACCCTTTCCTTAATTTTATCGACGTTATCTTCGATCGAAGCCGTCGATGGGCGTCCGGAACGAGGCAAGTCTTCGACCACTTCACGACCGTCCTTGAAGGCTCTGTACCACTGATATGCACGAGTTTTCGATAGAGCATTATCACCAAAGGCCTTTTGCAACATTTTCAATGCATCGGCACACGAGAATTCATTTGCAACACAAAATTTTAAACAAATTCTTTGCTCAACGTTATCACCCATAGTAAAAATCGGCACGCACTCTGACATCGACTGACTTAATCAGCTGTTGCAAACACACTAGTTGACAGATCCCGCTCAAGCTTGGCATAGTAATTAAGGACAGTGGTATCAACCTAGGAAAAAAAATTTTTACCTGCCTCATTGCCCCGCCAGATTTAAATCGATAATTTCCGGTACTTTCCTGACAGAATGTATATCAGTAATAATCTTTGAATAATGGAAACTGAATTATTATAATGAAATTTTTTTTAAACCACCGGAAAATACTAACTGTTAGATTTTCACGTGTGAAATTCAAAGGAAATGAAATTCCCTCATGGCAATTTGTGGATCAATTTGTTCGTGAAAACTGGATCGTTGTTTGATGAAATAATCTTTTTATGTTCTCGTCCAGTGAGCAAAGCTGAAAACATTGCTGCTGTAGCTCAAAATATGGCTAAGCAATTATGGTGCTCAAGAACTGAATATTTCTCGCACCTCTCTGAGGAGAATTGTGCATAAAGACCCCTGTATGAAGGCTTACGAAGTTCAACTAGTAAAAGAAGTGAAGAAAACTATTCGATGCGTTTTCTATTCGCTCAATCGGCTAATGATCTTAATCATCTTCATCAAGCGTTACGATAACAATCCAGAAACGATTGATGCCTTGAAAAATTTATGAGATTGAGCAAAAATTCGACAACGTACTGAAAAATTGGGTATGGGGTACTTTAGCCAGTCGTGGCGGTCATTCGAATGATATTGTTTTTCATTGTGAATGCCAGGTTTCAACTTTTCTAATAAACTCATAACTTTGAAAGAATAATCATTGGTTTTTCATTTATAGCCGATCAAAAATGCAAATTTTAAATTGCGCACCCCTTAATTGCTTCATTAAGCGAACATTTTCTGAATATGAATGGATAGAGGGACACATTGCATAGCTAACTCGTTCACCGGATCTTAATCGTTTAGATTTTTATTTGTGGGTACATATAAAACATATATGTTTTATATGTATATGTAATTCCTTGATGAAATTCAAGCTGCAGCTAACTAGATGAGAAACGAACAATATCTCATCCGTCGAGTAAAAGCATCTTAATTCGTCGCTGTGAGGCTGGCATTCAATCATAACGAGGGCATTTCGAGCAATTTCTATGATCTTCGAATTAGTTATTTTCATTCATCATAATTCTTATCATAAATTGTTAAAGAAGATGGATACAGTGTTCAAAGTTCAAACATAGTTCTGACTCACAAGAAAATAATTTTTTCAAATTCTTGTAATTGAAGAAAAATCACAGCAATGATAATGAAAAAAAAATGTTTAGAATAGGCACAACTCTCATCTGCCAGAGTTTATTATATAGTTTGTCTAACACTCTGTATAATTAATATTTGAAAAGGAGACAATTGCACAATGTTATTCTCATTTGAAATTTTATTCCTTATATGATTAAGAAAGAAGGGATCTGATCGAGTTCAAATTTAGTATTTAGGTGAAAAATAATGACCCGAAGGCTCATGAATAATTTCGTGAAGACAATTTACGGCAACTTTTCAATTCCTTTCCAGATTTCATCTGAAGTATGAAAGTATATCAAGTTCTATTCAATATATTATTTTCCACTTTTTTTTGTCCATACGTGACGGTGTAGATCGATGAGAGAAGAAGAAAATCTTTTTTATCCATATATTTGTAATTTTCATAAGATTTTCCGTTGTCAATAAAATAGTTTTAAAATTGCAAAAATTACGTTTATTTGACTTTACGATAAGAGGACAAAAAATTTTGTTTTTATATTCATTCAATATTGTTTCTGTGAGGATTAATTTACAGATTCGAATATGTGGTGGATAAAGGATTGTTTTAAACAAGTACATCAAAGCTTCTGACTTCACGTCGGTGCTTTTTAACATTTTTTATAGTTCCTACTAATCTCTAAGATCGTCTGAGTACACCTCATAAATATAAATAGCTTGAACGAATCAGAAGGTCATTTGTATTTTTACCCTGGAACGTTACTTGAATCCGGCTGTTTTACATCCAAAACAGTCTGGAGTTGCCGCACGGCTTTAAACAGGTTCGGTATGTATAACGGAGTCACTCTGGTTTGGATACCGAGCCACTCAAACTATTTGGGTAACGAGGAGGCGGATCAGCTGGCATTTGCTGGAGCTGCGCTGCCTCTGGTAGGACCGGAAACATTCCTGGGAATACCACATGACGTGGCTAACGAGGCGATAACAGGCAGAATGAACTCAAGGCTAGAGTCTTTCTGGCGGAGTCATTCTGGCCTGAAACATTCGAAGTTGTTCCTTGGAACAGCTTCGAACAAAAATATGGCGAACCTAGCACTAGGTCTGGATAGGGCCAAACTAAGAACACTTGTCGGAATTATGACAGGTCACTGCAGACTGAAAGCGCATTTGCACAAAATCGGTCTGGCTGAAGACAATGAATGCAGGCTGTGTCTTGAGGACACTGAAACAGACATCGTCCCAAAGTGCCCAGCGGTGAGTCGCATCAGATTCGAGGTCTTTGGCCAGGCTTTTATAGCCCACAGCGAACTGAAAAAAATTACCCCTGAACAAGATTATCGGTTTTATCCAAAAACTGGATCTCGTCGGGGAGATATAAATTAGGGGTGAACCACAATAGTCCGTGCGAATGCAGTGGTAGGGTGGACAGACGCCCGCTCGCCATAAATAATAATAATAATAATACTTGGAGTACTCTTGAGCTGCAAAATTATTAGAATTTGACGCTAAACAGAAATGGAAGAGGCAATAACCACCGACTAGTTATTGGTTTCAATAAGCGACAGGTAAGTTTCGGGAGTTAGTGAAATGTAAACTGTAAATGAACAGAGAAATGATGCCCAAGTGAGTATAGAGTATAGAGGATGGTTGTACCAATTTAGCAACTAAATGAGTTTCGACAATCCCTTTCAGGCGGGCTTTTCGAATAATCAACATCCGGAACTTCTTCGAAATAATATAAATATATAAAATATTGTTGCCGCCTGAATGAATGCAAATTTGAAATCGAAATTATTTTGAAGTTTAACGAAACAAGCGCAATCAGCACAAAATTTTCAAGGGCATCAATTCGATTTGGTAGTTGAATTATTACTTGTTACTCTATTTGTGTAAGCTATGAGTAATGCAAAAATTTAGCTCAATTTATTCGTATTAATCATCAAAAGTCATCTTGATGGCAAACATTTACACATCGAGAATGCCGTACTTTCTCCTTGAGTTGTCATATTCCAGTGAGTGCGAAAGAGCTTTTACTTTTCTTCGAATAGCGTAACTCTGCAGACTTTTACGACGACTGCCTTTCTTATGCGGTTCTTCACCCTATAATGATTCACTTTCAGCTGGAAACAAAATATAAGCTATGAAAAGATGAAAGCATCTTCCGATGATATGATAGTTGGTTTTCAATTATTAGTTCGACTTTTCCAAATCATCTGTATTCGAATCTCATCAAAAGAATAGAATGAATTTTTTTAACTCCGTAATATAAACTGCACAGAATAGAGTATTTTTTTAGGATAAAACAAATAGGTAGAGTGATATTAGTCTATACGATTCCACTTGACAAACTCTGAAATACGTATATAAAATATAAAAGATATGTCCAAAGGAACTGGAAATTTGTTTCGTTTCAGTTATTTTTAAATATTGGATGGAGTAGTCCGTTACTTTGTGATAGTTCATTTTAATGGAATGAAATAAGAAATTACTTTGTTTTCTATCACTTTTAATTATAACTGATGTACAGTGACTCGAGTTTCGTAGTGTTTATTACATTTTCAAACTGAATGAACAAATTAGATCTCAACTATTATATATGCTGATTGTAGGCTTCGGCAGAGCTTCGAAGAGAGGTTCCGTCTGTTCGTTATGTAGGTTTATTATTGGTACGTGCCTCTTATATTTTTCAATTTCTATGGATTCCAGGATGTCAAGTTTTTTTGCCTTTCGCTTCCACGTGCAAGATAACAAGGTTGTTCAATTCTGGGAACGTGTGATCTGTATTGAGGAAATGGTTAGCAAAATTGGAATTATTCTTCCGGTTCCTAAAAGCAGATTGATGCTCTTTGTACCTTTTATGGAAAGGTCGGCCCGTTTGTCCTATATACACACTATTACACTCTTGACAACTTAATTTATAGACTCCAGAATTATTCAGTCGGTTCTCTTTGTCTTTCGGATTAAAAAAGAGATTAGAAATTTTATGGGAGGGTGTGAAAGCTGTTACTATGTTAATTTTTGACAAAATTTGAGCTATTTTTTGTGAAATTGGTCCAAAATATGTTAGTTTTATGAATTTATTGTTATTATGATCTGATTTGGAGATGGGGTAAATTTGTTTACGTAGTTGCTTTTGTTTCTTGTTTATGATGGAATTTATAGTATTGGTTTCGAACTGATTTTTTGTGGCTATTTGTCTGATTGTATTCAATTCCCTCTTTAATGTAATATTATCTAAAGGAATTGAAAATGCTCTATGTACCATTGATCTATAAGCAGCTAGTTTATGATTAATCGGATGGTTTGAAAAATTTGGTATTGTTGCATCAGTTGATGTGGGTTTTCTATATATTTTCTGGACATAACTTTAATTAACAGTAATAATGAAATTTCCTTTGATATATATAGAAAACCCACATCAACTGATACAACAATATCAAATTTTTCAAACCATCCGATCAATCATAAACTAGCTGCTTATAGATCAATGGTACATAGAGCATTTTCAATTCCTTTAGATAATATTAAGCTAAAGAGGGAATTGAATACAATCAGACAAATAGCCATCTATCTCCAAATCAGATCATAATAAGAATAAATTCATAAAACTAACATATTTTGGACCAAAAAATAGCTCAAATTTTGTCAAAAATTAACATAGTAACAGCTTTCACACCCTCCCATAAAATTTCTAATCTCTTTTTTAATCCGAAAGACAAAGAGAACCGACTGAATAGTTCTGGAGTCTATAAATTAAGTTGTCAAGAGTGTAATAGTGTGTATATAGGACAAACAGGCCGACCTTTCCATAAGAGGTACAAAGAGCATCAATCTGCTTTTAGGAACCGGAAGAATAATTCCAATTTTGCTAACCATTTCTTCAATACAGATCACACGTTCCCAGAATTGAACAACCTTGTTATCTTGCACGTGGAAGCGAAAGGGAAAAAACTTGACATCCTGGAATCCATAGAAATTGAAAAATATAAGAGGCACGTACCAATAATAAACCTACTTAACGAACAGACGGAACTTTGGAAAACCCCTCTCTTCGAAGCTCGGCCGAAGCCTACAATCAGCATATATAATAGTTGAGATCTAATTTGTTCATTCAGTTTGAAAATGTAGTAAACACTACGAAACTCGAGTCACTGTATATCAGTTATAATTAAAAGTGATAGAAAACAAAGTAATTTCTTATTTCATTCAGTTATTTTCACTTCAACCTGGCATTTTACGATACGTGTTCGAATCAAATCTAGAGTAATTTGCCCTTGTTCATTGGTTAAAATACGTTAACTTGCACCAAATATTGATTTATATTATACTAATGCTCCTCGGTTTCCTGAGAAGATTTTTTAGAAGCTTTAGTATGGCTTGTGCGAGTTAGAAGATGGACTGTACTCTGGTTAGGCTTCGTTACTCTGTCCCTAACTACGCACAGCATTGTTAATTTTTTTTACCCAAAAGTGAAAGGGTGGCCAATCATCATAAAAAAAATATCTTCCCTGCCAATATGTGATCTCGGATTGGAGAGGAATCTCTGCTTAGGAATCAACAATATATAGGATATACCTCAACATTTATGACACTTTTAAAAATGAAACTATTGATATGTCTCAAAATTATATAAGAACATATTTCGTATTGCTAATCGTGAATAGGTGTTTGATCATTCTGCTGAACGAAAACGTAACGATCAAAACCATAAAAAACTAAAAGATTTTTCAAGAGATATCAGTCGGGTAATGTATGATTCATAAAGCTACGAGATAAATTCAAAAATTATTCATGCGACTATAAATTTGCACAAAGTTTTGAAGAAATGTGATTTCGGACACAAAAAGATTAGTAACAAAATGATGATTAAGGAAATTATATCGTTTTACTGTTCTTCGGCAACAATATAATATAAAGTTCAAGAATTATAATATATACTTCAATACACATGCCGTAATCAAATTCAGCTAGGCGGATGATTTGAAAAAATGCCGTCTCAACCTTTCGCCTTCCAAAAGTAAAAGAGGAATTAGTTTACAGGCTGAAGGTGAATACATATATGTCCCAGAAGCATTGCTTTCATCTTCTAAGAATATACCTGTTTGGATCATCATGAGAATATGACGCGGAGCTTTTCGAGAAGTGGTTTTTACAACAGCTTATTCCCAATATTCCCGCAAATTCGGTGATTGCTATAGATAATAACTACTCACACATTTTACGTGGAATACCAAATACCAAGAACATGGAAATTCTGGACATTATTCCAACTAAGAAAGTATTTTTAGAACAAATTCAAGCGCGAAAATGTGATAAGAAATATTCGGTAAATCAGCTTTGCAAAGAACATGGTCATTCGCAAAAGGGATTACCACCATATATTGTATTTTTAATCCATCAAAAGTGGTCTGGACAGTGATTAAGAGCCGTTCAAGAAAATCCAGAACATGAGAGAAGTTATCTGAGAAAATCAACAGTAGAAATCAATACATTCACGACAGTAGTATTTAATGCGTACCCATGGAAAAGGCATATTATCGTAAGAACAGCTGCCGAGAGGTTTTTATGACTACATCAAGTAAGATTGTATAGACTATAATACCTATTTTTAGACACAGGTATGCTGCTTTACGGCAAATCCCTAACCAGGAATATCGAAAGGCCACATTCTCTAATGAAACATTTCTGAAAGTTCTTGAAAAAAGGACAAAATCTGAGATTCTTTTCAATACAATTTTGGGATGTTATAATGACTGTGATTGATAAAATGTCTTGGGCATTCTCTTTAACATAAAACTTGATCATTATTAAAATAAGAAAATCACTTTGATTTCTTTCACTTTTTATTGAATAGTGGTACAGTGGCTTGAGTTAAATAATGTTGCAGCATTTTCGAACTGTAAATTGAAAATTGTGACTGAAGGCCTTATATTATAACTGGAAGATATTTATTTTCTTGAAATCATGCAGTATTGGGGAATTCCATCCGCTCGTTTGTTCAATAGGTGGGATTATGGTAGAATTATTTTTGTGCTTATCGTCTCTATTGATTTCGAAAATATATCTTGCTTTTTACCATTTGGTTCTAGATTAGAGTTATCTTACCAATGTTTGAATAAAGCTTGATGTACGTTGAACTCTTTAATAAAATTCATTGATATTAAGTCACAATTTCATTCGAATATTTTGGTCAATAATAAGTCACATATTCGAACTAAATTACCGCATTTGAAACGATTATTGAAAATCCATTACATCCAGAAAATCTTACCACTTGGTACACTTTAAGGTCTAGCGGAATCATTCATGGTCACGTGACAGTCAATGATGAGCGGTTCAAAGATGTGATAACTAATTCTGCAGGATTGATATTGCAATTAGGCATATTTACATAAAAAATTTGAAATGTTAGAAATCATGAACAGTTCTTATCTGTAAACTCCCAAAATATTAAGTGTATAGCCAGAAGGGAAATTATCGTTATAATTGCATAAAATCATATAAATTTTATATAATTAATAATTTTTTATATAAGAGAGCAAATAGATTATTTTTTATTTATTTTTGTTCGAATCAAAATTTCACAATACGTCGTACCAGGGTATTATTATTTCGTTCTTTATTTTGAACTGAAGATGCCCAAAGGATCATATTGGATATACATATTGGAAAACCGTTATCCAATTAAATAATATTCATTCGGTCTGATAAGTCAAAAAAAGCAAATACGAGCATGTTTTGCTCTTACTGTTAAATGCAAAATCAAAATTCGTATAGCATAAAAAAACGAAGGAACTTTTTAATGATTCAAAAAAACTTTATTGGATAAAACTGGAAATATCTAGAATATATAAGATGTTTTTCAAATAAATTATACGTGAATTTGTTTTTCCAATTGCTTTTCGACAATATCTCTTTCTCATACTATTACATTTACGGTATCATTTCCAACGTTTTTGATATTTATCTATAAATACTTTCACTGTAACAGCTAAATACCATATGATAACATACTGGTTTTCCTTCATCAAAACAGTTCGCCGGTCAGATAAATTTTTTTTTATAACATAGATAAATTGTGGTTAACATAGAGTGCCAAGCATAAAATTGTGGCCAACCCGTAATTTCCATTTGTTTTAGAAATCATTTGTTTTTCGGTTGTAGCACAGATTTTCTATAATTGGATAAAGAAGAACATTTATTTGTTTGCTCATTTTCTTTGATATCATTTTACTTATCAAATATAAAGGAAACTAATCATTTCAGGCTATATGATTTAATGAAGAAACTTCTCTAGAAAAGTTTTAGTGAGATACAGGTATTGTGAATGCCCTTTGAATATTGGAATTGAGAGCGGCAAATAAATGATTATCAGGCCTAAAAGAATCCTGGGGAATAATTGCATATGTGTATGTACCTTTTTCAAAGTTGTGAAAATTTGATTTCTATAGGTTCTAAGGTCTATGAAATTAAATTTATTAGTTGTTTCTATTTCTACTATAAATTTGATTAAAGGATGAAGTTCAGAAATTCTAGAAATTTATTAATTTGTTATTATCCATACCAAAAACTGAAACTTTCTTATTGGAATATTGTTTTGAGATTGTACTGTTTTCTAAGTTATGCATAAAAGTATAATATATGATTAAATAGGAATTAGCGGTGACTCCATCGGTAAGCCAGATTTTTGGAGAAATTTGCTTCATCAGAACTATTTCAATCAAATCGAAATTCTTTCTCCAAAATAGCTGGCTCAACACTGGGGTTCAAGTCCTTCAACTATGTTTTTGGATAACTTAAATAATATAAATCTTAAACATTATTCAAAAAAACATTTTTTTGGTATAGATAACCGGACCATATGATTGTCAGTTTTATCACAACAGACCTACAAATTCATTAATTTCTAGAATTTCGGAACTACATTCATAAAAAAAATCAAATATGCAGTTGAAATAGAAAAAAATGATGAATAGATGATGAATAGACTTAATAATCTCTTTTTGATTGTCTCGGTCTTTACTTGACGGAAATTCATCTTAAATATAAGAAAAACAAATATTAACTTCCGCTATTTTATTGGTTTACAATTGTTTCGTCATACCATGACTTCATCAGGTGAGTATTAAAACTGAGGTAAAGAATGCAAAACATGACCTTAAATGCACAGCTCTGGTAAAAAATATTTTTTGTACCAGAGCTCTCTTTTGAGGGAGGGAAAGAGGTGGTTTACAATTAATGAAAAATGTTAAGTAGGGAGGATCTGTTTAAATCTATTTGATCATTCAATAAAATTTGTCTTTTTTAATACTATTAATTTCTAAAGTTTCCAACAGATTTAGTCTAGGACTTTTGTTTGCGATATGTAATATTTCTTAGATCCTATTAAAATTATGACCAGTCTCTAACGAATGGTTGGCATAAATTGTATTTGGTTTATTATTAATATAACATTTTTCATGTTCTCTTATGCTTGTTTGGAATGAACTGCCTCTCTGTCCCACATATACACATGGGCAATCACTACATGCTAACTTGTAAACTCCTGATTCTTTTGTTTTCAGGAACGTCTTTATTATTTTTTATTAAGGTGCCTAAAGCATTAATGATTCTAAGAGAGATGTTATAATTTTCTTTTTTCTTTAAATATCTAGCAATCTTTTCAGATTTTTGTCCTATGTAATTTAATGAAATAAATTTTGTTCCGTTTGAATTTTGGAATTTTGTATATAGAAGTGATATTGCTTTCTTGTAATTTATTTTATTAGGTGAGTTATCTATAATGAACGGATTAAAATCATTATTGAAAGCTATTTGTTTAATGGTTTTATATTCTTTGTCAAAATTTCTTTTTGTCATAGGTATGTTAACCAATCTATAAAGCTTACTATTATAAGCTGATAATTGTTGTGAAAATGGATGGTTTGAAGTAGAATGATTCGTACTATCTGTGTGTAGGTTTCCTGTATATGGAAAAGTCGTGTCTATTATTAATTTTAGTGATTTTTAAATCTGAGAAATTGATGTTATAATTTACATCTTCTTCATGTTTGAATTCAGTTGTAGGATATAATTTATTGATAGATTCTAAAAATGAACAAAGTTGTCTATTTGTGCCAATAAATAAATGAATTATGTCATTTACATAGCGGTACCAATAAACGAAATGTTCAAAATATGGGTGTTTTTCGATATTGGTTTCTATGTGATCCATGAATATTTCTGATAACAAGGGCATAATGGACTACCCATTGTAAGACTTTCTTCGTCTAGATAGAACGTGCCGTTGAACATAAAGTGATTTTGATCTAGGCAAACGTTCAAGGCGTCTTATATTTCTTTTATTACAAGAGGACTAGTACGTTTTTTAATTAAGGTCATATTTTGTATTGTACACCTAAGTTTCAATACTCACCTGGTGAAGTCATGGTATGACAAAACAATTGTCGTGTAAATCAATAAAATAGCGGTTTAATATTTGTTTTTCTTATACTAATAATCTCTTACCTATTAAATTTTAACATTTTCACATATGCAATCATTCCTCAAGATTGTTTCAGTCCTGGTAATCATAAATTGGCCGCTTTCAATTCTGTGATTCATAAGTCATTCACAATACATATTATTTATTTACAGAAATTTCTGTAATGAACCACATGGATCGAAATAATGAATATCCTTTATATATGTGAATAAAATGATATAAAGGAAAAAAAGACAAAAAAGCAAACGCCCTTCTACGGGGAAAATAATTTTCACTTCAGTTTAAAATAATGTGGCATAAGTCAGTGACGTTAGGTGAAAGCTTTCATAAATATTTCGTTTATTGACGTTGCCAATTAACGTTCTTAGTATCAATGAACTGAATGGAATGACCTTTTGCTCTCTTCGGTATTTAATCATATATTTCTAAGAAAAACGCTTTATAAATGAGCAAACATTAATATGTCCAATTTTCAGAGGATGAATTATCTATTTTCTCAAATGCCTGACTTAAATCTGGTGAACTTGCGGGAAGTGAATAACATCGCAATGTGTCATGTGCACTTGTTTTGAAAACTGCTTCCAGTAATTTATGAATCATCTGTGATCATATGATTCCGTGAGCCATCCATATTAAGCGGCCTTTTCCTGCACTTGAACTTGAAACAACATACTGATAGTGGTTCATCTATTTATTTGTGGTTAGTGCTAGTCTAACAGTTTGTAACAACCTTGAATTTTATGAAGTTTATATGTAAATTTGAGATACTTATTGTATCAATTACTGTTTTCCAACTTATACTTTGAAATTTTGCATGTTCTCGAATATTTGTAGGTGTAATCTCATCAAAACATCGCGTTCGTAGATGACTGTATAATGGTATTTTGATAAAGTAAATAAAAACACTTGGCTTAACTTTCACTGTTTATTTAATGTTGACATATGTGTTTCGGGTTTTCAACCCATTGTCAAAACTAATTGTATTTTGAATCATTCCGATGTAATTGAAAATTTGGTATTGGTAAAACTAGATTACGAAGAAAGGACCTGATGAGAAATTATAAATCACATTTTCCTGGCATGAAGGACATCAATTCCTTAATTTCAAAATTATAATTTGATTTGTAACTCTCATTACCAGTTGAAGTTCATTCATTTTTTTGACCGAATTAATGCATAAATACATGACCTGATCGAAAAGTGGCTGGAAATTGTTTCCTTTTATTATGCTGGTATCGTGTGCACTATGAGTACTTACCTCAGGGTCAAATCGTAAATATCTAGACGTTGTAGAGCCTTTCGAGATTCTGTACGAAGAAAATACCAGATTTGTAAGCCGTATTTTGCACCATGATAACGTGTCATGCCACAAAGCGGCATGATTATGCATTATTTGTTGAAACACGGCGTGCATACCTTCGAACAAGCACCGTATTCATCAGATTTAGCACCAGGTGACTTTTTTGTGTACAGAAATTGAAGTCGTTAGAAGCCATCAAAAAGAATCCGACGAAAGAACCAGAGGCTATTCCTTCGGAAGCCCATCAAAAGCGATGATTGTATAAGGCGTTGAAAAAAGTTTGTCGTTTCAGATGAATGTTATTTTGAAGGAGAGGAAATGAATTTGAAAGAAGATCTCGTTTCATTTACATTTCTCCGATACTTTTTCATCATAGTGTATATTCAGGTTTAGGATCAACCTTTCCTGATAAGTTATATAGATTGAAAACTTTTCTAATCCAATTTTGTGTCTTCAGGAAAGTAATTATAAACATAATATTTCTAGAACATCCAGAACTATTTGCAGTTTCCTGGAAAACTCTATCCATTTCATATTACAGTTTTCTCGTTTCATTCATTTTCGACTATATTGATAAGTAACTAGCAAAACCTTGTGACTTGTTTTCTAGAGTGAAAAAATTCTGTACTCAAGTTTTGAGTTCATTGATAAGATCATTTCCAGAACAAATTGTGGTTTCTCCGGATTTACTGATCGTAACCTATTGAAAATATTCAGTAAAGAAAGAATATAAACAATAAAATGTACTGGGAAGTACTGAGATAGGCAAATTATGTGAAGATCTTCAACAAAAGAGATGTCTGTTCATTTGTTTAAAAGAACTTCAAGGAAGTTGTACCTGTTAATTCTAAACGATTCTGAGGATGACAACTTATAATATACTATTAACTCATAAGTTCTTTTCTATGTATAGGTAGTTAATAAAGTGAATTGGTAAAACAGATTTTATTTTTGAATATCCATGCCAGATGATGCATGGTTAGTCCAACTTCACGTTATGTATAAATATACCCTATGGTTTGTATAGTTCACCGCTGCATTTTATTAATTTTTCAGTATTTTGACACAACTAACAACAGAATATCTATTTTGTCCTAATGAATAATAATTACACTGTGTTTCCAAGGAATGAATCTAAGTACCGTTGTTTTACTTTGTTGGTAGTTATTTCGATGTATCTCTAAGAATCAGCTAAGTCATAACGACAACACGAGAATGGTTCTCCATTCTCTTGTTGTTCGAGTTTTTCTAAACTCGAACACGTCAACGATAATAAATGTAGTTTATGAATTACTATATATTATATGATACCAAGTTAGAAGTATGATTAGTATACTAACAAAAATTGTGAATGAATTTCAAATAATTTGGCAATTGTTGAAAAGAGGTGGATTAATACATTAATAATAATCGCGATAAATCTTGGTCCAGACAAAGCAAGTGATACAGGTAACTGCTATAAGAATAACAATTATATTTTGTAAAATAAGAAGGAACGGTTTTTTACTTGATAAAAGGATTATTACAAAATTTGGATATCAAAACAGATTTAATCTGTTAGTCTTCTACGATTTTAATTTCAAAAAATTTTTTTGAAGAAACTTTAAGAATTAAATTAATGTCTTTATAAGCACTGCTCACATTTAATAGACGTATAAAATCAAAATTCATCATACAATATCAAATGGAATTAAGAAAAACCAACGAATATAAATTGTCAATTGAAATTAAAATATAAATGAGCAAACATTTTTTGTTTCGTTCCAGGCATGCGTACTGAACTCTTCAGACAAACGTACGAAGCCCTATTTGTTACAAAATGTATTGTTTTCTGATCCTATATTAATGAAAAATAACTCTTTCTCAAAAATATAAAACATAATTTCAAGAACTTCTCAAAAACTAATTTATTTGAAATATTCAATATATTTAAATAAATTACTTCAAAAAATCTCAAAACATGTAGCACATCCTCAAGAAATAATTAAAATTACGATAAGATCAGTTCAACTTTACATAAAAAAAATAATAAAATCAATTAAACAATGTATAGACTTACCAAGTGCAATCTTCAGAAATATATGATCTTCAAAAATCGTAGAAGACTAACAGATTAAATCTGTTTTGATATTCAAATTTCAAATTATATTTTGGTTGTGCTAAAAGGTATTTAAAAACTCCGGAGTAGATTTCAATAAATTCATTCCTTCTAACAAAGGGTGGAAAATAACGAAATTGTTTGAAAATTAGATTTTTGCATTGCCTCAATAATTGAAATGAAGTTGTGATAGGTTATAGTTTTCATAGAGTGGCAATTTTGTTGGGGACCTGCTAATAGATAAGAAACAAAGATTGCTATATTTTACAGTTTTGTTCGTCTTTGAAAATGATGTCTCAATCTCATATACCACGTTACCGTTGGTTATTGAGAAGTTATTTTTTTATCTCGTTTAAAAGTTTGAGATACACTAAAAACCGAGTTTTCAATGATTCCTAATGCTACGATTCTCAAAAGGTTATATATATATATGGCAAAATTAGATTTCGAATATATATATATATATATATATATATATATATATATATGAAATCTAATTTTGCATCCAATGGCTCCATTTTATATTAATTAGTATTGTATTCCATGAGAACTTGATAACTGAATTGATTGATGAGTTCAAAACCTATGGTGATAATATGCGTCCCTAGAATATTACTTTTAGAAGAAGTCGCGCTATGATTAATATTTGTCCAAGTTAGTCAGTTGAGTCACTTGAGGCTGATGATGGAAGACAAAATAGTGAGAAGGAGATCTGTCGGCCGAAGAAGAATATCATGGCTGAAAAAATTAAGAGAATGGTTCCGTCTGAGCTCTGGTCAACTCTTCAGGATGCCTGTAAGTAAAATCAAAATTTCGTTGCTGATCCCCAATCTCCGATAGGAGAATGAACACGAAGAAAAAGAAGGGTTTATTTTTGTTAGAAATCTTCAAAATACGAGAGGTACTAGCACAAAAAACTTACACTAGTGGAGTTCTGATATTGAACGAAGTATACAAAATGATATTGAATGGGGTATAAAAATGATATTGACTGGAATATCCATAAATATATTTTCGACTGGTTCATCAATAATGCGAAAAACGAGAATGTGACATTTGGTCAAGTCTATCTTATGTGCGTGTGTGAATTTTTTTCCACTTAATTAGATAGGAGAATCTACTTCAACTTTAATCTTTGAAATTCTTCATTGTTTCGGTCTCTACTTGACGGAAATTCATCGTGTATGATGTGAAGTAAAACACTTTATTTCCGCTCATATTTATTTTTCACAACAATTGTGGTAACTGTTACCATACTCACCCGATGAAGTCAATATGTAATTGACGAAAAAATTGTTGTTAAGAATAAATTTAAGCGGAAATAAAGTGTTTTAATCTTTGAACACAAATGAAAAATATGTCATTTGGAGGAAGCGAAAATTAAAGATCTTTTTTTTCGTTTCAATTTTGTGTTGTGTTATTTGATGATCTCAAGAAACTACGAGATTGAAATATTAACTTATATTCTGATCCCTTCAATTCATAAGGATACAGAAGTAAATAAAAAAATATTGAAGCATCTAATAATAAATTCATAGCAACTCACACAAATCCAGCCAAAACATTCAAAAGTGTAGTTTTTCCAGCTCCAGAGGGTCCCATGATAACGGATAGGTCTCCAGACTTGAATATACCGGACACGCCATGTAGAATTTGTTTAGTTTCTGTAAAAAAAAATATTAAGTAATATTTATCAAAGAGGACTTTTAAAATTGTTTTGAATTCGAATTTTCTGAAATCATAAAGAACACAATATACTGAATATTAAATAAACATATGAATATTTTTATAGGCAAGTAGTTTTTTTATACTGATCACATATTTATATATTAGGAATAGAAATCAGTTCGTGCGTTTTTGATAACATATGTCACTACTAGTTCATTATTCCATTGTTTCATCTGGAAACTCCTTCATGCTGAAAGTCATCGTATTTTAGTGAATGCTGACGGTGACCAGGCTCTAGCGGAACGAATGTGTCAGAAGTGGTTTACTCGATTTAAAAATGGGAATTTTGATTCGAAAGACGAACAATGACTAGGAGCGCCACCAAAGTGAAGATTCACTACAAACGCAAGAGGTAATCGCAAAACACTCGGAGTCATTCAATTAGCCATTTGGCATCGTTTAAAAGCAAAGGAAATGATCTGAAAGGTAGTACACTGGGTGACGTATAAACTGAAGCCTAGAGACGTCGAACACCACTTTCTCACGTGTGAACAACTGCTCCCAGGGTAAAAAAAAGAGATTATTGCATCGAATTTTGACTGGCTATGAAAAGTGTGTCCATTACGAGTAATCAAAATGTCCTGCAACACCTCATCATCAACTGTCAAGCCGAATATTCATGAAGAAGAAGATCTTACTCTGTATTTGGTGGGACCAGCTGAGTGTGGTGTATTATGAGCTGCTACAATCCAACCAAAGGATCAGAGGAGAGCATTGCGAGAAAAACGACCGCAAGACACCGACAGACACGACAAAGTTTTTCTGCAGCATTACACATTGATACGCTCCTTAAAATGTACTTAAAAACGCTCAAATGGAAGGTCATACTCCACGGCGAACAGCCTAGACATTGCTTGTTTCCGATCGATGCAACATGGTCTAGATGACTAGCATTTCTGCAGTTACGATGAAATCGAAGCCTTTTTTGCGCGATGGTATCCGTCAATTGCCAGAAAGGTGGGAAAAAGTAGTGGAAGCGAAGGGCTATACTTTAGACATTGAATGTATAACTAATTTTTCACATTGAAGCTTCAATTTTTGACAAAGACCACTTATTCAAAGTCCTAATATATATATTAATTTTTTTTATTTATAATATAAAAAAACAAATGTTAACTTCCGCTATTTTATTGATTTACACGACAGTTGTCTCGTCATACCATGACTTCATCAGGTGAGTATTTAGACAGTTTAAATTCTCACTTGATGAAGTCACGAAACAATTGTCGTGTAAATCAATAAAATAGCGGAAGTTAACATTTGTTTTTCTTATATTGAAGATGAATTTCCGTCAAGTAAAGACCGAGACAATCAAAAATTTTTATTTATATTATAAAGTTTTCAGAAATTTGAATATTTATTTTCAATTTCTGATTTTAAATCAGACGAAGTAGACTCAAAATTAATAGTTAAATCAAAAAGAATAATGAGGAATATTTCAACAATTTCGATTTTGAACTCAATTAAATATCAATAATATATAATATGATTATTTTTTTAATTCCAGCTTGTAAAATTCAGCTTATTCTCTTATCGAGGATTTGTTTATCTAGTTTTTGGTTATCATATTTATATTTTATCATATCCTTCTCGAAAACATTAATTTTGTGATAATGAGAAGTATAAGCTAGGGTAAGTTATTTGAATCGGTACAGTAAAACTTACAGCTGTATGATAGTTCAAAATTCAAATGCAGCCGAATGTGTTTACTTGGTCGCCCAGCAGTTTTTGAACTGTTACATAGATGCAAGTTATACCGTCTCATTCGAAGAGATTCTGTCTACCACAGTTCATACTCTTCTTTTCTTTCGGAAAAATATGCCAAAATATTCACCACCTCACTTAATTCATTTGGGGATGAAAGCTACTTATTGGCATCACAGCATTATGAGATATGCTTAGAGCATGAAGAAAATTTCTACATTTGTAACTATTGAAGTACTCGGAAATAGTTCTTGAATTTTAGAATACAATATTCTGCGAACTCGTATGTGCTTTCGATGGCACTATTGTGCGGTAGCATAGCGAACATAGATCGTGGTTGTTATGAATTCGTTGGCATTAGAGCATTGCACTAATGAGATAACAACAAGTCATGAAACATGCATGTCTGCTGCTTATACCTCGGTAATCGACAAAACCTAATCGGCAGTATTTGACTTTAGAATTGTTACATAGAGGCAAGTTTTACTGACCCAAAGAACTTTCCGTTTAACATAGCTCATACTCTTTTTTTGATCGTCTTTCTTATATTTATATAGTTTTTATTCGTGGAGGAGAACATTTGTGGAAAATTAATTGTGGGCATCAAAAAAACACACTCGTGTTGTTTTTTCAATTATCTCGTAAATTTGGTAGATTATAGCGTAATTCTGATAACAAATTATTGTTGATTAAATTAAAAACCAATACAAATATTTTACGACAGGCAAATTCCATTAGTGAGCTAGACGCAACAGAAATGATCTCTGTATTTCATATGACAGGGTCAAACATGCAGAAAGATTCACAAATTATTCCTTAGGTTGTTCGGAAAGTAATTTCGTTTTTTCGCGAAACAGGATTTAATTGTATTTTTTCGAACCCAACTTCACACTTAAGCCGCATAATCGTTATATGTTTTGAGAGCTGATATAGCAAGGCTAGTGTGTGAAAAAGTTTAATTAATTCTAGGCAATTGTTTTTGGTTGGTGCCCTTTTAAATATGGAGAACAATAAGCAGAAGTTTCGTCATATTTTACTTTTTTACTATAGAAAAGGTAAAAATGTTGTTCGAGCCAGAAAGAAATAACCTATGTGTATGGGTAAGATGTGTTGACAGTACGCCAGTGCCAGAGCTGGTTTGCAAAATTTCGATCCATCAATTCCGATGTCGAAAATGCACAACTTTCCGGAAGGCCGGTTGAAGCTGATAAAGACACGATAAAGGCATTAGTTGATGCAAATCGGCGCATAATAATACGTGAGATCGGCGAGAGGTTGAATTTATCGAATTCAACTGTTTATGACCACTTCAAAGGCCTGGGTTCAACCTCGAAGTTCGATATTCTCACGGAGATAAATTTCTGTCGTCGCGTTGACGTCTCTGATTTGCTTCTCAAAAAATCACGAAAATGATACATTTTTGAAGCACATCATTACTGAGGAAAAATGGGTTGTATATAATAATGTCAAATGGAAGAGATCATGGAGGAAAAAAGATGAACTGGCTCAAAGTATTTCGAAAGCCAATACCCATAAAAAAGTGATGCAGTTTGTTTGGTGAGATTTAAAAGGAATCGTTTTTTTTTGAGCTTTTACCGGATAACACAACAATGAATTCGGAAGTCTACTGTCATCAGCTGGGCAAACTGAATGATACACTTCGACAGAAAAGGCCAGAATTAATCACCCGGAAAGGTGTAGTGTTCCACCAAGATAATACAAAACCTTATACAAGTTTGGTCACTCGCCAAAAGATTTTACAGCTTGAATGGGATACACTGCCACACCCACCATATTCTCGAGATCTGGCGCCTTCGGATTATTATTTGTTCCAGTCATTGCAAAATGTTTTGTACGGTAAAATCTCAACTTCAAACGAAGAGGTCAAAAATCACCTGGATCAGTTTTTTGCCAGCAAAGACCTAAAATTTTATTAGCGAGGAATCATGCTACTACCAGAAAGGTAGCAAAACGTGTTGGACTAGAATGGCCAATATATAATTCAATAAAATATTCATCCCTTATACGAAATTTGTCTTTCATTTTCCCAAAAATAAAACGAAATTACTTTTCGAACAACCAATAAATGTAGTAATATTGTATAATCACCTTCCGGTGGACAGAACTAAGGATAGTTTCAAGAACTGCCTCCGAAATTGTTCCACTGAAGATTTTCTGTCCGATAAATTGCAGTAGAATTCTTAACATTTTTATACTTAATGCTTGCTTCTTTTTCAACGTTTTGATATATTTTCCATTGATTATTTATACTAATTGTTACCATTTGCTCCTAACAATTTGTGAGATTAATTATTATGACTATCAAATTTCATTTTTTGCATCGTGATGGTTTGGCGATTATTATCTTATTTATGATATCTTTATTGCAAGAAATTCGTGGGAAAAGTTTTCAAAAATGAATATGTGCTCCAAATTTTTGCAAAAGAAAATTTCACAATAATAGGTTATTTAGTTGTTCAAAAAAATAGATGAAACTGAAGGATATAATATTTTAACTGCTTCCTTTCCTAATCGAGTATGAGGAAGAAATTTTGCAATTTTTTTTAATTGGAAACATAATTAACTGATCACAATCCAATTGAGAGCTGATTTGTATTTCAGTTTCATTTTGGGCTCCTATTCTAGGAATTAGCATTTTGCCTAAATATCGGAAATTTTTCGATTTTTGAGACGGGAACTCCTTTTCAATAATTTTCCGTATAGATCAATTGCTATTCACTAGACTTGACGAACACTAAAACTGTTAATTATCTGGTTAATTCGAATGTTCAAAATGGAATATTATCATGCGGAATGAACTATTTGGGGCTTCCCAATTGCCTGATGACTATCTGATCAACCCTGAAACATAGAATAATTGCTATTTTGATTCTCATACTATTGGTACGACTGGATTTTCAAATATTTTCCCATCGATTAAATTCGCAACAATAGTTCCTCAACATGTAGGTTACATTCTGTAACACTTCAAGTATTATTCCATTACATGCTGAAAAAAGATTACATAATGCTATAGAAATTTTTGAACAAAAACACTTTTACTGTTCAGTAATGAACAGCAGCCAGTTTGAACAGCTCATTTATTAAAACTCGTTCGAAAAAAAAAAGGAACGCCAAACAGGAATTTTTAAACATAGTCATAAATCGAATTGTAAAACCAGAATGATTTATCACTCGAACCTTATTGCCATTTAAGATTCTTGAGGGTTTGGCTACCCCATTAAGGTTAAAATGATCATTTGCAATCAACAGATTCCCCCCTCTGAATAAACCTAACCTGTCTCTGCGTCCTCGGGAGAAACTCATGCTTATCAAAATATCGGGCTAGACTGTTTTATGCGGGTTACCCGGCATGTGCTCATAGTTTATGGTTATTATAAATTTTCGTAAACCGTCAGTTTCAATTTCGAACAGAGTTGAGCAGTGTATTATATACACTGTCGCGAATAAAATTGGGATTATTCAGTAAATGTGTATTTATTAAAAAAAAAAATTATTCGTCATTTCTTTTGGTTATAACATATTTCACGAATATTTTGTGATGCTTTTGTCATTATTGTTTGGATAATGAAAAGTTGTTTTTGATGTGCTCTAAGTTTATTGAAAACAATGATAATAAAAATTTTATTTGCTATGCATCAGAGGCAAACAAAAAAGTAGGAATTTCAGTAGCGAGTATTACTTCCTTTAACAATGATAATAGCTTCCAAACGAATAGGTATTTTTGAATACATACTGAGGACAATTTACACATTCCTACACCAATATGTTGCGAAATTCGCGGGTCGGCACATGTCTCCATAAATATCTCCCCATCTCATCCCAAACATGTTCCATCTATTTTAAATCTGAACGTTGATCAGGTCAAACAATTTCATGATTTAAACACCGTCAAGATGAGCTGTGTTTATTCGAGCAATTTGGGGCCGTTTTCTCCAAGAATGGTACAACATAGTCTTTTAGAATCTCTGTCAGGTACCAACGAGCACTCCAAACCTCATTTTGGATAAAAACTAACTCAGTGCGAGCTTTAAAAGATATGCTTCCTCAGGCCATAGCAGAGTTTCCAGTAGAAGCATTTTGTCGAAGTCATCCACTAAGTTTATGTTGCTCAGCTATACACAATTGTCATATCTCTCGGCCCGTTGACGCCATACTCTTAAACGTCCGTCTTAGCCCATAATAAATATAAGATCAATCGGAAACAAAAAGCGACTACAATCTTCTATTATTCAACTCAAGTGTTCCATGCCAAAATCAACCTTGCAATCCGATGTTATGTGAAACCGGCTGTTCAGTAGCCCTAGTTCGAGACAATAATCCAGCAGCATGAAGTCGCCCCTTAGCTCGATTCACTTACATTTACATTTCTTACTTTCCACAGATGAGTGAAGGGAAACTGCTGTGACTATTCGGTTCTCAAAACTCTAGAAAGGAGAAAGCCGTCGTCACTAGCTGTTTAGTCCTTCCTCATCCAGATTCAGGTACTCTAGTGAGCAGAAAAGTATTTTTGTATCTTTAGAATAATCGTTGCACGCCAAAATTTCTAACAGTTTTGCTCTGAACGCGGCCATCTTTTATAGCCGTCACTGATTCCTGCCGTAATAGCAGGCCATTTTAACACTTACAATGGTTACATAACAGAACAACAAACAATTCGGAATACGCAGATAAAACCACTGAAACAAAACCAATACAGATACAAAGTCTCTGCAATAGCCGAAAAACAGATTTCTTAAATGAATGAAAATTACGGGATGACCCTTATTTTATTCTGGGTAGTGTATATTTAATAGAATTCATGAGAAAGACGGATATCATTGCTTTAACAAATTCCACTTCGTCAACTCATTTAACAATAATTAACTGATCAATTGTCGCATTGATTACTTAAAGTTACATTAAAATTCCCATCAAAATTACATCGTTATATCCTTTAGCATATGCACGAAATGCACTGGCAATTTATTGGATATGGATAACAGTTGTCCTATCATTATAACGTTAAAAAATAATCAATGATTTTTTCACAGTAACATAATCATTCCAACTCTTTCAAACGTAACTGATGAACCGTTGCTTGTTTTCCATAAAAAGATCGATTTGTGATTTGATCATCATTAGCATCAACAATCATCCCTGTTCACGCCACTGTTGTCGTTCGTACGTAATCTTAATTCAGCTGGTTTATAGCAGAATATATTGTTAGGGCCATCATTCCAAGAAAGTCCACGGCTCTAAATAATAGATTAGGAGAAAATCCATTAATTTTGCGTGAACTTCAAGATTTTGTTCAACATGTTCCGAATTGCATGACTTTGATCAAATATGCACCGTTTTGTTCTATAATTTGCTGTCATTTTTTTTGAGGTAGCTCCATAATGCCTCTCTCGTAGAAGTCTTGATTCTTATTGGCGAAAAGCTCTAGTAATTGATTGTCAATCTTCTCTTGATGCCAATTTCTTATAACTCAGGAAGTTTAGCACTTCGAAAAAAGATGGTAGTGGCTTGGTGCCAGGTCCGGACAATATGGTGGATGCATTAAAATTTCCCAGCCAAGCTCTCGGAGTTTCAGGCGAGTCACTACAGACGTGTGTAACCTGGCGTTGTTCTGATGCAACACAACACCTCTTCTTATGGTAATTTCTGACACAGTTGTACAGTGGTTGACAGTAGTGATACGAATTCAGTGTTTGGCCATATGGACGTATTTCATAATACATTATTCCTTTTCATTCTCATCAAATGCACAGTAGAAACTTCCTGACCGTAGTCCTGGTTTGTCTACCGTTTGAGCTGCTTCACCACGCTTTAACCATGATATTTTTCGCACAATATTGTCATATGTGACCCATTTCTCACCCCCAGTCACTATTCGTTCAAGAAATGGGCCGATTTTATTCCCTTTGGCCAAGGCTTTACAGATGGAAATTCGATCCATTATGTTTTTTGGTGTAAATTCGAAACATAAAGCTTCTTTTTGAATACAGCTTTGCGCAAATGGTTTAAAACTGTTTGGTGCTCGATCCTTAGCTCCTCGGTGATGCTATCCACCTGCTGGTCAATTTCGATTATTTCTATGATTGTATCGGCATTTTCGACGACGGGCCTACCTGCTCGAGATGCATCTCTGATATCAAAAATACCTGAACGGAAACGAAATCAAAATTGCAAGTAATTAGCTGTTACAGTATCGGGACCATAAACACCATACACAATTTTAGCCATCTGGCTAGCATTTTTGCCTTCATCGCAGAGAAAATTTAAAAGGTACCAAATTTCATCTTTTGTTGACTTCCATTTTAATACCCTGTAACTCACAGCTGAATGGATCAACCAAAAAATTGTTTGATCGATACTATACGAGATATCGATCACTACAGGTATCTACCAAAAAAATAATGGATTTCTTAAATTTATTTGCTTTTTTACGTTACGATTGTAGCTGCGGAGCATTGTTAAAAATAAGCATTACTAAGAACCACGTGAAAAATATCACGTCATTTAATTTTTCATTTTATATTATATTGGACTCGCCTAATTTTCTAGCTAAATGAATGTTAATTTCGTTTTACTCGATATTTTCTTATTCCAACAAATGGATGCCGACAGGAAATGACCTTATATCTGTATTTAGTGAACAAGATGATTTTCCAGATATGTAAAAGTTCTCATAAATGTGCACATATTGTTTGAATAAAGTTTCAGTTTCATTATTGTCGAGGGAAATAACCACAAGCGGTTCGGTTCCAATATCAACGTTTCTCTAGTGCAGTCAGAAAGAGCCGCGCTAATCTTCTTCAGCTCATTGAAAAGGTAATTATGAGAAGGTACTAGAATATAAGTGTGGATTGTAAATAAAGTACTCAATTTTTTCCGCCATCTGTACTCCTGTGTTCGTTTTCAGCGATTTAAGTTTTTCCAATTTTACTGCACGTTCATTTTTTTCGATTATAGTGCGGTAAATACTGAAAATCTTTCGGAAACTCAGCTGGAATTCGCCAATTTCCTAATAAATGAATTTTGCTTTTTGGGTATTTAATTTTGATAAAGGAAATAGAGACAATATATTTATTATTTTTATTGATTACTCTACGGCATGTAAAGCTATAATTTTAGGTACTTCCGGTGCAGTTACTGGCATATGAGAACGGCTCTTTCACAAGATGACCACATTAGTGAACACCACATCCCAAAAGTATATCTCACCTGAAGGCTAGATCGGATTTATTTCTGACATTTTCGCCCGCTGCTCAGGACCCTGCAATTCGGTAGAACCACACTAGTGCTATGAGTGGGCCCCATGTGCTGCAACACCCATATCCTACGTAGTGATTGCGATTAAAGTTTAAAGTGACCTTCTTATCCTATAGTCACAGCCCCCATAGGCGCTGAATTCGGATATGCCGAATTAGCGCCCAAAAGGAGTTGCCCACTCTTGCTTTCACTAGGTTTCGGTACTTTTGAAACTAGGCTAGACTGGTTGCTCCGAAGCACTATCCTACTGCCATTGCCTCTGCTTTGTCAGTGCCCGAATTGAGTGTAACGTAACTCACACGCCGAAGGGACTTATTAACCACCCAGTTGCAGGTCGAGTCCCGAAACCGCCGTAGACATTCCCAGTTGATCTAGGTTCAAACCGTACTGACTCCTTTACGGTCAAGATCTTGAAACCTCTGAGGGATGTCCCGGTCAATCTGGGTTCAAGAACCACGAACCCAGATGAATGGAGATACTTTTCCAGCCTATAATGCAACCACTGTCCCCACGAGTCAAACCTCAATTGGGTGACCAGGAGTGCGAATACTCCCGTGGGCATCTATCCTCCCGTAGTAGCCTACAGATTCATTGAATGCTAACGGTCGACAAAAAAGGGTCAAGTCGATACCACAAACTTTGAACTCAAGGAATCCAATACGTCTTCGTTTCCCACCCCTTAAAGCTAGCGCAGATCGATAACTGACGAATTTGTCCGTTGGATTACCTGCAATTGGAAAGAAACACGCAAATTTTACTCAAATGTCAATGTACAATAGTGTAATAGGAACAAGTTTATCATTTATTTTTTTAATATTACATTTTATCACTTCTTTCTCTTGGTTTATTGGTTTTCGCTGACGAATTATATCTATGTTAATGAACTTTACCAAAGGTTTGATATTTCGTGTTTTGTCTATAATTTTTATTCAAAAGGTACATACTACTAAGAAAGTAGCAGGAATTGATAATTAAAAAAGGCCACTGAAGAAGATTTCCGAAATTAATTCAATCTCTGAGTTGGCAACCTGATCTCTTTATTCAGCCGATAACGTCATCAATTTGTTTTCGGTGCTCTGTTTCATCTGTTTATCCCAAATGTCTCCTATAAATTTCAAAATGGAAAAAATATCGAACAGAGAATATCTCTTGAAATTCATATTTCGAATGGAATTTCAGGTGTGGAAGCGCTGAAGAAATTGCTGCTAAGGCCACATTGATTTTATGAAAAATACGTGTGTGCAATGGATTCAAAAGTTTAGGTGTCTATATGTGGTGAAAGATTTGCTAGGCACACTCACTGAAATTTCTCAGTAATCAACTTGAACCATTTTAAACTGCATAAATAAAATACATTACTGCTTGACAAGTGTCGAAAAACCTGTATTCTGTACGAAAGCTCAATCGCGTAAAGTTCGGTGAAGATATGCTAAAATATTCATAAAACTGGTGGTGAGAAATGGGTTTACGAGTTTGCCATGCAAATCGGTCAAGCTTCGGAATGGCATCTTCCAATTAAACCTGATCCAAAAATATGGTGAAAGACACTGACGTTAACTCGGGAGTGCTTGAACATACTACCACCAATACTCACGAAATTTTGCATTAGTATTTTTGACATTATTTTGCCCCTAAATGCTATATTAAAATCAAATCATAGGACTCTTGCTGTTGTTTCTGTATCGCTCAAAGCTAGTGGGTTCACCTTTTTTATATACTAATTATACGATCCTCATGAAATTCTGTGTGTCATTATTTTTCACCTTTATAGCAATTGCGAATTTAAGAAAAATTTTCAAATTGAGTAATTGCGAAATCAAAGGCCCGATTTTACTCGTTAACGAACTTGACAGAGATATTCAGACTCCAAATCTAGCTCGAAGGTTTCAAGTCTACAACTCTTTCCGTTAAAAATTTAATATGTTTACGGTCAAACCAGCTGGACAGAATCACTTTCGACCTCGAATTATTCATCAGTGAGTCTAACTCCAGACATTTGGGTGAAACAATATCACCCTGTTTCGTAGAACGAACGCTCACAGAGCACGTTAATATTGATCGAAGGTGAAAATGATATTGGCAGCTCCTTTGATTATCTCAGCGTGGTGCACTCACAACTTTTACAAGAAAGAGAGACAGTAAATAAAGAATATTATCGGAGCGTTAGATGGTGTTTAAGTGGCCAAATTTGTCGGAAGAGACTAAGTCTGTCGAAAAATGTCTATGCAATTTTCCACAAGGTAATTACTGGTCAAGAACTCAACCAATCTTAAATATTGAAAAGAAATACACATGACTGAGGCATAAAGAATAATAAAGTAGTTAGTAGAAAGCTTTCGAGAATAACTAATTAAAAATTGCGTTCACTGAAGAACATAAATTTATTGAAAAGGTATTTGCGGCCAAGGTGTCATGTTAAGTATCAACTCTAGATGCTTTATTGTACTTTACAGCACTGAAAAATTGCACACCAGGGATAATGCTCCTCCTCACGTTATCAGTTGACGAATAATTGGCAATAAATTTTTTATGTGAAATCAAATTATATTCAATTACCTTTTCAAATCGCATTCTGCCTGAATGTTTGTTGATTGAGCAACGTTCGAAAGTGACATTTATGCGGATTTAATATTCGATTGTTATATCCTCAATCACCTTGGAATGTAGGTCTAGTAGTCCGAAGAATTGGATAAACATATTCCTACCTAAATAAAATGAAATGATGAAATCTTTCACAAAGTTATTCTTTTATATTATAACTATTGTTACAACTTCACTGCCGTTCCTGAAATTAAAGTCATTCCGTTTTTCGCATCATCTTAGAAATCGTTTATTTTGCTGTTTGAACATTGTTTACTGTGCGTATGTAATCAGTTTATCGTGATTGTTTGAATAAAAAGACTTTATGTTGTTTCGATATGTGATTGACAAAAAAAGTCTCAAACTTAAATAAGCAGTACAGGTTTTGTTTCAATGGTTTTATTTCTCTTTCATGAATTATTTGATTGAGCGGTGTCGCCGTTGTAAGTGTTGTGTCATGACTATGGAAGATAGCTGCGGTCATAGCGAAACTGTAAGAAACTTTGCTACCTCCACAGTGCAGTGATTATTTTAACGCTGCAGAGAAATTTGTCTGCGAACTGAAAAAACTGCTTCAGGATTAGGAACGACTACAACAGCTGAAGTAGACCGCCTCCTCGTTTATATTGCTTTTAGAAACCGAATGGTCCGGCTTCACTTCGAAATTATCTTCAAGTAAGAAATAGAAATATAAGTATGTGAAAATGAGGAGGCGAATACATGCTGCTCGTTTAGTATCTGGAAGTAGGGCTATCGGGCCGCCGCTATTGGGGACAAAGCCAGAGATATGTCCATATTCATATTCATATTCATTTATTTCCTCCAAATTTGCAGGAGATGTCAAAATTGAATAAACAAACATAATTTTCACATAGAAACAGTTTCTCTACTAAATTACATATGACAAAAATATAAATACATTCTGTCAAGGAAGTACCGGGAATTATCGATTTAAATCTGGCGGGGCAATGAGGCAGGTAAATTTTTTTTTTCCTAGTTTGGTACCACTGTCCTTAATTACTATGCCAAGCTTGAGCGGGATCTGTCAACTAGTGTGTTTGCAACAGCTGATTAAGTCGGTCGATGTCAGAGTGCGTGCCGATTTTTACTATGGGTGATTACGTTGAGCAAAGAATTTGTTTAAAGTTTTGTGTTGCAAATGAATTTTCCTGTGCCGATGCATTGAAAATGTTGCAAAAGGCCTTTGGTGATAATGCTCTATCGAAAACTCGTGCATATCAGTGGTACAGAGCCTTCAAGGACGGTCGCCCATCGACAGCTTCGATCGAAGATAACGTCGATAAAATTAAGAAAAGGGTGCTGGAAAACCGTCGTACCAGCTTGAGAGAGATAGCACATGATCTTAAGATATCCCACGAGTCCGCACGTACGATTTTGATTGATATTTTGGGCATGAGAAAGGTGGCCGCACGACTCGTACCGAAAGATCTGAATTTTCTTCAAACACGTCATCGCGAACAGGTTGCTTCAGACATGCTGGATCGCTGTAATTCCGATTCTACATTCATGGAAGGCATTATAACTGGTGATGAGACCTGGGTCTACGAGTACGATATGCAAACAAGCCAGCAATTATCGGAATGGGTGGCAAAAAATGAGCCGAAACCGAAAAAACCACGCCAAAGCCGCTCGAAAATGAAGGTGATGCTCATTGTTTTCTTCGATATCCGTGGCGTGGTGCACTACGAATTCGTTCCAGAGGGTCAGACGGTAAACAAGGAGTATTACCTAGGCGTTATGAAACGTTTGCGTGAGCGTATCCGTAAGAAGCGGCCAAATTTGTGGGCCAACAACTCATGGATTTTGCATGACGATAACGCGCCTTCTCACCGAGCTACGATTGTGACTGACTTTCTCGCCAAAAACTCAACAAACGTGCTTCAGCAACCACCGTATTCGCCAGATTTGGCTCCCTGCGACATTTTCCTCTTCCCAAAACTAAAATTGCCCCTTCGTGGCACCCGTTTTGAGTCGATTGAAGCCATAAAACAAAATTCGGCGCGAGAGCTAAAGTCCATCCCGGAAAGCGCCTATAAAAAATGTTTCGATAATTGGAAGTGCCGTTGGTATAGATGTATTGGAGCAAATGGAGCCTATTTTGAAGGCGACCCAATAAATTTTGACGATTAAATGTAAAAATGTTGTTTTAATTGAAAATTCCCGGTACTTTCTTGACAGAGTAGTATATTCACATATATTGCCAAACATGCTAAAATTTAATGTACAATAAATTAATAAGGGGTTTGTTGAAACATTTGAAGCATAAATTCTTCCACTGAGTAGAATACACCTACCAGAATTTTTTTGATCTCACTTTTGAAGCGCACTCTCGATAGTGTTTTCAAATGCTCGGGTAGTATGTTGAACATTTTCAAACCGTTATATATGTGCATATTTTGGGTTTTCTTCAGACGGTTAAATGGTGGCACATATTTGTCCTTTGTTCTGGTGTGGTGGTCGGGAACTTCGTGATGTTGAAGGAATTTGTCCTTGTTTTCAAAGATGTACATAAGACACTCGAGTATGTAACATGACGGAGCTGCGAGTATATCATATTTCCTTAACAGTGGTCAACAACTTAAGATTCGGTCAGCACCAGCGATCAATCGAATAGCTTTTTTTTGCTTTAGAAAGATGCTGCTAGCCTGTGAGGATGCACCCCATAGAATGCTCAAGCGTCTAACAGACTACACCTCATGCTGCTACCGAACAATTGATTTATTGAAAAAAAGATTTGGCGATAACATTATTTCGAGAAATGGTCCAATTAATTGGCCTCCAAGATCATGCGACATAACTCCACTGGCTTCTTTTCTTTGGAGTTATGTCAAGTCATTGGTTTATTTGAAAATCTGAATACCAAAACAGATTTAATCTGTTAGTCTTCTACAATTTTAATTTCAAAAAATTTATTCAAGAAACTTTAAGAATTAAATTAATGTCTTTATAAGCACTGCTGAAATTTAATAGACGTATAAAATCGAAACTCATTGAACAATATCAAATGGAATTAAGGGGTTGGGTTTTCTTAATTCCATTTGATATTGTATAATGAGTTTCGATTTTATAAATCTATTAAATATCAGCAGTGCTCATAATGGCATTAATTTAATTCTTAAAGTTTCTTGAATAAATTTTTTGAAATTAAAATTGTAGAAGACTAATAGATTGAATCTGTTTTGGTATTCAGATTTTCAAATAAACCAATGACTTGACATAACTCCAAAGAAAAGAAGCCAGTGGAGTTATGTCGCATGATCTTGGAGGCCAATTAATTGGACCATTTCTCGAAATAATGTTATCGCCAAATCTTTCTTTCAATAAATCAATTGTTCGGTAGCAGCATGAGGTGTAGTACCATCTTGTTGGAAGAAAGATACTTCTGGTCGATACCATACAAATTTTGAAACAAATAATCATTAATCATCGATCTGTAACGAGTACCATTCACAGTAACATTAGCTCCAGCATCGTTTCTGAAGAAATATGGACCGATGATGCCTCCAGCGTGTAAGGCACACCATACAGTGCATTTTTTAGGATTCAATGGAACGTGCAGAATTTCTTGAAGATTGTTTTCACCACATATACGGCAATTTTGCTTGTTTACATAGCCGTTCAACCAGAAATGAGCTTTAACACTAAACACAATTTAACGATATAAAAATGGATCAACTTCAAGCTGTTCTAGGGTCCAATCAGCAAACAAACGACGCTTCTTATGGTCGAGTGGCTTTAGTTCATGAACCAGTTGGATCTTGTATGGGTGTAGAACAAGATCTTCACGTAAAATTTTCCATGTGGTGGATGCAGAGAGTCTAACTTATTGTGAACGTCGACACTAACACTATAAAATACAGCAGCGATATATTCTTTTGAACGTACAGTTCTTTGTCTTGTTGTTGTTGTATCGAGTAGAGAAAATGTTGTCTAAAATCTATCGATAGCTGCTCTGATGGACGATTATGTAAACCATAAATTTCACGAAGTGCCCCTATAAGTTTGGCGAATAGAACACTGATTTTGAAAATAAATTTCACTTTTTGTAAACGTTGTTGCGGCGTCTTTCCATGATAATTTGTCAATGCTTACTGAACAGAAATGTCAAAACAACATGGCTTCTACCTTCTGTCAAATCATAGTTATCACTATCGAAAGTTCTATTACTCCAAAAAACAACACATATAGGTCTTAATTAGTGGAATTTCAATGACCGATCGTGCCTGCTAGTAGATAAAGTGAACAGAGGTCAACTTCATGTTATACATTTAATTTTACAATTTATACAATTATGATTTTTTTGCAGCATCAACTATTTCAGAGCAGAATGCAACCAGAAATGAATATAGATGTTGATTCATTCATAATTTAACGTAGCATACAAGTTAGACAGTTCTGTATTGATATTTACGATTTCTAACTTGTGAATTTGTTATAGATAATAATTATCATAACATAATTTCTAGGTAATTAATTTGGACATTCTTTTCAGAAATATTGATATTCCGTCTCGCACATAATTACGACTAATATTCTGTGATAACAATCTAATTATTCACAGAAAAATTTGTCCAATTAATCCGTAGTCGGACATAAGTTCTATTTATTACGTCAGTTGATAAATTTCCGGTCTTCTCTTCTAATATGATTATTTCTGTTAGAAAGTACTAACTTTCAAAGGAAAGTAGTAAAAATATACTAACAATCTAAGGTTTGGATCAAAAGTTACAATGGTTTTACTGCAGCAACTTGTGTGATTTTCAGAACTATTGAAGAAAATCCATATTATGCGGACCCTACGCCAGGAAAATTCATTCTTCATTTAGTGGTTTGCTGAGTTTGAACGTGGACATATGAACACCTAAAATTCACCACGCTTTTGTGGCCAACAAGGAGTTGTGTTTCCGAAAAACATCCACAAAAAATTCAAGAATACATATCGACTGAACGTGTAGGCTTTCCTTCACATTCAAATTTGTGTATGAAAAATCTGGCTTCGAAAGGGGTTTGCCAAAAGTGGACAAAAGAACAACAAAGGGTCGATGATTTCGAGCACTGTTTGGAGCTGCTTATGCGAAATAAACATAATTTTTTTGTATCTTCTTTGGATCTTCTGTGAAGATCCCTCAGAAGCTTTTTTCAACTTGTGCGAGTTAGGAGTTCAGTTGTATTCTGTGTAGGCTTTGTTACTGCGATCTTGCGGAACGTTAGGTCACAGCACTGTTAATTTTTGACCCAACACTGGAATGGTGGCAGACACACGTCCAACTGGAAAATTTCTTTTCCACCTGAACAGGATTCGAATCCGGATCTCTCGGTCATGAGTCCGATGCTCTCCCACTGAGCTATCCACACTCTTGCTTGTATACATGGAATTTTTGATTTTTGAAATCGTTTGTGTTACAGTAAGGACTTTCGTGTTTTCGAAATTTCTGTGATTCATTCAGTATTTGCTGAACATAATAAAACATTCTTAATGATATTTTGTCCTAATACTCCTACATCTTCTATGAGGATTGATGATCCCCCAAAGCTGTTGCTTGTGCGAATTAGGAGATGTGTTCTATTAAGGCATTGTCACCGTGTCCTTATGCCACCTTAGACACAGAGCTTTTAATTTTTGACCCAAATGGTGGCCGGCCATCCTAGCGACAAAAGTTCTTTTCTCTCTAGGATGTGGCCCTGCATCGAAGAGGAACTTCTGTTCACTAGTAGGAATCACATTTCCACCGACGCTCATTCTGCGAAATATGTGTACAGAATATATCTGAATTACTTTTTGTCGATTTTTCCTAGAGATTTTTTCGTGTTTCGGAATGTTATAAAAGGTCGTCTCATTATGCGCTTTCTATCTGAATTCAAATAAAACGAAGTGTGTACGAGATATCATCGAAATTCTTATTCTTCTTGAAGGCCTGGCGATGTCATTATGTATGGAATATAACATCTTGCACATGTTCTCCGCGGTTTCGCTAGGTGGCGCGCATCCAAAATGTCCAATACTGGCGTCTAAATAAGACTAAATTTGACCGATGACGTGGGTTATGTTGGCTTTGAGGGCCGCTGTTGTGTATGGCTTATTCGCATAGACATGCGACTCAATAACTCTACAGGAAAAAGTCTAACGGGGTCAAATCGTACAATTTCTGAGGCCAGTTAACATCCACTCCACGTTGGATGACCATACCCTCAAATCGCTAGTGCAGAATGTCCAATGTGGTATGAGCTATGTGGCACGTAGCGCCGTCCTGTTGAAAACATGTTGTGTCCATATCACCCAATTCAGACCAAAAGAAGTTGGCAATCATCGATCTATAGCGCTCGCCGTTGACGGTGATGGTCAAAAAAATATGGACCAATGGCGCCGCCAGCCCAAAATCCACATCAAATGGAATGCATTAGACGCTCTTAGATCTCATGTGGACTGGTATCGTTCCAAATTCGACAATTTTGTTTATTGACTTACCTATTTATCAAGCAGTGGGCCTCATCGCTTAAGATGTTCATTCAGTGAACGCACGTCATTGTCTTTGATCGTTAATTTTCAGCTCCTGGGTCAGTTGAATTTTGCACTGGTACAGGTTCAAATCACGACGCAAAATTCAGCCAGTTCTTGCAAAAGGCCTAGTTCTTGTGAGCGACGCAAAATTAACTGGCACGGATTCTCCTCCACTTTCTCACGGACAGCCGCGATTTTTTCGGCAGATTTCACAACAAATGTGGCCTCAACAACGTTGCCACTTTCGATTGTCAATGTTCGGAAGTCTATATTGAAAGTTCCGTTAGTTCAATTTCCCATATATCTTCTTATAAAAAAACAACATCTGTATAACAATTCTATACTCAAACAGACTCGATAAGGTTTTGTTCATCATAGGGGCAAATTGCAGACATGCGCAAGTTTCAAACTGGTTGGTTTTCATCAGTGCAATATATGCCAGTGACTACAAATCTGTAAAGTATCTAGATTTGCTATACACAGAGACACTAAAGTATTAATGATACACAAGCGCCATCTAGAGTATGCAAACATACATACAAGACATACCTTTGCGAGCTAATTCAAGTAAAGAGATGTATGTTACACTGTCTTGATTTGTAGAACTTTCTATCACTATAGCTCACACTACTCGTTAATGATATTTGATACAGATCAGCTGGATTAATTTATTTCAATATGAATATGCTAATTATGAGCATTACGGTATATTGTGGTTTGACTTGAACACTTTATAACTTGAAAATATCTGGAATACCTTTCTTTACTTGAATTAGCTCGCGAAGGTATGTAGTGTATTTATGTTTTCATTCTTTAGATGGCACTAGTTTATGATTAATATCCTAGTGTCTCTGTGTTTAGCGATATAGACACCTGACAGATTTATAGTCAGTGTAGTCAGTTTGAAACCTGCGCATGTCTGTAATCTGCTCCTATTATCATCAAAACCTTATCGAATTTGTTAGAGTATACAGATGTATTTACACTGTCTCGATTTGTAGAACTTTCTATTACCACAGCTTAATAACCTTATGAATGACAGATTTAATATTTTGCGTGCAAACAATTTTGGCTCTTGTTTTACACTTTCTACTTCAATCTCGTCCCCCAGGATTTAAATCTTCTACTGCGTGAATGAGATTAAATAAAGTAAAAAGTGTAATAATATTTTTTTATAGAAAAGAACGATAAGTGTTCCACCTATTTGAAATGAGTTGATTAGGTTAGTGAAGCATTATTATTCATATTTATTTATTAGGATAGTGAACCTTTGTGACAAAAAAAGATATGTCCTTAAAAAATGTACTAACTACGTATTGAAGTCAACATATTTCAAAATTCGAATAAAAATCCATCTATCCGACGTGCGCCGTTATCCATCCATCCAAGGCTTTCCTTCGGAACTATTAGACAGAAACTTCTGAAATTTGGTACGAAAATCGGGTAACTGTCCTTAAACATCCTCTAAGGTTTTCAGTCAAACTATTTCAATCTAAGGGTTGGAAAATAAAGGCTACCAATTCAAAATATTTTTTCTCCAAAAGAAACTATCAGATTTTTTATTAGAAAATAATGAATCCTTTCCAAAATTGCAGAGATTTTTAAAGTGACTTTGTGCTTTTGGAACCCTTTGTTACCAATCCACCTTAAATATCACACGTCTTGCCTCATTTTAGCTTTTATTTTCAATGAAAAAATTATTCAAATATATACGATATTAAATAAGCACAACTATTAGAGTTTTTATTCGGGAAAATCTCAAACGAAATACATCTCAGTCTCTGTCTCTGCACAATACTTTTCATTTAAGAACATATTCACTCACATCAAGTAAAGACAATTAGTAGTGAAATAAGTTGACTTAATCAAGATAAAATCATCCGCTTAATGAGTTTTGTAAATATTATTATAAAAATCTGGTTGGATATAGGTCAAGTAAAATACTCGTTGGAGATAAATATGTTAATAACATAAATATAGGTTGTATTTGCCGACGTTCAGACCTAAATTAGGCCATCCTCAGGGCACTAGAAAATAGGATTTTAAAGTTTTACACGACAACAACAATAAATTCTTATAAAAACATAAATTAATACGAAAATTAAAAACAAATATCACCCACATCTAAATTATTACTCCAGTGTTCTGACTGATAAAATGTGAATACTCTTAAAAGGCATTGTGTCCAAGAATTTCCCAGGAATTAAGGTAGTATAAAATTTCTCGAATTTCTTTTAGATGTTGGGAAATCTATCAGTTCTTGCGACTTGCATGTTCTCTGTTGCAGTGGGGGAATAAAAACAAATGCGTGCACCCGAAAAAAAACACACAATCATATATATGGAACTTGTATAGGGCGTTGAACGCTTTTTAAATTGTCTTGATAGATTGCACTCAATTTTTCGACGTCTTGTTTTTTGTTCATACTATAAGGATGTTTTTTGATTTCAATCATTTCATTTAGTAGTCTTTTCTTATAATTGTTTTGTGTTCCGAAAATAGCGACATAATTGAAATCGAACTCATGTTGTTTGTCCTCAAAATGCTCAGCTAATGCTGTCTCATTTTTTGCATTGATAGTGTTAGCCGATCTTATGTCTTATATATCTTTGTAAATATTGTTCAAAGACTCGTCAAAAAAATTTAAATGTTCATATACGTTAGAAGCAAATTGTATTTTCAAACTTTTGAAAGTAAGCAAATTAAAATATTTTGTCAATGTTACTTGAAGTTCAGTGAAGTTATTTGAAAATAACCTTGTTTTTCGATCAAAGTGAAATAATAATAAATGGCAATCATGTGGGGCCATAAGCTTTACTAAAAGAATCGGAGGAGTAGACATTCATTTCATGCAGAAAATTATCAGTTGTTAACGTGAAAAAAACATTGTGTGTTTGATTGTATCAGTCTTTACTTGTCGAAAATACATCTTATTAATTAAAAGTAAAACAGCTTAATTTCCACTAATTTATTGAATTTCACAACAATTGTTTCGTCATATAGTTCAGTATCGTATTCACCTGACGAAGTCATGTTGTCATGATAAAACAATTGTTGTGAAATTAAATAAATTAGCGGAAATTAAGTTGTTTTACTTTTAATCAGCAGAACATTGTGTCCAACTGACATCTGATTTATATATTTGTCAACTTCTTCAGTGATTTGTAAATATTTCGGAATAGAATTTAGGATATTTCAAACTTTCAAAAGTATATGTCGTTTCATTTTACTCCTTTGTTTATATAAATTTTCCTTCTTGAACTTTATGAAAAATTAGTAGCCATCTGTCACCTGTTTTATCTAAACTGAATTATTTTGTTATTGCAAAGTTCTATCAATTTTAATTGTTGAAATAAATATGAAATCTAGATTATTCTTCTACGTAGGAATTATTTATTTCTCCGTATGTCTTTATATTGATATCTTCTGTTTACTATTAATTAAGCATCAAAATGCCTGTAAAATTTTCCACAATATAAAAAATATCCCCATTGGTGAAGACGTCATTAAATGTTTTATCTGTGAATAATTCAATTATCGAACTTGACTCCTTAATGTTCATGTCAGAAGGATTCATGGCCTTTTATCAGGCCATATCCTTATGTGAATATTTTCACAAGATATCTTTCAATTGAATTTTCAACATTCAAAATATAACTATAAGTGAATTTGAGTTTCCAACTGAACAGCGTAATGTTATTCTGTTATAGAGTATTATTATTACCTGTTATAATAACCAAAAGTAACATTTATGGCAGCGATTTTGAGGGAAATTGTTCATAATTTTCAGCTTTACATAATGTGAAACATTATTCTTTCATGCAAGCAGCATTAAACTCAAAAAACAATGAAAACAAATAAATTTGAAATTCTGATGAAAATAGCAGAATAAAGAATTAGTATCAGAAATCTGAAACACTCTATATACAGTTGTCCCAGAAACCAACGTCAAGCCGGAACTGTGTGACAAGGCAAGTCGTACTGGTTATCAGAAAACTATAAAAAATCGATGTGGCATGCTTTCAAAAATGATATGCATTTAAAATATATTTCAAAACTCCTCACCCTGTGACGGTCTTTCTACTCCTGTTGCCACAAATCTTCACCTTTTCCTATTATTTTAATTGTTATTTAACCTTGAATAATGCTTCTCTAAATGGTTATTGAAATTTCAGAACCAGCTGCTCCCGCTTGGATGAAAAGGAAACATTTTTCCCAAAAAAAAATTTCACTCAGTTCAAATTGACTGTACAGAAAATAAATTGAATTACGCCAGTTTGGCAAGTGACATCAAAATTTGGCGCATTTAGTAAGGATTCCAAAATGGTATAACACTTGGTAAATTCTTGCTGAAATTGTAGATAATTTTCTCTTTAGAAACAATCCAGTTTTTAACAAATTTATCTACCTTAGTTAAAACTTATTCTAATCTGCCATTTTAAGGCGCGTTTGAAATGAAATTCAGGGGATTTTTTAAATTCTTAATCAAATTAAGATTCACAAGGGCACAAGTTCCACTGAACATTTCCAGCAGCATACCAACAAGATGGCTGCTCAGCGCATTATGCTGCTACAGTTAGAGAATTCCCCAATCAAGAATACCCCGATAGGTGGATTGGCGTGGTGATTCGATTTCGTGGCCTGCGTGTTCACCCGATTTTAACCCCATAGACTTCTTTTACCGAGGTACGATAAAAGAGTATTCCAAACCGATCTAAGATTTGGACCAGCTGCGCCGAAGACTTGCTGAAGATATCGCATTAAAAGATTTCGTCTTATTACGAGATCATTTTTGGGGAGATGTGGAGTTTGCAGCTGATGATAAACATTTCGAATATTTGCTGTGAGAATTCTCTTACTGAGGCAGTATAAAGCACTGGACAGTCATGTTGTTGATACCACATGCTGCCGTAAATGTTCAGTGGAACTTCCTTGTAAATCTGAATTTAATTGAAAACTTAAGGCATCCACTGAATTTTACTTCAAACGCACCTTAAAATGGCACCTTAGAATGATTTCTAACTAAGGTAGATAAATTTGATGAAAACGTGATTATCTCCAAGGAAAAAATTTTCTACAATTTCAGCAAGAAATTGACGAATGTTATTCCATTTTGGAATCCTTATTAAATGCGCCAAATTTTGACGTCACTTGCCAAACATGCGCAGTACAATTTTTTTTCAATAGAGTCAGTTTATACGGGGCAAAATTTTTATTCAGAAAATTTTATGGGAAAAATGTCTCTTTTTCATCCAAACTGGAGCAGTTGGTTTTGAAATTTTGATAACAGTTTAGAGAAGCATTATTCTGGGTTACATAACAAAATATTTCGAAAAAATGAAGATTTAAACCGCCGCAGTTGTGCTGATTTACTCTATGTCGCTGGGTAATTAGAGTACTTTAATGCTCATGTTACACCCTAGAGATCTAAAACTTTTGAGAATCGTGTTAAGCAGTCCAGCATAATTTTCATCTTTGCGTTTGCTGTGAAAATGTTGTACAACTGCAACAAATAAAGCCCTGGGCTTTCGCTCAGTTGAATTCATCAAGCTTAAGAACTCAGGATCACTACTGAATCATCTTATTTGTGGACCGTCCAATATATCTGCTTCAATTTTTCCGTAGTTAAGTGTGCCATCTTTTTCTCTATGTATGCAGAGCCTATTCCATTGTTATGGAGGACTCTTGCAAACAGCTTCATTAGACGCAGCCTAATATGCTGAAATGATTTTCTATCGTCCAACTAATTGGTCCTTAATGACAATTATTTCTCAAATGGTCATGTATTCTGTATTAAGCCACTATTTTCTAATCCAGTGATTTGTTCTGTGCCTGTCCAAAGGAGAAAGTTAACTATTTTTAAGTCCAGACAGATTACCCATTGGTGTTCCTGAAACTATGTTCTTTCTTAGACCAAAGCTAGAGTATCATTTTCCTGTTTCATGTTTTGTTGAGTGATCAACAAATATTGAACCATACGTTTGTCGTTCAACCTGAAAGCCACTATTTCAAAAACTTTTTTTGACAAGTTGAGATCTTTGCTTAATACAATTTATTCTATTTTAAACGTTGAAAAAAAAACTCATCCCTTCATAATCACTGATACCTGATACATTAGTATGTAATAAGTGGACAGAGGGACAATATTCGTCGTCAAAGAGCTCTGGTAGCTTGTGAAATGTTTGCATCGGCACTATATCTGAGTGGAGAATCACGCATTTTGTAGATAATTAGGGTTTATTTATTTGCTACGATTATATCTAACAACTTCCTTCAATACTTACCAGGCAAAAATGAAAATAATCAAAGTGGTTTTGGGGTTCTCTCCAAATTTAACTGAAAACTTAGATCTTTCTTCTTTCCGGTCATGCATTGCAGTGAATATTTTTTATAAGTTTTAAAGGCCATATGCGAAGCCAGGGTTTCAACCTGATCACTAAATTCAAAACTGAAAGATCAAAGATACGCTTTCTTTATGAAGTCAGTAATAGATTATCTGTTTTTCATTGAAGTAATATTCGCAACATTTGTAACAAAATATACAAGAGCTATTGGCACAACTCCCATCTAAGTAGGTGGCCTTGAATTTATTTTATGATTTTAAAACACAACTCTTTTAAAAACACAAATATCAAGCCCAAATACACTCCATCTTGTCCGGTGATAATTCAGTGACTAGCTCTTCGTGTGGTTTTAGTCGAGTATACACAACTCTATTCCGTTCATACGGAACCAGGTAGGAATTAGAGGAATGGCTGCTCGTATTTATTGAGGGGTTTTAAAATCAACTCAAGAACTATTAAATCTAATGGCAAACTAACAATGAAATGAAAAATAAAATATTCCTTCACATTGAATGTATTCTCTTCTTATTGTTCAATTAGGGTGTTATAGCCATTTCATTTAATGAAATGCTTCATAGCTGAGGCTATGAAGAGGCTAAATTTGAGTTAATTTATGACTAGGAGGATAATTAGGCTTTTTTTCAGTCCCAAGGCCAATGATATACATTGATCATACTATATGTAATTTTTTTTGAGCACTCATATTTGAATGAATAATGAGAAAATATCAATAAATAAATTGATGAATTTTAAGAATTAGAGCGGATAGAGAAAACTGATTTCATATTCGAAGTCAGGTCTTCAGTGTAGAGTATATGAGTACTGAAATCTTCTGCAGCAAGAAAAAAAACTCTTCTGCGACTGTTCAATTTCAAGTTTGTCGAAGAATTCCGAATGAATGTAAAACATATTTGGACAATATTTTTATAATCTCTTTTATTTTTTGTACTTTCTCGAATCTAAAATATCATATGTCGATTGAAAACTATAATTTCCAATGGGCCAGTCACAGAAAGTCTTTTTATATACCATTTTAACATTCAAAGTTTTGCAAAGGTCACAGAATATTCTGGGTTCGAAATAATTCAATACATCTTTATTTTCAACATTTCATTATTTTAACTATTTTGTTAGTCACGGCAAAACTTCACATGACCAGTTAATTAAATCACGCAACATGTCTCTTTCAATCTGTTGTAACTGTTGTAAATGAAAAACCTTGGGATAACATTAAATTTGATATTTCCGGTATATGTGTCATTCTGTCTACTTAAATTATCTACCTTTATCTTCGAAAGTAGGAAAATTATATGTGAAGCGTTCTATTATTGGTAAGAGTCCTATAATTAAGTGCAGCAAAAGAATCGAATTCAATTTCTCATAAGATACCGGAAGATTGAATTTTGAAAAGGTCATTCACTTTCACGCTAGTTTTTATAGATGTAATAAGAATCAGCTGCATATGAGTGAGTATTCTCGCTCGAAGTACTTTCACCCACAAAATTCGACGGTATAAAGAAATTAAAAATATGAAAATCATACATATCAGTAACTAATAACATTACAATAACAAAATCTAAGAATCCGGAAACAGATTCTGCAACTATTAGCGAATATTTGTGAAATTTCTATCTTTCTTGCGATAGTGTAAATTGAATGTAATATCAAACATATTCCGGCGATTTGTCGATGAAATCATTCGCATGAATGGAACAAGGAAAGAAATAGTCAGTTTGGCAAATTCCGATACTATGTTTATATTAATAAATCGGAAATCAAGTAAATTGAGCAATATTGAGTGCATCGATTGAAATGTTCTGCAAAACGAAAAACTGCTCGGTAGGTCAGCTCGTAGTTCAAGTACTCGTAATTGAAACGAGTCCAAGAAATGAAGAAGATTCAGTTTTCATGATTTGAAGTATATACATACTTTATAAAATGTCAGTAAAAAAAATCAATAAAGATATATATATATTAGGAGTACAAATAAGTTTCCGCCGTACGGAACCCAATTTCCTTGTTTATGAATCATTCGTAATGATTTTAAACGATGCGAGACTGCTTGCTGAGTGACTTCTAATGTTAGAGCAAATTCTTGTTCAATTATTTTTATTTGATCCTTTATTTTGAGAATTTTAGATAATTCTAGAATGGTGGATTTTCTTGTATTTGTATGTATATACATACTTATATAGTTTTTGTTAATACATTTGTATCAATACGTTTCATGTCGGGATGTAAAAATGTTTTTTCCGAGACATTGAAAAATATTTTATATTGATTATATATAAAGGATATCCATTTGATAGTTTCTGTATATAGTTTCAATAAATATTGTAGATGTTAGAATATATAATTCTGAATTTACAGTCATTTAAAATGTTCAAAGAATCCATAGAGTGTCGGGCATAGAAGAGTGATGATAACAAGAATAAAAGTGTTGGGAAATATCGGCAAAGCAGAGGGAAGTAGTTATTTCAAATGTTTCTTTCGAATGTGTCAAATATTTGCACATATTATTATGGTCATTCTTTACTTTTATTCTGAACTGATTTGAAAAATTCCAAATCGGCAAGCTTTCTGTCTTTCAATTCAATACTCGTATACGTAAAAGTTTTGGATTATCTATTCTAGCGAAAGAGAGATTGCTAAAATGGAAGTTTGCTTATTTTTGGTGGAATCAATTTATGTTAGTTCAATGTTGACTTGAATGAATGTCTAGTATATTCTTTGAATTTATTATTACAAGTTGAACATCAGAAACTGATAAACTCACGATTTATTTATGGTTGGAATTAAATATGTCAAAGAAATGAATGTTCAGTTCTGTTTGTTTGTAGAAGTCAGATATTAATATTGCTTCTAGAACACAGAATATCTTCATCATTTGAAGCAAAAGGCCCAACCCAATACATACATTGCGAAGTTTTCAATGATCTAATGATGGTGTTATACTTCGAAATTGAAATAGCAATTACATGTTAATATCTAACTTTATTTGGTAGTAAAGCATGGTCATTTGGAAAAATTATTTTTATAGGAAACAACAACTTTCAGGCTAGATTAAAACCACAAAATTTCCATGGACGAATTATATACTGATGCAAATAGCCTATTGAATGAGTATCAATTATTTCCCACTTTTCACTATAATTGGCTAATAGGCGTAAAAGTCTGCTTTCTTCCTTAAATAAAAACGTTCCAAAGTAAAAGAAATAATGATGCCATATCGCAAATAACCTACGTTCTACAGTATCCAACAGAGCGTTTTAGGAATCTACATCAAGAAACATTGCGCACATGTTACAATCCATGTCATTTTTTGAACGATATCTGAATGAAAGTATGTTGAAAACTCCAGTTCGAAGGGCTTATTTCTCTAAGAATAAGAAACTGGAGAAACTTTCATACATGTCATGCCGAAATTCATTCTTTAAGCTATCTGGAATTAAATTATTTCCCCTAAAAGAAGAATTAAGAGCATTTGTCGTATAATTTTTGAGAACATATTTGTTGGTATCATGTGATTCATAATCACAAAACCGCAGACACAAACAGATAGTTTTTAAGATACAAAAATAATCTCAAATATCCCTATAAAGAGAAACCCAGATGTGTCAAATCGGAACTTCTTGAAGGCTAATTAACATTCCATTTCTGGAGATTACATACTCATCAGTTTTGTAACAATAGCACCGTTGTGATATTTTATCTTCTCCAGAAACATGTTCTACGAATCAATCCATTGAATTTTATCAACAAAACTATTGATTCCATTCACGATTGTTTGCATTTCAAAGAATGAAGAAGCACTGACGTGAAATCGGAAGCTTCGCCGCGTTTGTTTAACAGTCCATATCGCCTGAAAACTTCAAATCTTTTAATAACTTTTTGAAAAAGCTACAAATAATAAATAAAAATTGAACTATATATTATCATCCGGAAAATAAATAAACGACATTTTCTGTAATGTTTCAACTGTTCTGAAGAAACGGAAAATCTCATAAAAATGAAAAATACATGGTTGAAAGGTTCCATACCCTCCCTTCAATCTACGTCATTACATATTGAAAAGAAAGAGTGAACAAAATTGATCAAAATTCGTATACCTTCGATACTCTTTGCCAAAATCAGAAAAGAGTGAAACAAGCAGTTCATAGTTTCTGAACTATTGAAAAAATGAAATTTCGAATATTTTTTTATCAAATCTATGATTGTTTCGGTCTTTACTTGACGGAAATTCATCTTGAAAATATGAATAAAAACAATATTCTAATTTCCACTAATATTTTATTAACACTACGATCGTTACGTTATACCATGACTTCCTCAGGTGAGTATTACAAGATACTGAGTATACCATGAAAAAGAACTTCATTTTATAGTACATGGATATAACAAAAATAGAGGAGGGGGTGAAGAGAGTTTTACAATTCTTTTGGGAAACTGAAAAATCGTTCAAAAAAGATTCAACAAAGGGGAGTTACTTAATTCTGTTTGGTTATTCAATAATATTTTTTTTTATGATATCTATTAATTTCTAAAGTTTCTAACAAGTTTAATCTAAAACTTTTGTTTTCTGAGTGCAAAATTTCAAAGTTACTATTAAAACTATGTCCTGTGTCTAGAAGGTGCTCTGCGTAGGTTGAATTTCCCTTCTTGTTACAATAACATTTTTCATGTTCCCTAAGTCTCGTCTGTAACGATCTTCCTGTATGACCAACATATACAAAATGGCAAGTACCGCAAGTTAACTTATAAACACCTGATTTCTTGTTCTTAGATGTTTTATCTTTATTATTTTTTATTAGTTTTCTTAGGGAGTTATTCGTTTTATAAGAAATTCTAAAATTGTGATTCTTCTTTAAATATCTAGCTACCTTCTCTGTTTTTGGTCCCAAGTATGTCAACGAAATGTATTTACTTTCAATTGGATCATTATTTATGGGAAATACTAATTTCAAACCCAGCTTTAATTGTATTTTTGTGAAAAGATTCTCAATAATCGGGACGTTGAAACCGTTGTTCAACGCAATCTGTTTGATAATGTTATATTCTTTGTCAAAATTCTCACGTGACATGGGTATGTTGGCTAATCTATATAACATGCTATTGTATGCTGCTATTTTTTTTGAGTATGGGTGGTTTGATGTGAAGTGAATTGTGCTATCTGTATGGGTTGGTTTCCGGTATATTTAAAAAAAACCACCCATACTCACAAAAATTAGCAGCATACAATAGCATGTTATATAGATTAGCCAACATACCCATGTCACGTGAGAATTTTGACAAAGAATATAACATTATCAAACAGATTGAGTTTAACAACGGTTTCAACGTCCCGATTATTGAGAATCTTTTCACAAAAATACAATTAAAGCTGGCTTTGAAACTAGTATATCCCATAAATAATGATCCAATCGAAAGTAAATACATTTCGTTGACATACTTGGGACCAAAAACAGAAAAGGTAGCTAGATATTTAAAGAAGAATCACCATTTTAGAATTTCTTATAAAACGAATAATTCCCTAGAAAAACTAATAAAAAATAATAAAGATAAAACATCTAAGAACAAGAAATCAGGTGTTTATAAGTTAACTTGCGGTACTTGCCATTTTGTATATGTTGGTCAGACAGGAAGATCGTTCCAGACGAGACTCAGGGAACATGAAAAATGCTATTGTAACAAAAAAGGAAATTCAATCTACGCAGAGCACCTTCTAGACACAGGACATAGTTTTAATAGTAACTTTGAAATTTTACACTCAGAAAACGAAAGTTTTAGATTAAATTCGTTAGAAACTTTAGAAATTAATAGATATCATAAAAGAAAAATATTATTGAATAACCAAACAGAATTAAGTAACTCCCCTTTGTTAAATCTTTTTTGAACCATTTTTCAGTTTCCCAAAAGAATTGTAAAATTCTCTTCACCCCCTCTTCTATTTTTGTTATATCCATGTACTATAAAATGAAGTTCTTGTTCATGGTATACTCAGTATCTTGTAATACTCACCTGAAGAAGTCATGGTATGACGTAACGATCGTAGTGTTAATAAAATATTAGCGGAAATTAGAATATTGTTTTTTTTTATCAGTTCTCTTCAATGAGAAATGGGGATTCGTCTGAAATGATTATTTAGTTTTGAAAGTCAAGAGCACAAAAGATGGTCGAATTACTTCAATTCTCAAGTCGACACAAACTTATATAGATGTTAATCCACAAATGTTAAGTTCCCGAATATATATATATAAATCGACCGACCTACATTTCCTGCAACAGTGGTACTTACAGCACCAATATTCTCTTAATTTTTCTTTTGGGTGTGGTATTTACTTCTACTGTCAAATCTGTTTCTTTTTTTTAAATGATTCGAAGAATGAAAGCTAGAGAAAGATACTCATACGAATTAAAATATTCATGAAAAGCATGTTTAATTTGAAATGAAACTATATAAATTATGAGTCTACTTGGTGAAAGTTCTAGTCCAAAATTAAAAATCAGAATTCTGAAGAAAATTTCAGTATATACGAGTATATTAAAAATTGATATCAAAAAATATATATAAGATTAATATTTATTTTATATCAATCTAATATATAGTTTTCGATATTTATGGGGAATGTCTTTTCATAATGTGATTTTGAGTTCAAAATTGAAATACAATTACTTATTTTCTTACAAATTAAAAAAAACTAACGTTTTTGAAATTTGTATTTTATCTCAAGAAGTTGTCATACTATTCCCACTATAAATGGGAGCAACGGGCATTTCATTAATATTAAACATGGCTGAAATGACGTTTTGAAAATATATTGTTCTTTTTCAAAATCCTGTTAAATTAGAAGTGCAAGTTATAGTCAATACAAAAAAGTAATTGGGATCCAAAAATCTCTTCATGATATTGAAAATGATTAGGTATGAAATCATCAAATTCGAAGTTTCCGTTTAAAATTCATCATGATATCAATGTCTAAGCGTGTGGACATGAGTAAGTAATTTATAGGATTATTTACAATCAGTTTAAATGTTTGCACATTGTTACAAAGCATTTGAACAAGGTACACATTTTCAAATGCAAACAAGATTGTTGAATGATGATATAATTTCAATATTGTATTCCTCGAATCCTTTAATTATCAATACATATGAGAATAGGTACCAATAAAATTATGCTCCGAATTGACACAACTTAAAATAATGAATTTACAATTTTTTGTCGCAAAAATTGCGTTAATTGGCTGGGTCCGTGACATTGTATCGTAAAATATAAAAACTGACGTCCGTTCAATAAATAGTAAATAAATTGGGAGATACTATCAGTATCCATTTGATACTATGTGCTTCCTTGTGAGTATGTATCAGAGTGTATTATATAATGAAAATTATTTACAGTAGTAACTTGTTTGACCAGCACGCGTCTTAATCCGATCTGCATATTATTACGTTGAACCGTATATTATTCGTTAATTGAGTCCTAAAATAATCTCATCAAGTAAATGTTTACATTGTTATTCTACAATAACAACCCATACTGTACAAGCTGAAGGTAAGAAATTTTTGTTTCACAAAGATATTGCATGAAATAATAATGTTTCAGAAAAGATATTTATCTGATCACTTATGTCACTATCATTCAATCCATTTTAAGCGTTAATTTCTCTCATTACGGTCGGCTGTCTGTAAACAAATAAAAACTTGAAGAACAATTTTGATGGATCAAATTTGTATGGAGATTTTGAGTTCAAAATGGAAGAAAACATTTTTAGTTGACATGATCCTCTTTTTCAGGTACTTTTAAGCCACTTGTAGAGATCAAAGTATTGCGACTTTTATATCTTTGATTAAAAATATCCTCAAATATTTCTATTTTTCTGAGTAAAATTTTTGAAAATTTAGAGGCAAATACACGACGTCAGGAGATTTTTTGTTTGTGAATTAATATTCAAAGGAATTGTATCAATTGATGATACCATGGTTGATAATAAATCAATCGGAAATTCTTGCGAGAAATTCTGAAATCGAGTGAAATTCTTTCAAATTCCTTTTAATAAAGTCAAATAAGCAGCTCGAAATATTCGAATATATAATAGAAATTTTATAAATTCTTGCATCTCAATGTTGGTTGTTTCTGTCTAAGACAGAAAAAGCCTAAGAACTGATAAATCTGTGACGATTCATGATGAAACACTGACTAGATTTTATCCTTTTCCTTCATTCTTTTGTCACCCTCCAACTGCTCATTTATTTTTATATTAGGAGTTCAGTTCTTGACGAGAATTAATGTCTTGAAGTTTGTTAATTTCGATTTCTTTGAATGTCCATAAAGTTATAGTATAAAAAGATCGTCTCTCGAATGATGACTTGTGTTGCGCCATATCAACTTTGAGTATTAAACTGCTACAGCAACACAAAAATAAGTGTTCCATACATACTGGTAAAAAGTAATCTTACTGTGTAAAGAGCGTCTAAAAATAATCGGCACTGAAATTACCTCTTCATGCCAGTGTACTACATTATAATAATATATCGTTGCATAATAAAACTTTTAACTGAAAATAATGAGGTTAATTGACACAGGAGACATCTCTTGGAGTAACTAAAATCTCTTGTTCAAAGGGGAGAGGGTGATGGCATGCTTCTCTTTCTATGTACTAGAACGTCCATTAAGGTAAACACTGATCCTTAAAAGATCCAAAACTTCGGTCCGTATTCCCTTGACAGGGACAAGTAAACGTTTGCTAATCGTTCTCAAAGCACTGAATACCGAAAATCTAAGAAAGACATGCGCGTCATTATTCTACCTCTAAATTACCTGACTTGTAGTTGCGGAATCATTGAATATGATACCCCATCAACTAATTTAATGGAGATATTTAGACCCTAAATAGCTCGTTCCATTCGAAAGTTAACTGATAGAGCTGCCTGGAATTACTTTCGACCTCATAATCTTCATTAGTGAATCCATATTAGTCGTTATAGACTGCTATCGGCTCGACAATCAAAAATAACAAATGTTTGGGCAAAACAACAGCCTGTTTTTCCCTAGAACAAACGCGCAAAACATGAATATAAACTCTCTATAGTATTATAAACAGAACGAGAAAGTGATAGGACATTGCGGTTCCCACAGAAAAAGTATTTCCTTTGGTGATAAAATGGCAATGTATCTAACTCACTCACTTTGTCGACGTCTAAGATATTCTCACATATACCTACATACAGCATTACATCTAAATATGATGACCAATCAACGACAATCTAAATTTTTTTAAATAATGTTTTTAGGCTTCCAGCTCTCCGAATCTGATATTTTTCACGAATTTTGATCTGTAATGTTCGGTTCAAAATTCACACAATTGAATAAAATTATAGTGTCCTCATACGAGTGAACGAAAACAAGAAATCCCCCTTAACGTGCATATGCATGTTTTACAAAACACACTGCACGAATTCTTGAACGACACTTGATTTTACCGTGTACATAATGAACGCACGTGTAGCGATTTACAGGGTCTTACCCGTCATATCCACTCTATTTTTAATCGATGCTTCAGCAATTATGCAATGTTTTCAGTTTGTCGGATGGTGAACCGAATTCAAATGTTATTATTTGTTTGAGCGAATCTGAAAATAGAATAATTGAGTGTAATCAGAGATTATTACCATTATTAGAATCACTTTTATATGGCTTAGGTGACATTGAAAGTGAATCAAACTTCTGTTATCTATTATTTAAACATCTTAAAAATTTTTTAAAAAATTTTAAAAATTAGCCTTCTACATATTTAATTCCAAAAGATTATATTTAATGATTATAACTTCCGAAAATAAATCAAAATAATGTCGTATAAGTACCACTTATATCATGACATATAAAATAAACATTCATCATAAGACATCCGAATGGTATAACAAAATCCAATAAATAAAAATTATTAACCAAAATCCTATAAATTAAACATTTTGAATAGACAAAATTTTGTTTCTGCTGATCAGCAGATTTTTAAAATTTTTTTCAAAAATTTTTAAGATGTTTAAATAATTTTATATACCTTCTATCAAGAATTAACCTCTTTTTATGTTATTCTGTTATCTATAACTTTGATGTGTGGGATTTCTGCATACTCAAGACTTTTTGCGCTGTTGTACCATTTTATTATTTCGACCAATTGTCTAGCTTGAATTTTAAGCCGAAAATGATTTTGAAACTCACAGAAAACATCGTTATTCTCCCTTTGTGAGCAGAATAACCTAAAAAAAAAAACATGAAGGCTTGAAATTCTTAAGGTAAATTTTTCCAAATTGAAAGACTAACTGTATGAAAGTGCAGAACTAGTACATTCTGTCCGAAAAAACTGAAGAACGAACCAAATTATAGATAATAAAAATATACCAATAGGGAGATGAAACTAAAAAAAGATGAAAAGCACTAACGGATTCCAAAAGCTTTTGCGCGCTTGTTCAACAGTCCTTTTCCTCTGATAGTTTCAAATCTGTGAATTACTTCTTAAAAAAGCTACGTATGATAAATAAAAACACGGAATTCTGTGTTAAGTCATATATACGTTATTTTTACAATTTAAAGATTTTTCAAAGAAAAAAATTTCAAATTGTTCATGATAATTCCATTGAAATTCACCAAAATTTCAAAATACTAAGCTCAGGAAATCGTAAAAATATGAGCTTGTTAGTAGGTTAGTTAGTGTTATGGTTTATGTTCCGGGAAATCTTCAGTCGATTGTTTTCAGAGTAGCGGTAAGAAGACTCAAGATTTCGAAACTCAGTGTCTCATTTTCTAAAATGAAAATTATAAATAACCCAGAATTCGCAACCATCTAGAGTATTGGTTACTTTCAGTTCTAATTTCTACGACGCATATAGATATTTTCATCTTTTTCTTCATGAAATTTAAAAATTTCCACATGATTAAATTAGTTCATTATTACACATAATAGGCATTTTTTTCGCTTTAATTTTAAAAAGATTTCTTGAGATTTTGCGGATGAAATATTTATAGGTTGCGTAGAATTAATGTAGCTATTATCTGTAATATTTCAAGAAAACTTTTCGTAGTAAATTTTCAATATATATCGTTTGAATTTTTCATAACTTGTAATTTCACACAAGCGCGTGGCAGTTTTCAAATATAGAGTTACGATCGTAACTTTTATTCAACATTTTTCTATGAAATATCCCAATTTCTGTAAGGTACTCAACCATATTTTTTTCAAATGCTTTCGAGCAGAATATTTTGTGAATGAAGGATAGTAGATATATTTTATTGATTCTCTTTATTTAGCATCTAAATAACTTCCAACTGATATGAATATGGGTTAAAATTTCAGATTTTTTTCTGGAGTATGTGGTATCTAGTTTTTAAGAAGGAAAATAAAAAAGACCTTTTGTATTCTATGTGGAACATTTTTTGGCGATGGAATATGTTATTTCTGAATATCTAATCGAAACCCCTTTGTCTGGGGTGATGAATTTAGATAATTTTGGTGAATACTTTACGTTTTCTTTCAATTCTTTATTGGTTAGCTGCAGCTCACATATGTTGATAATTCTGTATGTCTATAAATTGAAATAGTGTTTTCTGAGGCATTTTATTCAATTTAATTCTAAAAAGTTTTCAAGAGAATTTTTAGGTTAAATCTGTAGAGGTTTCAGAAAATTAATCCAGTTTCATCCATAAGATTTGATAAAGCTCTTCGTGGTACATTTTGCTAATATGGTGGCTAATATTATATTTTGTCTTTGATTCTTTGGATTCGTTCAGCTTTTATATAGTAAAACGTATAATACTAGTTTGTATTCCTTATTGTCTTGATTATAAAAATGAATAAATGCTACTGTGATTAATGGCGTGGTAACATCATCATTTTTCTAAAAAATTGATGAAAATGGAATTATAGTAAAAATTTAACGTCAAACATTAACAGTTTTTTCCTTATATTCGATAATGGAATTGTATATGGGCACACAAGAAATTGTGATTTAATACCGTTGAAATTTCACAAAGTATGGTTTAACAAAGTTCGATGCAGATATATTTCAAAACTTAACTCCAATTAAGGAGATTTCGAGAAAGTATTGATTCAAGCGGGAGTTATTTTTGAAACTACTTGAACTTGATATCATTAGATCTTCGAGGGTAGATGGAAGAAGGCGTCAATTACATTGAGGAAAAGTTAACTTGATTGGAGAAAAAATTATTCCTCTTCAAAAGACAATGTGATGTTGACAATGGATGTCAATTGTTCTTCAGAAGGAATATCCTGAACACTTTATATCCTTCTTTTAAAAAAAAAAAATTTGAATATCAAAACAAATTAAAATATGTTTATCTTCTACAATTTTAATTTCAAAAAATTTTTATTCAAACACTTTTAGAATTAAATTAATGTCTAAAACAAGCACCGCTTACATTTAATAGACGTATATAATCAAAACTCAATATGTAATGTCAAATGGAATAAATAAACCAAAAGATATACGAAAGTCATTAAAATTAATAAATAAATATTTAAAGGAGACAAAATTTGTTTCTGGTCTTAACTTCAAGAATGCCATTTGCCTCTTAAAAACATGAACACACTTAAAGGACTTCTCAAAGAATATAATTTATTTGAAATATTTAATATATTTAAATATTCGAATAAGTAAATTCAGAAATCTCTCAAAGTATGCACTATATCTTCAAAAAACAAATATAATTCTAAGCAATTCCGTCTTCAGTTCTGAAATATATTCAAAATATCAAAATCAACAAACTAACCTACATCAAACAACTCACCACGTGTAAATGAATAACGTTTGGAGACATAGATTATCGTTATAATTCAAGATTGATCTATGTTCTAACAGAATCAAAGAACAGTGTGAGTTATTTTTAAGGCTTATTTAAATTCATTGACATTCCATAATGAGATTTATTGAAGCCAAAATATAATTATATATTATATATAAAATAAAATAGAAAGGCCTTTTACTTGATAGAAGAAATATAACAAAATTTGAATATCAAAACAAATTAAAATATGTTTATCTTCTACAATTTTAATTTCAAAAAATTTTCATTCAAAAACTTTTAGAATTAAATTAATGTCTAAAACAAGCACCGCTTACGCATACTTTGAGAGATTTCTGAATTTACTTATTCGAAAATTTAAATATATTAAATATTTCAAATAAATTATATTCTTTGAGAAGTCCTTTAAGTGTGTTGATGTTTTTAAGAGGCAAATGGCATACTTGAAGTTGGGACCAGAAACAAATTTTGTCTCCTTTAAATATTTATTTATTAATTTTAATGACTTTCGTATATCTTTTGGTTTATTTATTCCATTTGACATTACATATTGAGTTTTGATTATATACGTCTATTTAATGTGAGCGGTGCTTGTTTTAGACATTAATTTAATTCTAAAAGTTTTTGAATAAAAATTTTTTGAAATTAAAATTGTAGAAGATAAACATATTTTAATTTGTTTTGATATTCAAATTTTGTTATATTTCTTCTATCAAGTAAAAGGCCTTTCTATTTTATTTTTCCTTCTTTTTACTTGAATATAATATTTTAATTATGTTACTCACCCCTTTGCAACTTCGTGAAAGACCATGTCGTCGCTTCGAAAGAGATATTGTCGAATCTCAAGTCAATAGCCTGCCTCTTAGGGAATGTATAAGTCCTATTGTCTTCCATCGCGTCAAACGTGTTGTTATTATTCACATTATCCTTCTTCCCTTTGATCGCGAACTTGTAACCACTCTCGTTCTGATCACCAGATACTGAGGAAGAAGAAGAGTCATGACAGCACTTTAACGAACTCATCTCTTTATCTTTAATGTAACGCGAGTTTTCAGTACATTCTTGGCAAAATGAAAATGAAATCACAGATTGGTCTTGGGCGGGACGACTCTCTCTATTCTGCGTGAAACGACAATTGTTGATGATAAGTGTGAAAGTTACTGTGCGGTTTGAGTTATTAGACCGAATGCACTGAAGTTTGTTAAGTTCACGTGTATATATAAACGCTATAAAAATATGCGTGGATGGGGACGGTAAAACGGTGCCTCTGTTTGGAATCGGTCTTATCATTTCTACGTCGATGCGGTTCGGAAACGTCACCGATATCAGTCTGCAAGGCAAGATGATACGAGCGATGCCAGAAGGTTTACTAGTTACTCATAAAAATGTTCCATAAACTTCCAGTATCATGCTCATTTTGCCCGATCGTAACTGACCCCTCGTTCGAAAATCTGCATTTTTGGAATTTTAAGCCGATAATTAATCGAGCGGTTATATTGGATTGATCCATGGGTAAAAAATTCGTTATCAAATTCAATCCATCCGTGTGGCCCTATTTGCAGCACGATAGCTCAATAGATTGAAATGTGTATTACGATTTTCAAGCTCAAATTGGAAAACTATATGTTGATTTGAATCAATCTTCACTGATCAGAATTTATTTTGAATGATACATCAAATTATTCAAAATTTCTACATCTTTCTTTCAAATATGACATTGGTTTCGCTACATAGTCGCTTCTTCAGATGTTACATTCTTACTGTTCGTCAGAAGAAAGTACTATGTAGAGGAAGAAATTATATTCAAATGAGCATGTACAAATTCCAAATCGTATTTTTTTAACTAAATGAAATTCCAAATAAAATATTATTAAATAAGGTTATTCTGATTTTCTCAAATTTTTAATGTTATTATAGTACAACAACTGTTTCGCTATCACAGTAGCATCTTCACGTAGGTGCTATCTTATATTTTTGAATAACGTTTAAAACAGTTTATTCGTGATCGATGAACTCGCCGAAAGAATCCACAAGTATGTTTCTCAAATTAGAAAAACTAAATATGGTTCAGACTAAAATGGTGAAAAATACTGAAGTGAAGTCGGAAGTTCTTGTGGGCTTGTTCAATTTGTCCATTTCCCTTGAAAATTTCAAATCTGTGAATTAGTCTGGTTCTTCGAAAAGAAGTATAAATAACAACCATTTTATAGATTTCAGTAGAACTGAGATTTTACACGTAGGTAACAAAAGTACAAGAATGGACCTTTTAGAAGGTTTGGAAATTTGTTTAGCACATTGAAGGAAGCTACCAATCACAAATGAATAACTTGAATTCAATTCATCACCATTGTTCTTATCTGTAGAAGATTAGGACCGAACTAACACCATATTTTTACACTCTTCAAAATTGTACCTGTGTTCTACCTTACTATTATAAATAGGATTTTAAGTTTTGTTTTCTTCAATTTTGAAAATGTGCTCAAAACCCGAAACATATACATTCTGTCAAGAAAGTACCGGAAATTATCGATTTAAATCTGGCGGGGCAATGAGGCAGGTAAAAAATTTTTTTCCTAGGTTGGTACCACTGTCCTTAATTACTATGCGAAGCTTGAGTGGGATCTGTCAACTAGTGTGTTTGCAACAGCTGATTAAGTCAGTCGATGTCAGAGTGCGCGCCGATTTTTACTATGGGTGATTACGTTGAGCAAAGAATTTGTTTAAAGTTTTGTGTTGCAAATGAATTTTCGTGTGCCGATGCATTGAAAATGTTGTAAAAGGCCTTTGGTGATAATGCTCTATCGAAAACTCGTGCATATCAGTGGTACAGAGCCTTCAAGAACGGTCGTGAAGTGGTCGAAGACGGACGCCCATCGACGGCTTCGATCGAAGATAACGTCGATAAAATTAAGGAAAGAGTGCTGGAAAACCGTCGTACCAGCTTGAGAGAGATAGCACATGATCTTAAGATATCCCACGAGTCCGCACGTACGATTTTGATTGATATTTTGGGCATGAGAAAGGTGGCCGCACCACTCGTACCGAAAGACCTGAATTTTCTTCAAAAACGTCATCGCGAACAGGTTGCTTCAGACATGCTGGATCGCTGTAATTCCGATTCTACATTCATGGAACGCATTATAACTGATGAGACCTGGGTCTACGAGTACGATATGCAAACAAGCCAGCAATCATCGGAATGGGTGGCAAAAAATGAGCCGAAACCGAAAAAACCACGCCAAAGCCGCTCGAAAATGAAGGTGATGCTCATTGTTTTCTTCCATATCCGTGGCGTGGTGCACTACGAATTCGTTCCAGAGGGTCAGACGGTAAACAAGGAGTATTACCTAGGCGTTATGAAACGTTTGCGTGAGCGTATCCGTAAGAAGCGGCCAAATTTGTGGGCGAACATCTCATGTATTTTGCATGACGATAACGCGCCTTCTCACCGAGCTACGATTGTGACTGACTTTCTCGCCAAAAACTCAACAAACGTGCCTCAGCAACCACCGTATTCGCCGGATTTGGCTCCCTGCGACTTTTTCCTCTTCCCAAAACTAAAATTGCCCCTTCGTGGCACCCGTTTTGAGTCGATTGAAGCCATAAAACAAAATTCGGCGCGAGAGCTAAAGTCCATCCCGGAAAGCGCCTATAAAAAATGTTTCGATAATTGGAAGTGCCGTTGGCATAGATGTATTGGAGCAAATGGAGCCTATTTTGAAGGCGACCCAATAAATTTTAACGATTAAATGTAAAAATGTTGTTTTAATTGAAAATTCCCGGTACTTTCTTGACAGAGTAGTATATCAACAGACATGAAATAAACAATGAAACTCAAGCCAAGTTGTTTTTATTTACTTTATTAAGTAAATACAGTGACAGACAAAGTGACAGAGTACGTCACAGTACTCATCACTGTACAACAACCAATTACAAATGAACAACTCGTTAATTTGTGAAAATATCCCATATCATAAAATTATATCGTACATTTCTAAACGCATCCTGTATTCCTTCGCATCTGATGATGATGTGAGAATCGAAAGGGGTCGAGCATCATATTCTTTGTGAATACATTGAAAGATTGAATAAAGTGTGGTGAGTGATTATCCAATATACAATGTATTTCTCTAAAATAAAAACAGTTATGAATATCATCTCCTACAAGAGTTAACCTTCGGATTTTGTATGTTTGAGTGTCATTTCAAAATAATTTATTAGCGAGAAAAATATTTTCGAATCATTCTATTCTTTTGATAGAAGGGTCATTACAATAAACATTTTCACAAAATTAATGTTAAAATTTGTAGTGAGGTTAGCAGAATAAATATATATTTCAAAAATTGTGAGATGGTTGCTTGATACCATCTCGATCTGAGTGCTCTTCAACATCTACAAAAAATGAAAACGTTGAAAAAACCTGTCGAAAAATTAACGTCGTGTCACTATGGAGATCAGGTGACTGGTTCCTTCACCACAACATCCTTACCAGTTACCAGTATTGGCCATATTTTACTCTATGTTATTTTTCTCTCTTTCCGAGAATGAGAAAAAATTTCAAAAGCAAAGCGTTGTGATTATGTGGAGAGCGTAAAAGTGGTTCACGAACGGCACTGAAGAAGAACAAAATAAAAGAGTTCCAAAGATGCTTTAAATAGTGTGGAAAAAGACGTGACAAGTGTACAATGAACCTTATGGAGAGGAATCTGAAGGAATTATATAAAAATGTTGAAAAATATTCTATAATAAAAATTTGTTTTTTCCCAGTCAGCCTCGAACTAAGCATCAGAAAAAAGCCAATATTTTCACATAAAATTTGCATTATACATCGACGTCACCATTCTAAATACAAAATTTCTATCACAATCTATAAAGGTCAATGGTTCAAAATTTATAAGAAGAGTTTATGTTAATAATAAATATTTAGAAAGTATGCATAAGAAACAGAAATAGTAATGAATAAATATTGGGTTGTTCGGAAAGTAATTTTTTTTTTGGAAGATGAAAGACAATTTTCGTATAATGAATAAATATTTCATTAAAGTTTATATGGACCATTCTGGTCCAAGACCTTTTGCCATCTTTCTGGTAGAAGCATGATTCCACGATCATAAAATTTTTGGTCCTTGCTGCCAAAAAACTGATCGAGGTGATTTTTGACCTCTTTATTTGAAGTAAAGGTTTTGCAATGACCGGAACAAATAATGATCCAAAGGCGCCAGATCTGGAGAATATGGTGGTTGTAGCAGTATATCCCATTCAAGCTTTAAAAACTTTTGGAGACTGACCAATTTTGTATGAGATCTCGCTACACTACACTTTTTCTGTTGATTAATTCTGGCCTTTTCTGTTGAAGTGAACTTCAGTTTGTCGAGTTGATGACAGTGGACATCCGAAATAATTGTTGTGTTATCCAGTGAAAGCTTAAAAAAAACGATATCCCCTTTTGCTCTATGAACTTTTGCGTTTGACTTTATTATATATAACCCATTTTTCGTTCCCAGTAATGATGTGCTTCAAAAACGGATCATTTTCGTGACGTTCGAGAACCGAATCACTGACGTCAATAGAACGACACAATATATCGAATTCTGAGGTTGAACCCAACCCTTTTAAGTGGTCATAAACAGTTGAGTTTGATCAATTTAACCGAACTCACGTATTATTAATCGCCGATTTGCATCAACTATCGTGTCTTTCTCAGCTTCAACCGGCCTTCCGGAACGTGGTGCAGCTTCGACATCAAAATTACTGTATCAAAATTTTTCAAACCAGTTCTGGCAATTGCGTACTGTCAACGTATCCTCTCCATACAATTTCTTTCTGGCCTGAACAGTATTTTTCTTTTTTTTATAATAAAATATGACGAAAGTGCTGCTTATTGCGCTCCATATATAAAAGAGCCCCAACCAAAAACTACCTCGTAGAATTAATTGAACTTTTTCACATAAGCTTATCAGCTCTCAAAACATATAAGATTATGCGGCTTAAGTGTGAAGTTGGGTTCGAAAAAACACAACGTGTAACCTTATTATACGAAGCTTATTCCCGAATGGTAAAGTATATCATGGAATGATTGAATACAGAACATTTCTCCACTACTATTGGACAGCCCGAAAAGAAACAAAAGTTCTTCAATACGTCCTGAAGCTAACAAAACTAAATACCGTACATACAGTGTGTATAAAATGAGGATGGGATAGCATTATCTTTTTGGAAACAGAAAGAGATACATACGTGGTGGGAAAAGTTGTATTTTGTGATACGTAATAGAAAATGGTTAAATTTTGTTCTAAATACCAGGCAGTTTTGGAAATAACTGAAAACACTGAAATTTGGTGGAATAATAATGATAATAATAATGAAGGACTTTTATTTGAGCAATTTTATCTTGCTGTTACGATAACGCTTAAGGCGAGATGTAGCCAGTGCTATTTCTAATTAACCTTATCACATATTTATAAATCACAGTAAATATAATATAATATAAAAAATAACTATTCTTTCTATGTTGAAAACTAAATGAGTGGTAAGTAAACTATTCAAGGTATTCATGAAGATAAATGAAAAATAATTATAACTCAGTTAAGACGAAATGAAAATAAAGAAAATATATACAATAATTTGAACAATTATAAAAGGGTTTAACATTTTCACAGTAGTATCATCTGAATTCAGAATAATATGCATTTCATTTTATTAGTTTTAATCAAAAAGTCATTCGAAAATATATAATGTTCCATTATTTCAAGTCTTTATTATTAAATGTAATACTTATAGTTCTAGTTTAAATAGTTCTTCAAAGAAATGACCATCCTGTTCCAAGCATAAGTGAAACCATGTAGGACTCAAAATATTCTTAGTCCATCTGGTGTGATGATTTGAAATGCTTCAGAATTCAGTTGTCGTTCTTTTTTTTCTCTGTTTAAGAATTGCGTTGGTATGTAAATTCTTGATGAAGTTGACTGCTGATAGCTCAGTAGATAGAGCCCAATACTGGGAACCGAAAGGTTCCAGTTTCATGCCCCGTCTAACTAGACGAGACATTTTAAAGTCAGATGGCCACCTTTTCACTGTTTAGTCAAAAATTGATAGCACTGTGCCTTAAGGACGCAGTAACAGAGCATAATCAGAACGCACCTAAATTCCTAAATCGCACAAGCTAAATGCTTTCGAGGGATCTTCATAGAAGATCTAGGAGAATAATACCAATATCAATAATATCCATTTCTAAAGACAGAAGTCAGGTGTATCGGATTCGGAAAGGCTAAGAAGTCACATTTCCTGGTGTACCACTCACAAAACTCCCTTCTCCGTATATGGTAGTCCGAACTCAGTCCTTGGCAAAGTTGTGCAGCTTAAATTTGTTGTTACGCAGATTAAAATGTGATGTAGATTTTGTAGTTTCCGTTACTTTTCCAATATTTCTAACCGAATCTTCCCTTACATCTAACAGCATATTATTTTGGGTTTCTCATTGCAGAGTTTGTTTCTTGAAACAACTGATTATTCAAATAAGCCAAACTCCAACAATTATTCGAAAAATCTTACGGCTTCGGTGCAATTTTTTGGAATAATTATTTGAATGCATTTAACAAGCTCTGCGAGAATGACTATGGCGCAAACACATCGACTTTTGTACTCGTATATGAACTGACGGAATTCTTTTGAATTGTCATTAAAGCTAATCCAATGATTTTTTGCCCCAACATATTTTTTCGTCATTTCAACTCAAGAAAATTATCTGAATAATCAATGAAAATGTTCAAGTTTTTTTGGACAAATAATATCATCAATTTCAAATTGACATTAGATTTTGTCAAAAAAGCAACAGGACCGTTTTGATATAAATTAGGTTAATGATATAAAATTTTGAGAACGAATTTTCGAACGGTATATTGATAGGTATAAAAAACAACTCTTTTCTAATTCAGCTGATTCCGTATCTCTTATCGTCTACTAGATTCTAATGCTATTCCATCCTTATCTTGGACACAACGTATAGGTAACTAGAAATTACTGCTTTAATTAATACCACAGGCTGAAAATTTCCTATGTTACAGTCTTGAACTAAACCAAATGATAACAACTAATGTGCAAAGAATTGGAATATCCTAAATTGGAGAGATAATCAAAATATCCATCTACAGAAACATTGTTATTACCAGATTGACCAAAAAAATATACAAAAACTTATCCACGTCGGCTACCGATGACGCGAAAATAAAAGACGTCTTATCTTGTCATTTTAAAACGAATTTTATTAGATGGTAAAATGATGTTAACGATATTTCACAATTATCCAAAGATTGGCTTTGGCTGAAATTACTCAACTCACTAATGCAACAAACGATGGTTCCAACAAATGGAAATAACTACCTAATCTTATACATACTGAACTATGAACACTCAAGTAACTCCAAACTTTAGCAACAACGATACAACATACTACATAGATTTGATGGAAACCTTCGATTAAATACGATATCATTAGATAATATGAATTGAAATTACACTTCCAATATTATCTGTAATTTCAGGATTATAATAACTGATATCTGATTTGATTTTTTATAAAATGAAACAATTCTTATCTAATACAATAAAATGATTAGTTACATAAACTTTACAGAATACGTTCGAATGAAGCCTAGGATCAAAGTCGATCTCGGTTCAGTAGAAGTCCGGAATCTTTATAGTGAATATTGAAATGTGTACAATTGGTAACAGGAAACACAAAAAAAGTTATGATAAATCAATCAGCATATCCTTTGACATCCTGGATCGAAATTATTTGAGCAGGATTAAAAACCAATAAAAAGTAACTAGAAAAAATTAAATCATGACGTTCATGATTTAATTTTTTCTAGTTACTTAACTAGCAACGGAGTAAGTACTCCGCTGGTGTTTTAAACGTTCGATAAAATCGATTTGATAAATTTATTTATGACTTGTTAATAAAATCTGTTAAGCGGATGAAAGCGTAAGAGTATCTGGATTATTGTTCGCAAAAAAACATGATTTCATTCAGTAAATGTATAGATTTCTCAATTAGATATCTAAACTCATATTAATTTTTCTGAAACTCAACAAAGTACTAATGGCCTCGGACATTAATTCGGGGGCAACTTAAAAGGGTGGAATTTCTTTATGGATGTGGCAGAAAATTGATGAATTAATCATTTATTTAATCGAAATTTAATAATGTATTATTTAGTAGTTGTTGATACTTTGCTTTGACGTATTTTTGTTTTTGCCCTAAAATTTATAAAATATTTTAAAACCACATTTCGATCATAAAAGAGGGTACTTATAATGAAAAAACAAGAAGTGCCAAGTCGCGTACCGATTTTTAAAAGCCTTACATAAACTTGTTTGAAACAGGAAAGGGAAATAATGTAATGGTTCCGTTAGCATTATTTCATATTGATACGTTGGTGGTGATATCAAATGTACGATTATGAAAATTATGAATTTGCCGATTTTACAGTTCAAGGTGATTTTTTAATTCTCAAAGGTAATTAGATACATCTATAAATATTGAGCTCTTTGATTAGATAGATACAATTTTATTAAATTATTTTGACCTCATTATTTAAAATATTCACATATACTCTCATAAGTATAGGTTATTAATTAATTATATAATATTATTATAGATAAATAAAGTAAATTTGAACTAATGAAATAAAGTTTAAATGGAAAATATTTCAATGAAATATTTCACGTATAAAAGAAATTAATAACAAGTATATAGATAGGTACTAGAACGGTTGATAATTCAAAAGTATTGTTGATATTTTGTATAACCAGCTTAAAATTTCCATAAATTTGAATTGAATATACAAAATGAGCAATAAAGTTGCATCGTATATGCATTTTAAACATTAAAGTGTAGGGCTGCGTCACACTTGATCAATTTGTTGTAAAATGATTTCACATAAAAGTAATGTCACTTTTTTGTTAATTGAAAAATGCTTTTAGGTCTCAACAGTACCAATTCCAAATTATTTATGCCTAAATTTTGTAAACGTTTTATGTTATCAAATCGAACGTTGCTTATGTGTATGATATGGTTCAAACTCTTTTAAAGAGGGTATGTTTGAGTTTTATATTTCACATTGTTTTATTTCGTGAACTGTCTGTTTGAGAATGTCTGACTATTTTGTTACCAGTATAAGAAAAGGCCTAAAAGGGAAGCCTTAGGGTACCAACAATCTGGCACTTTAAAAAATTATTTACAAAGAACTTCGGATAGTACTGGAAAAAGTTATGAATCAGATTGAATATCAAATTCAATTCAGTAATAGAAGAAAACACTGAATCGTCAGAGGGAAGTGCTGATCAACAAATGAATCATATTTCTAAACCATTTAGAATTGGAACCACTTTGCCGAAAAATGCACTATAAATTTACATTAATTTGAAACCTACGGAAAGTTGCCTCCTACAATCTTCAAGTAAAGATCATTATTGTGGCCAAGAATTTTAGGAGATGCCGAAGTAAAGTTTCTGATGAGCCAAGCTCAAGGGATCCAACTAAGTCATTGAATAGTTAATATACAAATTTCTTTGTGATGACAGAGGCCGAAAATTTAACCCACATTATTACAACCGAATTTTAAGCAATGGTGAGGAAGTTATAAAAGACTAGCTATTATACTCTATTAAAAAACAACTGCATTTATTGCTTCTGCTGCACAATCTTCGGCTGTATTAGCTCCCTTTCAAAAGATGATTTCAAAGCATCTCGTTGAAATTTTAAAAGATCATGAAATTTAAATTATATATATTCAGGCTAAAAATCGTGGCTTGAACTGAGTCAAAGGTTGACGTGTTGTAAAACCAAATACATTCTGTCAAGAAAGTACCGGGAATTATCGATTTAAATCTGGCGGGGCAATGAGGCAAGTAAAATTTTTTTTCCTAGGTTGGTACCACTGTCCTTAATGACTATGCCAAGCTTGAGCGGGATCTGTCAACTAGTGTGTTTGCAACAGCTGATTAAGTCAGTCGATGTCAGAGTGCGTGCCTATGGGTGATTACGTTGAGCAAAGAATTTGTTTGAAGTTTTGTGTTGCAAATGAATTTTCGTGTGCCGATGCATTGAAAATGTTGCAAAAGGCCTTTGGTGATAATGCTCTATTGAAAACTCGTGCATATCAGTGGTACAGAGCTTTCAAGGACGGTCGTGAAGTGGTCGCCCATCGACGGCTTCGATCGAAGATAACGTCGATAAAATTAAGGAAAGGATGCTGGAAAACCGTCGTACCAGCTTGAGAGAGATAGCACATGATCTTAAGATATCCCACGAGTCCGCACGTACGATTTTGATTGATATTTTGGGCATGAGAAAGGTGGCCGCACGACTCGTACCGAAAGACCTGAATTTTCTTCAAAAACGTCATCGCGAACAAGTTGCTACAGACATGCTTGATCGCTGTAATTCCGATTCTACATTCATGGAACGCATTATAACTGGTGATGAGACCTGGGTCTACGAGTACGATATGCAAACAAGCCAGCAATCATCGGAATGGGTGGCAAAAAATGAGCCGAAACCGAAAAAACCACGCCAAAGCCGCTCGAAAATGAAGGTGATGCTCATTGTTTTCTTCGATATCCGTGGCGTGGTGCACTACGAATTCGTTCCAGAGGGTCAGACGGTAACCAAGAAGTATTTCCTAGGCGTGATGAAACGTTTGCGTGAGCGTATCCGTAAGAAGCGGCCAAATTTGTGGGCGAACAACTCATGGATTTTGCATGACGATAACGCGCCTTCTCACCGAGCTACGATTGTGACTGACTTTCTCGCCAAAAACTCAACAAACGTGCTTCAGCAACCACCGTGTTCGCCGGATTTGGCTCCCTGCGACCTTTTCCTCTTCCCAAAACTAAAATTGCCCCTTCGTGGCACCCGTTTTGAGTCGATTGAAGCCATAAAACAAAATTCGGCGCGAGAGCTAAAGTCCATCCCGGAAAGCGCCTATAAAAAATGTTTCGATAATTGGAAGTGCCGTTGGCATAGATGTATTGGAGCAAATGGAGCCTAAATAAATAAAAAATAAATTTTGACGATTAAATGTAAAAATGTTGTTTTAATTGAAAATTCCCGGTACTTTCTTGACAGAGTAGTAAATATACGACTGCTTACAGAAATATTTATGCTGAAATAATTCATTTCTACGAAGTGCTTAAAGAATCGTAGAAATCATAAAAATGCTTGGTAAAGGTTGTCTTGTTTCTCAAAGCACAAACGGTAAGCTATTTGAACATAATAATGGTAACTTTTCAAATATACTCGTAGTTGAGCTACTACCTGAGTTTGATCCAATTACGGAGGAATACGTGCGTAGAGTTCCAATTAAAACACTAAAAGGATGCGGAAAATATTTTAAATAATGGTGATTCTGTTGACAAGGATGGGGTTGAATTAACAGATTAAATTTCTGCGGCATCTGCGCTTTTGGCAAAGAGAACCTCCTAGGCCATGTAGGCACTAAAATTGATGAAAATGTAAAATTTTGCACCAAACCTTAGTATTGCTTCACAATTATTGCTGGCTACACCGACTAGTGTTGCCAGTGGAGAAAAGAGTTTCTCTTTACTGAAGTTAACGAAAAACTTTTCGGGTTCCACTACTACGCAAAATCGACTTTATTTTTTGGCTACTTTGGCGACTAAGTATAAAATTTCTAATCAAACAACCTCAAAGGAGGTAATAAATACGTTAACAGAAATAAAAGTGAGTAGAAAAACTTCCTTGTGATTAAAGTGTAAGTAAATGTAAGTTTTTTTGTGGTTGTGCAAAAATACATTCTGGTGATACTATTAAAAATATATCTAATATCAATTTGTTACAAGGTGTACGATTTATTTTAATTTTGGTGATATTGTTGTTTAGTTTTTATAGGATGAAAATTTTGTATCAGTGGTTGTGCAATAATGAATTTTTCTTATTGTCAGTACTAAAAGCTTTGGAATTCAGCTCATGTACCTCGAGAACAGTCTAGAGTTGGCGCACGGCTTTAAACAGGCTCGGTATGTATAACGGAGTCACTCTGGTTTGGATACCGAGTCACTCAAACTATTTGGGTAACGAGAAGGCAGATCCGTTGGTGTTTGCTGGAGCTGCGCTGCCTTTTGTAGGACCGGAACCATTCCGGAGAATACCACATGACGTGGCTAACGAGGCGATAACCGACAGAATGAACACAAGGCTAGAGTCTTTCTGGCGGAGCCATTCTGGCCTGAAACATTCGAAGTTGTTCCTTGGAACAGCTTGGAACACAAAGATGGCGAACCTAGCGCTAAGCCTGGATAGGGCCCAACTGAAAACACTTGTCGGAATTATGACAGGTCACTGCAGACTGAAAGCGCATTTGCACAAAATCAGTCTGGCTGAAGACGATCAATGCAGGCTGTGTTAAGGACACTGAAATAGCCATGCGCATCGTCTCAGAGTACCCAGCGGTGAGTCGCATCAGATTCGAAGTCTTTGGCCAGGTTTTTGTAGGCCAATGCGAACTGAAAATATTACCCCCGAACAAGATTATCAGTTTTATCCAAAAACTAGATCTCGTCGGGGAGATATAAATTAGGGGTGTACCACAATATTCCGTGTGGACGCAGAGGTAGGGTGGACAGATGCCCGCTCGCCATGAATAACTAATAACTAACTATTGTAACAAAAATGCATCTTATTACCGATTTGTGAGTAGGTACAGGTTTTCTTAAATTTTTACTGTTTTCTACGAGTTCAATGTTAATTATGTTCCGTCTCATTAGAGACGGCCCTGTCGTTCGAAATTATTCTGTCATTCATACTTAGGTCTTTTAGGTTGATATGCGATCTAGCAGTATTGAGATTTGTTTCGAACTGTTTAGTTCTACTCGACACTTCAGATTATCTGTTTTCTAATTATTATTATATACGGCCTTAGAAAACATGGAAAGTCATTTAGAGATTTGGATATATTTATGCCTGTTAATTTTAGAGATTTGGATATATTTATGCCTGTTAATTTTACATGACATAGTATTCGAAATTATAAACTATTTGTGTCCTTATTCTACTAGAATTGATCTCATTATTTTTCTGTAACCAATAAGAAGTTTTATTTCGTTCATTCAGTCCACCTCCAAATGGACCTTTCAATCAATTTCGTTAATTTCCCTCTTTTTGTGTTAGAAGGGATGCATCGAGCACCTCTAAAGTTCAGTCTTTGAAAAGACTGTGAAATCATTATTATTCGAGTAATAGTCAAAGTTGTCGCATGTAGCCTTTTCTACATCATGCATTATTTATTATTTTCGTAATTGTCAAATTGTTCGTTTGTAATTTTACAAGCTTAACGCGATTGCTGTAAACGTAGCAATCCACCTTACACTTGTTTCTAGTGTAGTTGTCATTACATTAGCTTTGTATCATATACAATGATACCAAAATATATTACTTTGTTTTGTTATAAGTGTTTTACTTCAGTTCTTCATCGTCGTTGTGGTTTATCATTATTACATAAAGGAAGTTGAAGACCACCGCACATAGAGTGGTCTTTGAAGTCAAAATCACCGCTAATCAAAAATACAGTCCACTTTAAGCCATCGAGATTAATTAATTTGCAATTGTCTATAATTTCTAAATACTGAAATAATAGGCAAATACTGCGGTAAACTAACCGTGGTACGAAACGAATTACGTTGCATGTGTCTTTCTAAATATACGTTTTTATGACTTTAAATCATTTGATATATATCTCAATTAAAATATATACAGAGTGGGGCAGTGAAGGCGGACGTTTTTGAAACGGCTAGTATGTACTTCCGCACCGAAGGACCAATCGAGATTGGGCCGACACAAGTTCGTAAGATCTTATCAATTGTTTATTAGTCAAATATATGGAACTATGGTTGTTGGAACACACGAAAGCATACAAAAGCTTCATCCGAAACAATTAGTCTATCACGGGAGATCCGCGTGAATTCGTCTCTACTTCAACTTTCACCGGTATCGTTGTATTCCCTCAGGAAACACTATTTTTCGTTAGGTTCAAGCATTTCGTATAAGAGATGTTTTGATGAACAAAAAGCGCCCAGAGACTAAACACGCATACAATTTTGAAGAAGTCCGACAAGCCCTTTTGCGCAATCCAGGTCAATCTGTTCGAATCCGTCCTGCAAAATTTTGTTTGAATACTCAGACGGTAGGGCGTATTTCAAATTTTGGCTTGAATTATCACCCTTACAAATTAGCGGTAGTTAAACATTCAAAGCCAGGGGATACGACTAAACTCCGCGCATCAGATGGAAGCACTATTTGATTAAAATGATAATCTCATTATTTTCACGTCTGATGAACCCCATTTCTATCTGAACGGCATGGTGAACCCGACATTATTACATGAAAGACTGCTGCATAACCCTAAACTTACAGTTTGGTGCGCAGTTTCCAACACATGCGTTATTGGTCCCTACTTTTTTGAAAATGCTAATGGGGGAGCTGTAACTGTGAACTCGACGCGCTTTGCAGACATGAGCAACTACTTCTTCTAGTTGGGGTACGACGAAGAAGAATTCCAGTCCAACTTGTCTAGTTAAAGCAAGATGGGACAACTGCGAAAGCATTAATGCTCGTTATTTGCCGTCATTTACCAGATCGTGTGTTTTCAGGGTTTGGGAACATTTGGTTGCCACGTCAATTCACCGACCTATCGAAATGCGATTGTTTTTTGTGAGGACACCTAAAGGCACGTGTATACTGATATAATTCCCGAACTCCGCAAGATTTGAAGAAAGGAATACGTGTAGAAAACACAGCAATCGATAGAGCGTTGCTGGAGTGGGTGGCGGCAAACTTTATTTAGATTATTGTAAATGCAACGTGCCCAAAAAGATAAATAATAACTTTTTAACATGAAACTTAACCATTTTACGAATTTTCGAAAAACGTCCGTATTCACTGACCTGTCCTATATTTATGAAATGTATTCGTACTATGCTCAAAAAGTACCGGGAAATTGTAATTTAATTAATATTGTTGTGTCGTGCAATATGAGTACTTACCACCGAGTCCAACCGTTCATAACGAATATTATCAAGGCATTATGAAGCGTTTGTGTATGGTTAGGAAACTGCAATTGGTTTTATTGCCCAGGTGGACGTAAATACTGGAGCATTCTGTTGATAAGGATACTTACCTTCGAATCCCATTTCCAAAAAAACTATATTATATCCTCTAGCAAGACAACACATTTAATTAATAATATTCATATATTTGCAGAATGTCAGCGGAATTGTAATGTACTGAAAATCTAATCTGACGAAACATCCTTTAGCACAAAACGATATGTTGCAAGCTGTAGGAATGTTTAAGGAAGGAATACGTTGAGATGATATTATCACTGCCTCAGAGAATACTTCAAGGGATAATTCACGCATCTGAAATTAACATCGTGAAAGTGGTAGTGTAAATTAGGCATTCAAGGGTGATGAGAATGCTCGAAATAGACCGACATATGCAATTAGAAACACGAAGAAATAACGTGCGACAGCATCTTACCTAAGTAGTTAATTGCTAAGCGTTCATAATGTGCATGTATATGGACATACCATCTAAAGGAATCTGAATCAGGCCAGTCTATTCAATAGACGGCCATGGAAGTATCAAGTGTAAACCGAAACAATCACGACATTCGATTACCATGGGCCCAAGAATATGTGATGTGAGAACATAATCAATGGAATTACATTTTATTTACCAGCGAACCTCGGTTTGGTTTGTATCCAAATTCTAAAAGGGTACACGTTTGGAGGATACTGGGTGCCGGAGGATGAATTCATTTACAGGAAGGGCGAGCATGATCATGGTCTGAGGTGAAAGTTATCTTGGTTGCTGAATTGAACTCGTTGTGCTAGAACATTCTCTGATGGCCTACGATTATATAATTTTATTGAATCTATGGTGCTTTCGTTCAAATTTTTTGCTGGGCCAGATATTTGTCTCATGCTCGATAAAAGCCCTGTACATAGAGCAAGAATATCGAGAAATTTCCTGGATGAACATAATCAACTGGTTCAGACTGACCCCTCTCAATCGCCGAACCTAAATCAGATAAAACATACATGAGATATGCTTCACGGATCAAAATCATTTTCAAAATCGTGAAACAAATTTTCAATTTTCAGCACTCTAGGAATTGAAGTTCTCAAGAACAATTATATAATCTGAATCTTATGTAATGACATTACAGACGTATTCCTACTGCTCGTGATAGTCATATAGTCCATATTGAGTTCTGTATATTATAATTTCTCATAGAAAACTTTCTCAGTATCTATAGTTCATCTGAAAGAATGTTATAAAATAGCTATATTCTGCTTTTTAATTTAAGTCTATGTTACCTGCTGAAACGACAAAAATTAACATTAAAACATTTGAAGTCTAAGAGAGCCATTATATGTTACAAAGAAAATACAATAGCTGACTTTTGAGCTCTTGTATATGACAAATTGATAACAAATCAACTTCACTTTAAAAAAACGCGATATTCACATTCCATTTAATATGTTGATCCTTCGGAAACGTCGATGTGCTATTAGAAATGGCGAAATATTCCTAACAGGATCCAAATAACTTCTGCGGCTTCAAAACCAACAATTAAATCCATTAGTACTGCTCCAAAATAAAACACTAAGAAGAAAATGGACAGCTGACTTGAGATATAGCTGACGGAGTGTTTTCACTGGAAAAAGCTTTATAATGTCATGTGTGAGCCTCAAGATCCATAGTTAGCAAATTTGCTTATAGAATGGATATATTATGATTGCTAATAACTGAATTATAATAAAAAAATTAAAAGTTAAAGAGATATTTACAAATAAAAAATTGAGAGGTGTCAAGGGACACCTGAATGGAACGAAGTTCCTTTCGATTAATTAGTGAAGATATTGTAATAAAATTTTATGTTTTTAAGTTATAATGATATTTTTTTCATTATTAACAAATATAATGTAATATAAACTCAATTAGTAGGCTCAATTTTAGTAATAATTGGCTTGTGGTAACTGAAGTAGGAAACATATGCTTGGGATTCTATTTTATTTGAATGTCTTGAAAAAACTGCATGGACGGTAGTATTATATTTTGTTGTTGATTCTGCTGGATTATTGTTTATTCTTAAATCAAATTCTTCCTTCAGAAACTGTAGCAATGGTTTTGATTTTTCATTACTGAAGTTGATGTTAAAATCACCGGCCAAAATGAATGGACGTTTATCCAAATTTCTGTTGTATCTGCTAAGTGTTTGAGATACATATTTAGAATACTCTAGCAGTTCTCGGTGAATGAACTCCTGAATGTCTATCAATTTGTTATTTGGTGAGAAATATATAACTGCCATGATTAAAGTAACGCGTTTTCCATTACACACTCTGCTGCACATAAATCTGCAACACTTGTACGTCTTACGTGCATGTCCTGAATATTGTTCATAATGACAAAACAGTAACAGAGTCAATTAAATCAACTGAATGTTTACGAAGGCTTTGGATGTTGAACGTAGACAATGAAATGCCTTTATCTCTAGTAATGAAATCAATGACTGATTTTGCCTTCGTTTCAAGCTTATTTAATAACAATCGCTGAAACTCTTATATTAGAGATATTGTTGATGAAGCTTGTACTCGATTATGATGAAATCGAAATTGAGTTACATCATCATCAAATGTAACGATAAATAAACCTAATACAATCAACAAAAATAATTGTCGCGACACCCCACTGTTCAATGCGAAATAGAAAGACGAAATGAAAATAACTGGCTTGCTTTCTATGAGAGAGGGAGAGAGAGACAGAGAAACACGTGCACGCCGCACGGCTTGAGACTATAGCAAAAAGTGTCGTCACAACTTTTGGTCTTAATTTATTCCGTCTAGCCCCCTTTCGCAACGCGCGATAAGGAACTTCGTTCGAAAACTTCGTTCCATTAACGAAGAGGAAAAAGTGTATAAAGGTGCTACCACCCTATTCTACAAAGCATCTCACATATGCGTTGTGACCCCTTATCACGTTAAATATGATTAAAATTAGAAACAATCCCTTCAATCCTGCAAAACAAATATATCAGAGACTGCGCTATCACGAAGATAAAAAAGATTAGATGAGGTACTGTGTCAACACATCTCCGCAAAAAATACACGTAGCAAGCGACTAAATACGATATAGTGCAGTAGAAATAAATTCTGTACCGACATGAATCCTATAAATTAAAGCTGTAAATATTTCTGTTGTATAGTGTAAAATAAATAAGTGTATTGGACATTAGACAATGTAATTAACCGAAAACATAACTATTGGTATCAGGTGTGAAGTTTTTGTGTTCGACTGAGTGTTAATTAAATTGTGGACATTTTTGTGGATAAATTCGAATGCCAATAATGAGACTACTGTCGGAAAAAATGGATCAGTCAAACTTGGAATTTAAAGAACTGACTATGAAAATGGAGCAGAACAGTATGTCCATGTAGGAGAACGGTAGGTCCATGGAAAATAAATATGAGGAAAACAGTATGTTCATGAAAAATAAAATGGAGGAAAATATAGAGTCATTGAAAGCTGATTTGAAGGAAGAAATTTCAATATAACTTATTGAAAATGGAGAAAAAAATGGATGAGGAAATATTAAGGTTACAAGATAAAATCGAGAATATAGAAGACAAATTGGATGAAAAGCTGAAAAATTATTCGATAACTGTGAAAGAAAGACTGGCTTTTTTTTGAATAGAAAAATTGAGACCAGAGTCAATATTCTCTGTCCTCTGAAAGTAGATAATAATGACGAATTAGCACGGATGAAGATTACACCGCCCCCCTTTGATGGAAAGATATCGTGGTCAACCTATCAGAAACAATTTGAGGCAACAGCTTATTCGAATGGATGGAGCAAGGAAGATAAGGCCACGGCCTGGATTGCTCGATTTTGCCCCAGAAGCCTTGAATGTTCTTCATATAATGCCGGTAAGCCAACAAGAAAGTTATGAAGCATTAATAAGTAGGCTTTAGATGAGATACGGTGATGCACAAGTGTATCACGCACAGATTAAGGGACGGGTTCAGACATCTAAAGAAACCATGCAGAAGTTTGAGGCTGATATAGCACGGTTGGTAAGTGTGGCTTATCCTAAAGCACCGCACAGTTTTCTGGGACCACTTGCTGTACCAACATTCATAAATTTATTAAAATTTACTGATAGTCAGCCAACACTACGCTTGGCTCGACCTAGAACTTTGGACGATGCTCTGGCTCACGTACTGTTGTTTGAAGCAGAGAAACAAACGTCGCAAAAAATTACATCAAGGTCCAACGTACTGCTCGATCCAAAGATCAACGCTCCAAAGGACCTAAGTGCTGGAATTGTGGCGAATTAGGGCATACTCGCCGATGTTGTAAGAAGCCAAAGAAAACGAACCCGATAAGCAAGAACGAAAACAATTTGGTAAGGAGGGACATAAACCGACCCGCTACCACAATGGCTCAAAAGTAAAAATCCACAGAGTCATCGAGTCCTCCAGTATTTATGTCGACGGTAGAATTAACGGGCGCCTAGTGGAACTGTTAATAAGATACAGGTGTAACTAGAACTATCGTGAGGCCTTACATAGTAGGAAGAGTTGGAAATACCTTACCTGTGGTGGTATGGTTAAACTCCGGATATTGGTGGAAATTCGAGAGTGCTCCAGAAACCTCAGAGCATCTTATCAGCGGGCGTGGCAGTCTGATGGCGGACTGATGACAGTACGTACGAAGAACTCCGGATATTGCTGGAAATTCGATAATGTTTCAAAAACCTCGGCCCATCTTATAAGCGGACGCCGCAGTCCGATGGAGACAAATACGATTATACGAGTCATCTACAGTGACATACGCTGTAGTGCAGTAGAAATAAATTCTGTGTAGAAAGAAATCCTGCAAATTAACGCTGGAAATGTTTCAGCTGTATGGTGTGAAATGAATTAGTATGTTAGACATTATTAACCGAAAGCGTAACAATAAGTTGAAGCACATATTTAAACAACCAGAATGGACACTATGGAAATAGATATAAAAGATAATAGTTTAAAAAATTTCTAGAAGTAAAAATCAGAACAAATATAGAATATCAAAAAAATTAGTAATGAGAAAAAAATTTCAGAATAAATTAAATAAAATTAAATCTGAGTTGTAATTCATCATTGAATAACAAGTCTTGATGTTATTCACTAAAATATCAAAAAAAAAATTATCTTGTTGATATTGTATGATTTATTATATTCCAGGTAGTATAATCCGAATGGAAACTGAACACATCCGATTTCACTGCCTTTAATTTCCCGAAAGAAAAAAACGGACACAAGCTTCGAAATACGCAAAAGATAAACACAGGCCTAAGCCTTGACTTTCATAGAAAAACATAGGTCGAATATATGATAATAAAAAGGTGAAAAATCTCTGACGTGAAGTCAGAAGTTTTTGCGCACCAGTTCATATCACCCACGATCCTGAGAAAATTATTTTTAAATGATTTGAAGTAAAACACTTTATTTCCGTCTCATAGTACTCAAAATTAATATTACGCTGCAGAAGAACCACGCAGAACATTTGGTTTTTCACCAAATGCTTAGAACTTGAGATCATCCCTAACTACATAAAAATTATTTTTGTCGTCTTCTAATTAAACGATCTTCTTGAAATTTTGTTCTAGCCTTCTTGCCGTTATTTGACACTTAAATTCGGTGGTGAGACTGTTGCTATAATTTCTTCAGCGCTCAACGCTGCTCCGCTTGCAAAAGTTTTGACTTCGTTTAAAATCTTCTAATAATATGATCCTCATAAAATTCTGCCAAAATACGTGCAAGCTACATTTATTCTCCTAATCCTAAACATTCAAGCCTATCGAATTTGTTGTTTCGAATATATTCATGAAAATAAGAGAAAATTTGAAATATAAGTAACTGCGAAACCATTGGACTAATTTTGTCCAATAAAGATTTTACCGGGATATTTAGGCCTTAAACCTTTCCCGGAAGTTTTAAGGAGATACTGCTCAACATTGATTCTAACACAACTTCTTTTGAAGCTACTAATCTACTATCATTGGGAGTACAAATTGATTCGGTCCATTTCTTAACTACAAAAAATCATTTATTTCAAAAGATAATGCATTTACAATTTAAAAAAAATATTTTCCATCCCTGCTTACTACTTTTCCCCACCTCTCAGGTAATTTCTGAATCACGTCTCTAAAAAACTTCTTGTTTTTTGAGGCCGTCCAATTTAGAAGCTAATTTTCACTTTCTTCGAAAGAAGTGAAGTGATGACCTGCCAAATCGTGTTACATCTATTGAAACAGCAAGCAATCAGAAAGATCAATGTCCGGAGAATACGACAGGTGTTGTAAGATATCCCATTTGATCGTTCCTAATTACTTTTGACAACTTTGGCGACATAAGCCAAGCGTTTTCATGTAAAAGAATAACTTCAACATGTTTGTGCTTATCTTCCGACCGTTTTAATCGTAATGCACGGTTCAAAAGAAGGAATTTGTAACCTGTACCGATCACCCGTGATGGGATCACCAGGTTTTAGCAGGTTGTAGTACACAATGCCCCCTCGTCTCTCCAAATATACATAATAACTTTCGAATCATGAATGTTCAGCTTTTGTTGTTGGAGTCGACGGCAACGATTGACCGAGCAAAACGTTGTTTTTCTCTTGGGATTGTATTGTTTTCGTATTCGTTGATTGAAGTTCAATAATAATATTAGAGAACTTCAAATTATATCTTGCTGAATTAATCGAAATTGAACTATTATTGCATTTTACTTTATGTAGGGAGAATGGGAAGGGTTGAACAGTCGGCAGACATGGGCACCACCTGTTATTGCAAATTAAAATATAGGATTTTTTTATTTCCCTATTTTGGTAGTATAGTTCATCCGCTGGCAACACTGTTTATCCATAGGTTATCTGCGATTTCGTTCATTTGTCAAACACAGACGCATTTTTAGGTTAGATGTCCGTCTATGTAAATTTTTGCAGTGGTCTCAATAAACGAAGAATCAGCAAGAGGTATTTTTTTAATGTTTTTTCCAATATATATTTGCTAACGTATAAATTAGTCTGTATGTCAGGCTAAAATATCTTAGGATATACGACGCGAAATTCCGAAAGATTACGTGCTATAGAAGTAGTGTCAAAAGGTGAAAAGATCAAAACAACTAATAAAATTAGTTTTCATATGAAATTCATGCTATTCAGAAATTATTTCGTGCTTAACAAATGACAATATTTGGCCGTTAGCTCTTGAATCCAAATGGTTTCCAAAAATAGACAACTTACTCATTTCCCCAAAATTTGCATCAGAACTTTTATCACCAAATCCTTTATATTTCGGAATTATGTGCCTTTTTCCATCAAGTGAGAAATACACTAGAGATGAGGAAAGTGTTAAATAATAATCAGCATGTTTTTTGCAAACATACAATACACCTGAGAAAATTGAAGACAACCCGTTACAACCTTGTTGACGTCAAGCACTTTAAGTCAAACATTTTCCATCTCTTGTAAACTATAGTTTTAGTATTTATTACTTTTATTGTTTTTCTTGAAAAGTAGCCGTTCATTATAAATTTTATTCGCGGCATAAATAAGAATAGAACATGTTTGCTTTTCTCATGACAAATGAAAAGCATATCCAATCTTTTTTTCCATTACTAAGCGTTCCCCGTCTTTCTTGTTAAATACTGGTTGACAAGATGAAAATTCAATTCTATTTACAATGCAAAATTTGAGATAACTTCTTTGTTCAAATTTTTTGATATATTGTTGGAATCACTTGAGAAAACTCCGCCTGAATATAGAGGAGAATTTTGACAACTACAACAATTGGAATTTTGACCGTTTTTTCAAACAAGGTACAAAAACGGTCAATTTCTTAAAAAATGTACAATTCTCAGTTGAAACTGTATTTAGTCTTTTTTACAAAATAGAAGCTATAAATCATGTGAACCAGATTAAAGTAATTAATATCAAACAAAAGTCAGATTTGTTACCGCGCAAAATATTAAAGCTACTTGAACACAAGTCGAACTTGTCCGTTTGAAAATTACACGATTAGGAAAAAATGAGAAGAAACATATCTAGCAAACTAAATTATTTCAAAGAAAATTTGACTATTCAGAAACAACAATCTTTAGGCCATCGCTTTCAATTTACTTGAAAATTTGAATATCAACCTGTCTCATTCTTATTTATGTCACACAACGTTATTATATATCTTACACTGATTACTTACATTTATTGGCCCTTTTCACTTGCGTTCTGAAGAAGTCATAATAAAATACTAATCTTAGTAGTTTGATAATAAATCTATGCAAAAATGAGCAAATTCATGAAAAAATTTACTCTACCATGTTGAAATATTGAAGAGATTGCCATCAGGTTAAAAGTTTTTATTGACGTGAATTCCAAAACAGATATTTCATTCAGGGATGTACAAGAAATTCATCTAGTAGGTCTTCCAATAGGGACTTCCAAGTTTTGACAGCTGTTAACGGACTTATTGTTGAAGCTACCTCTGTCGAATTGGCTGATATTTAAAAAATATATAGGAGACAGTATTTTATTTCCACAAAAATGTTTGTACTACAACAATTGTTTCACCACGATGTGGCTTCTTCAGGTAGTTACATTGTACAGCCAGTACAATATTTTTTAATTTGAATGAGTTTCCACCAAGTAGAGACCGAATCAATCAAATATGGCTGTTATTTATTCAATCACCATGGACAGATATAGCGTTCAACAACACGTGCAAATGATAAAATTGCTTCATCAGAATGGATGTTATGTTCCAGCAACGTTCCGCGCTTCGTCTATTTTACCGTCGCTATAATCGTCCTACCGAGAGCTGGAGGATGCATTTAAATCCACTAGTTCCGTAAACAATGCCAATACCCGTACGCCGACAAAACTCAAGATCTGGCGAAAACTCATCGCTGGTGAGGGTGTGAAGGAGAATCCGAAGTAGTCGGTTTCAACTGACCCAGGAGCTGAAGGTGAAAGACAATAGACAATGACGTGTCTTCGTTGAATGAGCCATGCAGCATTTGGTAGCTGCATCTTAATTTTCATGAAAGAAAATCATTTTCAGCGATGAGTCCATTTCTGGGTGAAAGCATACGTCAATGCAAATTAATAGAGATCATTTATAGTAATTGGTTCAACATTTTTTTTTTTAATAAGAGATTGTAATCAGAAGAAACAATTCTGAGACTTAATTCCATCTCACACGCTGAAAATTCGTAATGATTCTTGGACAACGATAGAGAAAGGATAATGCACTATTATACTTGACATTTTTAAACTATTTGAAGGATAGTTCGTGACCAAAGTAATCAACATTTAGGTTCAATAAAGAAATTCATGCTCTACAAACCACAAAACACTCATCCAGTATAACTTCAATGTAATGTCCTTCAGCAATAGAGAAATAGACGTTAAATTTCCTATCTCGAATGCAATTAATCACTTTCTACTTGATTTAGTTCGGAAGAAAGATAGTAAAGGAAAACTTTCTAACTAATGAATGATGCTGAATTGAATCATCTTCACGATTCATATATGATTACAAAGTTGCGAATTTGTGCTAATAATATGAAGTAGGATTCAAGATCAGATTTCACAATTCCATTGTTTGATGAGTTATCTGGTGTATAGTGCGGAATTAATAATTCAAAATACTCGTAGGATTTCATCAACAGTAGATCGATAAGCTCAGTTTAACTTTTCACTAAGAAACTCCGTTTGAATCTTTTAAATATCGTGGATCTAATGAATACAAACATGAGCAGCACTTAATAACGAACAAATTCAAAGAAAAACCTCCAAATTTCTTGCTCTGTCAGAAAATATCGATATTGTAACGGAATTCCTAATAGGGGATGATAAATGAGGAAAATATAAATGACCCACATAAAAGAGTCCATCATAAGATTTTCATAAGTATGAGTTCTTCCGAAAAACACCGAGATAGGTCAATTTTGATTCCAAGAGGTTCATCTTCTGATTGCAAATTTGCGAGTGTACAATCATCTCCCTAAGCCATTAAAATCTTAAATAGCAATAGGAGCCGTCATTGAAAAGGTTCTACAAATCTTTTCAGGAGTGCTCCTGGTGATTTAATTAAATCAGGTTTTTCCTCCACTAATTAAATACTGTCTGAATCTTAAAATCATTTATCAGTATATTGTTCATCGCAAATTTTTACCAAAAAAGAATTCGCAAAGATGAGTAAATCAGTGAATACCATGAGGAAGCTAAATGTTCTCAAGTGGATTCTTAAACGGAAGAATTTAGAAAAGGTACGAGTACCAGTGATTTTAAAATGGAATTCTTGAAGTCTCAATCGTGTGGAGTCCTCAATGTTACAGGAAACAACGAAATGGCTCGTCTGGAAAGTTTCGAAGTTAAGTTGAGTAAGGCCGTTAATGATATACTCCTAAAATGTAATATAAGCCATATTAAGTCGAATTTGGATTCTGGAAGAAATAAGATGACTAATTTGGAATTAAAACGAAATTTTAATTTTATGTTGGTTCATGGAATTCCTGAAACGCAGTCTGATTGGTGTGATGACATGAAATTTTGTGATGAAAAGGTTAGAGTTTAAATAAATAAAGATGATTCGAACCATTCTTACCGTATGTGTAGAAAAAAGCATGACTGATAAGCCAAGACTGACGTTGAACCCGCGATCTTGTTCCTATTAAACGTAAACTCAAGGCTACGAAATTATTTATCACCGAATCATTACCTAGGGAGAATTTGTTGTTGTTCAATAAATCTCGGAGGATTTTTGGGAAATCTTCATGGACCTATTATGGTTTGGTATACTGGGATATGAACGATGAAGAGAATTTACAAGAATTTGTAAGATGAACTTTATATGTGAATATCCATTTCATATTATTTAATTTTATTAGCATTAGAGTAAATCCACAAGAGGTTCGTTTATTCAGAGGTCTTTCATCATAACATATATGTGTGAAATAAGTTGAAATTTTTTTTAAAATTTTTCATATTAACTCGGCCTTTATATTTTGTCTATGATTGTTTCGGTCTTTACTTGACGGAAATTCATCTTGAAAATATGAATAAAAACAATATTCTAATTTCCGCTAATATTTTATTGACACTACGATCGTTACGTCATACCATGACTTCTTCAGGTGAGTATCTTGTAATGTCAAATGGATTAATAAACAATTATTATTATTATTATTCATATTTTCTTTATATTTTGCATTTTGAGTTCAGAAAGATAATTGAATATTAACTACAATGTCTTTCTGATTTATGGGGGGGTCACCAAAGAGGAAATATTAGCTAACATATATTTTTTTCATTTGTAGGATAATCATCTTTTTTAATTTGATTAGTGATTATCGGAATTGCGGAACACTGTTGGCGCAGTTGCTGTATCGGTGTTGTTGACTGGGTGTGTTCTGTTGGTGCCCATTGTGCTTCCCGTGTGTTCGACGCTATTTCTTTTTTATTTCATTCAATTATAATAGTTTTTTCTCAAAAGGTTTTGCTGGGAGAATATTATAGTCGCATAAGATGGACCTGTTGATAATCAAATTAAACGCTAAACATTTGGCTGTAGCGATGAGAATTGACGGTTTGACTGACACCTCCAGTACGGGCCAATCACGCCACCAGGCCAAATTGCACACCATACAGTGACTGTTTGTGGATGTAATGGCCTTTCAGCATTTACATGAGGATATTCACTGCCCCAGATGCGACAATTTTGCTGCACAGCCACCGAGTGAAAAATGTGCTTCGTCGCTAAAGAAAATTTGATGCGAAAAATCGTCATCCAAACGTTGTTGCTCAAACACCCAATCGGCATATGTTCTACACATTCTACGGTCAGCTGGCTTTAGTTCTTGTGTCAACTGAACCTTATAAGGTTGGAGATGCAAATCCAGATGCAAAATACACCATAATGTGCCGTAAGAGAGGCCCAAATGTTGTGCACACCGATTTATTTATTTATTTAAAGGAATACAAGACAGGACGAACCCAAAATTATGTATTCACTAATAATCCAATCACAATGTTACTTAAAAACCAATAACAACGAAAACAGTAAATTCATTTGAACCATAAATTTAAAAAAAATACAAATATGAAACAAAATTCAGTAATTTCCCAGAAATCGTTTCAAAGTGCAAGAGAAGGCCAATAAAGAATCAGAAAAAACGTCAACGGCAGCGAGATTAGATAGTGTATTATAAGTTTTGCAGCATCTCATCAATGGTGAATTCAGGTGACAATTGGAAGAACTTTGATCTATATGGAACAAAAACTTATTTCTTGTGCAATATTTAGGTACATTGAAACTGAGCATATTCACAATTTCAGTGGAATCGAGAGAATAAATAATCTTGTAAATAAACTTTGCGTCCCTCAACATTCTCTGGTCAGCCAAAGTAGTTAACCCTAACTCCCTTATAACTCGATCCCGATCATCAGTAATATGTTTATAACATTTTTTGTTGACTATTGATTGTTTTTTGTCGACTATTGAATCAGTAAGCCACGTCTCTGCAAGGCACACAATATCACAACTGCAAGCCAAAGAACTATTGTAAATGTTGGACAATTTTGATCTCAATCCCCGTACATTCTGATACAGAAAAGACAGTATCATCATAAAACACTATAATTAAACTTTTAAGTGGAGCAATAAGTAAATTAATTTAGTCTTTTCAAGTCAGATTCAGTGAATATTCTAAAGACTTTGGCTTTATCATCTTTCCTTGCATAAATAGTGCCCTCTCTGACCCATATATATTTGTAGTTATTTTTTCGTGCATACTCCTTCGCCTTATTCAATAAAATTTTATTGTATCTTGTGAGATGTTCGTTTATGAACAGCTGATCAGAAATGTTATCAATCTTGAGTCCGGGAAACGACGTTCTATTTGATTTGCGCTTCATTCTGGCAGCGGACAAGAATTCATCTCTAGCGACTTTTCGATTGAACTTGACGATGATTGGCCTAGGCTTACCAATGATGCTAGTGCTTGATCTGAACAAGGCATCAACATCACCTGAAGATATGGGAAACTCAATATTTTCGGAGATCTTCTGCAAAATAACCGGTAATTTCTCATTCGACTTCTCTGGCACACCCAGAATTTCCAAGTTATTTGACTTCAACTGTTGTTCCAATGATTCAACTCTATTAGTTAAATTAATTACCTCCTTCTTCAGACTAATATTTTCCTGTGTTAATCTTTCGATTATATCCAATTTATCATTGACCTTATTGATAATCATCTGAAAAGATGATATTTGATCACTGCAAAAGGAGACGGAATGAATAATTTCCCGCTGTTTCTTATTCAAATTTGATATATCATCCTGGGTTTTCTGAACAATTTTCAAGATGAGCGCCGATGTAGGTGGATCCATATCCTCCTTCACACCAGGAGAAACCACAACGGACGATCGACCTTTGTTTTCGACCAATCTGCATTCAGGACACAGCCATGACGCACCAGGAAGCTGGAGATCCACCACAGACTGCTTACTCATGCCAACACATTTTCCATGGTAAAATAATGAGCAAGAACCTGCACATTTCAACCCTGGAGTCTTGCTTGTCAAGCCTGCGGTGCAAACGTTACATATCACCATGATGCTCCCGTACAGTCCACCTCACCAAACACCAGGGCGCTCCAGATGTGAACTGCGTGCCGTCTCTCCACCTCAAGGCGAAAATTTCTCACGGGAATCGGGATCAAAATGTTGACAGAATCAGCCGATAAACTTCTCAAATACAAAAACAGAGTCGCGAAAAATATTCCCCGACACTTTTGGAATGGTTTGATATAAAACTCACTTTTAAAAAGTAACAAAATACTATAATAAAACAACAATTCGTAGAGAGCGATGTAAATACACCTTATCTCCACAACATGCGTTTATATGTTTTCGATGAATTGATAAATTTGGATTATCTTCAACACTTTCACTTACAGTAGAAATATTTTCATTCAAGTGTACATTTCGATGATGTATGGGCCCTAAGACATCAGTTACAGATCCAGCCTCTCCGGATTTTTTCACTGTGTTACCAATTGATGGACAGATGGACGATTACGTCGACCATAATCTGCCCGCAATGCATGAAACGAACTTACTACAAAATCATTGTTTTTGTAGTAAGTTTTCACAATTTTTAGACGTTCAGCAGTGTATAAACGATCCATATTGTTAAATGGCTAATCTTCAACTGAACATATGAGATACTGAACGGTTTCAGCCGTTACTGTTTGGTAGATGATCATAATTATAACAAGTTGTAGAAATTACTATGTTTTACTACCAATAAATTGATATTTTACACATTTAATTGTGACTCACGTTTTGAAGATATGATAGTTAATTCCCGAAACTCTAGTCCCAATTAAATGTGTAAAATATCAATTTATTGGTAGTTAAATATAGTAATTTCTACCACTTGTTTTAATAAAACATATGAGGTTTCGCATCACAGTTCTGTTCATTGTATGTCATTGAAACAGGAGAAATGGATATCCCGTTATGAACAAGTAGTTTTCTTGTTTTCGCAGTAATCGTACAGAAAGACCTGAAGTCGTCAACTTTGGATATAGAATGAAAAATTGGTAGTAGTATTTTCCATATTTGACGGATTAAATGTTAGAAGTGACATTATGTTAGTTCATTATTATTGTCTTTTTTTCAATATTTATTTAAAGTTACGTTTATTCAAGGAAAGAACTTGTTGCTCGCATTCAAAATGCATATAGAGTACTAAGAACTAGCAAATGTATTGCATCCGCAACAAGATCTTTCACAAAACGCTGTATAAACTATGTATCGGGTTTTTTTTAGAACTCTAAATTGAAATGAAACATATTCAAAATAAGATTGGAATAAAATTTTTCTTTATTTGAAAGATAATTTTATGGCATTTATGTTTTGAAAATAATTTCCGGTATATGTCCACCACGACTAGCTCTGAGGAACCGCATCGACCAGACTAATTTCGGACCACTTTTTCGAGTAATTCAAGCCTTATTTCATGAATATCACGAGTTATGTTGGCTTCCAAGAGGTCTACTGTTTCTGGTTTATCCGCATAAACCAATGACTTGACATAACCCCAAAGAAAAGAAGCCAGTGGAGTTATGTCGCATGATCTTGGAGGCCAATTAATTGGACCATTTCTCGAAATAATGTTATCGCTAAATATTTCTTTCAATAAATCAATTGTTACGGTTGCAGCATGAGGTGTAGTACCATCTTGTTGGAACGAAGATACTTCTGGGTCGATACCATTCAAATTTTGAAACAAATAATCATTGACCATCGATCTGTAACGAGTACCCTCCACTGTAACATTAGCTCCAGCATCGTTTTTAAAGAAATATGGACCGATGATGCGTGTAAAGCACACCATACAGTGCATTTTTCAGGATTCAATGGAACCTGCAGAATTTCTTGAGGATTGTTTTCACTCCATACATGGAAATTTTGCTTGTTTACATAGTCGTTCAATCAGAAATTCATCACTAGACACCATTTTACGATAAAAAATTGGATCAACTGCAAGCTGTTCCCTAGAACAGCTTGAAGTTGTTCCAATTTTTGGATCCTAGTCCAATCAGCAAACAAACGACGCTTTAGTTGGCTTAATTCTTAAACCAGTTGGATCTTATATAGGTGTAGACCAAGATCGTTACGTAAAATTTTCCATGTGGTGGATGCACAGAGTCCAACTTATTGTGAACGTCGACGAATAGACAAATCTGGATCATCATTAACACTATGACTTATAGCAGCGATATTTTCTTCTGTAAGTACAGTTCTTTGTCTTGTTGTTGTTATAGGCCCGACAAATACAGATTTTTTTCAAATCATTCTCGTGAATTCTCTGGAAATTCAAAAATACACTTAAGATACTTCGAAAGAGAACAAAAATGAAATAAAACTATGAGAAATAGTCAGTGGCGCACGACAACAAAATTTTACAGTTGAAAAAGGCGAATAACTTTGAAAATAGTTTCACCCTGTAGAATATAACAACAATTCTTATTATCACTCCACTCAAACCACAAAGAGTATCTCACCCTTCAAGGTTGATCCCAATATCTCGAGAATCATAAGAGATATTGAGGAAAAACGAAAAAAATCTGGAAACTTGAACACCTCTTAGCTAAGTTATGAAGCATTTGCTGATCTATGTTTATAGTATATTTTTGTCTTGAAATTGGCCATTCTATCCACTAGGAGAGTATTTTCAAAAAAAGAAGAGAACATTAAAAAATACTTATAATATCTCAAATAAACCTTCGAAATGATGCAGAAAAAACTTTCTGAAGCTTACGATATGGAATATTTTAATGTTGTTGTGAAATAAAAAATTCTGAACAAAAATGAATATTTTACATCCAACTTGTTCACATAAAGTTAGGAAATTATATACAATTATTTCGCGAAAATATATCATGTTCCGATTTTGAGGAGTTTGAGTTTGAGGTTTAATTATTAGTTGGTATTTTTAAAGTCAGTAGAACAATGTTTCAGTTTACCTTTTTTTACTTATTGATGTAGAGGGAACATTTATTCATACTCGAGACGAATGTACTGGATATGCTATCAATTAATTATATCCGAATTCTTTGTGAAGGTTATTGATAGACATATTTCAGATTAGCTTAAGGTGAAACATATTTTTTTTATACGTCATTCTACTATCAGAAAAGGTCGTATTACAACATTTAATAATTTGAATGTCACTTGTGATTTATTGATAATATACATAAATTTCACTATTTAGTATCTAGTACAGTGATCTGAAGAAACATGTGAAGTATTTTTTCATTTGAAATTGTTTCAATTGATTATCTTCGAAATAAAAAAATGTCAAATTCTTTTTTATCCCCTTTAATTTTTTCAGTTGTGGTGTGAAATGACAATGACAATGACAATCTCAGTTGTGATATTGAAGGAAAAAGTTAAAGAAATATTGATGGGATTAGCGTTTCACCTAAATGTCGACAATTGAAGCAAAATATTGAAGAAATTGTCAATTTGTAAAAATCCGGTTTCCGGAAAATGAAAAATTCACTGTCTCTTTTGAAATTCAGTGAATTATTGATCAAAGATCCGGTATTAATTAAAGTGTGTACATCTAGAAGATCTCGTTTACAAATACAAACTCATAAGTTATATTTCGATTTTATCAGTATTTTTAACCGTTGGATTCTTAATGCCATTTTGTATCTCTTGTGAATAACTGTCATCTAAGATGTCTCTAATGCTGATTTGTAAAGATATATTTGTAAGTGTTCAAGACCAAACGAGGAACATCCGCCTCAAGACTTATAGAGCTTACAATTACTTTAGAAGAGAACCACATAGTTTCTTATGGTGATTCTCACAGTGTTTTGATCGAATTTTGTAATTTGCAACATTTATGGTGAAAATGTGAAAACTTAAATAAATGAAGTTGTCATCTTTAGAAAAAAAGAACATCTAATGATGTCCCTCCAAAAGTCCTAAATAAATTCAAAACAATGTTCAAACCAGGGTTCTAGATACACTGTCAAGCATAAAATTGGGGTCGCCTCGTAATTTGCATTCATTTTGAAAATCTTTTGTTCTTTCAAATTCCTTTCGGTGGTAGTATAGTTCACAGAAATTATGCGATGATTTTGTCGTAAATGCTTGAAGGAAAATGGTAAAAAGTATTACCGTGAACTCAGAAAAGCTTTTGTAGTCTTGTTCCACAATTAATTTTTCCTGAAAATTTCAAATTTGTAAAATATTCCTTAAAATGTATATACAGGGTGAATCATAACCATTGGGCTAAGAACAGGTAATTTGGATCAGAATATGACGATTAAACCATGCCTTCTTGACATATTACTATGGAAAAAGATTTGAATTTATTTTCGAAATTATTATTAAAATCGGCACAGAGGCATAACTTTGGAAGAGAATAATTATTTTATGTATTATTTCTTTTTTTGTGACAGGGGGCGCCACGTGAATAACTTCTGATAATGAAATTAGGTGGTTGTCCCTTCTTACGATAATTTAGGGTGATTCCATTTAGAAAAAAAAATGTGAAAATCATATTTACGTAATAATGGTACTCTTTTTTGAAAACGAAAATATCAGCCGTTTTCGAGAAAAATACAGTTGAAGAGTACATTGCTTCCAAGAGGATTTTAAGTATAATTAATTAAGTATAATGTTATTTATAAAAAGTATGCTTTGAACTGTCATAAAAATTTGGTGGTTAGTGTCTTTTCATTTCAGAGAATTTTTTTTGTTGTCAGATTATAGTTTTTTGTTGCATGCTTCAAAGCGTTCTCGATTGAAATGACTCGTAGCAATCACTTTATGAATGAAATGAGAATGGATTTGTGTATATGCGCAAGAAAACTTTTGCGGTCGTTCTGCAGGTATAAGTTATGAATTTTCATATACAAGCAGGAGGCAACAACATCATAAAACTTTCGCAAATTTATTGCATCCTTTGGGTGAAAGTGGTATAAATCTAGATGGTCGTCCGAAACAAATGACACCTAATGAAGCAGACGAAATTTTGGTTCAAGTAGATGAAAATTCTGAAGTGTTTCACTTCAACAACCGTAAGTCAAATGACAATTATTAGAATTCTAAAATGAAACCTTCACCCTCATCATTTCACTCCCATTCAAAATTTGCTTCAAAAAGAAGATTGCAGACATCTCAGTGGTAGAGCATTTGGCTCGTAACCGGAAGGTTCATCTTCGAAATTTTCTAGTTGAAAGAGTGTCGGCCACCATTTTACTGTTGGGTCCAAAATTAACAGTGCTGTGACCTAAAGTGGCACAAGATCGTAGTAACAAAGCCTACCCAGAACACAACTGAACTCCTAAATCGCACAAGCTCAAAAATCTTCTGAGGGATCTTCACAGAAGATCGAGGAGTATCAGGATAATAATAAATAATAAAAGCGATACAATTCTGCCAACGTGTTCTCAACAAATATAGTGATGACTAAAATTTTATTGAGCTTTTTATGTTCATTAATCAAATGACTTTCACCAGACTAGGGGTATTTAATTGCAGAAACAGCTATTATTAGAAAAAAAACCCCGCATGCTGTTAAAGAAAGATATTTTCACCATGATTGAAATTGAATAATTCGTATTGCATTATAGGTGACCAGCTGCTTGTGCCATATATTCTTCCTCTAAATTTAAATGGAGAATCTTTTTTTGCAGAATAGTTTAAGTGAAATTTTGGAATTATTGTCCCTAGATGTAAGAAGGAGAATGTGGTTTATGAAGTATAGAGCCCCAACCCATTTCTCATTAATTGTAAGAAATCATCAATGGATGAGGAAGTTATTTTGAAAGGCCAGCAAGAAGTCCTGATTATACCCCTGTCGATTTTTATGTTTGGGAACATATGAAGGATGTCCTACTTTGCACTGACGAAAACCAATCAGTTTGAAAAGTGCGTATGTCTGCAATTTGCCCCTGTGATCTACAAAACCTTGTGGAGTTTGTTCAAGTATAGAATTGTTATACAGATGTATGTTACACTGTCTCGATTTCTAGAACTTTTAATTACCTTAGCTTATACTCCTTTTTAATGATTTTTGGTACAGATCAGCCGGATAAATTTATTTTAATTTGAATATGCTGAATTTTGAGCAATTTATGGTATGATTTGAGCACGAGGAAAGTTTATTCTGCGTTCGTTACGTGAAAATATCGAGAATACATTTCTTTACTTGAATTAACACGCAGAGGTATGTCTTGTATGTATTTTGCATACTCTAGATGGCGTTAGTGTATTATTGATATCTGCAAGTCTCTGTATATGTATTTTGCATACTCTAGATGGCGCTAGTGTATTATTAATATCTTTAGAGTCTCTGTCTGCAACTTGCCTCTGTGATCTACAAAACCTTGTCGGGTTTGTTCGAGTACAGAATTGTTATACAGATGTATGTTACACTGTCTAGATTTTTAGAACTTTCTATTACCATAGCTCATAATACTTATAAGCAAATGAAAAGTTTCGAAATATGAAATATAATATATTTATATTATATGAAATATAATATAAATATAATATATATATATATATATAATATATATATATATATATATATATATATATATTATATATATTATATATATTATATATATTATATATCATATTATATATATGGAGTTTCTTCTTTTAATCTACGTGGTCCCAAGCTCTTAAAAAAAATTATATATATATATATATATATATTATATATATATATATATATTTAATTTTTTTTAAGAGCTTGGGACTAAGTAGATTAAAAGAAGAATCTCCTATAAATGTCAAATCAAATACTTCGAAACTTTTTATTTGTTTCTTCTTCTTCACATATATGTATATATATATATATATATATATATAAATAATTATTACATATATATATATATAAATATATATCGCTCGGACCTGTCAATTTCTGATTCGAGTGAGAATTTCAATTCAAATTTATTTAAAAAAAAAAATTATTCAAAAAACTTTTATAATTAAAGTAATGTCTACATAAGCATCTCTTATATTTAAAAGATGTATACATTCAAAACTCAATATACAATATCAAATGGAATAAACAAACCAACAAATAAAAATTGTCGATTAAAATTAATAAACAAATATATGAAGGAGACAAAATTTTGTTTCTGATCTTACCATTATGAACACCAATTCCTCTTCAAAAACATAAAACACAACTTAAGGACTCCTCAAAAAATATAATTTAATCGAAATATTCAATATATTTAAATATTCAAATAAGTTAATTCAAAAATCTCTCCAAACATGCACTATATCTTCAAAAATCAATTAGACTTCCGATAATCTCTTCTTCGGCCCTAAATCATATTTAAAAAATTGAAATCAACTAACAATCAGTATATCTTACCTCAGAGTGGTAACCGGATAATTGCTTTAACAGACTAACTTCAAAAATCAATATATTTTATGTTCGTCACAAAAATCACTGAAAACTGTAAGGTACTATAAGGTTTTCTTTAAACCATTATATATTGTATATTGAGTTTTGATTGTATACGTCAATTGAATATAAGCGGTGCTTATGTAGACATTAATTTAATTCTAAAAGTTTTTTGAATAAACATTTTTTTGAAATTAAAATTTTAAGACTGACAGATTAAATCTGTTTTGATATTCAAATTTTGTTATATTTCTCGTTCAAGTAAAAAGCTTTTTTCTATTTTATTTTATTTTACACCTTTTCCACTTTATGCATCCGTAACTGCAACCCCCTAACGGGGGTGAGTACAACTCCTTGATTTTGAATAGGCATGAGGGGTGTTGCGATACCCCATTTCCAAGATCTTATCGAGTTCTATCTGCTCCTGAAATTTCGGTTCAAGATTTTCATCGATAACGAAATGACAGGTAAAATAGTGGAAGACTACTTACTTTTGTGATTAGTTGTGGGGCCACTCAATAAGTCCCCTTCTTCCAATCCAGGCTTGAGGAAAATTTTCATCTAAGAACTGACGCACTAGTTGAAAGAAATGAGGTGTTGCGCTATCTTGTTGGAAAATGATCGTTTAAAGGTCTTCTGCATTCTCCATTACATGCACGAGGACTGAATAAATAGTATTCTCCAATAGATCTAAATAAATTTGGCCAGTGAGATCACCGAGTATAAAAAAGGGCCGATTATGTGATTTTCATAAATGCCCGCCCAAACATTTAATTTTTGCTGACGCGGAGTATGCACCTCACGAAATAATCTTGGATTTTCATCTGACCAATACCGACAGTTATGCCGGTTTACAATGCCGTTAAGGTATAATGAACACTCGTCCGAAAACAGATATCGAACATGTAGTTTTAATTACCGTTGATCATTTCACTGATCACTTCATAGAACTGGAGTCGGCGATTGAGATCATCCTTATTTAGTTCCTGTACCAGTCGTTTCTTATAAGGATGGAATTCATGTTGTTTCAGGATTATCATGATTGTTGTGCGCGAAACACCAGATACATCGGACAATTTCCTAGTACTCAAGATCGGATCCACTGCTACATGACCTAAGACAACCACGTCCCTCACTTCGTCTGTTTCACGCACCCTCTTTTTGTTTCCGACTGAACTAGTAGCGTCAAATTTGGCAACCAGTTGCACAACCCAAGCAGCAGATACATTTTTTTCAAGATATCGTTCGTTAAATAAAGCCGCTGTTGTTCGCGCCGAGTCGTTATTTCCAAGAAATAATTTTATCATTTCCACCCTTTCTGCTACGAAATACACCATTAATTCTACTACAAATTTACAATCGCTTTGACGCACTTGTAACGTTCTTAAAAAATCACGATAGACTAAGGTGAATCAAAAACATGGTGCGTCTACTTTTTTGGAGAAGAAATTAATACTTTTTGGACAAAAAATTAACAACATAAGTACTAAATACCTTTGAAATGTGTCGGATACGAATAATATTCTCGAGATAAATTCCACATTGCCTCTTTCACTATTTTCGCTGTTATTTAATTATTTATGAATATTTGGAGTGAAATTTTACGGTCAGATAGTACTCGATACGATATTCAAAATTAGTTGTCGCAACACCCTGAGGAGAGAGTGAAAGAGAAGAGGACTATATATATATATATATATATATATATATATATATATATATATATATATATAATGTAATAATCTATATAAATATAAGAACTTTATGCGAAATATTATCCTATTCCGGCACCAGTATGTCGCAAAGCTCTTGAATTTTTTGGAGCCGGCACATGTCTCCTTAAACATCGCATTCCACACGTGTTCTATTGAACTTTGGATTGTATTGGTATTTATTTGATAGAGGTCACTTAATTGAATTATATACATTTCGTTGATTTCTATTCATTTTCAAGAATTAAAAGTCTAAAAATTTTCTTTATTTTTAACAACTCAACTCTTGAAACAATTAATAGAGATCAACATGAATGTGTATTATTTAATTGAATGTTCTAACGGACTTAAATCTGGACTTCCCGCAGGTCAAAGAGGTTTCGTGATGTCTACCTCGTCAAGATGAGTAGTCTGTATCCGAGTAGTCTGGGTGTCGTAAATTTTCGCGTTGTGCCTTCTCCAAGGATAACCATGAATAGTACAACATGGGCTTCTAAAACCTCTTGCATGTACCCACGTGAAGTCAGATTTTCGTTTCAGATAAAAACTATTATAACTCCGTACGAGCTTCGAATATTATGCCTTTCCATACCATAACTGCGATCCACCAAATGGAAGTCGCTCAACATTACACGCTTGAGCATATCTCTCGTCATGTCGTAACCACACTCCTATTCATCTATCTGAGTACATACTCAAAATTGCGATTCATCACCAAATAGTACGCGACTCCTATCGTCTATTATCCAAGCCAGTTGTTCTCCTGCAAAATTCAACCATGCAATCCGGTGTTACCATGAGAGCGGCAGTCCAGTAGTCTTAGTTCGAGAAGAAGCATGAAGTCACCTCGTAATTGTCCAAGCCCTTAAAATACGTTATCATTTCTCACTTCTTGTAGATGATTTGGAAGGCAGGTTTCTCGCAGTTTCACGCTGACCGCGACCATCTTCTAAAGCCGCCTTAATTTGTGCCACAACAAGAGTATTCACAGCCATTTCAATACTTACAATGATAACACAACTCGATCAAATAATTTTCAATTAGCAAATAAAACCACTGAATTAAATCATATGCTGCTACTGGTTTCTGCGATAATAGGTCGAATAGTATTCTTTTGTCAAACTTTTATCGATAAATTTTTTGTTGTAGTAATCGCTATAAAATCATCGCATATGCTACAACCGAAAAAACAAAGATTCCTCATATAAATGTCAATGATGAGAGGAATTTAATTTTACTAGAGGTGTTCAGTGTATTCTCGGTATAGGCATGAAAGAAAGCTCAGAAAATTGTGGAAAAATTCTATTTGTCAATGTTGTCCCCTAGAACTTCAATACGTTTGTTAGATCGAGAAATAAACTTCTCTAAACCTTGTAAAATATATTCTTCCGGAACTCCTCAAAATAGGTATTGATTGCTATCTTCAGTTCTTCATCGTCGGAAAATCACTTTCCACGCGAATTTTTTTTTTGCATTTCGTAATAGGTAGTGGTCACTGGGGGCCAAGTCTGGACTGTACGGAGGATGAGTAATTTCTTCGAAGCCACATTCGCGTACAGCAGCCTTGGAGCATTGTCGTTGTGCAGCAACACCCCCGCTGTGCGTTTTCCTCGCCTTTTCCATTCAATTGCTTCTCTTAACTTACGCAAGGTGGTTGCGTAGGGACTAGCTATGACGCTTCCACCTTTTTCAGTGTACTCTATCAATTAAATACCTTTAGAATCCGAAAAGACCGTAGCCATTATTTTTCCAGCGGATTTGGTGACTTTGAACTTGTTTGGTGGCTGTGCACTCTCTTCAATCCACTGCATGAACTTTTCTTTACTCTCAGGGTCATAGTGATGAACCCACGTATAATCCCCAGTAACAAGCCGGTTGAAAATAGTCGATGTGTCTTCTCCACAGAGCTATAAAAACTCCTTACAGAACTCGACTCGCACTTGCTTCTGAAAAGATGTGAGCTTTCTCGGTACCCATCTTGCACTGACCTTTAAGAGGTTAAGATAGTCATGAAGGATAGCATGTATGGTACCCACGGGTAGGTTTGTTATCTCTGCTAACATCTTGATTTTTATTCTGGCATCTTCAAGTAACAGCTTTTCCATTTTTTTCACATTTTCTTCAGTGCGGCTCGCCCAAGCGAGGATAATAATAATAATAATAATAATAATAATACTTCTTTATTTCAAATAAGGTTTACAGATAAGATGCTCACCTGAAGTGAAATAGTGTCTAAATAAAATTAATAGGTTAGCTCTCTAATGTGTCATTAAAAAAATCTCCTAGCTCATAAGGCTCAAGTTTTATAATCAAAGATTTCACTGTATTTTTGAAGATTCTTAAATTTGTTATGTTCTTAATTTTATTTGGCAAATGATTAAATATTCTCATACAACTATATGTCGGGTGTTTTTCACTTAAAGTCAATCTATGAATTGGAAAATTTAAATTTTGTGTTCTTGTGTTGTAACTATTACTGTGATTATATTGAATGAATTTTTCTTTGTTCTTATGTAAGAATACAGCACATTCGTAAATGTATAACCCATAGACTGTGAAGATGTTATTTTGCTCAAACAATTCTCTACAAGTTTCATTATATTTCAGCTTAAAAATTACCCTTATGGTTCTTTTTTGTATTTTAAACATTTCTTCTAAATTTCTTTTAGTTCCCCAAAAAATAATCCCATATCTGAGTCGAGATTCAAAATTTGCATAATATAAAATTTTCATTGATTTATCATTCAGGTATTTTCTAGATATTCTAAATGCAAAATTAATCTGAATCAATTTCTGACTTAAATTTTCCACATGTGCTCTAAAATTCATGAACGAGTCTATGAATACACCCAAAAATTTAGTACTGTCTACAATATTTATAACCTTATTTTCTAAAGTAATGCTGGTTGGTTTGCTTTTATTACTTCTGTTAGTACTGAAAACTATAAGGTTGGTTTTTTCCACATTAAGGGTCAATTCGTTCTTCTGTAGCCATTCATGTGTCCTATCGAAGAAGTTTGTACCTGCACGAATCAACGAAAACTCATCTTTTGCTCCTACCAATAGGTTGGTGTCGTCCACATAATTGATTAGTATTTCATCTTCCTCTGCTATATCTTCTAAATCATTCAGGAATATTAGGAATAGAAGCGGTCCCAGTACTCCTCCTCTTTTATTTATAAGCTCAGTGGATTCAGCATTTTCTCCTTCCTTGATGATTTTCACTTTTTGTTTTCGTTTGCATATATATGATTCAATCCACTTGTATGCATTTCCTCTTATTCCATAAGCCTGAAGTTTCTTGAGCAGGTGTTCCTGGTTTATTGAATCATAGGCTTTTGACATATCCAAAAATATGGTCAGTGCTAAGTTGTCTCCTTCCAACAGTTCCAATATGTTCTTTGTTAATTCAAATATGGCTGTTTGGGTAGATTTTCCTTTCAGAAATCCGTGTTGTGTGATACTGAAGAAATCACAACTATTCAGGAATTCTGTAATTCTGGAGCACATTATCAGTTCGAATATTTTTGAAAAACTTGGCAGAATACTGATAGGTCTGTAGTTTCCTAGCTCTTGAGGATTTCCTTTTTTTAATATGGGTCTGATAATCGCTGTTTTCAATTGTTCCGGGAACTTGCCTTCTTTGAACGACTGGTTTACCAGGTGTGCTAGGATGCCATTTATTTCAGGTAGGGCTAGTTTAATAAGACTTGTAGGTATTTCGTCTATTCCACTGGTGTGTTTATTCTTGAGTATTTTCCCTATTTTCAAAATCTCTGTAGGGTTTGTTATTTTAAGGTAGATAGATCTGTCGTTTGGTGTAAGGTTGCATTTTGGTTGATGATGTGTCTGTGAGCTGATGTGATTGAAATAGTTATTGAATTTTTGTGCTATTTCCTTGGGATCACCTTCTACACCACATTCCTCTGTGTTCTTCTGCCTTCCCCTGATTTCATTACATCAGGACAGGATCGTCTTCATTGCTTTTTCTGCCTCTTTTGAATTCACTTCACCACTTTTGAATGGTGGATAACGACGTGGCACAGTCTTGGTAAAGAGCAACCAATTCTTCATGAATGATTTCTTGACTTATTCTCTGATTAGTGAGGAACTTTATAACGGCGCGATGCTCGATTTTCTTTATCATTATGGCGTCAATCATATGGTCGTCTTTCACTGAGGATGCCTAGAAAACTAGTGATCTTAAATTAGTGAAATTTTATATTTATACCCTCAGATAGTGTCATTAGTAAGTGGCATAATTAGATTACTCACATTATTAGCAAATCTCCCCGATACCGAGAATACACTGAACACCCTTCGTATGCTCGACAGTGTACATTAAAATAAGTCTTGCTAATTTCCTACAGATCCTAAATAATTTTAAAGATTAATACAATTTCAACTAATGAATTCACTTAAATCATTATTTCCATCTGCTGTTAAAACAGTTACATACATCTGTCCACACGTTTCCGGTTTAATGGAAAGAACTCAATTTTTTCGATCAAATTTGACTTTATCCTTCAATGTAGATGCACTCATTTCAGTGCTTCTCTCAGTCCGATACCTTTCTTGAAGAACAATTTATTTTTGGCCTCAAAATTGATGTTTGTTTAAGCGACCTCCTCATCATTCGAACAAAATCTCTGTCGGATGAGCATTTTATTCGGGTTTGCCTACAGAAAAAATGTCAGTGGAAAATAAAGAGGGTGCGAAAGTAATTCATAATATATTCCGTGCAATTTTGCCATTGTAGTTATCGGCTTGCAACGCGGTACACCGTCTTTATTAAATATACCTTTTTTGCATGCAGTTTTTTCTGAACCTCGTTTAGTCGATCCAATTGAGCTATCGACTATCTTGACGTTTCCGACAAAGAAAATACACTACACATCCCATAATACGGACGCCATAATCTTGCCTGCAGTCTGTTATGCTTTTGGCAACTTTGGTCGTGATTTACCGGCTGTTGTCAATTAAGTTGACGATATTTTATCTTAATTCAGACATACAGGTAAGGAAAAGACAGTCGGAAACTTAGGAAATTCGATTTAAATCTTTAAGCAACGTCGGTTCGAGTGGAGCAGTGGAAAAATAAAAACCTCAGCGCAATGCGATGACGAATAAACGAGTGTTCTCTCTCAATGGTAGTGGCTGGTGGGGGATGATTCGATCGAAAAGATCCGCAATTTGCGAATCACTCGCACCTCAAATGTAAGATTCATTTTTCCATATCGGTTGAAAATAAAGTAAATCCAAATAATCAGTGTAGAAGGAAAAACTCAGATCATAAAATGGTAGTTTGGTGGTCAATCAATTCAAGAGGCAATAAATTTATTTATTGTTGCCTTTGAAGATAGGCCGATTCCTTCAAGATCAGCTATTTCTCATATAATCAAAAAAATTCTAGAAATGTGGATGTTTACGAACATGCTGGCATTGCAGTACTGATAAACCACCAAAACACATTAGTGAAAATCGTCTGAAAAAAGAGGTAGGTGTGTGCTGCTGTTGAAACCAATGACCTTGTTCGAGTAAACAAATTGCTGAACAAGGCGATCTGAGCGATAGAAGTGTTGGGAATATTTTGAAAAGAAATGGTTACCGATGTTATGAGGTTCAAACAAACCAAGAAATTTTTCCGGAAGACCATATCAAACGAATGAAATTTTGTGAAACGATGATGTTATTTCTACAAACGGCATGATCAAATGGCCCCCCCAGATCACCAGATTTATCTCCCAATGATTTTTCGTTTGCGGACATCTGAAAAATTTGGTTTATGTGCTTGAAATTGATAGAGTGACGAATTGTAATGAATTAAGGTTCAAAATAATCCAACTTTGTGGGGAAATATCAACAATGCCGAATCTGCTCAGAGATATGAGATTATCTCTTTATTTATTTGATCATTTAATTTCAATTTGTCGACCTTTGATTTCGCATTTTTCAGAATTTGTATTTGTTTTCGAATTTCTTATTTTCGTAAAATGTATTTTATTTTCTAGCCAGTTATGGCAAAATAGAACTTAGGTACTCATTTTCACAGAGGAAATTATTTGTGTCATTAATCGTGACAAATAAATTCCTCGCATATAATGGAATAAGATTGTTGTATTTATTCTCAACCGATGTCCACGTTTTCCACGTTTTAAGTGCGAATGATTCTGTTTACTGAACTGAAAGCAGTGCAGAGCCTCCTGTTGAACGAAATTTCTCCCCACCAACCACTACCATTCATAATAAAAATAATAGTTAATTTGTCCATAATTTGCCTCATTGAGAGAGAACACTCGTTTATTCGTCATCGCGTCGCGCTGAGGTTTTAATTCTTTCCCTGCTCCATTGAAAACGACGTTGCTTATAGGTTAACATTGAATTTCCTAAGTTTCCAACTCTCTTTTTCATACCTGTATAGAAATGGATTCATGTTTCATTGAATGTGACATATCAACGAAAAAAAATCTGTTCATTCCGCTTAGACAGCTCCAAACACCGTTCAGAATTCTCGACTAGTTGTTGTCTTTTGTTCACTGTTCGCAAACACAGCACCTACTTCGAAACCAGCTTTCTTACAGAGGAATACAAATTTATACAAAATAAAGCCCACACGTTATTCTGATATCCTTAAAGTGCCGGTTATCTCCTGCATCTGCATTTTACAGTTCACCAAAAAGATTTTGTGGGTTTTTTTATGATTTTCGATGTTACATCTCTTTCGGACTAAAAGAGCTCAGTGTTCGAACGAACACGTTGAAATTTAGCAAACCTGTCAATAATGGTCTTTTTCTGGTAAAAAAATCTGATGACATTTATAAGGCCAAGCTTTCTTTTCAACGATGTTTTTTCTCATCAACAAGAATTGTTTTCTGAAACCACTATAAGTAACGAATCAAACGCAACACAGACAGAAATTTGCACAGCTAATTTCTGAAAATTAGGACTTTCTAAGGAGAGTCTTGATTTTCTGTTGTGGCGCCATCTGTGTATCAGACTAGAAACTCATCAGCCGGAAACTTATCTCTTCTTTCTTGACTTTCTCATTTCATATACCCCATTCGTGAATTCAAAACTAAATTCAGTGAATCGTTTCGAAATAAAGAAAATTTGTGAAATTACAATTTTCTCTGATGATGATTCAATCTTTACGATATTTGGCATGAAAATTTAGATCGTGGTTTGAATCTAACAAATCTGAGGCGTGTTTTTTTTTTGAGATATCAAGTAAACTGAATTTCGTTTATTTCAAGAAAAAGAAACAGAAAATAGAACATTTCAAGTAAAAAAGTATAATCACGGGCTGAGTTCAGATTGAGAACAGGCACAATCTGCTCTTTCCCTAAAACCCTGATATATTGATATGATATATTATCCCGATAGTCCTAGATCTTCTGGAAAGATCCCTCAGAAGCTTTTTCAGCTTATGCGAGTTAGGAGTTCAGTTGTGTTCTGGGTAGCCTTTGTTACTGCGATCTTAAGCCACATTAGGTCAGAGCATTGTTAATTGTCTACCCAACAATGAAATGGTGACCGAAACCCGTCCAACTAGAAAATTTTTTTCTATCTGACGAGACTTGAACACGGAGCTATCGATACACATGAGGCAAAATAAATTTGGCCAACTGTTTCGAGTCCCGCTGTTACTTAAACAAGTATTTTGGATCTTCTTTATTGAACTGAAAGCCACCTAATCCAACCATGAAGGAAATACCTGCAAGCAGTAGTTGAATTTGAACAGCACCAAAGTATCACTTATTGTCTTCTCACCCTCAACACCCAATGAACCGCGGTATAGATACATCAATCGCAATATATTCAGTGAACTACGAATGCAAACAGCAATGGCTGACCTGTATTGAGATGTGTTGTCCATTTTTAAACACAGATTACTTACAACAGGAATTTTATGAGTTTCAATAACTAATTTTACACTTTCACCTAACCCATCACTGACTCCTTGCAAAAAAAACGACAGCACAGATTTATCGGTATTTATCGACCGATAGTGCTTATCCAATATCTCCTTAACGGATTCAAAATCTTGATTTCTTTATTCCCTCTTCTACAGTATCAGCGTCAATGATAAAATAAAGTTTTGTATCATTAGCGTAAGAACAAACCTTTCAGAATTTTAGGAATTTTCGAAAGCAATATGTATAAAGAGTGAACAACAGATGCCGCAGAAATAATAATTGAAAAAGAGACATTGAAATTAACACGTTGTATTCTGCAAAATACGTAGCTTCCGAACAATGTTACTGCATTATAGTCAACAATAGTTCATGTCACATTTTATCGAAAGCCCGGGTATAGTAGAGTAAGATAAACACCCAGACAAAACCATTTTTCAAAGCTGCTAAAATGTCATCCCTTATATAGAGAAGGGCATTTATACAGAAGTGATCACTATGAAAACCAGATAAATGTGCAGGAAGCACTCTAAAATAATCTGAATTCTCAACTATATAATTATACAGAACCTATATTGTACTTCAAAAAAAGCTGGCAAGATGAGAATGGACCTATTCTACATTTCGCTTCGGTATCGGTAGAATATTAGCACTCCCCAGGCTGTTAGATCATATCCGCTGAAAATACAGGTATTCATTATATTGACAAAATATATGAACACAAAACCTCACAATTTCAATTCCCCAGTTATACTTTTACACTCCGTACGTACAGAATTACCAGAAACTCATTCACCATATTAGGGCCAGATAATTCGCTAGAAACCTCTTTTCATTACCAATATTAATATACTCAAGTTGTTTTCAAAGTACATTTTTTCATTGTGAGTTTGGAAGGTAATTGAAAAATATTTTTCTTTTGACTTTGGTATCTTCATTGAACTCATATTGCCCACTTCTTTATCCTCATCCAATGCGATTACCGGTTCGACCTCCTGTATTTTGCTTCAACTTGATTCCGATACCTCATAATTTCCTTAATATCGGCAGATGATTGGTTTGGTTATACAACGTGAAACAGTACAGAAAACCTTTTGAAGTTCCTGAAAGATACAAAACCAGAACTGAATCTGAAATCTAACATCGTAATAAAATTTAACCATTCGTGGTCACCACAATTATAATGTTGGTAATGCCGATAAAGTAGGCTACCCTTATGAATGGGCTAACCTATAATTTACGTTAGATCCAAATTATTCAATCTCATAGGAAAGACAGATTTTAGCAAATCAACGTTCCTATCCTTTTGAGTGATTAGCCTATAAGTAATTGAAAAAGACTGCAGCATCAATTTCTCAATATCATCCAAAGGAAAATGCAGATTTATTCTTTTGTCAGTTTTTGGTGGTCTGTGAGTCACGCAAAATAATAATTTCAGTTTGTTTAAAGTTACTAAATTAAATGTATTTTTCAAACTTAGCTTTAAATTCAGTTCGTTATTTATTCCCCCTCAGATGTAGTCCCGTACCCCCTTGTATTATTAACCTACCATCTCTAATGGAATAATATCCTTCACTAAAAATAGATTCAGCTGAATCATTATTTAATCTAGTTTCAGTTGATACCAATGAAAAAAATTATGTATTCAAAGACAATAGTTAAAAAAATTCAAATGTGATGATTTTGATGTGAGAAACGAAGAGCATAGAAAATTACTGAAAAAGTTGGAAGACAACTAATTGCCAGTCTCATTGGATGAAGATGATACTCAAACTCAACAAGAACTCTTGGATCAATTGAATGTGACACAGAAAGCCGTCTCTGTTCGTTTGAAAGCTATGGAAAGATCCAGGAAATGACAAAATGGGTTATGTATGAACTGAAGTGAAGGCAGCAGAAAAAACGAAAAATAACTTGTGAAATGCTGCTTGACAGATATGAAAAATACAAACACCGTTGTAAATCTTTGTTTGGTGGAATCAGAAGGGTTTAATCTTTTATCAGCTGCTAAAACCTGGTGGTTAACACTGATCGCTACCAACAGCAAATAATCGATATAAATCGAGCATTACGTGAAAAATTACTAAATTATGGATGAAGGCAACACAAAATCATTCTGCTCCATGAGAATGCACCTTTACACTCAGCAAAAAGGGGGTCAGATAAACGATCGATGCGTTCAGCTGAGAGATATTAGTGCATGCGGATCATTCTCCAGACTTGGCTACCTTCGATTATAATCTATTCGCATTAACTAGGATACGCTCTCGCTTAGAGTAATTCTTATTAAAATTCAATTCGTATTAAAATGTATGAAAAATGTATAAAAACATTGGAGACTATTTCGAATAAAATATTTTTCAGCATTTTCAAACATAGGTCCAACAAAATAATTTCGATTTCACATCTGGTTATTTTCAGGCAACAAATTATAATTTATCTTAGTAATATCTTCGGTAATATACTGATTCCTTCGAATTTTGTTTTATCTAAGCACTAGATGTAGTTAGAGCTATTGATGAAGGCCTGCCTCCCTTGTTTTCAGCTGTTTTTAGTCCATGATATTTTTCAATGTGAAATTCGAATTCCTCAACTTCAACTTATCATTAATTTTTATCGAAAGTTCTGCATATTTGTCCCTATTAACTGAAATTCCAATAAATCGCAGTAATTTCGGCTTTTTACTTTTACATAAACTGCTATGCTGGCAAACGACTAAAGAACTTAGAGAAAAATTGTTTATAAGCATTTGAAAGAGGAACTATGTAAACGGAATCCGTCATGTGAGCAACTCCAAATAATAAATAAAATTCAATATGTGTATTATTTAATTAACGAGTAGGGTGAAAGTTTTTTTTCTCATTTTTTACTCTTTGGATCATCTGGGAAATTTCGATAAACATCTGGTAATATCATAAATATCGATCCATATTACCAGCGTTTCAGAGCTCCGTATATAGCCTGAGTGCCATTATGAATGGAATATTTTTAATTGTACATTATTTGAAATACCACACTGTTGTTTAGTCTTATCCAATTTTCCTTAATTTGTAACACTTGAACTGATTCATTGTAATTAAATATTCTATATGATAACCTGTCATTATTTCGTTGAACTCGGATTTGTTTGTATCTCTGATTCATTGAAAATATTAATATAATAATAAATATCATTACTAGTATAACATGCAGATCATTTTGTTATGATCGAACATCATCACAATGAAATATCCGAAATTTCAGATATATAGCTATCAATAGTACAGGATGTTGCAATAATAATGGGGTACCCTTACTAATTGAATGAAATAAAAAAAACATTAGTTCCACAATTCATTAATTTAACGATAATTCTTTCGCCAACATTGTAGCTTCTTCAAGTTCACATTTTGAACAAACACCTTCACTTATTATATAACTAAAAACTTGAAAAAAAAGAAATCACAAATAATTAATAATTTTTGGTAATTGAAATAAGAAAAACATATGCAATGAGGGATACGAATAATCATCAATTTCAATTTTCTACACATATGCTACAATATTTCTGTATATTGAGGGTTATCTGTATCCTTTTTTGCATATTTGTTTCTTATCATTATTGCCGAAAATTATTAGATATTTGTACCTCCTCTCTTTTCAAGTTTTTGGCTATATGAGAAGTGAAGGTGTAATTTTCAGAGTTATTTCAAAATGAAGCCACGGTGCTGACTAAACAATTTTCGTTAAATTAATAAATTGTGGAAATAATCTTTTCTTATTTTATTTATTTGAATTGAGTTTACATCAAGTACGGACCTATTCAATTAAATTTTTGTAGCATTAATATCTGGTCTACTATGAAGGTGTTTCAGTACCTTATCGGATATAGTTTATACTGATTCCAAGGGAATAGTTACCTGGTTTTCTATTTTATATCAGTCTGGTCTCAATTTCAATTAATGTTGATTTTTTGAAAAAACGAATAAGATATTCAAATTTCAAAAATGGTGAAGAATTTATGAGTCAGTATTACTCAACTGGAAGATATGTGAGCTTTGCAAAAGAAGGTCCAACCATCATCATCCTGATAATTTTTATTACAAAAACCTTATAATACTGATGAAAAACCTCAGTGCAACTGGTTATATTCACAACTAGGCGCACCATCAAGAAATAGTTGTTAACGACAAAGGTAGGTCCCCTAGTAACTAAAATAGAAAAAAGCTTTTTACTTGATAGAAGGGATATAACAAAATTTTAATATCAAAACAGATTTAATCTGTTTTCTACAATTTTGATTGAGAAAAAATTTCATTCAAAAAAACTTTCAGAATTAAATTAATGTCTACAAAAGCATTATATATTTATTCAAAAAAAAACCTTTAGAATTAAATTAATGTCCACATAAGCATCGCTTATATTTAATAGACGTATACAATCAAAACTCAATGTACAATATCAAATGGAATAAATAAACCAACAAATATAAATTGTCAATTAAAATTAATAAATAAATATTTGAAGGAGACACAATTTTGTTTCTGATCTTACCATTATGAAAACCAATTTCTTTTCAAAAACATAAAACAGAACTTAAGAACTTCTCAAAATAATAATTTATTTGAAATATTAAATATATTTGAATATTCAAATGAGTTAATTCAAAAATCTCCCAAAACATGCACTTTATCTTCAAAAAACAATTAGTTAAGTTGTTTTTATGTTTTTGAAAAGCAATTGGTTTTCATAATGGTAAGATCAGAAACAAAATTTTGTCTCCTTCAAATATTTATTTAGTAATTTTAATTGACAATTTATATTTGTTGTGTATTTATTCCATTTGATATTGTATATTGAGTTTTGATTATATACGTCTAAAAATATAAGAGGTGCTTTTGTAGACATTAATTTGATTCTACAGATTTTTCCCTAGTAACTGTTTTGGAACACGTTTATTACAAACTTCAGGAAATAAGATGATGAATCTTCTGTGTCCGGAATTCTTCACGAATAGGTGAAAGTTTGGGCCCCACAAAATGATCTCAGAGCTCAGAGGATGATTGCACAGGCATGGAAAAGTCGAAAACATAGGAGATCCATCTAGAGAAGCAGAAATGTTCAGTGAGTAATGGCAATTACTCACTGGAAAATTACTCATGATTAACGGCAATTATATAGCTGGTTTATTTTTTGTCGGAGAATACTTAAAAAAATAATGAAAAAAACTCATTGATATTAGGAATGTAACACCCAGAAATAATTTCCTCAACTTAAATTTGTGCAACAAAAAGACTATATTTCAAGCATACCCTTTCATAGGAGTAGAAATAATAAATGCTTGCAGTTATGGAAAGAGATGTCGTTACTAGTTTATAACATACTTGGCAAAAATAAAGGAACCCCTAAAGAAACAAACTTTCCGATAAGTGGACCTCCAGAACAGATAGTGAAGAACCTCAACAGGAAACTAGTTAGTGCTGCTGCAAGTTTGGTATCTAAACTGAAAAATTTGTTTAAAACGCAGTTCTATGTCGGTTTATGTCCATCCTGTTGATGAAGAAGAAGTTGTTAATAGTGCTAAGAAATTGAAAAACAAAATAAGTAGTGGCTATGATGGAATACTAACGAAAGTAATTAAGCACTGCATTGAGGAAATCAAGATACCACTGGCTTATATAGTCAACAATTCAATGAAATATGGCATTTTTCCCCAACAATTAAAAATGGCATTAGTAATACCTATATATGAAAAGGAGACCCAGAGATAATTGATAACTACAGGCCAACCAGCTTGTTGAATGGTTTCTCTAAAATATTTGGGTCAGCAATGTGTCGCAGATTAACATCTTTTATGAGATCGAACAACATGTTCAGTAGTGTTCAGCATGGCTACGTGGAGAGCAGGTTGACACAAACTGCAGTCTTCCAATTGGTTGAGGATATAGTTGACGATTTTGAAAGCAAGAAAATGCCTTTGGGCCAATTTCTCGATTTGTCGTAAGCTTATGATCGTTTAGACCATGAAATATTATATCGCAAGCTGGAGCGATATGGCGTAAGGTAACCCGACGTTAAATGGTTTAAATCTTATCTAATAGATAGTCAACAGAACGTAGTAATCACTATTTGACTCAGCCAAAAAATGTTTCAGACCTTTTTTGTAGATCGGTAAATTTCCTATAAAAATAAGTGTTGATTCTTGCTTAACAATTATTTGTTTGTGTACATTAAAAATCCAAACAAAAAAATCAAAATTTCCTGTGTTATTTAAATGCGAAATCGAAAATATCGATGAGGCACCTCTTAATATTAATATTAAGAGCTCAGGTCTTACCAGAGCTTGTTTTTTTTCATGTCGGATGAGATTTTCATGGTAGCTAAGAAAAAAAAAATTAAAAATTATTTTTGGCCCACCTTAATATATATATATATATATATATATATATATATATATAGCTCTTTGGCAGAATATCACCATATATATAACATCAGAGGGCAGCAGTATATATATATATATATATATATATATATATATATATATATATATATATATATCCTACCGATCCACCGATTGACAACAACTGAAAAAAGTGCATATTATTTGTATAAAGTTGTTCAATAGACTTCCAACACAGATCAGGTTACTGAAAAGGTTTCGTGAATATAGAAAAGCAGTAAAAATTTGTTAATAACGGTGGAACCCTATGATTTCAAGGAATTTCTTAATTACGAAAATTTACAGTTTTATTGGGAAAGTTTTTTTTTGTTGTTGTTATATCTGTATCGTTGACATAATTTCATTCCTTTCATTTCACATATGCTGCATGTAGTGTTTGAGTGACTTCTATGAAATAAAGCTTATTATTATTCCACTGCTTCAACTCGCAGCACCCTCATTTTGATGTGTCCTCATCAGGCTTTTATTCAGTATCTGTAATTTCGCTAAAGAGTATGTAACATAGTTTCTGTGTGGTCTGAATATGTCAACTTTTGTACCGAATAATAGTTTTTGCGGAGAGTTTTACTTCATTACATCAATATGGAGAAAAAAACTGCCGAAAGTCATGGTATTTTAGTGGATGTTTATGCTAACCATGCTCTAGCTGAACGAGAGTCTCAGAAGTGGTTGCCCGGTTTTAAAGTGGTAATTTTGATTTGAAAGACGTAGAACGACCCGGAGCGCCGCCAAAGTTTAAGGTTGAAAAATTAAAGGCAAGGCTCAATGAAGATCCATCACAATTGCAAGAATAACTCGCTTAATCACTTAAAGTCACTCGGCCAGCCATTTGGCATAATTTGAAGGAAACGGGAATGATCCAAAAGGTAGGAAATTGGGTGCCGTATGAACTGAAACCCACAGATGTCGAACGCCGTTTTTTCATATGTGAAAAACTGCTTCAAAACCAGAAAAAAGTGTTGTGCATCGAATTGTCACTGGCGATGAAAAATGGGTCCATTACGCTAATCGAAAACATTGGGCATTTTATAGATGCCTCATCATCAACTGTCAAGCCGAATATTCATGGCGAGGAGATCATGCTGTGTATTTGGTGAGACCAGCTGAGTGTATTCTTTTATGAGCTACAACTAATGAAAAAAAAGGATTGCGAGAAAATAGGCCACAATAGAGACCGACAGACACGGCAATGCACAGATACATGTTGCGTCACCCGTCACTCAGAAAATCTTAAATAGGAAGTTCTACCCCACCTGTCGTTCAGGACAGACATTTGCTCCTTCCGATTACCATTTCTTCCGATCGAAGCTACATGATCTGGCTGACCACTTCTCCAATTACGATGAAGTCAAAAAATGGATCGATGCATGGATAGCGGCTAAAAAAACTTCTAGTAAAATTCGAGATCGGTTAAAGAAGAAAAGTCAACTTAGTGGAACAGAGGAAGATTGGAATAGTTATAAGTTATATAGAAACGAACTGAATTCACTCATGCGCAAAACTAAAATTGATTATTTTTCTGATGAATTGAGAAAAGCAGGGATAAATCCTAAAGACGTGGTTAGTAATAAATGAGATAACAGAGTTAAAGAAAAAGTTTCACCACAAACGATCACTGATGAAATAGTTAACACTTTCAAGGATGACATGGTCAAGGCAGATGAATTTAATGAGTTTTTCATAAATATTTGGATAAAGATGGCATCTCGTATAGAGAACATGAATGTGGATAAAATGCCCCCACCTAAAGTAAATTCTAAGTATATATCTTTGAAACCAGTAAATGCAAATGAAATAATACAAGTAATTACAATAGTCTTTTCGTTGATGGGATGATTTGAAGTTTTATGTATTGTAATATCTGTATCTGAACAGATAGCTTCAAACAATAGTTACAACCCCTTTGTCATAGACAAAATGGTATCCAATAAACAAAAAAAACAGCATTAAATCTCGTGTACCCAATCATTAAAGAGAACAATATACATATTACATAAATATTTTTCTTTATCTTATGTTAATGGATTATCTGAAAATATTGCTGAACATGTTTGTTTCAATTACAATACAGCTTCTAAAAGCTGTAATTATATGAAGAACAATAAGGATCGAACAAATAAAGAAAATATATCTGGAGTCTACAAGTAAACTTGCAACTTTTGCCCTTTGGTATACAGGTATGGAAAATACAGTCTAAAACAGGAAATTCAGTGTCAATCACGAATGCAGTGGAGCAGTAGAAGAATCAAAACCTCAGCGCCATGCGATGACGAATAAATTATTGTTCTCTCTCAATGGCAGTGCGCATTGTTGATGCTTCGATCGAAAGGCTGTGCAGTCTGCTTTCATTTCCCACTACCATTGAGAGAGAACGGTCGTTAGTTCGTCATCGCATAGTGCTGAGTTTTTTATTCTTCCACTGCTTCACTGCATTTTTGATTAACACTGAATTTCTTATGTTTCCGACTGCCTTTTCCATACCTTTATATTGGCCAGACCGTTAGCTCGTTCAGAAAAAGAATCCAAGAACACCAAAGAAGTTACATATCGGATTCCTTACATTCGACATATGCTAATCATCTTAAGGAATTCAGACATAATTTCAACAAAAACTTTGAAATTATTCGCTTCGAAAGCAAAAGTTTAAGATTAAAACTTTTAGAATCGCTTGAAATCAACAGGTGCAATGCTCGTCAAATCCTTTTGAATGAGCAAACAGATGTTGACAGATCCCCATTACTGAATATTTTTCCCTAATGGCATTTTTAGCGGCTAACTCAAATAATCACCCTAAGTTTTTATGACTTGTTTTTACCATTATTTTGTCACCTGAATAACTGTCTTTAAACTATGTTACACAGGACACCATCAGTCATTAGAATGTAGATACCTGAAGAAACTACATCGTTTTGAAACAATTGTTTTATAGTAAACAGTCTTGTGGAAATTGAAATACTGACCCTTATATATATTTTTCAATTGTAACTGCTGTAAAACAGAAAACTGCCACAAAACCCAGAAACGAAAATCGATCCTCAATTTGATTTCTTGAACAGTATTGATTTCCAGAAAAATTATTCACCAACATGCTCCCTACCTTATCTGGCGCGAGCATGTTTGTGAATGTTGATTTTTTTCTTACTGAAGAAGTGTATCAAAACATTTCTGAAGAAAGGGTTTGATATGCAACTGAACAAAAAAATAAACCAATGTTCCATATGACAATTGAAGATATAAAGATATTCATTGGATTTCTGATCTTTTCCGGATATCGTCCAGTGAAAGAAATTATTGGTCTGACGCTGAAGATCTGGGCATACAAGTAGTGAGGAATGCCATGAGCCGGAATGAATATTTGGCAATAAAATCATTACATTTGCAAGATAATGCAAAGGCAAATCAAAATAAACATGATCGTGCCTTCGAAATCATGCCTCTTCTTGATGACAGAAATGAAAACCTTCAGAAGTATCTATTGATGAGATGATAGTAAGGTACTATGTTCATCATGGACTGAAGCAATTTATAAGGGCGAAACTAAAAAGATTTCGTTACAAACTGTGGGCTTTGTGTGGCGATTTTTCAAAAGGAACAAGTGGAAAAGACAAAGAGGGGGAACGTTGCTCACCAGTTCGATCAAAAAAACAAGATTCTAATGGAGAGATGGAATGACAATAAATGTGTCATGATGGTAAGTAATTTTGATACAATTGATACTGAATTGTTTCACCCGTTACTATTTGGTAGTGGATCATAATTAAAACAAATTGTAGAAATTACTATGTTTTACTACCAATAAAAATATATATTACACATTTTCTTGTGACTCGAGTTTCGGTAAATGAACTATCCCATCATCAGACAACTTAAGACCTAAAAGTGATACATATTTTGAATATTTCGATAGATTCTAGGTAACCCCTAATAGTGGTACAGAGGTTTACAAGCGGAATGTGATAAAAAACCGGGTTAAAAAAGAGGGGCCTTCTAACAGATATCGTAATGTCGGCAATCGACAAAGAAGGTTGTTAAACAGATGGTACCCATTTAAATATCTCAAATAATTTATGGGGTACATAGCTCCGTACAGTCATTCATTATTTTTACATTATTTTGTTATATATCTCAAATATTTGGATTTATATAGCTCCGTACATTCATTCATTATTTTTTACATTATTTTCATTGTGAACTAATTTGAAAATTTCAATAATCAAGTTTCTTTTCTTTTGAATCTACATGTGAAATTTTCTTAAAATTTTCCTTCGGCGAAAGGAATTACTGTTTTCTAAATAATGATTAGCAAGAGTTGAATTTTTGTCTACTTTTCATTAAGTTCATTTTATGTTCGTTGAAAAAGGTTTTAAATAGATTTTACTTCTGAAATATCTCAAATATTTTCGATGTGCATAGCTCCGTACAGTCATTTTTTATTTTTACATTATTGTTATTGTGAACTAATTTGAAAATTTCAACAGATTCTAGATAATCGAGTTTCTTCCCTTTTGATTCTACATGTAAAATTTTAAAATCATCTATTGTGAGAAAGGAATGACCGTTTTCTAGACAATGAGTGGCAAAAGTAGAATTTCGTTTATTTTTCATGAAACTCATTTTATGTTCGTTGAACCTCGTCTTGAAGGAACGTCCTGTTGTCCTATATATTTATTACTGCACGTAGAACAAGATAACTCATAAACTCCTGATTTGTGTATGTTTGGAGTAGGGTTCTTTGCGTTAAATAATACCGATGATAATTTGTTTTGCGATTTGAAGGCAATATTGACATCTGATTTTGAAAAATTATTGGCCACTTTTTGACTTATGCTACCAAAGTACGATAGAGAAATGAATTTTTTATTTTCTTTAATTTTTATGATGGAATAAATTTGGCTCATAGCTATTTTAGATAGTTTCTGTCGAATTAGATTATCTATTATATTGGGGTTGAAACCGTTGTTTGCGGCTATTGTTTTTATAGTTTGGACTTCAGCTTCGCTGTCATTTTTTGATAAAGGTAATGCGAAGGCTCTATGGATCATCGATTGATACGCTGAAATTTTTTGTGAATATGGTTGATTGGAATCAATAGGAATACATATATCAGTGAATGTGGGTTTTCTGAACACGTTGAATTCTATTGTTCTATTTGAGTGTGATATCGAGAGGTCTAAAAATGTAATACTGTTTTTCGATTCTTTTTCTAATTTGAATTTAATTTTTGGGTGAATATTATTCAAGAAATTCAAAAATTGACTCAGTTGTCTGGATGTTCCGGAGATACACGTGAGAATATCGTCTACGTATCTGTACCAGAAATGAATAATTGTCCAACCATGTCTCTGATAATAACAAAATGTTCGTTTTTTCTTTAACAGAGTCGATTAAATTAACTGAATGTTTACGAAGACTTTGGACGTTGAACGTACACAATTAAATGCCCTTATCTCTAGTAATAAAATCAATTACTGATTTTGCCTTCGTTTCAAGCTTATTTAATGACAGTTTCTGAAACTCTTATACTAGAGATATTGTTGATGAAGCTTGTACTCGATTATGATGAAATCGAAATTTAGTTTCATCATCATCAAATGTAACGATAAATAAACCTTCGATGCTTGTTACACGAGAGAGAGCAACATAAACAAGTTGTTGTGGATGTATTTTGTCATACTCGTAAATAATTTGATCAAATGTTCCACCTTGTGACTTATGAATAGTCATAGCACAAGCAGAAATTATGGGAAAGTGTTATGTTTAACAGTAACTGCTTTATTCCTTGTCATGATAATGTTGGATATTCGCCATTCAATAGGTACAGCAGCATTATGTACTTTACTTTGAACAGTGAGTAAAGCAGATTTTTTCTTGCCTTTTACCCAACCTTTGGTGATCCACAGAATTCGAGCCAAACTCTGCAAACTACGCTGTCCTCATTGAAGTCTAGGTGGTTAATTTACCAACGGCACCATTAACTAATCCATAACTTACATCGATATTAGTTGTGATAAGGTAATACTTTTCTTTTACAAAAGTGATTTGGTAAGGTAATCCCCCAGTATCGATGACAGATTTTTTTGTAGTTGTAATCTAAAAGAAGCTTCTTGTTATTGATTTTTAGATCCAGTTATTACATCCGTTGCTATTGAGATGACTTTATCTGGAGCTTCTTGCAAAATTGAATTGTTGTAACTGTCCACAGCGACATTAGTATAAAATAAACGAACACCATGAGGAATTAATTGTTGAGTTTCTTCTTTTTTGAAAAATCTTAATTCGATCATTTCTAATTGAAACTGTTCCACAACTTCACCATTGCCAGTCTTTGTAAGTATCAATGAAAATGCAGCATTAGCCTGTCTCATGACTTGCGTTAGTTCAAAAAATTTAAGACTTCGCCCTAAATGTGGACCAACCATTGTCGTTTTAACAGGTTTATATATCAGTGTTGCCCTTACTGGTGGCGCCTGGAGTAAATCACCAATTCAAATGACGTCAATGCCGCCAAAATCAACATTATGAGTTGCAGTAATTGGTTTTAAGCGTAAATCAATTTTGGCTAACAGTTCTGCACTGATCATGCTGATTTCATCAATAATCAATACTTTGACGTATCTAAAAAAGAGATCTGTACAAATGTAACATTTCAGATGATAATGGTAATAGTTTAGAAATCGAAATTTTAAGAGCAATATGAACCGTATTACCATCAATTGCCACAGCAGCTTTACCAGATGCGCAAGCTATATACGAATTAGAGTAACCATCATTGTCAGTATATCTATTGTAGATTTCCATTATAAGTTGAATAACAAAAGTCTTGCCACTGCCTGCTGGACCAGTAAAAAAAACTTGAAATGGTTGCTGATTTTGATTTTGAAGATGAGATATAATATGCATTAAAAGTTCTTTTTGTTCACTGTTAGCCGATCTCATTAAGACGTAGAATTGTTGAGTATCCATTATATTTTCTCTTTTTTTTTTGCAATAGCCCCAAGTTTACTGAGTGTGGCATTTCGGATATCAGCATTAACGACAGATTAACGAGAGAGAGAGAGAGAGAAAATAATAATAATAGTAATAATAATAATGACTTCATTTTCACAATAATAACAATTACATGAAATAATATCAAACATAATTAACTATAACCCAGTTGTGAAAAAAGGCGGAGTCCAGTCATGCACATGCATATCCTTCTCAACTCAACCCAAAAAAAAAGAAAAAAATTCCTATTCTGATTATTATATATTTTAAAAGGCGCTTTACCGTTTAATTAAAAAAGAAATGCAAGTCATAAGAGACAAAACTACACTGATTTACCACCTTGTTTTAACACAGAAAAATCAGCACTCATTCTGTTTTCTCAAGTAATATTTTAAGATGCCAATTTTGAATTTTTCATGTTCAAAAGCTTGAGGCTATATGGAAGTGAATTTTAGACCTTTGCAATTTTATATGAGAAACTTCTTTCGAAAATGGTTGATCTATGAAGAGGTGGTGTGATAAGACCTCTATTTCAGATGTTTATGTTGTGGACATGACTTATATATATATTATTTTTCTATGGAGAAAACTAGGCAATTTATTCATCACGATACCATGGTAGAAACAGGCCGAATGCAACCTTCGCCGGAATTTCATGTTCAACCAACCAATTTCTGTTAGTTTATACGCAATTCTTTCATATTTTGTGATACCATATATAAATCCTAAATACGAATCCTGAACTTTTTGAATTCTCATCCTGGATAATGTAGTTAGGCAATCTCCATAAAATACGTCACCGAAGTTAAAAGTGGACAGTACCAGGGAATCGCATGAAAGTTTTTTTTATTTCTCTTGGATATAATGCCGCTTACGGTATAACATCCTTAGTTTGAAATATGCGCGACGTATACATTGTGAAATGTGATCATCAAATCTAAGTTTATTATCTAAGTTACGTTTACTGCTCTCAATTTTTAAACTTTCATCCCCCACTCGTATGTCTACGATTTCACCGACTTGTTCCATGTAAGTTTTGGGACCAAAAAGCAATGCACTACACTTATCTAGATTGAGATGAAGGTGATGTTTAGAAGAATATTCTACAAGTTTTCCGAGTTCGAGATTCAACACATCACAAGCCTCCGCAACCGCGTTTTTGTCGAATGATATATATGCTTGAGTATCGTCAGCATAGTAATGGACTTTGCACCTACTAAAAGAGCGAACTTGTTCCGAAGTGTAAGCGGTATAAAGAATTGTTCCCAGAACTGATCCCTGTGCAAGTCCCCTCGTCAGGAGCAGCTTATCGGAAAGAATGCCATCTATCATGACTCTTTGAGTCCTTCCATCCAAATAATTGTCGAAGCATGCAATTGTGCTTTCATCAAAATCTATGTAATGAAGAATTGACAATAATATAGAACGATTTAGGGTGCCAAATGCTCTGCTGTAGTCTAAGAGAGTAGATTTATTATTATCTGTAGCACGAAGGATGTCGTCCGTGATATCAGTGAATGTGGTATTTTCGACAAGCATGGAAGGATGCTTATAGGTCTGAGGTCCCCGTATTCCTTAGGAGAAGCAATTTTTGGTTTTGGAATTATAAGTGCCTTCTACCATATAGTTGGATACACTGAGTTAGAGATACAAAAGTTTATGAGATGCGTGACAAATGGAAAGATGGATGGAGTGCACAAATGGAGTACGTATATATTGATATGCCATAGGCTTTAGATTTTATCTGTGAAATAATTTGCAGTACATCAACTTCTGATACAGCACTGAACTTGAAAAGAGAGGTCAACGATTCCCTCAGGCCCTGCTAGTAAAACTTTATAGTATCATCCGGATCAACTAGGGTTTGGAGTACCGATGAAACGAAAGAACGGTTAACTTCATCAGGGTTTTTCAAATTATCTGGTAGCTGTGCACTGCTATCTTTGTGATGACCGCAATAGTATTTTAAATCTTTCCAAAAATTATTATTGGTTGAAAATTTTTCACGTAGAAATGTTTTTTTTTTCGTGTTCAATTGTCGATGAAGTTAAGTTTCTCAATAATTTATATTAGGCTCGGGTCTTGTCAGTGAGATGCCTTTTATATTTACTTATGGCCCTATCACGTAGTTTCATCAGGTGCTTTACATTTTCAAGCCAGGGTTATTTTTGTGGTTTCAATAACCTAACCATTCTCTTCACTGCGTGTATATCAAGCAAAAGTTCAAATTCTTGTTTATGGAATTAACCTTACCATCAGCATTGTCTATGTCGTAAATATTTCGCCATGGAATGGAGCGCAAATCTTGGTCAAACTGATGTATATCAATATCATTATAGTTCCTGCATTCCCTGTACTCCACCCCTCCTCTCAAACTAGGTATCTGGATTTCACAAGAAAATGAATTCGTGATCTGAAAACACCAAGGGTAGAGTGTCACAGTTAACGACCCCTATATTATCAGATAGAATGATAAGATCAATTGAAGATTCAGTTTGTGCGGTTGTGTGTTGTGAGGTTGTTCTAGTAGAAAGAAGCCATTAGAGTTCCCGCAGCCTGAGCAGAAGGATCATCGCCAAAGGGTGCTAGCGCCTCGACCGCTCCGCTCGACTCCGGAATTGCTTCTAGGGCTTCGCTCGACGGTTCCGGCACATCATCGCGGCGGAGCGTTTGGAGTATTTCCCTAAACCAGGGTGATCGACTTCGGTATACAGGTATGGAAAATACAGTCTAAAACAGGAAATTCAGTGTCAATCACGAATGCAGTGGAGCAGTAGAAGAATCAAAACCTCAGCGCCATACGATGACGAATAAATTATTGTTCCCTCTCAATGGCAGTGCGCATTGTTGATGCTTCGATCGAAAGGCTGTGCAGTCTGCTTTCATTTGCCACTACCATTGAGAGAGAACCGTCGTTAGTTCGTCATCGCATTGTGCTGAGTTTTTTATTCTTTCACTGCTCCACTGCATTTTTGATTAACACTGAATTTCTTATGTTTCCGACTGCCTTTTCCATACCTTTATATTGGCCAGACCGTTAGATCGTTCAGAAAAAGAATCCAAGAACACCAAAGAAGTTACATATCGGATTCCGTACATTCGACATATGCTAATCATCTTAAGGAATTCAGACATAATTTCAACAAAAACTTTGAAATTATTCGCTTCGAAAGCAAAAGTTTAAGATTAAAAATTTTAGAATCGCTTCAAATCAACAGGTGCAATGCTCGTCAAATCCTTTTGAATGAGCAAACAGATGTTGGCAGATCCCCATTACTGAATATTTTTTCCTAATGGCATTTTTAGCGGCTAACTCAAATAATCACCCTAAGTTTTTATGACTTGTTTTTACCATTATTTTGTCACCTGAATAACTGTCTTTAAACTCTGTTAAACAGGACACCATCAGTCAGTTATATTTACTTAGGGACCTATCACGTAGTTTCATCAGGTGCTTCACATTTTCAAGCCAGGGTTATTTTTGTGGTTTCAATAACCTAACCATTCTCTTCGCTGCATATCAAGCAATATGTTCAAATTCTCGTTTATGGAATCAACCTTACCATCAGCATTGTCTATGTCGTAAATATTTCGCCATGGAATGAAGCGCAAATCTTGGTCAAACTGATGTATATCAATATCATTATAGTTCCTGCATTCCCTGTACTCCACCCCTCCTCTTAAACTAGGTATCTGGATTTCACAAAAAAATGAATTCGTGATCTGAAAACACCAAGGGTAGAGTGTCACAGTTAACGATCTCTATATTATCAGATAGAATGATAAGATCAATTGAAGATTCAGTTTGTGAGGTTGTGTGTTGTGAGGTTGTTCTAGTAGAAAGAAGCCATTAGAGTTCCCGCAGCCTGAGCAGAAGGATCATCGCCAAAGGGTGCTAGCGCCTCGACCGCTCCGCTCGACTCCGGAATTGCTTCTAGGGCTTCGCTCGACGGTTCCGGCACATCATCGCGGCGGAGCGTTTGGAGTATTTCCCTAAACCAGGGTGATCGACTTCGGTATACAGGTATGGAAAATACAGTCTAAAACAGGAAATTCAGTGTCAATCACGAATGCAGTGGAGCAGTAGAAGAATCAAAACCTCAGCGCCATACGATGACGAATAAATTATTGTTCCCTCTCAATGGCAGTGCGCATTGTTGATGCTTCGATCGAAAGGCTGTGCAGTCTGCTTTCATTTGCCACTACCATTGAGAGAGAACCGTCGTTAGTTCGTCATCGCATTGTGCTGAGTTTTTTATTCTTTCACTGCTCCACTGCATTTTTGATTAACACTGAATTTCTTATGTTTCCGACTGCCTTTTCCATACCTTTATATTGGCCAGACCGTTAGATCGTTCAGAAAAAGAATCCAAGAACACCAAAGAAGTTACATATCGGATTCCGTACATTCGACATATGCTAATCATCTTAAGGAATTCAGACATAATTTCAACAAAAACTTTGAAATTATTCGCTTCGAAAGCAAAAGTTTAAGATTAAAAATTTTAGAATCGCTTCAAATCAACAGGTGCAATGCTCGTCAAATCCTTTTGAATGAGCAAACAGATGTTGGCAGATCCCCATTACTGAATATTTTTTCCTAATGGCATTTTTAGCGGCTAACTCAAATAATCACCCTAAGTTTTTATGACTTGTTTTTACCATTATTTTGTCACCTGAATAACTGTCTTTAAACTCTGTTAAACAGGACACCATCAGTCAGTTATATTTACTTAGGGACCTATCACGTAGTTTCATCAGGTGCTTCACATTTTCAAGCCAGGGTTATTTTTGTGGTTTCAATAACCTAACCATTCTCTTCGCTGCATATCAAGCAATATGTTCAAATTCTCGTTTATGGAATCAACCTTACCATCAGCATTGTCTATGTCGTAAATATTTCGCCATGGAATGAAGCGCAAATCTTGGTCAAACTGATGTATATCAATATCATTATAGTTCCTGCATTCCCTGTACTCCACCCCTCCTCTTAAACTAGGTATCTGGATTTCACAAAAAAATGAATTCGTGATCTGAAAACACCAAGGGTAGAGTGTCACAGTTAACGATCTCTATATTATCAGATAGAATGATAAGATCAATTGAAGATTCAGTTTGTGAGGTTGTGTGTTGTGAGGTTGTTCTAGTAGAAAGAAGCCATTAGAGTTCCCGCAGCCTGAGCAGAAGGATCATCGCCAAAGGGTGCTAGCGCCTCGACCGCTCCGCTCGACTCCGGAATTGCTTCTAGGGCTTCGCTCGACGGTTCCGGCACATCATCGCGGCGGAGCGTGATCGCCTTCGGTTCTTGATGAAGTCCAGACTTACGCCCGGATAGAAGGGCAGCAAGTACTGGTTCACGAACTTGCCGGTATAGGAGAGTTCCCTACGAGCAAGCTCGATCAGGTCCCCTTCCTTCCAATTCTCCGCTGCTTGGCTACCCTTGTATCTGGCCTCCAACTCCCTGTTGTAGGAGTCAGGGTGTGCCCTTCTCTAATGCTGCCTCATACCAACGTAACCGCTGAACTCGGCCGCACAGATAGGGCACCTCCCCGCGTTCTCGCTAGGAGGGCGACATCGTCCCCTCATGATATAAGCCCTGAGGTTAGCCTCCGAGCTGTATTCGCCACCACACTGGCAACGAACCATCGCGCAGAAGTCTCCCAAAGAGCTCAAAAAGTGGTGTGGACGATGGGCGGGATATAGTAAACTCGCCCGCTGTGTAGAAGGGAAACGTAGTCCACATCTCGTATACGATGGTCCGGATGAACCCAATCCAGCACAGAAGCACAGTACCTTGTATTCTCAGGCTTGAAGGTGGTCCCACCGATCAGTGTAAATCTATTAGATCGCTGTGAGTGGGGCTCTTAATGCCACCTGAGATCGCGTCACCAATTAGCAAAACCAGGGCCGCTACGAGGAGGTTTGACGAAACTTGTCGATAGACTATTTGGAACACCTAAGAGACAAAACAGCACGGATAAACGCTTGCAACAACACTCGTAATTCGCACTGAAAGCTCAGGATACACCGCAAAGTTTCTCGACCCCCAGCCCTGAGACAAACTCATGGAATCCAGCAAATAGTTAAATTCCACTACATCTCTCGATGAGAAATTTATGTAATTTAAATTCAAATCTCCAACACAATATATTCTGTCACAGAGAGGAGCCAATAAAGCTAAGATGTCATCGAAATTCATCAAAAAGTTAGATTGGTGATGGCGGAGAGGCTTATAAACACATCCAAGCACAACATCCACCCCACCTAAACGAACTCGCATCCAAATTTGTTCAAAGTTTGAATTAGTGGTGTAATCATTCTCAATACGTGAAAAAATATAGCCCTCCCTCACGAACAATCCCACGCCTCCTCCTCTGCCGTGATTATTCTGATAGATAGCTTTATATCCGTCAATTATAATGTCTTCATAGTTTATTGTATCATTGAGCCAAGATTCCGATACTCCACAAAATCAGAACTGTTCGAAGTAATGAACCGCCAAGTTTCCGATACTCCACAAAATCAGAACTGTTCGAAGTAATGAACCGCTTGAAGTCCTTAAGAATTGGAATTAAAGATCTTATATTTATATGCCCAATTTTTGAGCTTCGAATTTTCATAGATACGAAATAGAAAAAATCCTACATATTATTCAACGACAATAATAATACATTTTGATGGTTTGAATATTAGTCTGCAATTGAGAGAATACTATGAAATGTGAAGTTAGATCGGGCAGTTGCTAAAATAAGAAAGTGAACACAGACGCGATGCACAACTGAATTTTACAAATCCCCTAAATTATTTTCCGGAAAATGAAGAAAAGTTCCAAATCATACTGGTTTCCACTCTGCTGTCAGTTTATTAGTAAACTCAGGTGATTTTCGTCGAGAACATGAATCTTCTTGTTGTTATGAAAAATAAAGACCTCACCCCTTCTCGTCCAGGAGTTATTTTTGAATGCTTCCCATACCTTCCGGAATAGCTGTATTTCATCCTTTCTCAGCACTTCAGAAATCAAATATTTGGTTCCCTTCGGTCGACCCTTACTGTAGAAAACTTCATCACGCCGCCACTGCGTAACGAATTCCACAACCAAAGGTGACGAATTGTTTTCCTTCTGTTTGTTATCGCTTTTTCTCAAACTTTAACAGGTGACCATTTCGGTTGTTTGGATATTCAGATTCATATTGTTGTGGAAAATATTCAATAATTACACCGACTGAATTTCTATTCTCAGGAACTCTCATAATAAAACCTTTTTCCTGTTATTGTTTACAATCTCTTGAATTTGCAATTAATCGATATTAGTTCATATCTTAGGTTAGTTATATCTCTTTTGATTTCGATCTTGGATTGTTTCAGTTTTTTTTCAAAACCTAAAGGATTTCGCTGATTCGAAATGGAAGAGTTCTGATCAATGTAGTCCTTACGTAGTTTAACTAGTCCTTCCTGAAATTTCTTTTCCATTTCTATCATTCTGTCTTGGACACTCGTATTCGAAGTATCCTGGTTAGCAGGATTTCGTCTTGTGCCACCCAATTCTGCCAAAAGTCCCTTATGTATATTTCTATATATATTCGGAAATTTACCGTGCGAACGCCATATGTAAATATGTTCAATCTAAATTAGATCTCTGACAAAGTATTCTCAAGTTCTTTAATTATATAATTATTTAAATAAGAGTGCAATCGCTTTCAGGGTCAATTTAGAAAACGTTTTGAAGATTATATAAAAGATTTTAAATTTGCGTAGGAATTGTTAAGAAGAAATATTCAGTTGTTTCTGCGGCTTGACAATTTAATTTCAGAATTATAACCAGTCATAGACACGTGCAATCTTGTTTAATTCTAAATGTAAGGGCTATCTGAACATTGGCAATAACCATGTAACCAAATACGTATAATAGCTTATCTTTGAAATTAAGTATTACATTATTTTTGTAGTCTTTTTGGGTTTTTATACCAATGTAAACATTTTTTATATAAATGCTCTTTCATCTTTTCTGACTGGTTTATGAGCGCTGAATAATAAATAATTTTTTCGTTACATCTGTCTACTAGTGTTAAATTCGAAGACTATAAATTTGTCTCCATAAAGGGTGTTTGAAAGGAATTGAATTGTTGCCTATTGAGATCGCTGACTAAATGTTTATGAAAAGAGTTAGACTTCTCACTAAGCTGCATTATAGAGCCGAATTATTGTCTTTGAACTTCTTTCATATCGTCTAATCGTGATTCTGTTTGAGTATGCTCAATGGTCGTAGATAAGAGGTAAGACGCCACCATGGAGAGCGATATGATATAAAGTTAAAAATCATGTACACAGAACTGTTGAAGTAGTAATTTGGGAACCATTATGTGTGGTAGCCGATCACCAGTTCCCTTCATTCGAGGTAGTATGATAGTTGCGTATGATGAAAAGTCTTATAACTCACTTCCTAATATTACATTATCTATATTTTCATCCACACGTCGTCTTTCAGCAAAAAAAGCACTTTTCCATTTAGTTCGTCAAACAAGAGCTTTTTTAAGGCAGGCGTTAATATTTTGTCATTGTCACCCTGTTCGCCGTATTTAAAAACCAATCATAAAAACCAATGTGTTGTGCTGAAATATCGACTTCCTACGTCACCTCCAGAGACCGCAGACATCGACTCAGCTGCGGAATCGTTAAAAATATTTAATTTTTTTTTATTACATCTGAATGAAATTTTCTGCAAATGCGAAAAAAACAAGCTGGAAAAATTATTCTTCCAAGATGTAACACTTCTATTGTCACTGAATATATTTATTGAGAACCAGGTCGTACACGGAGGACCTATCGAAAGGCCTGCCAAATCACCAAATTTGACACCTCTGAATTTTCTCATTGGGTCAACATAAATCAGAATGTACAAAACCAGCTCCTTTCGATCACAGCGAACAATTTGGTTATACTACCAATTATGTTCAGAAAATCTTTAAAATAGTAATTATTACGATATTTATAAATTATTATTATGTATATAAAATATTTCAATAGAGGTTGTACCTTCATATGAAAGAAAATTGAGGTGACTTAGAATATTCAAATTAAACAACAGTTGCTTCTTCAATACTCAAATATAAATCAAAATATGTTCCTCAAATGAAAAAATTTTGTTTTGAAAATTTTCTACAATCTTCACTGTGTAAGATTTCATAGAGACACCCTGTATCTAATTGATAGTATGAATTTTGAAAACTTCATATTGTGTCTGAAAAAACATCAAGTTGATAAACCCGGCGTTGAACTCGTGTTATGATAACGACTTCCCAATTTCCACTCATTTTCGATACAAAAAATAAACAAATTGATGGAATGATCTTGACTCTTTATCAGCCAAAAAGCTAATCAGAGAGAGCGAGGTGAAATAAGCGATAAATAAGTTTTTGGTACTGGATTCGGTTCCATTAGAGGGGTTTATACAAAAAGATTAAAATCAACTACACTCCTACTTTTTTCCGGTATACTGAACTGTATGAGAAATTCGATCTTTACTTGGTGAAAGCTCATTCTGATTAAAATAGAATAAAGTGCAGTTGCTCCGACGTTTCAAGTTTTACATTTGAACTAATTAAATGGAAAGTATGATTAAAAAATTAAAAAATTTTGGCACGCTCTTAATGTTTCAATACAATTATATTTATTGAAGACCAAAAATAATATTGCGTAATGTATAGCTCATCATAGATAGACTACAGAAAGGTTGATTGCAATTTTTAATGAAATGTAATGACTCATGTAAAGGGTCTTTCATAAAGCCCTTTTTATCTTTAAATTGAAATAATAACAAAGTGTGTAGGAGATATCGTCCAAATTTTTTATTCGTTTGAAAGTTCTTTCGATGTCATTATGTATGGAATAAAACATATGGAAAATGTCCATTGCGGATATGCTGGATGACTTGTATCCAAAATGTCCAATTTTTCATGATTCTAGCGCATAAATTCGGCTGAATTTAACCGAAGTTATGGCTCATGTTACACTTGAGAGGTGCTGTGGTTTGTGGCTTATTCGTATGGTCCAGCGACCCAAGATATTCCTACAATAAAAAGTCGAACGGGCCAAATCTCACGCTTTCTGTGGTTAGTTTACATCACCTCCACATGACACAACCATGTCCTCAAATCGTTCGTGCAGAATGTCCAATGTGGCATGAGCTTTTGGCACGTAATACCATACATTTGAAGTCACATGTCGTTGGTTCCGCAGTTTCTCAGTTGTGATTTAAGTGACCTACCTGTCTGTTGGGACTATTGTCACTGCACCCATGGGTGAAGCCTTATTTCTAAATGCAGCCAAGAAGGCTAACAGTCGCCAAGAAAAGTGCTACTTGATGTCAGAATTCACGAACTCGTAACATGTTATAATATCCCTCCCCTTAATGCCCGCACAGCTTTATTACTGGCGTATTCGCTCTCATGGACAGAATACCTGCATTCCGATAGAACCACGCCAGTTTTATGGGTAAACGCCCTGTGTTGCAACACCCACCCCGACATTTCGTTGGTGTCTTTATCATCCAATTTCAACCTATAGCGCTAGCCGTTGACAGTGATGGTCTATCCAACGTCATTCACAAAACAATTTGGACGCCAGACCAAAATACACACCAAACAGTGTCTATTCGGAATGAATTGAACGGATCTCACGTGGTTCAATATCGTTCAAAATACGACAATTTTATTTCTTGACGTACTCATTCATCAAAAAATGAGCCCCATCACTGAAGAGAATTTTTTATGAATTCCAAATGCTCAAGTTATTGTCTATGGTTGTTTACCTTCAGCTCCGGGGTCAGTTGAATTTTGTACAGGTGCAAGCCTAAGTTCTAATGCAAAATTCGCCAAGTTATGGTAAGCAAAAGGCCGAGTTCTTGGGCAAGACGCGAAATCGACTGCTTCGGATTCTCCTTCACACTAACACGGACACCGGCAATGTTTTCGGCAGATTTTACATTTTGTCATCGTGCAGGTCTTAGTTCATTGTTTACTGAACCAGTGGTATAAAATTTATTAACCACACGGCGAATAGTTCTCTCGGTAAGACGATTATGGCGACCGTGAAATAGGCGAAGCGCGCGGAAAGTTGCCCGAACAGAATACCCATTTTGATGACAAATTTTATCATTTGCACGTGTTGTTGAACGGTATATCTAGCCATGATGATTTGACAAAACATACCGAATAAATGACAGACAATTTACAGAAGTATTATGCTGATCCACTAAACAAGTCACACAATAAAACAAAAACAGTTTGGCAAATTGTAAAATGATTAATTGGTTAATCCTCCCTACCATACTACAATCGAATAACCTTAGATTATATGGTGAATTAAAAAATATATATAATAATAATACAATTGAATTTATCAAGATCAAAAATTTCTGTGTTCATGACAATATATTAATGGAAATAGTCCATCTCATTCTTAACCGAGCTTCTCTACCAGTTGCTGAATCAAGCTTTTATAGATCTTCCATTAGTGAAACCACTACATAAAAAGGGTGGGTAATAAGGAAGATTTACCAAATTACCAGCCGTTAAGTATATTTAAGGGATTCTCCAACTGTGAGGATACTTTTAAAGAAGAGATAAATTTTTTTCAGTAGGTATGAAATATTTTCCACCGGCATGCATTTATTGGAAAAGGAAATAGTGAAACCGCTATTTTCAGCTTGGTGGAAAATGTAATGGGATATGGAAGAGTACAGAATACCTCTGGGTGCCTTAATGAACTCAACAATCAGCATGAAATGCGAAAATCATATTTCGGAAATAAAATTCAGAAAAAAATATTACAGATAATAGCTCGATCAATTCTCCGAAACTTCCGGAAATTTAATCTAAAAATTCTCTTAAACATTTTTCTGAAATTGAATTGAATAAAATGTCTTAGAAACACAGTTCCACTCCACAGGCATATAGAATTATTATCAGCTCATATGGGCGGCAATTAACCAATAAAGAATCAAAAGAAAACATCAAGTACTAATCGTGATCATCCAGAAACCATCATTGAAAACAAGCCTGTTTAGATTGGATATTCAAAATAACAAATTCCATCACCAAAAAATATTCAATATAGAATTTAAAAAGTTCTTTTTTATTTCCCTTTCTGAAACATAGATAGCACATTCTTTAGAAGAAGAATCTCAATTCGAACTTATTCTCCTCAGCTGGAACTGATGGAATTTGTTATTTCTAAATATCCAATCGAAACAGGCTTCCCTTGGATGGTGGTTTCTAGGTGACCACGGTCAGAACTTTATGTTTTCTTTTGATTCTTTATTGGTTAACTGCCGCTAATATGTGTTGATATTTCTATCTGTCCATGACTTGAAACTGTGTTGACATTTTATTAAATTTAATTTCAAAAATTTTTTAGGAAATTTTTCACATCAAATTTGTACATGTTTCGAAGAATAGACCCAGCTATTACCTGTAGAATTTCAAACAATCCTTTCAAAGCAATTTTCAATTTATGTTTGCTTATCTAAATAAGAGTTAACGAGAGGGATGGTGTTACCTATATTTGGAAGACTACTTAACCTCAAACTGGAGTACCGCAAGAAAGCGTCCTAGAACTCCCTTTCGATATTGTTTATATAAATGATCTACCAGATTTTCTTGAAATGTTGACTATATACAAGTATGGAAAAGACAGTCGAAAACACCGACAACGTTGATCATTTCTGTTTTGGTTACTTCAAATCTTAGTAACTCTAGAGATCGAAATAGCTATCAAATATTGGAATTCTCGTTCAATTGTTTTTTTATCCTTTATTTTGAGAATTTTAGATAATTTTGGAATAGTGGATACACTTAAATAGTTTTTGTTAATACATTTGTATTAATACGTTTGATATTTCATATTGATTATATAAAAGGACATCATTTCGATAGTTTTTCTATATAGTTTCGATATATATTGTAGAAGTTAGAATTTATAATTCTGAATTTAAAGTCATTTAAATTTTACTTCTTCTTTCAACTATTTACTCACATTCAAATAGATTTTCAAATTATGAAATAAGTTCATATAGAGTCTAAATATCCACAATATATTTATCAATTATTTATTATTTTTGAAATTCTCGTTATTTTTCTTAGAATAAAATAGAAAGGCCTTTTACCTGATAGAAGAAATATAACAAAATTTGAATATCAAAATAAATTAAAATATGTTTATCTTCTACAATTTTAATTTCAAAAAATTTTTATTCAAAAAACTTTTAGATTTAAATTAATGTTTAAAACAAGCACCGCTTACATTTTTTAGACGTATATAATCAAAACTCGATATATAATGTCAAATGGAATAAATGAACCAAAAGATATACGAAAGTCATTAAAATTAATAAATAAATATTTAAAGGAGACAAAATTTTGTTTCTGGTCTTACCTTTAAGAACACCAATTGCGTTTTAAAAACATGAACACACTTAAAAGACTTCTCAAAGAATTATTTGTATATTTGTTTTTTGAAGATATAGTACATGCTTTGAGAGATTTCTGAATTAACTTATTCGAAATATATTAAATATTTCAAATAAATTATATTCTTTGAGAAATCCTTTAAGTGTGTTCATGTTTTTAAAAGGCAATTGGTGTTCTTTAAGGTAAGACCAGAAACAAAATTTTGTCTCCTTTAAATATTTATTTATTAATTTTACTGACTTTCGTATATCTTTTGGTTCATTTGTTCCATTCGACATTATATATTGAGTTTTGATTATATACGTCTATTAAATGTAAGCGGTGCTTGTTTTAGACATTAATTTAATTCTAAAAGTTTTTTGAATAAAAATTTTTTGAAATTAAAATTGTAGAAGATAAACATAATTTAATTTGTTTTGATATTCAAATTTTATTTTTCTTGGAATGGGACATTATTTGGGGTGAATAATTTTTGTTATGTTTTTCAGTGTTCCGAGTAAAAATGATTATAGGTTGAACGCAACAACACGTTGATCATTTCTGTATTATTTTGGATACTTTAAAACTTGCTTCGAGTTTATTCATTCCAGGTTTTATCTTATTGGGTGAGTTAAATTTTGATCTTGTGATATATTTGAATCTGAATTCAATACATTTCCGAAGGGGTCTAGAGACCGAATTAGCTGTCAAAATGTTGGAATTCTCCTTGAATTATTTTTATTTGATCCTTTATTTTGAGAATTTTAGATAATTTTGGAATAGTGGATTTTCTTGTATTTGTACGTTAATATACATATAGTTTTTGTTAATACATTCTGTCAAGAATTACCGGGAATTATCGATTTAAATCTGGCGGGGCAATGAGGCAGGTAAAATTTTTTTTCCTAGGTTGGTACCACTGTCCTTAATTACTATGCCAAGCTTGAGCGGGATCTGTCAACTAGTGTGTTTACAACAGCTGATTAAGTCAGTCTATGTCAGAGTGCGTGCCGATTTTTACAATGGGTGATTACGTTGAGCAAAGAATTTGTTTAAAGTTTCGTGTTGCAAATGAATTTTCGTGTGCCGATGCATTGAAGATGTTGCAAAAGGCCTTTGGTGATAATGCTCTATCGAAAACTCGTGCATATCAGTGGTACAGAGCCTTCAAGGACGGTCGTGAAGTGGTCGCCCATCGACGGCTTCGATCGAAGATAACGTCGATAAAATTAAGGAAATGGTGCTGGAAAACCGTCGTACCAGCTTGAGAGAGATAGCATATGATCTTAAGATATCCCACGAGTCCGCACGTACGATTTTGATTGATATTTTGGGCATGAGAAAGGTGGCCGCACGACTCGTACCGAAAGACCTGAATTTTCTTCAAAAACGTCATCGCGAACAGGTTGCTTCAGACATGCTGGATCGCTGTAATTCCGATTCTACATTCATGGAACGCATTATAACTGGTGATGAGACCTTGGTCTACGAGTACGATATGCAAACAAGCCAGCAATCATCGGGTGGCAAAAAATGAGCCGAAACCGAAAAAACCACGCCAAAGTCGCTCGAAAATGAAGGTGATGCTCATTGTTTTCTTCGATATCCGTGGCGTGGTGCACTACGAATTCGTTCCAGAGGGTCAGACGGTAAACAAGGAGTATTACCTAGGCGTAGTGAAACGTTTGCGTGAGCGTATCCGTAAGAAGCGGCCAAATTTGTGGGCGAACAACTCATGGATTTTGCATGACGATAACGCGCCTTCTCACCGAGCTACGATTGTGACTGACTTTCTCGCCAAAAACTCAACAAACGTGCTTCAGCAACCACCGTATTCGCCGGATTTGGCTCCCTGCGACTTTTTCCTCTTCCAAAACTAAAATTGCCCCTTCGTGGCACCCGTTTTGAGTCGATTGAAGCCATAAAACAAAATTCGGCGCGAGAGCTAAAGTCCATCCCGGAAAGCGCCTATAAAAAATGTTTCGATAATTGGAAGTGCCGTTGGCATAGATGTATTGGAGCAAATGGAGCCTATTTTGAAGGCGACCCAATAAATGTTGACGATTAAATGTAAAAATGTTGTTTTAATTGAAAATTCCCGGTACTTTCTTGACAGAGTAGTACATTTGTATTAAAACGTTTCATGTCGGGATGTGAAAAGATTTTTGCCGAAACATTGAAAAATATTTATATTGATTATATAAGGATATCATTTTGATAATTTTTGTATATAGTTTAAATATATATTGTAGAAGTTAGGATATTGTTCACCCACAAATTTGGCCGCTTCTTACGGATACGCTCATGCAAACGTTTCATAACGCCTAGGTAATACTCCTTGTTTACCTGACCCTCTGGAACGAATTCGTAGTGCACCACGCCACGGATATCGAAGAAAACAAGGAGCATCACCTTCATTTTCGAGCGGCTTTGGCGTGGTTTTTTCGGTTTCGGCTCATTTTTTGCCACCCATTCCGATGATTGCTGGCTTGTTTGCATATCGTACTCGTAGACCCAGGTCTCATCACCAGTTATAATGCGTTCCATGAATGTAGAATCGGAATTACAGCGATCCAGCATGTCTGAAGCAACCTGTTCGCGATGACGTTTTTGAAGAAAATTCAGGTCTTTCGGTACGAGTCGTGCGGCCACCTTTCTCATGCCCAAAATATCAATCAAAATCGTACGTGCGGACTCGTGGGATATCTTAAGATCATATGCTATCTCTCTCAAGCTGGTACGACGGTTTTCCAGCACCCTTTCCTTAATTTTAGCGACGTTATCTTCGATCGAAGCCGTCGATGGTCGACCACTTCACGACCGTCCTTGAACGACCACTGATATGCACGAGTTTTCGATAGAGCATTATCACCAAAGGCCTTTTGCAACATTTTCAATGCATCGGCACACGAAAATTCATTTGCAACTAAACTTTAAACAAATTCTTTGCTCAACGTAATCACCCATAGTAAAAATAGGCACGCACTCTGACATCGACTGACTTAATCAGCTGTTGCAAACACACTAGTTGACAGATCCCGCTCAAGCTTGGCATAGTAATTAAGGACAGTGGTACCAACCTAGGAAAAAAAAATTTTACCTGCCCCATTGCCCCGCCAGATTTAAATCGATAATTCCCGGTACTTTCTTGACAGAATGTATGTTAGTAATGATCCAGAATATAGTGAAAGGATAATACGTATTGGAGATATTAAGGTTCTTGAATTAGATATGACAATATCAGATAAAAAAATTGAAATAATAGGAATTTATCGTTCACCACAGGGGTGTGCAAGAAAATTCAGCAAGGATTTGCCGGATTATATTAGTAAAATGAAAATATGCAATTCTAATATTATTGTAGGGGACATGAACATGAATCTTTTATCAGCCAATGAATTTGTCGACGAATACAAAAATGTGTTCTACTCGCTCGGTTACACCTCAGTCATAAACGATATAACCGTACCATCAAGTCGTACCAGCTTGGATCATTTATTTCTTTATTGTCGACATCCAGTATTAAATCAGAATAAATCATTTATAGTACGCACCGTTGTTACTGATCATTTTGCAGTCGTATTAAGAATAGATACCCAAACTGAATAAGACTCAATATAAAAATTATATAGACTACATCCAATTGAGAGATGATCTGAGGAAAATAAATTGGGATTGTTCAATAAAAGACAAAAACTTAGATTCTTTTGCAGAATTATTCATTAATATAATAATTTTTATACACAAAATCACAACAAAAATCACAGTCACCTAAAGAAAATTTGGATTGCAATCCTGGATTCCTGAGATCGATAAAAAAAAACCTAGTAAACAGGGAGCTAATGAAAAAATCATTTGATCAAAACTTGAAACATCGATATGCAAAATATCGAAATAATCTACAAAGACTGATACAAGATGCTAAAAAAGAATATACGAATAGCTTTATTAGTAAAATTCAAAAACAAAATCTCTCTGGTCATGCGTTGAAAATATTTGTGGAAAGACCAAACTTGTGAATGATATAAATTTAATTCTTGACATTGAGGGGTAAGACCTAACAAAAAAGGAATTAATCATTGAAGAGTTCAGTAAATATTATAGCGAAGTAGGGAAAAAGTTGGCAGAAAATATACGAAAGGCTCTTACAGAAGAGCTATGCAAAAATCCATATGATGCAACACTTTTCCTATTCCCAACATATACAAATGATTTAAATATTTTAAAAATTTTAAAAAACTTTTAAAATTAGCCTTCTACATATTTAATTCCAAAAGATAATATTTAATGATTATAACTTCTGAAAATAAATTAAAATAATATCGTATAAGTACCACTTATATCATGACATAAAATAAACATTCATTATAAGACATCCGAATGGTATAACAAAATCCAATAAATAAAAATTATTAACCAAAATCCTATAAATTAAATATTTTGAATAGACAAAATTTTGTTTCTGCTGATCAATCTTATGAAAACCAATATCTTTCAAGAATATCCAACACAATCTTAAGAATTTCATCACAAAACTATCTTACTTAGACTATTCAATATTATTGGATATCTAACCAAGGTACTTTATATAAAAAACTCAAGATATGTAAAACATTACTGAAAAACAAGCAGAGGCCGTTAAATTGTCTTTCAATCTTCTAGATCAAGGGTAAACCACAGATATATTTTTGTGTTTAGTGAACCATTCCTCACTGCACTTAAAAGATTCATTTCGTTAGAACCAATTCTAGAGGACTGAAAGGTAAGTGAATAATTTTTGTTAACTGATGTTATATTTTTTGAATATGAATATTTGAATACTGAAGAAGCAAAGTCGATCTTAAAACTTGTTTTTCAGTAATGTTTTACATATCTTGAGTTTTTTATATAAAGTACCTTGGTTAGATATCCAATAATATTGAATAGTCTAAGTAAAATAGTTTTGTGATGAAATTCTTAAGATTGTGTTGGATATTCTTGAAAGATATTGGTTTTCATAAGATTGATCAGCAGAAACAAAATTTTGTCTATTCAAAATATTTAATTTATAGGATTTTGGTTAATAATTTTTATTTATTGGATTTTGTTATACCATTCGGATGTCTTATAATGAATGTTTATTTTATGTCATGATATAAGTGGTACTTATACGATATTATTTTAATTTATTTTCAGAAGTTATAATCATTAAATATAATCTTTTGGAATTAAATATGTAGAAGGCTAATTTTAAATTTTTTTTTAAATTTTTAAAATATTTAAATAATTTTATCTACCTTCTATCAAGAATTAACCTCTATTTATGTTATTATATACAAATGAGATAAAAGATACAATTCTAATATTGAGCAAATGAGAAGCCCCTGGAGAGAATGGAATTAGAACAGAATTATTAAAAATTATTAGGAAAAAAATATCAAGACCACTGATGTTATTAATCGACCCATGTTTTAAAACTTCTAAATTCGCAAAGATTCTCAAAAAAGGTATCATTGAACCAGGTTTCAAATCAGGAGATGAGAAAACAGTATCGAATTAAAGATCGAAATGCCTCGTGTCAAATATTGCAAAGATAATGGAATAAATATTAAAAACCCGCATTGCAAAGTTCTTAGAAAAACAAAATTTTATCGTAAAGACAATAAGGTTTCAGAGAGTAAACAGAAGAAGCGATTATAGAATCAGTAGAGAGGATTGGTTAGATGGAGAAATGGTGGGTTTAGGTGTTTTTGTATTCTCCTCCACATGCTCCATCATTATGGTTTACGGGGTAGTTCATTTGACTTAATTAAGGATTACTCAACTGATACAGTTACAGTCTGTTAAAAGAGAAGATTATGTTAGTGGAGAAAGTTGCGTCGTGGGATACCACAAGGGAACCGTATTAGGGCTAATTCTTTTCATTATTTACATAATCATATTGATGTTTTTGACTACGAGAGGTAAAATCATTAATTTCGCAGATGATACTGTAATATTAAATGAGGAGACTTCTTGGAAAAACCTTAAATCAAAAGCTGAAAAAGACCTTCACAATATAATACAGTGGTTTAGAGTGAATAAGTTAACAATAAATATGAGAAAAACGAAATACTTGGCATTCGCTTGTTATGAACCAGGACTTCCACATATAGGTAATTAAGAAATAGACAATAATGTATTAATCCCTGAAGTTGAAAGTATGAAATATCTAGCTGAACAATTGACAGACACCTGAAGTAGGATAAACATATAGACAATTTAATTGGGAAACTAAGACATCTTTTTTCGAAGTTCAAATGCCTCAGAAATAACCTGGATGAAAAAAATATGATGGAAATGTATACAGCCCTCTGCCAATCTTGCATTAAATATGGAATACTGACATGAGGTGAAGCATATCAGTGTCACATGAGAAGAGTGAGGTAGTACAGAAGTGGTTATTGCGAATTATCCACAGGAAACCATAACTGTTTCCTTCAAATAATCTGCCTCTCCAAAATGATGAATCCTCATCAATTGTTTGTTAACTTCAACCTGCTCCAAAAAAATTAAGCTTCATCCAAATACATATAGTTATGAAACAAGGAAAAGGAACATTTACTACTGGGTTCCGAAAGCAAAAATACGCATAGGCCATAGATGTCACACTTACCTCGCCCCACGTATTTATAACGAGATTCCAAAGGAAATAAAAGAGATTAGAAGTATGAAAAGAAGAAAATGTAAAATCAAACCTGGGTAAATTACAAGACGAGACGATATTTTTACCTGTTTCTCAATCCTTTGTGAGTATGTGAGATGATCAGTTCCGTGTATCCCTGGATGACAATTCATCAGCAATGTTTGATTCCAGTAGGTCTTCTATATATCTTTCATGCTTGTCTTGGAATGCTAGAGTATTATGGTTTATTTTAATTATATTTCGTATCGTGTTGGCCTTTGCTTGATAGAAATCCATTGTACACTTTGGTTGAAATGATACACATATATTTGTTGAATATTAGTTATATATTATTATCGGAAACCCGACATAGGATTTAGTTGTATTTTTTCGAACCCAACTTCACACTTAAGTCGCATAATCATTATATGTTTTGAGAACTAATATAGCAAGGTTTGTGTGTGAAAAAGTTCAATTAATTCTACGCCGTAGGTTTATGATTGGTGCTCTTTCAAATATGGAGATCAATAAGCAGAATTTTCGTCATATTTTACTTTATTATTATAGAAAATGTAAAAATGCTGTTCAAGTCAGAAAGAAATCGATGTGTATGGAGAAGGTGTGTTGACAGTACGTCAGTGCCAGAACTGGTTTGCAAAATTTCTATCCGGCAATTTTGATGTCGAAGATGTACCAAGTTCTAGAAGGCCGGTTGAAGCTGATAAAGACAAGATAAAAGCATTAATTGATGCAAATCGGCGAATAACAACACGTACGATCGGTGAGAGGTTAATTTATCGAGTTCAAATCTTTATGACCACTTGAAACGCCTGGGTTTAACCTCAAAACCTGATATATAGGTTCCCCATGTTCTCACGGAAAAAAAATTGTGTCGTCGCGTTGATGTCTGTGATACGCTTCTCAAACGTCACGAAAATGGTCCATTTTTGAATCGCATCATTACTGTCAAAGGCAAAAGATCATGGAACAAAAAAAAAACCGGCTCAAAGCATTTCGAAAGCCAATAGCCCTGAAAAAAGTGTGATGCTGTCAGTTTGGTGAGATTATGAAGAATTCCTTTTTTGGGCTTTTACCGGATAACACAACAATTAATTCGGAAGTCTACTGTCATCGACTAGACAAACTGAATGATGCACTTCAACAGAAAAGGCCAGAATTAATCAACAGAATAAGTATAGTGTTCCACCGAAATAATGCGAGACCTCTTACAAGTTTGATCACTCGCCAAAAGCTTTTACAGGTTGAATGGGATACACTGCGACACTCACCATATTCTCTAGATCTGGCGCCTTCAGATTATAATTTGTTACGGTCATTGCAAAAATTTTTGGAGGGTAAAACCTTCACTTCAAATGAGGAAGTTCAAAATCACCTGCCAGCAAAGACCAAATATGTTTCATTGTATCGGTCTCTACTTGTCGGAAATAAATCTTGATGATAAAAGTAAAAAGCAGAAATTAAGTTGTTTTACTTAAATCATCAAGACCAAATATCTTATGAGCGTAGCATTAGGCTACTACCAAAATGATGGCAAAAGATGTTAGACCAGAATGGCCAATATATAATTCAATAAAATATTTATTCATTATCCGAAAATTGTCTTTGATTTTCCCCAAAAATAAATGCAATTACTTTCCGAACAATCCAAAATTACGGCGTAATAGGGAACGACTTTAGCATGAGGAAGGTTTATAGTTGAAAAAGCTAGAAGTAATCGGGAAATGAGTTTATTTCTTAAACTAGCTTGATGATGTATGAGCATTCGGGTGCATTAGATGGGCTATACTTTGATAAAACTTTAAAGCCCCTATGCGAGACTATGCGTAGCTGTGTTCAAAAAACTTTCTGTGTACCAAACTTCACACTCGTAACGATATCCTAATATACTGATTATATTAAATTTGCAATAAAGTGAACAACAATTGGGTACTCGAAACCATATGTAGGAAACGTTGGATTAAAGCTGAAATGAACTCAAAAATTACTGCTCGAATTTAACTCTTTCTATATGTAAAATGATAAGAAACGGTTTATTACTTAATTATTAACTTATTATTACAAAGTTTAAATATCAAAACAGATTTAATCTGTTAGTCTGTTTCGATTTTAAACGTCTGTTAAATATGAGCAGTGCTTATAAAGACATTAATTCAATTCTTGAAGTTTCTTGAATAAATTTTTTTTTTATTGAAATTGCAGAAGACCAATAGATTTAATCTGTTTTGATATTCAAACTTTCTATCTGTCGTCAATAGATTGAATTATCAAAGAAATAGTTTAAAGAATTGGTGTTTGCCAGACAGATTCAAAGTTTATCATATTCCTTTAAATGATGTGATTCTATCTTCTCATTGCACAAATACTTTGACTCAAGAAAATACCTCAATCGTGTAAAAAGCAATTTTCAAAAAATTTTTGTCACTTAGTTGCCAAAATTTATCTGTATAGTAACGCGGATTTTGAGCGTTACTCTGTTCGCACTCCTCCATTTTGTCATTTTATATCAAGTGTATTTTGGGGTTTGTAAATATTGAAAAAAGATTATGCCTTACTTTTTCATTGCGAATAGAATTTCCTTGTGTATTTGGAAATGTTACATAAGTATCAAAAGTCGAGGTGATTGATAGATTTCGCTGTATTAAGAGAAATCGAAGGAATGGTCTAGAAGAAAAGAGACTAGAAGGAGGTGCTTGATTCTGGGAAGCCATTCAGACCGTTTTTTGAAAAACCTGGATGATAGTCAAGGATGATTGGTGAACAACAGGCGAAGAATAAGAAGAACGTGAACGTGAAGCATTGCGAAGTGAAGAAGAGGTCGCTGGAGCATTAGCAAATGATGAAAATAATAATAATAATAATAATTGTTTATTAATCCATTTGACATTACATAAGAATGTATAGGACAGGTCCAGTGAAAATGAACATAATCATAAGTACAAAAAAAACACAAAATTAAGTGTAAGAAAAATCATGCAAAATGCCCATCGCCTAAATATTCAGCTATACTATAGTAACATTTTCCAGCCAGTATTCGTTTTATGCTGGTTTTAAATTTCAAATCGTTCAATCTCTTAATTTCATCCGGCAAATTATTGTAAAGTAATATGCCCTTATAAGATGGGGAGAGTTCAAATTTGGATGTCCTATGCTGAGGCAGACACAATATATCAGAATTCCTCGTACAGTAATTGTGATAGTGTGACAGTCCAGTAAAATTTCGAAGATTTCGTTTAATAAACAACAGGCATTTGTAAATGTAAATACAAGGGACCGTCATAATTTTGTGCTTTATGAAGAGTGGTCTACAGGAGGAAAGGTGGCTGATATTGAAAATCAGACGTAATATCCTTTTTTGTGCCAAAAATATCCTGTTCACGTTAGTAGAAGCTCCCCATAATATGATGTTGAATTGCAAATGGCTGTAAACTAAACTGAAGTACACACTCAGCATTGACTGCAGTGGTAAACACGATTTCAACTTGTTTATAGCGTAATAGGATGTATTCAGTTTTTTACTCAATACTTCAATATGCTCACCCCATCTTAGATGGCTGTCGAGATGAACCCCCAAAAATTTCACCTTTTCAGAAGATGAAATTGTCACATCTCCCAACTGCAGAGCCAATGGAGGTGAGTCTGTGATTCCAAAGGAAATCAGGTTAGTTTTTCCTAAATTAACAATTAGTGCATTGGCTCTACACCAGTCTAGGAAACCCACTATCAGCCTGCCACAGCACGATTGGAGTTCATCAATATTTCCCGATGCTACCGCAATAGAAGTATCATCCGCAAATAAAACTAGTTTTATTAATTTGGAGACTATAAGATGTTCGGGCAAATCATTCACGAACAATACAAACAGAAGAGGTCCCAATACTGACCCCTGAGGGACACCGATATCGATGTTGTATTTGCTGGAATATGAGTCCCCTACTCAGACCACCATTGATCTTTCAATCAAGAAGCTACGCAACCAGTCCAGGAATGATCCTCTGAATCCTAAATTATATAACTTACTCATTATGAATGGAATAGACAAACAGTCGAATGCACGTGATAGATCGAAGAACAGACCCGCGACACATAGACCATCATCCAACCATCCATAAGTACTCTCAATAAATGAGACTGCGGCCGTCTCAGTTGAGCAACCGATTCTGAAACCGTGTTGACAATTTTTAATAATGTTGAACTTATCCAAATAATCCACCATACGCTTTAATGCCACTTTTTCAATAATTTTGGAAACAGTACTCAGGATGGAAATTGGTCTGTAATTAATTATTTCAGTCAATTCATTCCGTTTGTGTATAGGAATAACAGTGCTCATCTTGAGTGAAGAAGGAAAGATGCCAGATGATATTGAAAGATTTATTAGGTGAGCAAGATGACTTCCAATGCATACAGCAGAGACTTTCAATATTCGTGAAGAAATACCGTCAGTGCCTGTGCTCTTTTTATTCTTCAGTGACCTTATGACGCTTATGACTTCCGCCGTGTCAACAGGATAGAAGTAAAAGCTATGTGGTATCATCTTAGAGGCTGTGCAGATGGTAGATATACTATTTCCATAGTGTTGCCGAAGGCTGACAGCGGTAATATTCGAGAAATATTCAGCAAAGGCTGTAGCCATTGTAGGCGATTCGGTGCAAAGGACTCCCCGTATATTAATCGACATAATATGATTTATTTTCTTCCTACCAGTTTCTTGATTCACAATACTCCAGACACTTTTGTTTCGGTTGCCTGAGTGTTCGATAACATTTGCATAAAAGTTGAATTTAGTTGTTTTCAATAGACTATTATAATACTTCTTGAATTCTTTATAAATTCTAAGAGAATCTACAGACTTAAATTGAGAATGAAACCAATGTAAATCCTTCAAATGAAGGCTTGCCTGCCTAACTTCTGGTGTTACCCAGTTTTTGCTATTTGAGATTATTCGCCTGGCTGGAAAATGCCGGTCAATCAAAAGAGCTATAGCATCCATGAACAACCGAAAGCATGAATCCACATTACTGTTCCGATAAATTTCATCAAAGCAGACCGCAGAGAGAGATGTCATATAATCTTCCATTCTATCTTCAGAAATGAACCTGACATATTTATTATTTGCCAGTTGGAGGCATGGAAGATCTACTGGAAGCTTAAAGTCTAATATTATGACCTTATGATCGCTGAGGCCTGCTTCGATTACTTTTGAACCATAAAATTCCTGGGCAACATTGGTTAAGATGTAATCAACTTTAGAGGATGATGTCCTTCCAGAAACATTGGTGAATATTCTAGTCGCTTCTTGCGATGTTACATGTAAACTGAAACTGTCTAGTACATCAAATAGTAATTTCCTCATATTACAACCCGGTTCCAGATAATCAACATTGATATCACCACAAACGAATAAGTGGTCCACTAACCTACTACAAAATTGTAAAACATCAGTGAATTTTCCCAGAAACTTCTCAAAATTCCCGGTTGGAGGCCTATAAATACTGATAACCCCTATTTTGATACCCTCACACAGCACTTTCGCGCCACAAACTTCAAAATGCATTTCCTCTGAAAATTTGGAAACAGGCAATTTCCTCACTTGAATGTCACATTTCATATACAACACTGTACCACCGTGACTCCTGCTAGGACGACAGAAAAAATCAGCCTGCCGATATCCTGGAAGCACCATCAGCCCAATGTTCTCATGTTTACACCAGTGCTCAGCGACACTTATGATATCCGCAGATTCCTCTGAGAGAAACACCTCAAGATTGTTTAATTTATTGGTAACACATTGGATGTTCATTTGCACTATTTTTAGCTGGACTTTTCGGGAAACCTCATTAGACTTTCCTCGTTTCATGCTTGGGTCGGATGTGGTCCTCGTTGCCGAAAAAAGTGATGTACGTTCACATTCTTCGGCCAACAAGATGCATCCATTGCTTTTTCAATTTGGCTCCTTGGTATTAATACCTTGAAGGATGCGTAACTCTCTGGATATTTTGATTTTAATGCTTCACATTTAACATCCGTGAAAATTGGTTTCAGGAAAGTCAAAAGTTCTTCAGGTGTTGTCCCCGGTTTCAAATTCGTTACATGAAGGGGCTTATATTTTTCAATTCCTATGATGTTAGATGATCCCGAATAGTTGCCAACCACCAAAGCCTTTCGGGAAGTTCTTTTGTTCCTTTTATGGGACACAGTCTGCCAACTTGTGTTTGATGGTGATTCATTCATCCTCTGATGTTGTACGGAAGTGTCCTGTTTACTAATTGGATCCACTATTTTGCTTAAAGCATCACTCACGACAGATAATGTAATCTTTGGTTTAATTATTTCAGGTTTATTGAATGTAACTTTCCTACCATCATTTACTACCACATTTTTGGGTTCACTGGCATACGTGGGAGTAGCTGATTTTATCGTGCTCTGCGTATGTTCCTTCTTGTTGCTATTATCTGTTGATAAATTCTCTCGTATGTTTACTCTATTTTTTAATACCGATATCTCATTTTCTAAATATGCGATTTTATCTTTCAATAGTGACGAATTTTCAATTAGAATCGAGTTTTTGAACTCTAATTCTTGGATTATTTTTAGAAGAAGATCCTGACATGTAGACTCACCAGAGATTTGCAAGTTTTCAGACTCCGGTTCACCTGTTAAATTCGCGGTGTTATTTTGACCTGGTAATGAAGAAATCAAATTTTCACCACAACATTTTTTCAATCTTGAACCGCATCTTGGATGATAAACCCCGTGACACTGGTTGCATTTAAAACCAACTTTCATTAAAGATTGTTTACACGAACCACATTTAAGCGATTCGATTTGAAGAGCATCGCTCATACCAACCTTCTTGTTCGCTGACATATTAATAGATATGGACGCAAGAAAAATTCTTTCTCAACATGTACTTGATTATGATGTCGAATAATATGATTGTGTATACCGCAACTTCGACAAGATTGTGAAGTTCCACATTTATAGAAGCCTGTCTTACTTGAGAGGAACAAAGAATGATAAGGGCCAGTTGATAGTTGGCACATCTGGGACTGGTTCGGTTTACCGGCCTGCACGTTATGGTAGGTGCAGAGCTGTCGCCGCGAAATCATTCTATCTCATTTTTATAATCTTCTACAGCATTGCCAAAGACCATAATTGGTCGGTTTCGTTGGCATATAAATCAGCCTGTTATCTTTCTCGTCCATCGTGAAGACTCAGTCTTCACGGTTAGCTCCCAAGAAATCCTCGGGATACTTTTAAAGCTCCATCTGAAGAACTTTGTGGTTGGCTCCACGTCCACCTTGCATACTTCTTGGAGTTGTCCATTTTTGGCCGCTCCCATGACCTTCCTTCAATATGGGTTCCTATTCAATATTTAGGTAAAAGGAAGAGCTTCAATGGTGCATTCTTTGTTTGTTGCTTCGTAGCAGTTTATTCCTGAATTGTTCCAACTCTCGCCTTGGAGCTCGATTGTTTGTTTGCTGACTATAATGCCTGAGGTCACATTGTTTAGTATTCGTTCTCTATAATGTAACAACCATATCCTGCGAGCCCAAAGATTGGCATTAAATTTTAGTTTTAATGTCACTTCGGGAGGATAAAGTACATCTTACACGTCCTTCGTTGCTTGCTGTGGGGTATACGATAGTTTCAAGCCTTGCAACTGAGCACGGAACCATGGTCGGTAGATATAGAAGTGAATGAAAGGGTGCTGACGCTGATATTAACAGCGTTTTCGAGTATCGAGGTATTATGTACTCGAATTTGCGCCCAAAGGTGATACAGACACTGAAAATATAATTTAAGCTTAATGCGGCGTTTTGGAGAGCTAACTCAGTGAAAAAGATCAGATTTATGAGAAAAAGGGGGCCTTGATTTTGCACCACGAAAACGCACCGTCTCACAAGGCGCTCACTGTGAAAAAATTTCTGACCAAAGACTCAACAATCTTATCTAACAACCAATATGGCTATAACCATCTTTTTGCGTGTTTGTTACAGGGAATCATAAGCTAGTGTTTCGCCCAAATATCTGTTATTTTCAGCTGAAAATGGTCTACAACGATTAGGTCGTACTAACTGATGAAGAATCTGAGGTCGAAAGTAATTTTGTCAACTTAATAAAAAAAAAAACGCTTGGTCTCTCAATTATTAACAATTAATCAAATATGCATTGCTCAGAGTATCCAATGACAACGAGTAAATGACATCTTTCATTTGAGTAAAAACTGTACTTCATCACATTGAATGAATTATTGGAAATATGTGAAGTACTCGATTGTAGAAAAAATCTTGTGTGTAATTCGAGCGGATATTCTTTGTTGACTTCAAGAGATTGCCGCGCGACGAAGGAGCTGTCTCTTTCAATCGACTATATATCATTTTTCGCTCTTAATACACAAATGCTATATTGGGCAAAAGATCGTTCGAATAGTTTCGCAGTTATTCTCGTTTGAAAATTTTTCATATTTTTCCAAATAGACAACAACTACAGATTCCATGAATCTGAAATTCGGAATTTAGAAATGAAAAGATAACACGCATGTTCGTGCGAAATTTCGTGAGGATAGTATGATATGAACTTTAAAAACAAAGCAGATCAGTGTTTAGCGCTACCTTGAACACTACAACTTTCGAACGGAAAGAGATTGATTCGGAACTACTGCGAGTAGGTTAGGGGCCTAAATATCTCGGTTGAGTTCGTTATTAGGCAAAATCAGTCCAAAGGTTTCGCAGTTATTCACATTTGAATTAATACTCTTGTTTTTATTGATAATTTCGAAACTACAAATACGATGGAAGTGAAATTTGTGTTTAAGAAGTAAAATGATAACGAACATGATCATGTGAATCGTATCATTAGAAAATCCAAAATGAACATTTTGTGATAAGAGCATCACTTTTCGCTAGAAAAACCATAGCAATAGTTTAGCATTTAGATGTAAAATAGTGACACAAAGACTTACGAAATATTCCGCGAAGATCACATAATTAGAATATTTTTTCAAAAGTGAGGAGAGCAGTGTTTAGTGCTAAAAGTGAGCAGAGAAGCGTTAAGCGATATCGAACCAAGGGCAGCAGTAGTAAGATTAAGTGTTGATTTAGCATCCAGATATAAAAAACCGACAAAATGTTTAGACGGAGGACTCCATTCCGTACTCCCTCTGTATACGGAGTAAAAGTTTCTTGAATGTTTTCGCGAAAAAATTAATTGTCATATCAGGTTATAATTAATGAAATCAGACATAAGGGTATACGAGTTTTTGTTTCAATCATTCAAAGCAAAACCACAGTATCAGCAATCCTCTCTGACATTTTCATTTCCAATCGAATTTTGAATCAGTCGAATAGTTTCGCTATTATTCACTTCACGTTTTCCTTACTAACGTCCCAATAGTTCCGAAACCAGAGATCCAATCTTAATGAAATTTGATGTTAGCGTATATTAAGAATACGAAAATGTATGCCAAATTTCAGGACGAACTAATGTCCAGGCGGACGACTTGAGGTGAAAACGCCCATTTCTGAACGATGAGATGATTTTGACAAAAAGTATGAAAGTTCCGTTTCTTCAGAAGAGCAGCTCGAAAAATGAAAAATTACTTTCGGGTGACAGAACACAGAATTTTATATTTTGCGCCCTTGTTCTAAGGAACAGCGCGCTATAGTTTTTTCTTTATTTTTGTAATTTTTTCATTCTGAGCAGAAAATGATCTCAAACGACTAAATTCTACTCACTTATGAATAATTTGAAGTTAGAAGTAATTCTGTGCTGCCGCTTTGACCGTAAACAGAGATTTAAAACTTTTAGCATACTTTTGGAGCTTAAATGTCTCAGTTATGTTTGTTAATAGACAAAATCGATTCAATGGTTTTACAGTTACTTGGCTCCTAAATGTTTTCCTTTTTTTCAATATTTTCAAACGAACAGATCCGATCGATCTGAAATTTGTTATTTAAAAAAAGAATAATGACGCATATGCTCCACCAATATTCTTGAAACTACAGCTACCATCGATCTGAAGTTTATTATTCAGAACAAGAACAATGATGTTCGTTTTCTATTTTCGAAACCTTCATATCTGATTTATCTGAAATTTGTAGATCAGAAGAAGAATAATAATGCACACCTTCATGCAGAATTTCACATACCGCGGGCACCAAAAACTTTTTCTCGTGTACGGTCCGGTTCAATTGGGAAATGGATGCATCTCAGATAACCGAATTTCTGAACCAGGTGAGCTTCTTCAAATCCATGGAGGAAATCACGGACGAAAATGCCCTCAAGGTATTACCCTTGCTACTGGTAGGAATAGCAGCGACATGGTGGATGGGATACAAAAACTAGTTAACTTGCTGGGAAGATGCACTGGGCCTTCTTAAGAAGACGTTTGTCCCGAAAAGACCATCATACAGGATTTATCTAAAGATATTTCAGTCCACACAAGTAGAACAGGAGCCTCTAGATGAATTCATCTGTAAAAAGCAAGCTTTATTCGCAGAAATTCCAGAAGTCGCCACGAATGAGTCCATGCAGCTGGACATGGTATTTGGGTTAATAACGCAAAACCTGCGATCCAAAATAACAAATCTTCAATTATTTACTAGTGCCAGGCTGGAAGATTAAAGACGACCTGCAATACCAGAACTCCAAACCGTATTACCACAAAAGCCTCAACCAAGATGTAACTTCTGCCGAAATATGGACCACACGGAAGAAGTGTGCCGGAAGAAGAAGAAGATTTTACCAAGAGACAACAAATCCCAAGGCCAAAGAGAATCACTTCAATCGCTGGCCTGCTATGGATGCAATCGGCCAGGGGTCCTGCGACAAAATTGTCCGACCTGCAACAAATCCGAAGAACCTCCAAAATTCACATTCTGTGCATTCCAGCTTTCGCAAGTGTGAACGGTGACAGCGTCTGTCTATACATCTCTTGGCGAATATGGACTAGCATTTTTCGATACGGCTTCATAAGTATAATTTCAACAAGTCTCAGCATCCTATCGCTACGCCGATGGTAACCTATGGCAGAGCCAAGTACTTACCACCAGGGTGAATGTGAGAATCAACGGCAGGACCGTCCCTACTCGATTTGTCGTGCTACCGAAATCTACGAATAACCACAATCTTCTAGGATTAGACTTTCTGTAGGACGCAGGAATTGTTCTGAGGGCCTGGTACTTCGAAGGCTCTCCGAGAGAAGTATTTTCGTGGGATCCACCAGCATCTGAGATGACACACCTATATAGTCGTCTAAGAACATAGATAGGATTTTCTCAGCAAGCAGAGCCAAAATTCCAGATTGAAGAAGATCCTGAAATCAGAAAAATTTTCGAGGAAATGAAAGCAGACCCAATACTATCGCCTGTGTATGAGCACCAGCCGGAAGAAAATGTGGAGCATAAACCACGATGAATTCTCTCAACTATGGGGTGAGCACATGGACCTCAATATTCTAGAGATCGATCTCTGCCCAGAGGAAGGATCTGCCCCAAATCCACGAGAACGAGAACGATTATGAACTGATCCAAACTTACCAGGAGGTATTTTCTGAATCGGATCAACCCATGACAGCTACCGAACACGTCATCAATACTGGAGATCGATTGCCCGTAGCCACCCCTCCTTATCGACTATCGGTGGAGAAAACCAAGATTCTTCATGCAGAAGTGGAGGAAATGCTGAGAAAAGGAATTGAAGAGGAAAGTTTCCGTGAGCCACCCCAGAGGTAATGGGGCCAAAACTAGCGGGAGCAATCAGAGATTGCAATGACTATGGCAAGCTAAAAACAAAACCTTATTGCTACCCACTCCCTAAGATCGATAACCGACTATACAGCGTTCGAGGATATACCCATATAAGTGCTATGGACCTAGGAGCGGGATGATGGCAAATTCCTGTTCGGCCAGCTGATAAGGACAAAACTACCTTCAATATGCCATTCGGAACATACTTATTTAACTGGATGTCGTTGGGTTTAAGAAATGCTCCTGCATCCTTCCAAAGATTAATAGACAGGGTAAAGAGAACCCTACTGGGAGTAATGATATTAGCCTACATAGACGATTGAATAATATTGTCTTAAAGCTTTGAGAACCATCTAAGGGACTTAGACCATATATTTCGAGCACTTCAATATCTCCGGTTACGTACGAAGAGAGAAAAATGCCAGTTCGGATGCGCACAAGTAAAATTCCTAGGACACTTGCTGACTCCCACTGAACTGTTCGTTGCTACAGGAAAAAAAGCAGCTATAGTAAATCGCCCGCTCCAAAAAACGAAAGAGGTTCAATCATTTCTGCAGACCTGCTCATGGTTTAGGATATTCATCAAACACTTATCAACGATAGCACGACCTTTGATCTCTTTAACCAAACATAACGCACTTTGAACATGGGATAAAGAACAGCAAACAGCATTCCAAAAGCTGAAGGAAAGGCTAACTACTACTCAGATCTCACGACAGGCTGACAACTCGCAACCATTTACTCTACGAACAGGCCCAAGTCCATATGCTCTGGGAGCTGTCCTACTCCAGGGAGAGGGAATAGACGAAATTACCTATTGAGTACGTCAGCCGGCTGCTCACTAGTGCTGAACAAAACTACTCCACGACAGAACGTGAAGCATTGGCTGTAATATTTGGCTTGGACAAATTCCTAGGGTACCTCAAGAACTCCACAACCGTAGTTGCCACCGACCACCAACTCTTAAAATGGCTCCTGAGTATCAAGTCACCAAGTGGACGTCTGGTGCGATGGTCTCTACAGTTGCAACCATACAACGAATCAATCAAATATGCTCCCGGAAAAGCTAATTTAGTTGCCAACACTTCATCCAGACCTCCACGACCTGCAGAAAAACTTAAAATGCTCGATTATGCGGCTATACATATGGACTTTCCCACAATCAGTAGCCAGGTCACCAGACAACAACACCAAGAAGATCACAAATTAAAATCAACCATGCAGACACTAGAAGGTAACACCCCAAACGAAGCCCAAACTGGACGCAGCGAGGATATGTAACCTCCCAAGGAATATTGTACCACTACCTACAAGCTGGAGATAACGATGAAGCGCAACTAGTGATTCCTGCAATATTACGGGAAGACATCCTCAAGAAAAATCATGACGAATCAGGGCACAACGGAGTAGAGAAAACCTTACAAAGGATCCACCGTAACTTCTACCGGCCAAACATACGACAAATTACTCGAGAGTATGTGCAAAAATGTGTACCATGCCAAAAATATTAGGTTGCACATACCAAACCAGTCGGTCTAATCCTCACCCTAGCAACCAAACGAAAATTTGATTTAATCGCAATTGATCTCATAGGACCATTACCCGAAACCGAGGAGGTCTATCGTTGGATACTGGTAATGAAATATATAGCAACGAAATGGATGGAGCTATTCCTACTGATGACGGCATCGACAGCCCAACGTGCCACCATTTTATTAGATGAAGCTTGCCACCGTTACGGCATTGTGATCAACTTTTCTGATGTTCTATAAAAAAAAATATGAAACTGTGGCTGCGTGGTCCTGTACTTCAGTGGAGAAGGGGTAGATTCTTTGTCACGTGACTTAAACTCCATTCAGTAAGAATAATGTTTCATTGAAATCACGAAAATGATATTAGAATTTTTAATTTTCGGCAAACTGATAGAGGTGATAACACTTTTGTTTTATCCGTTTATAGGCTTATATATGGCACACAATTTAGGTATACAAAATGAACAGATGTTCATGTACATAGATCTATAAAGTCCCAAAAATTGTCACCGGTTAAATCAATTAACAACGTTATACAAATTGGGTGCAGGGAAAGGAAGGGAATGTAGTAAATAGCAGAAAAAGGAATGATGAAGGAAAGGGAAGAGAATTATCAGGAGATGAAACAAAATAAAATAGAAAGGCCTTTTACTTGATAGGAGAAATATAACAAAATTTGAATATTAAAACAAATTCAAATATGTTTATCTTCTACAATTTTAATTGCAAAAAAATTTTTATTCAAAAAACTTTTAGAATTAAATTTATGTCAACACAAGCACCGCTCACATTTAATAGACGTATATAATCAAACCTCAATATATAATCTCAAATGGAATAAATAAGCCAACAGATATACGAAAGTATTTAAAATTATTAAATAAATATTCAAAGGAGACAAAATTTTGTTTCTGGTCTTACATTTGAGAACACCAATTGCCTTTTAAAAACATGAACACACATAAAGGACTTCTCAAAGAATATAATTTATTTGAAATATTTAATATATTTAAATATACGAATAAATTATTTCAAAAATCTCTAAAAAATGTGCACTATATCTTCAAAAAACAAATATAAATCTAGACAATCCCGTCTTCAGTCCTCATTTAATATTCCAAATATCAAAATCAAAAAACTAACCTATATCTCTCACGTGTTAAAAGACTAAAGCTTCGAAATACAGATCAACTATATAATTCAAGATTGATCTATGTTCTAACAAAATCAAAGAACAGTGTGAGTTATTTTAAGGTTTATTTAAATTCATTGACATTCCATAATGAGATTTATTGAAGCCAAAATATAATTATATATTATATATAAAATAAAATAGAAAGGCCTTTTACTTGATAGAAGAAATATAACAAAATTTGAATATTAAAACAAATAGAAATATGTTTTAATATTCAAATTTTGTTATATTTCTTCTATCAAGTAAAAAGAACTGAAGACGGGATTGTCTAGAATTATATTTGTTTTTTGAAGATATAGTGCACATTTTTTAGAGATTTTTGAAATAATTTATTCGAATATTTAAATATATTAAATATTTCAAATAAATTATATTATTTGAGAAGTCCTTTAAGTGTGTTCATGTTTTTAAAAGGCAATTGGTGTTCTTAAATGTAAGACCAGAAACAAAATTTTGTCTCCTTTAAATATTTATTTATTAATTTTAATTACTTTCGTATATCTGTTGGGTTATTTATTCCATTTGACATTATATATTGAGGTTTGATTATATACGTCTATTAAATGTAAGCGGTGCTTGTGTAGACATAAATTTCATTCTAAAAGTTTTTTGAATAAAAATTTTTTTGAAATTAAAATTGTAGAAGATGAACATATTTCAATTTGTTTTAATATTTAAAAAAAATGATGAAACAAAAGATTTCACCACTTTTTCTCGTCGGCGATACTGGAAAAACAAATCCAATTTCGACAATCGGGCAGCTTTAACCCAGATTCTATAGGGGTTAAATTTCTCCCAGTAATCGCTAATGTCAAGTTTGCATAAAGGGTAGCATTCCAGGATTACAAAATTTGAATATCAAAACAGACATTATATGTTACAATTTTAAATTCAAAAATTTTTTTTAAAAGTTTTCAGAATTGAATTAATGTCTTATAATTTAATAGGCGTATAAAATCAAAACTCAATATAAAATATCTAATGGAATCAATAAAATGCAACGAATATAAGTTGTCAACTAAAAAAAAAATATTTGAAGGAAACAAAATTTTGTTACTGTTACAATTATTAAAACTAATTCCTTTTCAAAAATACAAAACATAATTTTAAAGACTTCTCAGAAAATATAATTTATTTTAATATTTGAAATATTTAAATAAGTTACTTCAAAAATATCTCGAAACATGTATTATTTCTTTAAAAATTAGAATTTCGATAAGGGTTTCATCGGTCCAACTTCACATTTTAAAAATAAAATCAATCAACAACAACTACAACTTACCTACAGATTTCTGCATGTGTTGGCGCGAAGTGCCAAAGGCATATACAAAAGATTTCAGTAGTATAACTCTCCTTCAAAGTGGAATACCCACAAATTTTGAACCGATGCCTCGTCATCAAGAATTCATATCGGCTGTGATAGAACTTCAAATTGAAATAAAACACATTATTTGTATTATGATTCAGGCCAAATTTTTTTTTCATTTTAAAGATAATTTTACGACATTCATGTTTTAAAATAATTTCCGGTATGTTTCCACCACGAGTAGCTCTGAGGAACCGCATTCGACCAGACCAATTTTGGAGCACTTCCAAAGTGCTTCCAAAGTGTCTATTGTTTCTGGTTTATCAGCATAAACAAATGACTTGACACAACCCCAAAGAAAGTAATCCAGTGGAGTTATATCGCACGATCTTGGAGGCCAATTAATTGGACCATTTCTCGAAATAATGTTATCGCTAAATCTTTCTTTCAATAAATCAATGGTTAGCACCATGAGGTGTAACACCATCTTGTTGGAACCAAAACACTTCTGGGTCTTAACATGGTCTTAGTGAGACGGTTAACTCTCTTTGTGGGGTTAGTCCGGGGAAGATGATTTGCGTTGAACGCTTTTCGTATATTATATTGTTCCGCAAGAATCAAAAATATAAACTCCATATATTGCTGGGACACTTCTCGATAGAGTGTCAGGAACGACATTATCTTTTCCTTTTCTATGAACAATATAAAATAAATAATGTTGTAAGCAAACAACTCATCGTACAATTCTTCCTAAGGGATCTTGTATATTGTTTATCCACTTTAAACTATAATGGTCAGTGACATTCGTAAAATGAACCCCCTCTAAATATGGACCAACCTTTTCAATCGCGAATAATACTGCTAAACTTTCCTTTTCAGTCGTGCCATATTTTCGCTCGTTTTTGTCTAACGACCTACTGAGATAACTTATAACTCTCTCACCTAATTCGGGATGAATTTGATATAAAATTGTACCCAAATCAAAACCTGAGCCATCAGTTTATACATAAAACAAAAAAAAATGGTATCCAACGGCACGTTTATTCAAAAATGGATTGAAAATACAGAACTAGAACCATATTGGGTAGTTGATTTTATAAGGTAAAGAGAGAGAAAAAAAGAAGTAAGTAAAGATAAAGATAAAGGCAGGTGTGAATGTGAGACTGTGATGCATAGCGCAGTATACCAAAGTTTATGAAGTGAGACAAAGTTAGGCAAATTGGGCAGGTTTGTGTGACTTCCACTTGAGAAGTATATTGTTTCGAATCCTGCTTGTTTGAGTCTCTGAGACCACTTTGCGTCACTAAAACGGTACAACACTTCAGTATCGCGATGCTCTCCACAACACCTCACAAATTATACTTCATTGGAGTCCTTTTTTTGCCGCTGCTGGTTCCGTTTCGAGTAGGTTGTCTTCATTTTCTTGCTTTCCTGGAGGGCGTTGGTCCCCCCCGAGATTCTCTGGTGTTATGGCCAGGTGGTTCACGAGTGAGGGAGGAAGGTCCTGGTTTTCCTGATGATTTCTGTGTTGATTAACCACGCTGGCAGACAAGAAATGATTTCCTATGGGTTTTGAGTTGTGGGCAGTGGGGTTCCAGTTCTGGTTACCAATTAGCACGGGTTGGATCTGGCTAATTGTTCGAAGATACTTCTGTTTTCCATATGAGGGATTTACTACATGTCGGGTGGCCACGTTCTGACTTCCTGGTTAATTAGTTTTTGGGCGTCCAACTTTTTCGGGCAGTTCAGGATTCGGTGTATCAGATCGTCTGTCTCGTTGGGGCAAGCGTCGCAGCTATCAGATTCGGATTTCCCGATTCTTTTTAGGAGACAGCTGAATTCGGCGTATCCTGGCATACATGGGCTTTGATACAGTCAACTTTGAGAGGTGTTTCTTGTGCGAATTTAGGTGTGAATTTAAAAGCTATTCTACCTTTAGTCAAGTTTTGCCATCTTTCCTGCCATATGTCTTCTGCCTTCATCTGGATGTACAGTTTCGCATGGTGGATGGAGTCGAACTGGTGAGGCCTGATGACTTCGTTCTGGAAAATGCCGGACCTGCCTCTGCGGAGATTGCCAATGCAGGTCCTCATTTCGATTTCCAGGTCGACGGGGTTATGCCCGCCATGACTCCGGCTGCTTCAGTTGACACAGAGTTGTAGCACTGTGTCATGGTTCTGGAGATCGTGTCATAAATAGAGTGGTACTTCCTGCTGACTTCGGAGAAAGGCAGCCTGTCCAGCCAGATGTTGGAAGCGTAACTCAGGATGGTGAGGAGAGCCCCGCGGTATATGATGAGGGCCGAAATTCTTGTATCCTGATCCCATTTGGTTTTGATTTTCTCCCTGAGAGACTATCTTTCTCATTTTGTTCGTTGCGTATGCAGCATTCTTTTCGAAGTTCAGTTTTAGGTCAATAACGAGACCCCCCAATTCGGAACACAGAAAGCAGTCAACGGTCGCGACCTTTCAGCCATCGTAACATGAAAAAAAGCTGATTTTATGTTCAAGGACGATAGGTACTTAGCACTTCCAAGTTTACCTAACGTAGCTGACACGAATTGAATCAGATAAGCATCTTTGACCGTTATTTTATTCAACTTACGATTCATGCAAAAACGGTATGTATTATCCTTCTTCTTTAGTAATAATACTGGGGATGACCATGGGCTATTGGAAGGTTTTACATCATCAGATAGTAATTTATTAAACTCTTTATCAATATAAGCCTGCATGACAGGATTTACTGGATAATGCCTCTGTTTTATCGGAGCATAATCTGTCTCAATGACATGCTCAACTGAATTAATGCATCCTAAACCATCACCCCTCTTTTCGAAGACTTCCGACACGATATACTGAAGCAGACTTGCCTGTTCTTCAGTCAAATCGGATCCCGATTGCAAAGCACTTAGAGGTTCTAAAACCGGATCACATTCCACCGAGAAATGCCATCCATCTCCTCGGAGATGTGGAACAATACCAATCAATTTCCAACAATAAGCTCCCAAATATAGTATGGGGCAAAGACTGAACAACAAGAACATTTAATAACCTCACTCTCCATTTCAGTTCAAAAGGAACACTTATAGACTCTCGAGAGAGACACTTTTTACCTTTAGCGACCGTACAAGAGATAGGTTTTTAGTCAATCCAAACTCTGAAGGATATTCCATCCCTTCCACCCACAATGGTACGAAAAGCACCAGAATCCAATAGTCCCAACATTCTCAGATGCAAGATGGTGACTTCTAAATACGTTCATCCTTTATTGTACAAGATAAAGTAAAATCTAAAACAGCCTTCTGCCCATCATCTAACTCATTATCAATCGGGTAAAAAAATTTCGATCTCGAGGAAGGTAGCCGATTATCTACTTCCTTCGTTGTTCGTTTCCCTGGCTTTTGTTACAACTAGGGCAATTCTTTACGGTGGAGCATGCGCTACCACAACCATGACAGTACAAACCACTTTGCGCATTTGGACCATTTGATCTCAAATGACCAATTTTTTGGCAATTTCAACACGTTGGAGCCGAAGAATTGCTATCTTCAGACTCTGTAAAGCTACAAGAAGGCTGAACTTCCGCGCCATAAACTGCCTCTATCCAATTCTTATTTCTCGGAGGTGGCGTATATTTATCTATTGATTCTTTTCGCATCTCAAGCTCTCGACACAAATTTAACAATTAACAGAACCAAAACTTGTGATCAACGTTTCTGATGTTGTAGAAAAAAATAAATAAAACTGTGGCTGAGTGGTCCCGCACTTCAGTGGAAAGGGAGTAGGTTCTTTGGATGTAAATAAAAGGGCGCCGCGTGATTTAAACTCCACTCATTAGGAATAATGTATCATTAAACTCACGAAAATGATATTAGAATTTGTAATATTTGGCAAACTGATAGAGGTGGTAACGCTTTTGTTTTCTCCGTATATAGGCCTATATATGGCGCAAAATTTAGATATACAAAATATACTGGATATTCTCAACAGTAAAATCAATTAATAACGTTATACAAATTGGGTGCAGGGAAAGGAACGAGGCGGAAGGTAATGTTGGAAATAGGTGGAAAAGGAATGATGGAGAAAAGGGGAGAGAATTATCAGGAAATAAAATAAAAGATTTCACCACTTTCCCTCGTCGGCGATACTGAAAAAACGAATTAAATTTCGACGAAAGGGCAGCTTCAATCCAGATACTGTTGAGGTTAAATTTCTCCCAGTATCGGCTAATGTAAAGCTTGCATACAGGGTAGAATTCCAGGATTAAGTTGTACTTAAGGTAGAATAGTAACAACAGTGTAGGTGCATGCACCCTGAAAGAAATACGAGAACGAACGAGAATTAAAATGGCGTTCTTGTCACAATCAAGTTCAAAAAACTATCATGAATTACTATTAATTACCTCTTTATAATGGAAGAGAGGGTAAAATAGGCTGCAGTGGTCCTTAGGGAAAAATGCTGATGATTCAATCCGGGGTAATATGGATATGGACAATTTCTTTCTGATTTCAACGTCCTAGTTGGTAAAATTAGGCCAATAAATCTGTCTACTGACGTTGAATATCTCAAACACGATACGAAAATCGGCAATATTCGAGAAGCTCCAAAATTTCCAAGGAAACTAATCCCAAAATATGGAAAGAATTCTAATTTCTCAATTTTTCACTTGAAAAATTCAAAAACGCCTTCATTCAAAAATGTCACCATTTGAAAAATGGAGGTTAAGGCTAGTTTTTGTGTCGGTAATTCAAATGAATCAGAACGCCGTAAATTAATTATTTCAGATTTTCAACATACTTAACTATCCTAAACATTGTTTGTCTCATTTTCATTTATAAGAATCTACATATTACCATCTTATTCGCCCCAGATACAACAAATAAAAATGTAATGTCGTGGAAACACTGCTCCTGGACGAGAACATAGGCGGAGACGACGTTCGGGTTTGAAATTGTTACGATGATGAAATGAACACGTAACAGCATTCTTCGGACACTAACTCGCTTCCGCTGCGGAATAGGCCTGGTAGACTGAAAAGACTTAACTCAACTCTCAATATGTTGGGATCTAAACGGATCGCCCCCGTTGCGGAGCAACCCGGTAGATTCCGAGTACTAATTCCCTAGTGCGTGAAAAATACTGCTGTGCCATGTATGCTCCGCCAGTGCGTGAAAAGTACTGGTGCGCCATGTATGCTCCGCCAGTGCGCGAAACTTGAACTATATTTATATAGTGCAGATGTAAGGATGTAAATGGAAAAATTAACCTAACCAGTTGTTTTAATGAAAATACCCCTTACACTGTTATATTTAAAAAAAAGTATTTTTCAGTATATATCTCTTCATTATCTTTAAATTTGTATTTTCACACATGCGCGTTGCAGTGGCAGTTTCCAGATACTGATGAAGCTTTTGAGAGCTTCACAGAAGATCGAGGAGATCAGGATAATATAAATGAATAATAAATAACTGAGCATATGATCTTTTTTTCAACATTTTTTCAAACAGTGCTCAACTTCTTGAACACGTTTATTTTAATTCGCTTTCAAACAGGATATTTAGTGAATATACATATGTATATATATTTCATTAATTGTTTTTATTTAACATACAAGTAACTTCTAACTGAGGAGAATACGAGTAAGAATTTCAGATTCTTTTTCTGAAGAATGTGCTATATATTTTTTTAAAAAGGTAATAAAAGAGACTTTTTAAATTCCATGTGGAGCATTTTTAGTAATGGAATTTGTTATTTCTGAATATCAAATCTAAATAATCAAAATATTGAATAATGGTTTCTGGATGGTCAGCATTTTACGTTTTCTTTTGATTCTTTATTGGTTAACTGCCGCTCACATATGTTGATAATTTTATGTCTATAAAGTTGAACAGTATCTCTGGGATATTTTATTCAAATAAATTTCAAAAAGTTTTCAGGACATTGTTTTGTTTAAATTTGTATAGGTTCCGGACAATCCATCCAGCTTTTATCCGTAATTTTTTCTATTTTCCAAACTGAAATTAGCACATCGAAACAGCCTTTTTAATCTATAGAAAACACAAAAAAAAATTCGGGACTAATCCTGAAAGCGATTTCTGAAAAAGTATTTAAGAAACCTTGGCACGATTATATTATTCATTGGCTTAAGTGTTTTATTCCGCAAGAGGCATACTAAGGGCGATACAGTGAATTTGGATGAATAATTCATATTTTGGGTTTCTTTCACAAATTTCAATTATCTCCAAACTCGTGTGCGGAGATTTCACTTAGGTGCAGGTTCACTTCTTGACTGTGAAAGATATTTTCCCGCTACAATGGCTGGCTCTCATTTCACTGAGGGTTAAAACTAAATACATCTGTAGCTAATGTGGCTTAAGGATGTAGTAACGAAGTTTCTGAGAGATCTTCAGAGAAAATCTAGGAATACCAGCCAGTATAACAATGACACAAGGTGTTAACGAAGTGGAAAATTTATTATGTTTTAATTGAATACTGAATTTTTATTGGTATTTCATAGCAACAGTCTGAAATAACAATTCGGAAAAATTCTCAGATTTAAAACTGCACACACTCAAATAATTATTCTTTTTTATGATTTCTGATTTCATTATTGACCTTAATTCTCTAATTCCCGTCCTTCCTTATATTCATTAATGAGACGGAATTTTTTATTCAAAGTGAAAAAAATAATTGAATTGAAATTTCAATTCAATCTTAGTATTTTCTGTTGACTACAAATTTTGAAATTAAAATTTCGATCAGTTCTGATTGAGATATTATTTTTTACAACTTTATAATTATTTTTGAGCGCTTGTTTCAGTGTGCCGCCCAAATGTCTGCAGGTTTTTACAGTCCAGCCGAATTATGTCTGGCTGGCCAATCCGTCCGTAAACACACTATAATTTTAGAATGTAAGGAGCTAGATGCTTGAAAGTATAAGAAAAGATTTGGAGTTTGAATATCTTCGCTGAGTTGCTTAATGGGCAAAATCTGTTCGAAAAATTCGCAGTTATTCACATTTGAAAGTTTTTTATAATTTTTCTGAAATTTTCTCAAATACAAATTTGATCGATCTTAAGTTCGAAAAAGAATAATAATAACGCGCATGTTCGTGCAGAATTTCGTAAAAATCGTATGATTAGAATTTAGGGTTATACGCCTATTTTGTTAGGGAATCAGGGTTGAGCGCTACCTTAAGCACTATAACTTTCGAATAGAAAGGGATAGACTAGAATATTTTACAACTAACCAATCCAATTGATCTTAAAATTTGAGTTTGAGAAAATAAGGATTTGCCTGTGAAATTTCATGAGGATAGTATCATTAGACGATTCAAGGAAGAAACAAAATTTTGTGAGAGGTGCAGCGTTGGATGTGGAAGAAACTATAGCAACAGTTCCACGATCGAGTTTAAATTTGATATTTAGATGTAAAATAATGACACAAAGACTAATTTCGTGAAAACAGTATAATAAGAAGACTAAAATAATACCTTATGATCAGAGTAACGTTGACCGCTACCAAAATTATAGCAATAGTGGTACAATTGAGTGATACTTGGTGATTGGGTGATACTTAGCATTCAAATGTAAACTGATGACAACAAGGCTAATGCAAAATTTCTTGAGGATCAGAGGTGATATGAACAAGCGCGCCAAATTTCCTCACTTCACGTCAGTACTTTTCACAATTTTTAAATATTGTTTCTGTTGACAACAAACCTTACGATCCTTACATACACCATCACTGAAGGACAAGTTGAACAATTCATATTTTCTAAATTCAATTGGAAAATCCTGTGACAGCATCGAAAGCTTTCTGGTGTTCGTACAGTTTCAGCTAATTTCGCCGATTATTCGAATAAATCAATTATTCAAGGACAAACTTCTTATTCTGCCCTTCATATTTCTCTTGGAATATGAAAACGGTTTTTATGCGCGCTTGTTCTTACTATTCTACATACGTTGACAACTGAACAAGTAATTGGTAAACTATTCAAGATAATCGTAAAAAAATTAAAAGGTGCACCAGTTACATGTTGGAATCCCCCGTGCTTCTATAAATCATCGTTTGCTGACTAAGTTATACCTATTCCAAGAATTATCCCATAAGTAAGGGGATAGTAGTTTACTTCCTATGTTAATAAGACTAGATAAGGGATTATTGTACTGAATGTTGTGACTTTAACATTGTCCACTTTAGTCAATAGTCAATAAATTTTTTTTAAAATCAAAGTCTAGTGATTACAAACATAAGTGGCGCAGTCTGTACGATACCCAAAACATTTTTTTTTTACCAAAATCGCAGATAAAAGTGTTTTCGTATCAACGATAAGTCGGGTATTCTGAAATCCCCAACGAACCTCGGCCCCAGAATCGACCAAGTTCAACACAGTGGTACAGCAATACCAGCGAGTGGAAGTCAACATCGCTGAAACTCATAGGACAACCAAACAAAGTCATCAGCTTTCAGGTGGAGAAATTATATGTGGGTACGGAGTTTCTGGAACGAAACTGCCTACTATAATCGCTGCATCCCCTGAAGCAGAAGCAAAGAAAAAAAAGAAGAAATCTTTATGAAGCCAGTAGCGTGAGTTTCACATCCTTTTTCCCAAATTTTTCATACATATATATACCCTTTCAAAAAAAAATTTTTTTTTCTTTTTTTTTTCACTTGAATACTTGAATTTGTTTTTGTGAATCCATTACACTATAGTATAAATATATTGTGAAATATTTTTATATGAACAACGAGATCAGAGATCGTAGTCCTTCAAGAAGAGAAAATAGACAAGCAATAATAATGATAGCCCCACAAATTCAAAAACATCATATTGATTGCGTCCCAGAATACGACGGAAACCTTGCAACCTTAGCTATTTTCATACAGTCTAGTGAATATCTAATCAGTAATTTTTCTGATCCGAATAATTTAGCAAATCCACAAAATGAATTCCTTCTGCGAGCAATAATTTTGAAGCTAACAGGTAGAGCCTTAAATTTAGTAAATAGTAGAGGAAATCTAAAAAACTGGTTATCAATTACAAATTTGTTACTTTAGATTTTCCCAGACCAACGAGACGAGAAATGCTTAGTTGGTGGGTGATTTGATGCATTTGAAACAAGGAAAATTTGAAAGCCCAGTAAACTTTGGCTACAGATGTCAGGATCTCTTGAGTTCATTACTGAATAAAATTCAATTAACCGAAGTCGATCCGAATATCATCGAATTGAAAAGGAACCTGTATGAAAATCAAGCACGTAATACCTTCCTTAGAGGTCTTCACTCTAATTCACCTATAAGATTAAGAAATCCACGAAATTTAGAACAAGCCATCTCATTTACAATAGAAGAACAAAATTTCATGTATGCCAGACGGCATTTAACATTTACTCATTATATCAAACCTCCGAGCCCTCAATTCAAAACTTTTTCACCTTGGAAACAAAATGTACAGCGTACTCTATATCAAAATTCAAGCCCTGTTAATCAGATGCCGTTCACACAAATTCATCAAAACCGCACTCATTCAAATCAAAATAATACAAGAAGCGTTCAAATTAGAAATCTCCCTCAAATACGACAACAACCGGTACCTATGCACACGTCTACAGCGAATACAAGACGAACGGAACGACAGCAAAGAAGAATTTTGCAACCTAATAGACTACCAAATCCAAGAAATTTCATTTCCGAAGAACTCTTCCAACAAGAAATTCAGGAAGGGACCGATCAATATAATAATGACGATTATAACTATGAAGATTATTATACATCAGATTACGACCAAAATGATCAATATGAACTCACTGAATTCAATAATGATAAATATTCCGATTTATCCTCTGAAAATTTTCAGTTCCCATCAATCCACCAGAACCCAACTTGATTAATATTTTGAATTTTTGATTGTCTCGGTCTTTACTTGACGGAAATTTTTCTTCAATATAAGAAAAGCAAATGTTAACTCCCGCTATTTATTGATTTACACGACAATTGTTTCGTCACACCATGACTTCATCAGGTGAGTATTCAAACTACTCACCTGATGGTATGACGAAACAATTGTCGTGTAAATCAATAAAATAGCGGAAGTTAACATTTGTTTTTCTTATATTTAATATTTTAAACATAAATTATTCTTCCCTGCCATTCATCCAAATTCCAAGAGTCGGTTTTTAATTTATGATTGATACTGGAAGCTCAAAAACTTTAATCAGTCCTCGAATTGTGAAAAAATATTTTCAAAAGTATATCAAATATGCTCAATTTGAAATAAAAACAGCTCATAATATCATATTTCATGAATATGTTGCGCATATGCCACTTCCAAAAATTTTCAGAACTAGAGAACATTTCAACTTTCACATTTTCGAGTTCAAAGAAGAATATGATGGACCAATAGGGCTGGATTTATTCACACATTTAGGCGCAAATATTGATCTAAAGAAAAACGAACTTTATACAAAAAACGGACCTATTCCTCTATATTTCAAAAATAATTCTCACTCATACGCCTTACCACCTAGATCTCAAAAACTAATAACAGTACACATAAATTCAAATGAAGTCAATCAAGGTATTGTAGAGTACACCAAAATAGAAAATAATGAAGCGTATTTAACAGTAACAAATAGTAAAGAAAAAGAAGTCTATGATTGTTTCGGTCTTTACTTGACGGAAATTTATCTTGAATATATGAATAAAAAAAATATTCTAATTTCCGCTATTGTTTTATTAACACTACGATCGTTACGTCATACCATGACTACTTCAGGTGAGTATTACAATATACTGAGTATACCATAAGCAAGAACTTCATTTTATAGTACATGGATATAACAAAAATAGAAGAGGGGGTGAAGAGAGTTTTATAATACTTTTGGGAAACTGAACAATGGTTCAAAAAAGATTCAACAAAGGGGAGTTACTTAATTCTGTTTGGTTATTCAATAATATTTTTCTTTTATGATATCTATTAATTTCTAAAGTTTCTAACAAGCTTAATCTAAAACTTTTGTTTTCTGAGTGTAAAATTTCAAAGTTACTATTAAAACTATGTCCTGTGTCTAGAAGGTGCTCTGCGTAGGTTGAATTTCCCTTTTTGTTACAATAGCATTTTTCATGTTCCCTGAGTTTCGTCTGGAACGATCTTCCTGTCTGACCAACATATTCAAAATGGCAAGTACCGCAAGTTAACTTATAAACACCTGATTTCTTGTTCTTACATGTTTAATCTTTATTATTTTTTATTAGTTTTCCTAGGGAATTATTCGTTTTATAAGAAATTCTAATATTGTGATTCTTCTTTAAATATCTAGCTACCTTTTCTGTTTTTGGTCCCAAGTATGTCAACGAAATGTATTTACTTTCAATTGGATTATTATTTATGGGATTTACTAATTTCAAGGCCAGCTTTAATTGTATTTTTGTGAAAAGATTCTCAATCATCGGGACGTTGAAACCGTTGTTCAACGCAATCTGTTTGATAATGTTATATTCTTTGTCAAAATTCTCACGTGACATGGGTATGTTGGCTAATCTATATAACATGCTATTGTATGCTGCTAATTTTTGTGAGTATGGGTGGTTTGATGTGAAGTGAATTGTGCTATCTGTATGGGTTGGTTTCCGGTATATTGAAAAAACGTGTTTATTATTAATTTTTTTGATAGTTAAGTCTAAAAAGTTTATGCTATTGTTTTTTCCCCTTCATAAGTGAATTGTATGGTTGGGGATAATTTGTTTATGAAATCCACAAACAAAGAAAATTGTCTATCAGTGCCATTGAATAAACATAGAACGTCGTCGACATATCTATACCAATAAATGAAACATTTAAAATGAGGGCTATTTATTATTCTAGTTTCTAAGGAATCCATAAAAATTTCGGATAGTAACGGACTCAAAGGATTTCCCATAGTAAGGCCATCGTTATCTATGTAAATCTTGCCGTTGAACGTGAAATAATTTTGTTTCAAGCAAACTGTCAAAACATCCATTATTTCTTGTTTCATTACCGAATTGGTTCTTTTTCGGAGTAGGAGGTTATCTACCAATTTTATGGTTTCCTCAACTGGTATGGACGGAAATAAATTCTTTACATCAAACGATATAAGCTTTGCATTATCTGGAACACGTACATCTTTTATGTTATCTACCAAATGGTATGTATTCTTTATAGATAATTGCTGAATCTTTTTTGAACCATTTTTCATTTTCCCAAAAGTATTGTAAAACTCTCTTCACCCCCTCTTCTATTTTTGTTATATCCATTTACTATAAAATGAAGTTCTTGTTTATGGTATACTCAGTATCTTGTAATACTCACCTGAAGAAGTCATGGTATGACGTAACGATCGTAGTGTTAATAAAACATTAGCGGAAATTAGAATATTGTTTTTATTCATATTTTCAAGAAAAAGAAGAACATATTATGATAAATCCGATACAAATCCTCGAAATTTTTGAGTCTAATATAACTCCGATATCGATTCCCAAGAAAACATACAAACTGATGATTTACTGAAAGAAAATATGAAAAATCTCAGGTTAAAACATCTGAATAAAGAAGAAAAAGAAGCAATTCGAAAAATCTGCTTCGAATACAGAGACATCTTTCATTGTAAAAAGTTACCTTTGAGTTTCACTTATATAGATAAAAATGAAGTAAGAACTTTAAACGAAACTCCAATATTCCAAAAGGCATATAGAATGCCAGAAGCACAAAAAAGGGAAGTCGAAAAACAAGTGGAAGAACTTTTGAAAAACGATATTATTCAACCGTCTACTAGCCCAGTGATCCTTGTTCCAAAGAAAAAGTCGGCATCTGAAGAACAAAAATATCGTTTATGTGTTGATTATAGATTACTTAACAAGAAAAGCATTGATGATCAATATCCTCTCCCAAACATCAGTGATATATTGGACAAACTAGGAAAATGTAAATATTTTTCCACACTGGACTCAGCATCGGGATACCATCAAATCGAAATGCACCCTAGAGACATTCTCAAAACTGCATTCTCTACAGAACGAGGTCATTATGAATATGAAAGATTTTCTTTTGGACTAAAAAATGCACCCAGAACATTTGAAAGAGTAATGGATAACATTTTGAGAGGTATTATGAACGAAGTCTGCTTAGTTTATGTAGATGATATAATTATATTTTCAACATCACTTCAAGAATAAATTAAAAAACTGCACAAAGTTTTCGATCGTCTCAGAGCAGCAAATTTAAAAATTCAAATGGATAAATCTGAGTTCTTAAGAAAAAAAGTTCAATTCTTGGGTCACATCATAACTTTAAAAGGTGTTAAACCTAATCAATATTTTGTTCAAGAAGTATATAATAACCCAAAACCTGTGAGAAAAGAATCAGTGGAAAACATTAAAAAATTCTACGTACAAATCAGCAGTTCGAATAACGAAGCCGAGATCATCAGATTCCTAAAAGAGTACACAGCCGATAAGAAGAGATATTATTTCCACTTCGAATCCCAGAACATGTTTAGAACTTTTAGCAACGTTGTAAACAAGCTGTTCAACAGAAACGGATCCGAGATCATATATTGTACTGAGAGAAGAGAAGTAATTCGAGATGAAGAACTTATCATTCAAGCGATAAAATTCCAACACGAAGGAAAAACAAATCACCGAGGTGTAAATGAGACACTTAGGCAACTTCAGCGTAAATATTTATTTCCGTCAATGAAAGAACACGTTTCGAACTACATAGCTAATTGCGAAATTTGCAAAAAAAAATAAATGCGAGAGAAATCCCCCAAGAATCGAGATGATGTTAACAGATACCCCTAGTAGACTTTTTGAAAAAATACATCTAGACATTTATACACTGGAAAATACAAAATTTCTAACTATTGACGACGCATTCACAAAATTAGGCCGAGCGATCGAATTAAAATCTAAAAATTCAGTCGACATATTCCATGCATTAATAGATTATTTTTCTCTTTACGGGACACCCTTACCAATAAGCTCGGATCAAGGCATGGAATTTTTCGGACATGTTGTAAAAGAACTCTTAGAGACACATAAACTAAATATTCATTTCACAACAGGACATCACCCTGATTCTGATGGAATAATTGAGAGATTCCATTCAACAATAGCGGAACATTGTAGAATCTTGAGATCGCAATCCAAGGAGCCTATAGAAATGATTATGAAATATGCCATTATAGGCTACAACAATTCTATCCATTCTACAACGAAACTAACTTCACTTGAACTTATAATACATTCGGCCATACAAAATTCAAAGATCCTCTAGACGTCCTTTATGACAGACAAATGTACAGCAACTGTTTACAAAAACATAAAGAGAAACTGACACTTGTGTATGATAAAGTAAATGAAAACATAATTTCCCATAAAAACAAAATTGTCGAAAAAATTAATGAGAATACAAAAAATCCTTTCAAATTTGGACAAACAGCTATAAACACGCGCGTAACAAGAGGACCTAAATTTAACGGACCATTTATTATAACAAAAATATTACCAGGTAATAAAGCCCTTATTCAAAATTTAGAAGGTAATAAATCGAAACAAAAGGTTGGTCGGAGAGTTCATTTGAAAAATCTAAACGACTAGCAGCAGAAGTTAATTGATGTGGCAAATTCACAGATCAGTTTCACAGAAAATTCAATAATAATTTTTGCAATATAATTAAGTACTTTTGGAAAATGAAATCGACCAAATTAATTTCTGGATGAACACGTCAGCTTTGGATTCATGAGATGACTTCAATTTCATTGTTCTTAACTCAGTCGTCACACATATTACTTTAGCAATTGATCTCATAGATGAAATATTGAATGATGTAGAAATAGCCATTTCTTTTGCTCACCTAGAAACTCTTCAACATCCATCATTTCACATGACGAACTCAAAAAAGAACTCCTTAAGATTCAAAAGAAAATTAAAGAAAACAAACTGCTCTTTTCAATTGAAGACGAAAATATAATTTTATATTACGTTTGTACTAAGGTTAAGGGATTCATAAGTGAAAATCAAGTTAAATTCATTATCGAAATTCCTCTTACAGAAATTAATAATTTTAACTATTATGAATTATTTCCATTACGAATCCTGAAGAACAATCCATATCAAATAATCATCCCCCATACAAAATTCCTTTCCTTAAGTGAAACAAAATACGCATTATTCAATCGACCCTGCAAAGAAATTTTTCCTGCTAATTTTCTGTACGAAGAAAGTTCAAAGCCCATATCATCAAGTAACCCATGTGAAGTCGAACTACTGAGCGTCACCAAGAACTACTCAAAATGCAGCACAAAAATAACAAATCTGAAGGGCTCCAGTATACATCAACTTGCGGCCGATAATTGGATGGTCATTACTACGAAAGAAAAAATCGCCCGAGTGAAGTGCGGAAATAGTGACGAAAAAACAGTGTTGTGCGGAACATATGTAATTTCCGTTCCTGAAAGCTGTGAAGTGAAAGTGAACAGAGAAACTCTTAAAAACTGGAAACAAAGTTCATCCTGAGTAAAGATAATTCAACTGCCAAACATCAAAATTGATGAAATGAATTATCCAATTGAAAAAATTGATCAAGCTCCTATAGAGTTAGTCAATATCGAATTTGATGACATAAGGCATATTGGACTACAAATAGAACATTCGATGAAACAAATACTTTCAATGAAAAGTCCAATTTTTTACTATGGCAACTTTAGTCTTTATACTCTTATAACATATGTAGTACTAGTTCTCATAATTTTGTTGTTATTAATCAATAAGTTTAACATAATAAAATTAGAAACATTGAACCAAGCACTAGAACCTTATTTCAACAAAGACTAGATCAAAAACTCAGCGATCAATATCTGACGATGAAAACAACACATCTTTATATGCATATAATGGAGTCCCTACACTCAGCAGCACATGAGGCCCTCGGAAAAGAAAGTCAACCCCGCACGAAAAACTACAATTTAACTTGGAATAGTGTATTAGAACAACAGAAACACATTAAATAGGCAGCATACAATAAGTGGATGACCATATAACATACAGAAGAGAACGAAGTAGATACAAAGACCTAATAACTAAGAACAAAAATGAAACATGGGAAAGGAAATGTAGTGAAGTGGACAGCTACATGGGTGGTACAAGATCAACAGTGGCTTGGAATCTGATTCGTTCACTAAGGAAAGAGACTTCTCATAAAACGAATTTACAACCCATACCAATAGACAAATGGAAAGAACATTATGCTCGAGAACTAAGAGAAGACAGACAGCCATATCTTACCAACTCGCCTATACGGTGCTCTGTACAAGGAGAAGCAATTAATATCGACGAAGATACAGTGGTGAAAGCAGTAAAGTCTATGAAAAATGGAAAAGCACCAGGACCAGAGGGGTTACCGGCAGAACTCTTAAAGAATGGCACTAATAAGCTAATAAAGTGCTTAAAGGAGTTAATGAACAGATATATTAACGGTGAACTGATACCATCTACATGGAAAGAAGCATGGATAACACCCATCCATAAAAAGGGAAGAAGAGATGACTGCTCCAACTATAGATGCATATCAGTCACAAGTACGATGAGTAAACTCTACGGTCGAATCCTCCGGAGTATAGTCGAACAAGAATACGCAACACACGAAATAGAAGAACAGGCAGGATTCCGCAGAGGACGATCATGTGTGGATCATATTTTTAGTTTGGTTCAACTAAATGAAAAGAAATTGGCTAAAAACAGGGAGGTCCACCTTCTCTTTGTCGATCTAACAAAAGCCTACGACAATGTCCCTACCCAAAAGCTCTGGCAAGTTTTAGAAATGTCCTCAATAAGTAACACAGTCATAAAAGCCATCAAACAGCTCTATAGTCAGGCAACATCACGAATAAAGCTAGGTAAGAGTATGTCCGAAAGTTTCTCTATATCAAAAGGCCTACGGCAGGGATGCTGTCTGTCCACAACGTTATTCAAAATATATCTGAACGAAACGCTACGAAAATGGAGAAGATCTTGCAGTGGTATGGGAATACAACTAAACGATACAAAAACTTTGTACACTCTCCATTTTGCAGACGATCAGGTGGTAGTGGCCCAAGACAAGGAAGATTTAGAGTTTATGACGACAAGGCTTTTCGCCGAATACGAAAAGTGGGGACTGTCTGTGAATAAAACGAAAACCAAATATTTATGCATTGGACAGGAAGCAGATAATCTACACTTAGAAGACAACGTAGAAATAGGAACATGTAGTAAATATACTTACCTAGGTGCTCAAATTGATCACACCGGCCGAACAGAAACTGAGATTGAGCAGAGAATATTGAAAGGTAGAGGGGTCATTGGATGTTTGAACTCAATATTGTGGGCCAAAAACATATCGCAGGAGAAAAACCATCAGATATATAATTCCATCTTTGAGGGTATAGTGCTATACGGGTGTGAGACGTGGCAATTGACTAAGGGTGTGGAACGTCGACTTTTGGCCCTTGAGATGGATTTCTGGCGACGATCTGCAGGAAAATTCAGAATGGACAAAATAAGGAATGATAGGATCAGAGATATCATGCAAGTCGAAAGAACAATCATAGATGAAATCCAGAGAAGACAACTGATTTGGTACGGGCACGTAGAAAGAATGTGCGACGAGCGTCTACCAAAGATGATTCTGAAATGGACACCACCAGAAAGAAGAAAGAAAGGAAGGCCCAAAAAAACATGGTTTGAGGGAATAGAAAAAGCTATGTCCGAACGAAATCTACATCCAGGGGACTGGCAAGATAGAAAGGCTTGGAGATATATATATATATATATATATATATATATATATATATATATATATATAAATTAGAAATATTCTACACAAAAAAAGTAGAAATAATCCATTGGAGGATATTGAACTAAAAAATTAGGATTAAAAAAAAACAATTTTTTCTCTTAGGCGCGGAGGAGTTACATGTTGGAATCCCCATACTTCTATAAATCATCGTTTACTGACTAAGTTATACCTATTCCAAGAATTATCCCATAAGCAGGGGAATAGTAGTTTACTTCCTATGTCAATAAGATTAGATAAGGCATTATTGTACTGAATGTTGTGACTTTAACATTGTCCACTTTAGTCAATAGTCAATAAACCTTTTTAAAAATCAAAGTCTAGTGATTACAAACATAAGTCACCACATTCCGAAAGACCGGTAGAAGCTGATAAAGACATGGTAAAGGCATTAGTTGATCCAAATCAGCGAATAACAATACGTGAGATCCAATTCAACTGATATGACCACTTGAAACGCCTGGGTTTAACCTCGAAGCTCGATATATGGGTTCCCAATGTTTACACGGAGAGAAATTTGTGTCATCGCGTTGACGTCTGTGATTCGCTTCTCAAGCGTCACGAAAATGATCCATTTTTGAAGCGCATCATTACTGGGTATACTGTACGGTAAAACGTTTACTTCAAATGAAGGGGTCAAAAATCACCTGGATCACTTTTTTTCCAGCAGAGTCCAAAAATTTTATGAGCGTGAAATCATGCTACTTCCAAACTGGCAAAAGGCGTTTTCTAGAATGGCTAATATATAATTTAATAAAATATTCATTCATTATATGCAAATTGTCTTTCATTTTCCAAAAAAAACAAAACTATTTTCCGAACATCCCAATACAATTATTAAAAAGATTATGAGCTCAGAATAATATGCAGAAAAAGGGAAGAAAAAATGTGTACATCTGGACCAACCCATCTTTCTGAAGAAGTAAAAAATTACGTTTCAGGCGTTTAGATATATTCGCAATTCAAATTTGTCCCAATGATTCCGAAACCATTGGTTCGATGTAATTTTGGTACTTATGAAAAGGAGAACGACACAACAATTTATGCCAAATTGAGTGAGTATCAGCCAGACCAGGTAAAAGTTCTAATATCCGAACTAAATTATTCAGAGACGTGAAATTCTCAGATTACGTTGGGAATTCAAATGTATCAGCTTTCTTAGAAAAACTAACAAAATTGTTTCAATAATTCCTAGGATTTTTCCATTTGAAGTTTTATTTTCCAAATATTTTCGGAGTATAAATCCGATTAAGTTTGGTGTTCACATGTGAAACGACACGAAGGCTCAAGCATAATTTCGTGAACAAAAATTGGGATATTATTTTTTCGTTCGATTTCGGCATGAAGTATAAAATGTATATAAAAATTTGCTCAATATATTATTTTCCCACTTCCTCTTCCCAATATGTAATGATGATATAAGGAAGAATAGTGAGGCCTTTCAACCATGTATTTTTTTATTCTCGTGAGATGTTCATCAGGAGAACAGTTCATAAACTTCAAAAAATGACCTTCATTTGTCTTTCGGATGAGTATCCATCATATGATCTTTAAGAAGTAATTCATAGATTCATAAAAATTTTCAGGGGAAATGGAAAAGCTTTTGACTTCATGTCAGTGCTTTTCACGACTTCCTTCATCAAATTTTGGTCTAATCACCGTCACAAAATATATTTAAATCGATGAATATACACAATAAACTACAACATGATATTGAAATTCTTGAATTATAAGTGCGTGAATGCAAAATAGCGAAAAATTATTTGATGCACATAAAGAATAAGGCAACTTGGTGTATTTCGATGAAGAAATAATCACTCTATCTGAAATATAGAATGTTCGATTTGAATACTGACCACTTTCAATATTTCTTGAACTTGACATTGTTCAATTCCTCTCACTCATCGACTCATTAGTGAGGTTGAGAAATCTGAATCAAACAGACAAAGGTCTCAGTCTAACATGATTTTCAACATTTTCAGGAACGGATTAGTATCGTTCAACTACATAGATAAATACAAGGAAAATCTACTACAGGAGGCTTAATACCAACGAACAGTTTTTTTAATCGAAATCAAGTTTTTTAATATAGTGATTTAAGGTTAGAATCTGCGACTGCACCAAAAAAAAATCATTCAATTACTAATTTCATGCAGAATGTAATCTCTCACTTATCGGTCATTTTTTGTGGAAATTCACATTTGACCACTTACAGTCGAATTGAAATACAGAATTTCCCAGAGTATATGTAAGAAACTGATAGAGTAGAAAGTTGTAATAAAAATAAAAACGAATTTTATGCAAACATGGGTCCTAACTCTTTTCACTTTCGATACACAAAATGTTAAATTTAGGAAAAAATAATTCGATTTTTGGCACTTGTTTCAGGAAACAGCCTGGTATTGGTGCTGGTATCTGCACTTTTCACCTTTTTGCAATAATTCCAAAACGGCTGGACATATTTCGATAACAATCAACAGCCACACTCCTCATTAAAAGTCAACTTTTAATGTTGCAAACATTTTCAGTGGCTCAGATAACAAATATTACAGACTCTCCAACTTGAACGCTTCTGACAGTTTAGCTAATTTTTCGAAGGATTTGAATTTTTTTTTTAATAATGGTTCTCCTATTCTGAAGCTCTAAGCCTCACCGTTTTCGGAAAATCACCCCCAAACATTTTAAAATTAAATTTTTCAAGGAAAGAAATACTTGGAAATTGACGAGAATTTTGTTGAAAAATCAAAGAAGTTGAAACAGAAAAAAAATTAGCTGTTCGATATGACCACCGATGTTTTCGATACAAGCAGTAACCTTTCGTCTTAAATTTTCCTGAACTCTTTAAAAATTTGTTGTTTTGGGAATTGAAATATGCCAAGAAGGACTTATTTGATTCATATAAATAATTAAACTAATGGTAGTTGGCCAAGTGAAAAATTCCTTATTGTAAGCTATGGTAAACAGAAAGTTATTCGAATCGGAACAGTGTCACTTGCAAATGTGTAACAATTCAAATACAGCCCAACAGCCGGGGCATAAGCAGCAGACATGCTTGTATTAATGCTTGTTGACATTTCATCAGTGCAATGTTCTAATGCCACTCATCCTTATTCCTCCTGCATAATGACACTGAAGTTTTATCAAACAAAAGCATCATCTAAACCAATAAAATTAGATTAGCTTGATGCATTAATGAATTAATTCACAGACTCTTTTTACTTACTTTATTATGTTATCTTTTGGAAGACAAGTGGAAGGTTGTGAGACGAAAAGAAAACCGTGGATAACGAAAGGCTTGGTGAAATCAGCTGATGAAAAGCAGAGAATTTATAGGCAAGTGGTCAGAAACCCGGATGATACTGAATTACTTAGAGAATATAAAGCATATAAAAATAAATTCACAGATTTGCTCAAGATAACAAAGAAAGAGTACTACTCCAAGCAGATTAAAGAGAACAAGGATAATCTAAGAGCCCTCTGGGAGAACATCAAAGAACTGACAGGTAGTAGGCGAGCCCAAGCTGAAATACTAGAGAACAATTACGCAAATGAAAATATAACAACCACGGATAAATTAGCTCGAATATTCAACTCGCACTTCATCAATGTCGGTAGGGAGATCGCCAGCCAGATCAATGGACCACTAGTCTCTGTCATAAAAAGAAAAAGAAAGAACAAGACAATATTTTTCAGACCAACAGATGAGAGGGAAGTACTTGGCACAATAAACGGTCTTAAAAATCGTAAATGCCCTGGGGTTGATGGAATAACATCGGAACACTTGGAAATTGTTGGTGAATTTATAAAAGATCCTCTCACCTACCTTATAAATAGAATTTTTACAGAAGGAAAGTTTCCGGAAAATCTCAAAACAGCTCTAGTGAAACCGTTATATGAAAAGGGTGATCGGAAAGATCCTTCAAACAACAGACCGATATCGTTAATAAGTACAGTCGCAGAAATTATAGAGGTGAGACTGGTTGAATTTTTAGAGGGAAACAATCTACTTTCCGGAAGAAAGTTTGGTTTCAGACCGAAAAGATCAACTGAGGATGCTATCGTATGTCTGACGAATGATATTTATCGGGCACTTGATGGAGGCAAATTCACATTAGGGGTCTTTCTGGACTTAGCCAAGGCATTTGACACTGTCAATCATCAAAAATTGTTAGACGTTATGGAGGACCTTGGTATAAGAGGAATCGCAGGTGATTTGTCCGGATCATACCTTGAAAATAGAACACAATGCGTGCAGGTTAACGAAGACATCAGTGAATTACAAACAGTCTTAACCGGCGTACCTCAGGGAACGGTACTAGGGCCAGTGCTATTTTTGATCTATATCGATGGATTGCTGTCTTTGAAGGTGGATGCCGATGTGTCATCTTTCGCGGATGATACAGTAGTTCTCTTTACCGGCTCTACTTGGGAAGAAGTTGTGAATAGGGCGGAGTACAACATGGAAAGAATAAAAGATTGGCTGGATGAGATGGACCTGATGCTCAATATGGAGAAGACGAATGCATGGTTTTCTCTAATAAAATATCAAGCCTACCCAAAGTTGACCATCTGGTATTGAGAAATAACAATTCTGGTGATTCTATTGAATGTGTATCATCGAAAACTTACCTTGGAGTCGAAATCGATCCTCATCCTCCATCCTGAGATGGGACCTTCACATCGTCAAGGTGACCACGAAACTAAGATCTTTGTTGTTTACTTTCAAACGCCTAAAAAAGTTTATGGAAGAGGGTTTTCTCAAAATTCTATCACGCTCTTGTTGAAACACATTTACAATACGGAATATCAGGTTGGGACGGAACGTACAAATGTCATAAAATACAACTGAAAATTATGCAAAAAAATTTCCTGAAAATTATTTATAACAAAGAACGAACTTATCCCACATAAAAACTTTTCGATGAGGTAACAATGTTCAACATGCAGTACAGAAACAGGGGAGAACTGTCGTTTATAAAACATAATCACAACACAAGGCACAGGAGAAATTGCGAGTATGTCACAGAAAGGGCAGCTAAAGCAGTGGGTCAGAGATCGTTTTATCATACAGCTCCAAGAATCTACTCTCAAGTTCCACCTAATATTTGAAATTTGAACAGCTTTTAATCATACAGTAGACAGTTGAAAATCTGGTTAAAGAATTTGCTTCATGATGAAATTGACAGGGTGGCCGCGGTTTCTACTTGAAACTTGAAGACGCATTGGAGTGGTGAAAGTGGCTTGTTTTCTGCACGTGGATCTTGTTTGTTATTATTATTATTATTTATTTTTTTATGGATCATATTGCTTTATTCAAGTATTCGTGCAAATATATTTTTTAGTGTATTAATTTAGATTGTTATAATTTATTATAAATTTTTTCTAAATTTATTTTGAAGTAAATCACATTATGGTTGTTATTATATTATTATTATATTAATTGTGAGAAATCTTTCATTTATTTATTTTTGGTAAATAAACATTATTATAATTATTATTTGTTCTTGTGAACTTGATTTGATTCAATTCAGAGAATATTATGGAACCCTACACATTAACAGAATAAGCAGGTATGCATTTTGATGATCGCGCAAACGGCAATTGCAAGGTAACTTATCGTCTTCACATTGCTGCTTATCCAAATCGAATAGCTCTTGCTCATAGAAAATTTTGAAAAAGATATATTAGTCTATGTATGATCGATTGCAGTATACGAAGACAAGAGACTACTGCAGAAGAAAAAATTCTGCATAGAAAAGAAAAAATGCTAGCACATCCATCCGAAGAGTAGCTGAAAGATGTAGTTGTATGTCAGTTTGGAAAACTCTGCATGAGCAACGATTTCATCCTTACCGCATTCCAAACTGTACAGGCTTGAATCTGGAAGATAATCGTCATAGAATTTTCGTTTGTCGATGGCCTCTGACCAAGATGACAGGAAATTCTAATTTTTTGTGTAATATTCTTTTCCGCGTCTACTGATGAAGCAAGATTTACCCGCTACGATATGATAAATGTTCACAATACTCATCAATGAGAAGAAGCTAAACCGCATGCAGTTTTACAGACAAGGCATCAAGAAGGATTTTCAATAAATGCTCGTATAGGTACATATGTTAGTCAGAATTTTGGACCTGTATTTCTCCCTAACAGATATTGTTTTAATGAAATCCGCCCTATATTTGGAGTGCTTTTACACGGAATTTTTGGGCAAACTCAAAGGCAATGACTACCTTCAGTTCTTGATGCAGACATTCCTGTAGATCAGCAAGGAAATATATGATTTTTACACGATGGAGCACCAGCTTATTTCATACTCAATGTTCGACACTACTTGAATGATACTTATGGAAGTCATTGAATAGAAAGGACGAGCGGGTACAGTATCTGGACCACCACGATCGTCGGACCTCAATCGGTTGGATTCTTTCATATAAGGATACCTTAAAAATTTTGTTTACTCGATAATTATTAAAAAACGTGAACATCTTAAAAAAAATCGAATAGGATGCCAACAGAGTAACAACAATGAAATATTTCAACGAGTTCGGGAAAATTTGGGGCAAAATGCCTCATATTCCAGATCTACTTTGAATTACGTTCGTTTTCAACTTAATTTTTAAATAAAAATCCCGCCAATTTCCAAGCAGTCCTTTTACTATGTAAAATCAAATGTTGATATGTTGATATATTTCAGAACAGTGAGATTTAGAGCTTTCGACCGAGAGCACAACTTTCAAAAATTTCAATTGCGGTAAAATATTTACGAGAATACCAGTGGCGTTCCAGTTGGGGACGCTGTAATACAGAAAACCTTTTTATATAAGCCACTGAAAATATTGGAAACATGTAAGAAACATATTTAGAAGTTAACTTTCAGTAAGCAGTCGCATCAAAATATTTCCAGCCATTTTGGAATTCAAGGAACGTGTTATTTTTTACTATTTTAATACACTTTGTCTCGGAAGTGAAAAGAGCTGGTGCCCATGTTTGCCCGAAATTTCCGTTAGTACTAATCTTTGTTGTAGGAACATTTATGTTATCATTGTCCTTCTAAATCGCAAATATCAGATCTCTAGTTTGAAAAATATTAATTAAAATAAGAGTAAATGTTAAATGTGAATATGTGCGAATTTCTTGGTCTATTGATGAAATCAACAGGGATATTCATGCCCCAAACCTACCTCCACAGTTTCAAGTCTTTATATCTTTCCAATCCAAACTTACGGTGTTTAAGGTAACACCCACGCTCTCAAATTTGTTTTTGAAATTTCTTATCATACGATTCTCACGAAATTTCGCTCATACATGGGCATTATTACTATTTTTCAAAATACTGAATTTTAAGTCGATCGCTCTCGTAGTTTCGAAAATATTGGCAAAAAGATAAAATATTTTCACAAGTGAATAATTTCGAAATCCTTAAACCGATTTGCTCATAATAGCAACCACATTTATTTTTTATACGCCAATCAGATTCGTCTGTTTGCAAATTGAAAATGTTATGATGACATTATTTTTTTTGTCTATGCGAATCGTTGATATCTTACAATTAGAATTGTTTGTGTGTGCAAAAAACAGTATGCACATCTCGGAAAAAAAATGCTTTCTTCCCTCAGTACTTTGTAGCCTATAAAAAGTTTCAGTTCTACATAAGAAAAAACGAGTGTACTCAAGGAAAAATCAATTGATGTTAATTTCATGGTAAAGAGAAAGGTATGCCATTAACAATGGAAAACGATATTAGCCACATGGCTACGGTTGCAGCACCTTATCCTTTTCATGAAATTTTCCATGACCAATTCGCACATTTGTAGCTGTATGTCCTCGATAACTTCATGAACCATTTTAAAGGTCCAGAATCGATTGTGGAATACTGGCATAGACCTTATCTTCCAAGTGGCCTCAATGAAAAAAGTCTAAAGATGTTAAATCACAAGATCTCGGTGGCCAATTGTGGATCACCTTTTCGAGAAATAGCACGGCCAGGAAATTTTTCTGGCAAAATGGCTATTGTTTCGTTACTGGCATATAGCGCCATTTTGTTGAAAATTAACCTCGTTCGAATCAATATCTTTCAATTCCGGCCATAAAAATCCTTAATCAGAGCTTTGTAGCGCAATTTATTCACGGTAACTGTTGCACCAGTCTCATTTTCGAATAAGTTAGCTTCAATAACACCGCCAGCCTAAAAACCGCAGCAATCAGTGATACGATGAGGATGGAGAGGCTTTTCAACAATCATTCTAGGAATTTTGGAGCTCCAAATGCTATAATTCTGCTTTTCAACGTATCCTTGAAAGCAAAATCACTAACCCAATACTAAAAGGCTATGATAAAAATAGGAAAGGAAATTAAACTAAAACACTCTAATTTGCGCGAGTGATTTGTCCGTCCATCCTACTTCGTAAAATGCCTCATAGTACGCAATTCAAAAAACAGAAATAAAACTTGTCTTTCCTTAATGAATCACAACTTGTCAACCTGATGGTGAAAATGCAAACTTTCACTTCTATTTTTTTATTTCAACTTTAGAATTAAAATAGTGACTCTTATTTACAATATAATACAATTATACAGTCAGCTTGAGGTCCGAGATTTACATTAAGACTTATCATTGAGGTTTTCCTGGGATATTGTTGTTGTGCTTTCTCCAAGGATAGTTACTATTCTTCATACAATCAATAGTTCTTCAGTTGCATTTTGTTTCAAATGACCAGTTGAGCATCCAGAACTAAGATGGTTCGGTAATAATATACTCTAAATCCGGTACAAGGAAAATTGTCTTGTATTAAGATAATCCAAGCAAAATTTTTCAGTTCTAAGATCTCCGGTAATAAGATCGCCGGTACTAAGATCTCCGGTACTAAGATCTCTGGTACTAAGATCGCCGGTACTAAGATCTCTGGTATTAAGATCGCCGGTACTAAGACGCCTTCTGATTAGAAGTCTTACAAGAAAAAATAAAAATTCAATATTCCACGATTTTCATGGAGTAGGTACGTCAATTCGAGAAAAATACCACAATGTGTGTCTTCGTGCAACTTCACAATACGAAAGAAAGAAATCTGGGAAATTCTACGCTTCTTGAAAACAATGCAACTCTACAACGCATGCGATAACAGCGTTGACTCTCATTGCGGATTTTCGATTCTTCCGATCACTAGCTTCTCCCAACAACTCAAATTATTCCACCAGCTTCACTTATTGCAGGCCGAGGAGGTGCTTCACGACGATCCAAAAGTGCTTTACTTTGCGAACTGTGACTGCAAAATTTCCACCATTCTTGTAGTGAATTTAAACAATTTCAGTGCATTGTTGAAGCGTGTACTGTTTCATTTTCAGTATTGGCATAGTTTTCCTTTATAAATTTCAAAAAATGACAGCTTCAAAAATGACAGCTGCCCAGATAGCGGGCAATTCAAAATTATACCTCTCATTGGAAAACCATTCCTTATGATGGGATAATTCATTAGCGTGTTATTTCGTGAAGGATCTATTCGAAAAATCAATATTTTGTGCTTTTCTGGCCGAATCCCGGCAATTTTTGACACAGTAGTAAGTTTATTATGAGCAGAATAATTAAACTTTTTGCAAGATTTAATCTTCAGGCTAAATTTGATGTCCATTAATTTTTTTTTTCTCGCAATAACGAAGTTAGGATCTTCAACCTGATGAAAAAATGCATAAAATTACACGTGTTCATCATTACTATCGATATTCTACTCATTAAACTAGTTATCTCACACAATAAGGAAGGTTATTATCATTATTTGTAATAGTTCTTTTTCTAGCGTTTAAAATTTTAACAAGTGAACCAGGAAATATTTCAGAAATGACGTGTATGAATGAATTTAAAAAAAATTCAAATTGGTACAGAATATGTGAAAAGAATGGCGATTGATATTGTTACTGTTTGACAAGTATTGCATTATAAACCAAAAATGAAATAAAGTGAATTGGGGAATAACATGGGAAAATCTGAACTGGGGACTAAATTTGCTATTAATGGAAAACGCAGATGTGAAAATTTAATGAATCAATTAAAGAATCATTAAAGTGAAAGAGAAATCGTTAAAAGTTATGTTTGAGTGTCCTTGCTTTTAATTGCGTTTTTCTCAAGTTCACAATTATACGAATTTATGTCAGTTTCAGAACATCTAAACAGAAAATGTTATCCGATTTCATTATATATTCAATTTGTCAAACTACCGTTGAACTCGAAAAATTGCCTTTAATAATGATCTCGTTTTGTATCGAATCATTTTAAATTTTTATATTGGATATAATAATTTTAAACGTATTATCTAATTCAAATCTATCCATCCTTACGACAGATTATTAGCACGATTATTTTCCAATTTATATCACTGGAACAATTAAAGTTCAAGCTTGATACATATTTGCAGGGATTATTTGGTTTACGGAACAGAATTGGGTACGTGCATGCCTGTTTGAACTTTTGTTTTTCCTTATCTCAAAAATTCCAATCAAGTTGAAATCAACCAATAAAAAATTGAACGTTCGTGAAAATTAAATTCGATAAACTTTAATTATTTCGGGAAAATTTCACCAGATTAGCTAGACAACTTGTATATACCTACAAAAGTTATCTGAAAACTATTCTGTATACCTTCTTTTCGAAAAGAGAAAATAATGTTTTCCTGAAAAGCTTAGCTATAAATTCAGTTAACTATAAAAATTATTTTATGTAGCAAAAATACCGAAACATTCAATTACTAATCTCACTCAAGTTATAGAACTGGATTATAAATCCATCGATTATACCATCGATTTAAAACATGTGTATTGCATATTTGATGAGTTTCCGATCTGACAGATAAACGGCCACAAAATTTTTTCTGAGAAAGTACTAACTTTTCTTTTCATTCTCAGAACAAAAATTTGGCTTGTTAAGTATGATCCAAACTCTGCAACAAGAAACTCTAGCATTATTTACTGATTTGCTGTATTTGAAAGTAATCGGCCAAAAGGAGTAGGTACATCAAAAATTACAAAAACGCCAGAAAATCATTTTGCAAACCATAAAGTCAAGATGAGGTTGATAACTGGTCATCTAAATATATCAAAGGAACATGCAGGCTTTATAATCCATTTTTATTCATTCAATTATTTATCTAATTGAATATTAGGAGGATTTTTTCGTGATATTAATGATTTGCTTATTCTTTTCTCTTTTTGAATGCAGTTTATGTTCATATTTTCCTGTTGCTCAATGAATGTTGAGTGAAGGGTTCTGTTTCGCCTTCAGATGTAGAAGTATCAGGATAATAATAATTCGAAAAAAGTTTTCACATCAGAAATAGAACAAAACAAATCCATAAACTTCTAAGTCTTTTAAATTACTAGACTAAACACTAAACACAACTTCGAAATATATCATAAACCATCCCAAACAGATACTTATATACTATCCTTTGTAAATCATTCTACCCGATTCAAAATAGGATAGCGACATTCCATAACATGATTTAACGGTTATTAACTATTTCCCTAGATTATTTGAACTTACAAAACTTCATTAGCAATTAGATTTCTGATTGGATGGTATCTCCTGAACCAACATGTTCAGACAACAGGCATATACTTTTTAGTATAAGAACAGGTCCTAGACCATAGAATACTACTGAAATGCTAAGAACTCAGACTGAATTGGTTATGTAAAATCCCTCCGGGCTAACCTTAGCACGTGTATATCTAAAATATTCAAACATAATCACTTGGATATCCTGGCGGAGTAAATCAAAACCGCCATGGTCTCCGATTATCAAGAAAACTGCTCACAAAAAAAATATCCGAAATGCATCTTGGTGGAATAACGAACTGAATAAAAAAAATAAGGTTCGGAGATTATTCAATCGAGCCAAAGCGACCGGCCAATGGGACAAATACAAGGAAGCTCTAACTCTCTACAATAAGAGCATTAGGGGGGTCAAGAGAGTCTTGTGGGGCAAGTTCTGTGAGGGTATAAATGATGCCTCCAGAACTGCCAGAATACACAAGATTCTCTTCAGAGAGCCAGTGAGAACAACCAGTTCGCTCAAACGACCGGGGGTAATTTCACTGGCATCAGAAAAGAAATATTGGTGCTCCTTACGACAAACACTTCCCTGGATGTAAATCCTTGGAAGATAAAAACGCCAGATTAAACCCAGACCATTGAATCTGGCCGGGGGGGCAACTGGCAAATTTCCAAAAACATAGTCACGGCACAAGTGATCAGAAACGCAATTTGATCCTTCAAACCTTTCAAAACACCGGGGGTAGACGGAATCTTTCCAGCCCTTCTTCAAAAGGGTATGGATGTGTTGATTCCGCATCTGCTAAAATTTTTTAGAACTAGTTTGGCTTGGGGGGTTATCCCTTCAAGCTGGACATTAACTAAAGTGGTCTATATACCAAAGGTGGGACGAACAGAATCGGACCCTCTTCGTTCAGATCATTAAGTTTGACATTGTTCTTGCTGAAGAGTCTGGAAAAAGGGATTGATGTCTGTACAAGGAGGAAGGTGCTTATTGACAGTCCCCCTAGCCCTCATCAATATGCCTACCAGGCCGGAAAATCAGTAGAACTTGCATTACACAATTTGGTCGGAAAATTAAACCAATCTCTCGATAGTCAAGAGATAGCAATAACAGCGTTTCTCGACATTGAAGGTGCATTCAACAATACGCTGCCAGCTTCTCTCACTAAGGTTATCTCTGCGAGAGAAATCGATCCGCTGATTAGGTAGGTAGGCTACAGGCAATGCTGAGGTCTTCGAGTTCAAGACTGCGAAGGGCTGCCCGCAATGGGGTATTCTGTCACCCTACTGTGAATAAATGATGGATCAACAAAAGCTCACTCGACTACAAAGACATGCTTGTCTTGTAATTACAGGTGCGTTTCGCACCAAACCCACGGCAGCCATGGAGGTCCAACTAAATCTACCACCCCTGCACCTGACCAGAGGTAAGCGGAACGGACCACATACAAACTGCATTAACTAGCGATCTACAGGCCAGAGGCAATAGTGATGGGAAGGACTGTTGGACGAGCTTTTAACAAACAGCACTATTTCTATGCCCTCGGATCTTATGTCAAAAGTCACGAGCCAAGAACGGCATTTCAATGTAATCGTCCTCAGCAGGGACGAAAAGACTCAGCATGCTGAGGTTTTATTGAGGACCGACCTTGGTTTGTTTACAAACGTCTCGCGAAAGACGAACGGAACGGAAGCGGGATTCTATGGTGAAAATCCGAGAATCAGCATCTCATTGAGTCTCGATCAATACGCAACCATATTCCAAGCAGAATTATTTGCCATTGAGACCACAGCAGATCTGCTGATGAAACGGCAAATTCACCACAGAGAGAAGTATCAAAATATTTAGCGATAGTCAGTCAGCACCAAATGCTCTAAAATACAGCTGTTGCACTTCTGAAATAGTCCGAAGTTGCCGCACGGCTCTAAACAAGCTCGGTATGCATAAAAGAATCACTATTGTTTGGATACCGAGCCACTCAAGGTATTTGGGTAACGAAGAGGCAGATCGGTTGGCGTTTAGTGGAAAAACGCTGCCTCTGGTAGGCCCACAACCATTCTTGGCAATACCACTTGACCTGGCTAAGCGAACGATAACAGCAGAGTGAACTCCAGACTAGAATTATTCGAAGTCTCGCTAAACTCAGAAAACTTGTTGGAATTATGACAGGTCACTGTAAGCTGAAAGCTCATTTGCACAAAATCGGTCTGGCTGTATATGACGAATACAGGCTGTGCCTTGAGGATACTGAAACTGCCATGCACATCATCTCAGAGTGCCCAGCGTTAAGTCGCAACAGATTCAAGTAATTTGGCCAGGCTATTATAGCCCACCGCGATCTAAAAAAATTAACTCCAAATAAGATATCAGTTTTATCTAAAAACTGGATTGCGTCGGGGAAATATAAATCAGGGGTGAACTACAATAGTCCGTGTGGACGCAGAGGTAGGGTGGACAGAGGCCCGCCCACTATAAAAAATAATAATAATAACCTACAAAATCCAAGTCGAGAAATTAAAACGGAGCTGAATTGTTTCAACAAAAATGTTCAAGCTTCAAATCGCCAATTTATAGAACACAAATGGATAACTATCTGTAATGAAATAAATGAAAACCAAGGCAAAAAATTCCGGCAGCTTATTAAAAATATATATGTTTATCAGAAATCAACATCTTAACAACCAATCGAAATAAACAGTAAGATATACTAGACATATCAGGAAAAAGCTGGAATTTTCGCGACTCACTTCACTGAAACTTTCAAGGTTGCTTTACCCCAATATTGTCTACAAAATGTCGATAAAGTGAACAAATGGTATGAAGAAAATTTCCGAACTATGCCCAACACCAATATTGAAGAGGATCTGTATTAAGAAATGTTACATAAGGAAAATTTGAATATCAAAACAAATTTAATCTGTTAGTAATGAGGAGTATACGCTATGGTAATAGAAAGTTCTAGAAATCGAGACAAACAACATACATCGGTATAACAATCCTATTCTCAAACAAACTCCACAAGCTTTTGTAGATCACAGAGGCAAATTGCAGACATGCGCACGCTTCAAATTGATTGGTATTCGTCAGTGCAATGTATGCTAGTGACTTCAATTCAATCATGTATCTATATTCGCTATAGGTACATAGACTCTAAGATATTGATAATACACTAACGTCATCTAAAGAAAGCAAAATACATACAAGACATAGCTTTACGAGTTAATTCAAGTTAAGAAATAAATTCTCGATATTTTCACGTTACCAACGCAGAATAAACTTTCCTCGTGCTCAAATCAGACCATAATTCGCCGTAATACTCATAATTATCATATTCATATTGAAATAAATTAATTCGGCTGATCTGTACCAGAAATCATTACTAAGGAGCATGAGCTATGGTAATGTAAAGTTCTAGAAATCCAGACAGTGTAACATACATCTGTATAACAATTCTATAATCAAACAAACTCGTTTTGAAAACGAAGAACTCACTAAGTTTTTCAGGTGAATTATACATTCTGTCAAGAAAGTACCGGGAATTATCGATTTAAATCTGGCGGGGCAATGAGGCAGGTAAAATTTTTTTTTCCTAGGTTGGTACCACTGTCCTTAATAACTATGCCACGCTTGAGTGGGATCTGTCAACTAGTGTGTTTGCAACAGCTGATTAAGTCAGTCGATGTCAGAGTGCGTGCCGATTTTTACTATGGGTGATTACGTTGAGCAAAGAATTTGTTTAAAGTTTTGTGTTGCAAATGAATTTTCGTGTGCCGATGCATTAAAAATGTTGCAAAGGGCCTTTGGTGATAATGCTCTATCGAAAACTCGTGCATATCAGTGGTACAGAGCCTTCAAGGACGGTCGTGAAGTGGTCGCCCATCGACGGCTTCGATCGAAGATAACGTCGATAAAATTAAGGAAAGGGTGCTGGAAAACCGTCGTACCAGCTTGAGAGAGATAGCACATGATCTTAAGATATTCCACGAGTCCGCACGTACGATTTTGATTGATATTTTGGGAATGAGAAAGGTGGCCGCACGACTCGTACCGAAAGACCTGAATTTTCTTCAAAAACGTCATCGCGAACAGGTTGCTTCAGACATGCTGGATCGCTGTAATTCCGATTCTACATTCATGGAACGCATTAAAACTGGTGATGAGACCTGGGTCTACGAGTACGATATGCAAACAAGCCAGCAATCATCGGAATGGGTGGCAAAAAATGAGCCGAAACCGAAAAAACCACGCCAAAGCCGCTCGAAAATGAAGGTGATGCTCATTGTTTTCTTCGATATCCGTGGCGTGGTGCACTACGAATTCGTTCCAGAGGGTCAGACGGTAAACAAGGAGTATTACCTAGGCGTTATGAAACGTTTGCGTGAGCGTATCCGTAAGAAGCAGCCAAATTTGTGGGCGAACAACTCATGGATTTTGCATGACGATAACGCGCCTTCTCACCGAACTACGATTGTGACTGACTTTCTCGCCAAAAACTCAGAAACGTGCTTCAGCAACCACCGTATTCGCCGGATTTGGCTCCCTGCGACTTTTTCCTCTTCCCAAAACTAAAATTGCCCCTTCGTGGCGCCCGTTTTGAGTCGATTGAAGCCATAAAACAAAATTCGGCGCGAGAGCTAAAGTCCATCCCGGAAAGCGCCTATAAAAAATGTTTCGATAATTGGAAGTGCCATTGGCATAGATGTATTGGAGCAAATGGAGCCTATTTTGAAGGCGACCCAATAAATTTTGACGATTAATTGTAAAAATGTTGTTTTAATTAAAAATTCCCGGTACTTTCTTGACAGAGTAGTATTTGTTGTCGAATAAATTTTATTTTTCAAATGTGAAGTAGGACCGATGAAGACCTTATCGGAATTCTAATTGTTTTTTGAAGACATAATACATGTTTTGAGAGATTTTTTGAAGTAACTTATTTAGATATTTGAATATATTAAATATTTCAAATAACTTATATTTTTTGAGAAGTCCTTAAATTATGTTTTGTATTTTTGAAAAGGAATTATTTTTCATAATTGTAAGATCAGAAACAAAATTTTGTCTTCTTCAAATATTTATTTATTAATTTAAATCGAGAATTTATATTTGTTGGGTTATTTATTTCATTTGATATCGTATAGTGAGGTTTAATTTTGTACGTCCATTAAATATAATTTAATTCTAAAATTTCGGAATAAAATTTTTTGAAATTAAAATTATAGGAGACTTACAGATTAAATCTGTTTTAAACTTCAAACTCTGTAATATTCCTTGTATCAAGTAAAAAACCTCTTTTATTATTTTATTTGATACATAAAGAAAAGAGCACCTCTCCGGGACATGACAGTATCAAAAAGGATTTGTTACGTAAGCTCAACGAAAAGGGTCACAAATATTTAATCGTAATATTCAACTACAGCACAAAACATTACTACTTCCCTCCTGAATGGTAACGTGGTATCATCATCACTGTTTCGTACCACGGTTATTTTGCCGAAGTATTTTTTATTTCAGTATTTTGAAACAACAGATAATTGCAAATTAATTAATCGCGATGATTAATTTCAATGGGTTTAGTGGACTGTAACTTTGTTGAGTAGCGGTGATTTTAACTTCAGAGAAAACTATGTGTGCAGTGGTTTCCAACTTCTTTTATCGAATAATGATGAACCACAACAAAGATGAGGAATTGAAGTAAAACACTTCTAACAAAAAACAATCAAATTTTATTGTCACTGTATATGATACCAAGGTAAAGTAATGACAATTACACTACGAACAAACGTAAGGTGAATTACTGTTTATAGGAATCGCGATAATCTTGTGTGGAGACACAAGCGACAAGGGCTGTTTATTACTAGAGAGTAATGCTATAATGTGGGCAGAAGCCACTAACGACAAATGTTATATTTGATTATATGATTATAACAATGACAATGCAATAATTTGGCCGAAGCCAAAATCGAAACGTTGATTACTACTCGAGTAATGATGCGACTGCTTGGATCGAAATATAACAAGCGACGCAACACATTTGATTACCGGAATGATAATAATTTTACAGCCTGTTCGAAGACTGAACGTTAGAGGTGCTCAATTCATTCTTCCTAACAAAAAGAGGAAAATTAACGAAATTTATTGAAAGGTCTATTTGTAGGTGGACTGAGTGAATGAAATGAACCTTATTGGTTATAGAAAAATGATGAGATCATTGCTAGTTGAATAATGATAGAATCAGTTCACAATTCTGCGACGTCAAAATTAACAGACATAAATATATCAAAATGCTCTAAAAGACTTTTCATGTTTTCTAATGCCATATATAATCATTAGAAAACAAATAAGCTGAAGTGTCGAACGAAACTAAACAGTTCGTAAGCACAGCTGAGAAACAGCTTAAACGAAATATCAACATGAAAGACCTAAGTATCGATAACAAAATTAATGAAATATGTCGAAAGTAGACAAGACCATCTCGAATGAGACGAAACATATTCTCCCCGTTTTGAACGATCACATTCAAAAACTAAAAGGGTGATGATTTCTCAAGAACAATAGCTTAATAAAATATTTACAAGAGGCGAAAAAATTAATCAATACATGAAATACATTAATGTAGATACAAACATGCTACATAAAATTACATTGAAGTACATAAATGGCAGTGGAATGAAACAATTACACACAACTTAGTAAATCAATAACTGAAAATACATAAGTGTAAATCAACAATGGTTGATTATACAAGGTAAGGAAAACAAAATTTGTTTACATATAAATACTGATATAGTTACGAAATCGACAAGTATTTGAGGATATGTATACAAGATCCTTTTGTGGCAAAATATGTCAATGTACCATCGATAAGAAAATAACAATGTTTGAATATTAAAACAAATTGAAATATGTTTATCTTCTACAATTTTAATTTCAAAAAAATTTTTATTCAAAAAACTTTTAGAAATAAATTTATGTCTAACAAGCACCGCTTACATTTAATAGACGTATATAATCAAAACTCAATATATAATGTCAAATGAAATAAGTAACCCAACGGATATACGAAAGTAATTAAAATTAATAAATAAATATTCAAAGGAGACAAAATTTTGTTTCTGGTTTTACCTTTAAGAAATACTATTGCCTTATAAAAACATGAACACACTTAAAGGACTTCTCAAAGTATATAATTTATTTGAAATATTTAATATATTTAAATATTCGAACAAATTATTTCAAAAATCTCTAAAAAAAATTTGCACTATATCTTCAAAAAACAAATATAATTCTAGATAATCCCGTCTTCAGCCCTTTTTCAACATTCCAAATATCAAAATCAAAAACATAACCTACATCACTCACGTGTTAAAAGACTTAAGCTTCGAACTACAGATCAACTATATAATTCAAGATTGATCTATGTTCTAACAAAATCAAAGAACAGTGTGAGTTATTTTAAGGTTTACTTAAATTCATTGACATTCTATGAGATTTATTGAAGCCAAAAAATAATTATATATTATATATAAAATAAAATAGAAAGGCTTTTTACTTGATAGAAGAAATATAACAAAATTTGAATATTAAAACAAATTGAAATATGTTTATCTTCTACAATTTTAATTTCAAAAAAATTTTATTCAAGAAACTTTTAGAAATAAATTTATGTCTAACAAGCACCGCTTACATTTAATAGACGTATATAATCAAAACTCAATATATAATGTCAAATGAAATAAGTAACCCAACAGATATACGAAAGTAATTAAAATTAATAAATAAATATTCAAAGGAGACAAAATTTTGTTTCTGGTTTTACCTTTAAGAAATACTACTTGCCTTATAAAAACATGAGCACACTTAAAGGACTTCTCAAAGTATATAATTTATTTGAAATATTTAATATATTTAAATATTCGAACAAATTATTTCAAAAATCTCTAAAAAAATGTGCACTATATCTTCAGAAAACAAATATAATTCTAGATAATCCCGTCTTCAGCCCTTTTTCAACATTCCAAATATCAAAATGAAAAACATAACCTACATCACTCACGTGTTAAAAGACTTAAGCTTCGAACTACAGATCAACTATATAATTCAAGATTGATCTATGTTCTAACAAAATCAATCTGTTGGGTTACTTATTTCATTTGACATTATATATTGAGTTTTGATTATATACGTCTATTAAATGTAAGCGGTGCTTGTTAGACATAAATTTATTTCTAAAAGTTTTTTGAATAAAAATTTTTTTGAAATTAAAATTGTAGAAGATAAACATATTTCAATTTGTTTTAATATTCAAATTTTGTTATATTTCTTCTATCAAGTAAAAAGCCTTTCTATTTTATTTTAAAATAACAATGAATATAATGGTGTTCATTTGATTCAAAAAGCATATAGGTTATAAGAAACGCGAATTGAACATTAAACCTATTTCAATTGTTAACATTTTCAATTGCACGAATATTTGTATTTCAATGCTAACGACTCTAACTCATTAATGTTGTGAATGATTCTAACATATCTTCTTCAATTCCTCCAAAATGAGGAGATATAGAATATATAAAATGACAAGAGAATTTCTTGTGATTGCAAAAGTGAATAAAATATGTAATTCATTGACAAGTACGAAATTTGGTAGAATTATCGAAACAAAACAGATCACCTTTTGAATGAATCATCGAATCTGATCATAGTTAAGAACTTCCGACCAATCACCCTATTATCTGTACTGGGAAAGCCAGAGCAAATAATAAAAAATTTACTGCTTAAAGAAATTAGGCAGAAAATTCCTGATTACCAGTTTGGGTTTAACAAAAAAAATTCTACCATCCATCTAATAACAATACTCCAACCTTACCTCCAAGTGAATAAACTTATGGGAAAACACAACGCTGCGTTATTTCTTGACATAGGCAAGGCTTTGATAACATCTGCCACAAGAGCTTACTGTACAAGTTAAAAAAGTTAGGATGTCCTGATTATTTTATTCACATTCTGAGAAGCTACCTAATGGGCCGTACCCTTCACATCCGTGTGAACAACACAGTATCCTCGCTGTTCCACAATAAACAAGGTGTTCCAAAAGATTCTTCATTATCAGCGTTCCTTTACAAAGTGTACTGTTATGACATCTACAATAAAAACAACACATTTCGCCAGAAACCTATATGCACTACAATTTGCGGATGATACAACCTTGATTTTCCACGATAACGACATCACGAAAACGGTGGATGGTCTGCAGCAGCTGTTGGGCAGGACAGTAAAATGGTTCAATACATGTAGACTACAAATTAATCAAGACAAATCACAATTCCTAGTTATACACCAATAAATTACACCTCCCCAAAACTGATGTTTGAAAACACTACCATCAGCACTCAAAGCTGTGTGAAATATCTTGGTGTTAACATAGGCCACAAGCTAACGTGCAGGATGAATGCAACCATCAATAAGAAGAAATGCACTTCCAGAGGCAAATACTTCCGCAACCTAACCAACCAAAACTCTGGAATTAACTCGAAAACAGCTGCACATATCTACAAGTGCATAAGTCGGCCTATTTTGGAATACTGCCATCCAATATATCTATCTTCCAACTCTACAACAAAGAATATTTTTCAAACGGCTGAAACTACTTCCCTCAGAAACATCACCAAAATGAGGCATCCAAGAAATGCTCTTCACAATCGCCCCAACGAGCTCTTGTATAATACAACTCAAATAATCCCTATTGAACAACGGTTAAATGGCTTGTCGAAAAGATTTTCACAGTGGAAAGATAGTGTGGAGATATCGAGTGGATTCTGCAAAGATAGAGATCCGCAGAGAAAATCACATTGGAAACACCCAACAAACACCATATGGGAACTGATCCAGGAAATGAATATCTAAATGTACTACTCTGTCAAGAAAGTACCGGGAATTTTCAATTAAAACAACATTTTTACATTTAATGGTCAAAATTTATTGGGTCGCCTTCAAAATAGGCTCCTTTTGCTCCAATACATCTATGCCAACGGCACTTCCAATAATCGAAACATTTTTTATAGGCGCTTTCCGGGATGGACTTTAGCTCTCGCGCCGAATTTTGTTTTATGGCTTCAATCGACTCAAAACGGGTGCCACGAAGGGGAAATTTTAGTTTTGGGAAGAGGAAAAAGTCGCAGGGAGCCAAATCCGGCGAATACGGTGGTTGCTGAAGCACGTTTGTTGAGTTTTTGGCGAGAAAGTCAGTCACAATCGTAGCTCGGTGAGAAGGCGCGTTATCCTCATGCAAAATCCATGAGTTGTTCGTCCACAAATTTGGCCGCTTCTTACGGATACGCTCACGCAAACGTTTCATAACGCCTAGGTAATACTCCTTGTTTACCGTCTGACCCTCTGGAACGAATTCGTAGTGCACCACGCCACGGATATCGAAGAAAACAATGAGCATCACCTTCATTTTCGAGCGGCTTTGGCGTGGTTTTTTCGGTTTCGGCTCATTTTTTGCCACCCATTCCGATGATTGCTGGCTTGTTTGCATATCGTACTCGTAGACCCAGGTCTCATCACCAGTTATAATGCGTTCCATGAATGTAGAATCGGAATTACAGCGATCCAGCATGTCTGAAGCAACCTGTTCGCTATGACGTTTTTGAAGAAAATTCAGGTCTTTCGATACGAGTCGTGCGGCCACCTTTCTCATGCCCAAAATATCAATCAAAATCGTACGTGCGGACTCGTGGGATATCTTAAGATCATGTGCTATCTCTCTCAAGCTGATACGACGGTTTTCCAGCACCCTTTCCTTAATTTTATCGACGTTATCTTCAATCGAAGCCTTCGATGGGCGACCACTTCACGACCGTCCTTGAAGGCTCTGTACCACTGATATGCACTAGTTTTCGATAGAGCATTATCACCAAAGGTCGTCTGCAACATTTTCAATGAATCGGCACACGAAAATTCATTTGCAACACAAAACTTTAAACAAATTCTTCGCTCAACGTAATCATCCATAGTAAAAATCGGCACGCACTCTGACATCGACTGACTTAATCAGCTGTTGCAAACACACTAGTTGACAGATCCCGCTCAAGCTTGGCATAGTAATTGAGGACAGTGGTACCAACCTAGGAAAAAAAAAATTTACCTGCCTCATTGCCCCGCCAGATTTAAATCGATAATTCCCGGTACTTTCTTGACAGAATGTATATACATATAAAACTTTTTCTTTTACATTTGTTATCACCTTTTATGCCAGAATTTATAATGTTCAATATATAAGTTTGTAGAAACAGGCCGACGGACCTCGGTCAATGGCCATATGGATAACCAATAAACTACCAATAAATAGAAAAAAAAATAAATCAATTGAATGAAATAATTAATCATTGCCAATTTTTTTTCCTAAATCTGATTAAGATGAAAATTTTGCATACCAATAAAAATTGACTTAAATGCTGTGGTAAGAAACTGTTTTTTTCATATTTTATTTTTTATTGGGTATATAAAAAAATCATTGTCATTATTTTTTCAGGACATTCTGAATATGCACCTTAATCTCTAACAAATGAGAATAAATGAGGTTTATTTGCTAAAGTATCAAAAACAGATTGCAAAATCTATGTATTTTGCTACATATAGAGGGAGATGTAAAACATTTACATTTCTTTTCTTTTTGTTATTTAAAATTTTTTGTTGTGGAAACCTGGCCAGTTCCCAAAAGTAGAAAATATAATAAAATTAAGAAGAAAATAAGAAAATTCACTTACGGTTAAGTATAACTATAACTATTGTCAGGTATCACAAATTAGTGTAATTTATTTATCCATTAATACACTAAATTTCTAGACTAAAGTTCGGACACCAATTATATGGCTTTACATTTTTCTTTGGAACTTTTCTATAGCTAAAATATTGTATTACGTTTTAGAGGATGTTTATATTGAATATTTTGATATTTCAGATACAAATCAGATTCTAGGTTGATTTGAAAAGGTGTAAACAATATATTAGAGGATTCCTCGAAATATCTAGCAATATAATGAAATTTAGTGCTTCGCTCAGTTGGTAAACAAACAATATTTTGAAGTATACTACTTAACTACAACCTCACCCTTAATAGTGAGGGAAAAATTTGTGCGTGTTCTCACAAAATGACAATGCCTAAATAACATAATCAGCTCATAATCAATCTTACCGTTTCAATAAAAACAAAATAACGTTTATCGTAAGGTCCACTGAGTCGCGAACATAACCTCACAACTGAAAATTGAACATTCGATGAAGGGACTCGGCTGTTAACATTGACCCTGAAAGGGAGACAGATAATCGATTCATTTTGTAGGTAATACAAAAATAAAACTTCTATTGCGTATGCGCTGAAACCAACGCATTGTCGATGCAACCCTTGACGGTGCATCATTTCAATACCATCTTTCTCTTTGTCACTGTAGGTGGCTCCGGATCTACCTTTGTACACGAAACATCACGTTTTGTTAAGATATTGACGCTCCTGAGCTGCACAACCTTTCCCTACAGCATCACGGTAGATGGGGCAACAAGTCCTCTTTGGATATTTAAATATCAAAACAGAATTAATCTGTTAGTCTCCTATAATTGTAATTTCGAAAAATATTATTCAAAAACTTTTAGAAATAAATTAATGTCTTACAAGCTTAAATTTAATAGACATACTACTCTGTCAAGAAAGTACCGGGAATTTTCAATTGAAACAACATTTTTACATTTAATCGTCAAAATGTATTGGGTCGCCTTCAAAATAGGCTCCATTTGCTCCAATACATCTATGCCAACGGCACTTGCAATTATCGAAACATTTTTTATAGGCGCTTTCCGGGATGGACTTTAGCTCTCGCGCCGAATTTTGTTTTATGGCTTCAATCGACTCAAAACGGTTGCCACGAAGGGGCAATTTTAGTTTTGGGAAGAGGAAAAAGTCGCAGGGAGCCAAATCCGGCGAATACGGTGGTTGCTGAAGCACGTTTGTTGAGTTTTTGGCGAGAAAGTCAGTGACAATCGTAGCTCGGTGAGAAGGCGCGTTATCGTCATGCAAAATCCATGAGTTGTTCGTCCACAAATTTGGCCGCTTCTTACGGATACGCTCACGCAAACGTTCCATAACGCCTAGGTAATACTCCTTGTTTACCGTCTGACCCTCTGGAACGAATTCGTAGTGCACCACGCCACGGATTTCGAAGAAAACAATGAGCATCACCTTCATTTTCGAGCGGCTTTGGCGTGGTTTTTTCGGTTTCGGCTCATTTTTTGCCACCCATTCCGATGAGTGCTGGCTTGTTTGCATATCGTACTCGTAGACTCAGGTCTCATCACCAGTTATAATGCCTTCCATGAATGTAGAATCGGAATTACAGCGATCCAGCATGTCTGAAGCAACCTGTTCGCGATGACGTTTTTGAAGAAAATTCAGGTCTTTCGGTACGAGTCGTGCGGCCACCTTTCTCATGCCCAAAATATCAATCAAAATCGTACGTGCGGACTCGTGGGATATCTTAAGATCATGTGCTATCTCTCTCAAGCTGGTACGACGGTTTTCCAGCACCCTTTCCTTAATTTTATCGACGTTATCTTCGATCGAAGCCGTCGATGGGCGTCCACTTCACGACCGTCCTTGAAGGCTCTGTACCACTGATATGCACGAGTTTTCGATATAGCATTATCACCAAAGGCCTTTTGCAACATTTTCAATGCATCGGCACACGAAAATTCATTTGCAACACAAAACTTTAAACAAATTCTTTGCTCAACGTAATCACACATAGTAAAAATCGGCACGCACTCTGACATCGACTGACTTAATCAGCTGTTGCAAACACACTAGTTGACAGCTCCCGCTCAAGCTTGGCATAGTAATTAAGGACAGTGGTACCAACCTATGAAAAAAAATTTTTACCTGCCTCATTGCCCCGCCAGATTTAAATCGATAATTCCCGGTACTTTCTTGACAGAATGTATAAAATCAAACCTCATTATAAAATACATGGAATAAAAAACCCAACGAATATAAATTGTCAATTCAAATTAATAAATGAATATTTTAAGGAGACAAAATTTTGTTTCTGATCTTATATTTTTGAAAACTAAGTCCTTTTCAAAAATTGAAAATATAATTTCAGCAACTTCTCAAAAAAAGAATTTATTTGAAATATTCAATATATTTAAATAAGTTATTTCAACAATCCCTCAAAACATGTATCACATCCTCAACAAACAATAAGAATTCAGATTAGGTCTTCTTCAGTACAACTTCACATTTAAAAAATAAAATCAATAAACAATAAATAACTTACCTCTAAGACCTCGTAGTATCCTCATTTGAACACACTAGCTTTAAAATCCAAGGTACAAAAATCACACAAAGATTGTGAAGTATTTTATGGTCTTGGTTAAACCACATGATATTTATATAATGAAAATTTTTGAAACCTAAATATAATTATATATTATATATAAGATAACATAATAAGAATAGGTTTTTTAATTGATAGAAGGATTATTACAAAATTTTAATATCAAAAAAGATTTAATCTGTGAGTCTTATATAATTTTAATTTCGAAAAATTTTATTCAAAAACTTTTAGAATTACATGAATTTCTTAGAAGCGCAGCTTATATTTAATAGAAATATAAAAACAAAACTTATTATATCATATCAAATAGAATAAAAACCCCAACAAATATAAATTGTCAATTAAAATTAATAAATAAATATTTGAAGGAAACTTGATTTTGTTTCTGATTTTATATTTATGGAAACTAAATCCTTCTCAAAAATAAAAACGAAAATCTCCCAAAACATGTATCACATCCTCAAAAAACAATGAGAATTCAGATAAGGTCTTCTTCAGTCCAACTTCACATTTAGAAAATAAAATCAATTAACAATAAATAACTTACCTCTAAGACCACGTGGTATCCACGTTTGAACACACTAACTTTAAGATCCAAGGTATCCTATGTTCATCACAAAAATCACACAAAAATTGTGAGGTATTTCATGGTCTTAGTTAAACCACATGATATATATTTAATGAAATTTTTTGAAACTTAAATATAACTATATATTATCTATAAAATAAAATAATAAAAAGAGGTTTTTCAATTGATAGAAGGATTATTACAAAATTTTAATATCAAAACAGATTTAATCTGTTAGTCTCCCATAATTTTAATTTCAAAAAATTTTATTCAAAAACTTCTAGAATTAAATGAGTGTCTTAGAAGCACAGTTTATATTTAATAGACATATAAAATCAAAACTCATATAATATCAAATATTCTTCTTCAAATATTTATTCATTAATTTTAATTGACAATTTATATTTTGTTGGGTTCTTTATTCCATTTGATTTTATATAATGAGTTTTGATTTTATATATCTAATGAATATAAGCTATGCTTATACGACATTACTTTAATTCTAAAAATTTTTGAATAAAATTTTTATAAATTAAAATTATAGGAGACTAACAGATTGAATATGTTTTTATTTTGAATTTCAAAAAAAAAATTTTTCTGTATAAAAATTTTTTTGAAATTAAAATTGTAGAAGACTAACAGATTGAATCTGTTTCGATATTCAAATTTTGTTATATTTCTTCTATCAAGTAAAAAGCCTTTTTCTATTTTATTGGATATGTTTTGACATTCAAATTTTGTAATAATCCTTCTATCAAGTAAAAATCCTCTTCTTATTATTTTACTTTTTGGATTTGTTCTTTGTATACCTCTTGATGTCGAGAAATTTTGAAACATAGACTGAAGTGGATTATTAATTTAAATAAACAATATGAGACTCAATCATTGTGGAAGATAGTTATCTGGTATGAGACAAATTAAATATTATTTACGTTTTCTGCCAAATTGTGAATTCTTCATTAATCCAAGTCGAAATAGCTGCAGTAAAAATATCATCCACTGATAATACTTTTTCAAATAATCCCTTGTCTGTTTAAATAAAACAAACGCATGTCGATATTTGATTGTCATTTGTACTTCGAAAGCATTTCAAAGACAGTTTTAGTGCTCAACGCTGCTCCGCTCAAAAAATTCTGGTCGTTTGAATTTCGTAATCATACAATCCTCAAGAAATTTTTCAGGAGCATGCATATTATAATTATCCTTCTAAACCCCACATTGCAGATCAATCAAAGGTGTCGTTTGCAAAAGATTAATGAAAATAATATAGAATTTTAAATGTGAATAACTGCTGAATTATAAGGCTGATCTTAATGAGTAACAAACTCAACCGAGATATTTAGACCCCAAACCTACTCCAAAAATTTCATGTCATTTTCATGTATCTCTTTCAGTTCGAAAGTTATAGTGTTCAAGGTAGCCCTCAACGCTGATCTGCTAACAAAATACTTTTTATTTTAATTATCTTATCCTAAGATCCTCAAGATATTTTACATGAAAATGCGCGTTTCTATTCTAGTTCTAAATGCTGAATTTCAATTCGATCGCATCTGTAGTGCCAAAAATACTGGGAAAAATATGAAAGATTTTCAAACGTGAATAACTATGAAATTATCGAACCATTAACGAATTAACTTCGCTATTCAGACCATAAATCTTTCCTGAAAGCCTCAAGGTTCAAGCTCTTTCCGTTCGAAAGTTAGCTTCTTTACGGACGGCTGGACAGCCGGACTGGCCGTACAGAATGCCTTTGCCTCGGGTTCTTCATTAGTGAGTCCAATAGAAAATATACAATTGAATTTGGTTTTCATAATACGGTTATGAAACAACGTTGTATCGATCAAGTGTTTCATTAAGTAAATTTAATCAATATTCTATATTTTCTTTGGATTCTTTCATTCCTTATGATGCTGTGTAATGAGTGTTAATTCTACATGTCTACTAAATTGAAACTGTTTTATAAGGCATTTATTCAATTTACTCTTAAAGAATTTTCGAGAAAAAATTTTATAGAATTAAAATTTGTATGATGGTTATCAGAATTAATCTGTTAGATATTTGGGATATTGAAAAAGCCTCCTATCAAGTAAAAACCCCTCATTTTATTTCAAATTGTCTATTTAAATTTCGAAATATCCAGGAAAGAAGAATTCAAATAATGCTGTAAAACGGACATTTTTTTCAGTTACCCTTTTGCGTCTAAATGATTAGATAAATTGATCATTTAGTTTTAAGACAGTCCTTTCCCACTGCGACTACTATCGCCTTCTCTACTTTATAACCTTGCAAACTTTAGGTTCTGAGGTTTATTCGAAAGATATTGTGCCATCGATATGCCGGTAAAAATTGAATTTCTTTAGTTAAATAATTCAGATGGATACCTAGATTACAGATGCCATATTTGGACAAAGTGTATTCAATTTCATCTTTACAGTTTCCTACTGGATTTACAGATTTCTACTTCATACTCCATGTACCATCTATTAGATGAAATAATCATATGGGAATCTCTTTTTACTTCATTTATAGTTTGTCATTTGGGAACTACAAATTTTGTATGAAATGATAGCGCAGTGATATTCAAGAGCAAAATGTTCTTCTCAAGAATTTATATAATTTCGATGGTACATTTCACAATTGCGGCAATTGCCGTAGGTGCTGCATTCTAACGGATCAAAGTGATAATTGAATTTGTTGGTTGAAGATTTCTACTCTAATCTCTTTCCAAACGGACTACAGATGCAATTTTCTCTTTACAGATGTCTACTTTGTTTACCGGTTTCTACTAGACGACGCCATCTATCAAATGAAATAGACATGTACTTTTCTTGATTCATTTATCATGCCAGAAATACAAATTTTGGTCGAAATGATTGATAGCGGAATAGTATAGAGGAGAAAAAAAAATTCTCAAAAATTTATTTAATTTTTTACGCTATATTTTTTTGGCGAGGTAGTTCCAGGCGAACACCGTACTATCATTTCTCCCGAATGTCTGTAATGTAGAAGTTTGAGCCGAAAATGGTTTTAAACAACAAGGTTGAACTCACTGATGAAGAATCCAACGTCGAAAGTGATTCTATCCAACCGGCCGCCCGCTAACACGCTAACTTTCGAACGTTTGTGAGCTGATCAGTGTTGAGCGCCATCTTAAACCTTATAGCTATCGAACGGAAAGAGATAGAGAGCTCAAACTTTCGATGCAGGTTTGGGCCTGAACATTTCGTTTTGATGACTTTGAATTCAGAATTATATATTCAAATACTATACAATATATATTGAAACTATATACAAAATCTATCAAATTGATATCCTTATATATAATCAATATAAAATATTTTTCAATTTTATATTGAGAAATTTTTTTTTAGAAGTGCAATTTATTTTTTATCAAATTGTATATTTGATAAATTAAGAAATTTTCAAAAAAATACCTACTCTGTAAATTTGGAACTAGGGGTATTCTCTGAACAATTTTTTCTCGATTTTATTTCTTGAAATAATTTCTTAATTTTTTTTTCGTTTTAAATATTTACTGTGGATCAATTTGTCCATTTCAGCCTACAATTTGAGTATAAAATATCAGATTCGATGTGATGAAGTCTGTGAGCTTATTCTGTATGAACCTTTAGAAGAAGTTTGATGTTTCTTTTTTGGTATAGAGACTTCATGCTTCTTTGAGTCACATTAGTTTTCCTTTTTGTACTCTTATTACGGCTGAGATAGTCTTGTTGATTTTGAGATGAATATAGCTTGGAACGACTCTTTTTCGGTGAAACATTTCTTCAAGAACCATAAATCTTGTGTGCAGTTTATTTATTTCAGTTATTATAATAATTTCAATTTTTTTTTTTGGTCAGTAAACTTTGTTTTCATATATTGAATTCATTTGGACGATGCTTGCTGGGAATTATATATCTGACTTATAAATAAAAGATATGTTTCTATTGAATTTCTTTTTAATTCTACTTAATTTAACAATTCTCTTTTTTTCATATCTGATGAATAATTTATCAAAAATAATAAAACGAAAATGAATACTTTTTAAATATCAGGTCAATATATGAACTGAACTACTTAAATCATCCCAAAATCTATATTAGTAGAACAGATAGAAAATTTGGCATCCATTTATTTGAATACAAAAACTAATATTAAATAAGGCATTCTGAATTTCGCAAATTTTTATGACTCACTTTATGAGAAACACCGTTTAGAACGAAGACTTTCAAGATGGATGAAACATAGGTTAGAATCATTAAAAGATTGTAGGAGAAATAACATGTGTTTGATTGATGAATCAATGATTATAGAAAATGTTTTTGTAAATATATGATATAACATGCCCCCTCCTATGAATGATGATAGATATAATTTTTTGAATAATAAAAATTTATGAAAAATACTTCGATATATCTTTACTCAATAGAAATACAATAAATACGCAAATATAATAAATACGCAAATATAATAGTTGTGACTTGCAACTTTAAATAATAACCAATTTTATAAGCAGGGTTTAAATCTTGGATTTTTTTATAACCTGCTTTCAACTTGAAGAGAAGTAACAACCTAACCACCCAAAATGTTGCGCTCTATACTATTATTTTTTTATTAACGAAGATCTCATAACTTTGGAATATTATGAACATAAGTCATCATATTCACTTCAGATATTTTCTGATAACGCGTAATTTTTAACTGTAACCCATAACAAATTCAGATTCAAATGTTAATCATATTCAGTGAGGACTAAGTTGACTGCCATTAGTTCAGTATTTTTTGATATCGTATTGAATCATTAAAAAAGTTATCAAAAATGCCCTCAATTGAATAAATCAAAACTAGCGGGCCGCTGAAAATTATAAAAACATTTAGAAATAATATAGGATTTTTCGATGCCTACTTTGAGACACATAAATGTTAACTTCCGGACCGAAATCAGAAACGAAATATAAATTTATTTTAAATCCATATAAGGAACAATAATATTAGAAAATAAAAAAGCAGAAGATATAAATAAAATTCATTGATTCTTTACTTCAATAATAAATAAAAACAATTAAAATAAGTACCCAGTAGTTATAAAAATAGCATTGAAAAATATTTTAGTTTCACGTATTTTATGGCTTCATGAAACCACTAATATTATTGTTTTGAAATCACAGAAAAGTTGACATTTATTTTTTAACCTATGGTAAATTTTTTGGAGCTCAGCATCAAATGTTAGGAACTTTCGATGTAACGAGTATTTCCTCAACCTATAGCTAACATGAGCCAATAATCAGTTTATATTAAGAACTTTACACTTTTGAAACGTAAAATACAATTAACTATTTACAATATCAATTATATACTGTTACATAAGCTCCAACTAATTAAAAAAGAATAATGCGGTCGTTAATTTAAATTTTTTATTTTTTTTACCTTTCCTTCTAAAAAGAAAATTCTGAAGATTTCATATTAGTTTTGGTTGTGAACGGTTTTCTGTTATACTCATTTTCATCTCCTCTATTACTTAAATTAAACAGGCATAGAAAATGTGGACTTGAACGTAAAACAATACAGTTATTTCACTTTGAATTGAATAGTTTTCTGAAATTGTATGCTTTATATCTAATATCTGGACCTTATGTGGCACATTTTGTATAATTTTCTTAGGTGAATAAATAAATTAAATATCTTGGGTGTTTACACAGCCATTTCTGATAAGTCAAGTGACACATCTACCTAATAAGCACCATCTTAAGCCTAAGAAGAACGTATGATGCTAGCTTTAGAACACACATAATCATAACAAGCGCTGCAACATCAGTCCAGAATTGATCGCCTTTTACTCCAACTTCTTGTAAAAATCTGGAAGGGACGGCATGCATGCAATAATCTGCTTCTTCTGGACATTGCAGCTTATTTCTACCCAGACCATAAATGGCCCCAACTATGCCCTCCAAACCATACCGCAGGAATGATACGTAGCTGCCCCAATATAAATACCCAGGTAAATCTTGAATTCGAACACCAAAACCAGCGAACATCATGATAGGAACTGCTAGAGCTGGACCAACGAAGTTTCCATTCTGTTAAAAAAAGTTTCTTTAATTGTACACATTGCATGTTATTGGTATGTGGAGGGTGTGAAATATACAAGGATTGCTTGAACCACAAAATACAAATGAAGATATAAGATAATAAATCGATCTCTGCAAATAAAAAAGTTCCTCAATAACAAAGACAACATACCTTTCAAACTAATAATTCTTTGAAAAAAAATTTAAGAAACTCTAATCCCAAAATAAATCAATTAAAATTATCAGGTATTTTCAATGATCATCTGGTACCTGCCCAAGAATTCATATTGGAAAAACCGAAATGGTCTATTGATACTTGAATAACGGAACAAAGGCGATCTCAATAATGAATATGTAATTCATGCAGAACATCTATTAACAGAGAAACATGATTTTAATGAGCGATTTCAGATTTTGCATGAGAAAAATTAACCTGGAGCTGAACTTGTTGAGAAGTTTAGAAATAAGCCGATTAGGAAGATTTGGAAATTTATTGAATGATTCGATTAATTCATTATTAGACATTTGAAGAAATAACTATGTGACGAAACGTGTCATGTTGGCAACTCTTGAAAATAAATACAAATCAAGATACAAGTGTATTGTATGATTCAATCAAATAATACCTACTTTGAAACAAAAGTTTTCAGGTACAAGTGGTCACATATGAGTTTGAAATGACTTAATTTCTTTTAATACTTACAACGACGTCAAAAACAGATCCAATCATTAGGCCAAAGCTCTGTGATACGAAAGTGATTAATAAGCAAATTGCTGTGAACATCGCAAATCTTTCTAGTTCTAGTGGCTGCCCAGTCATCCAGTATATCTCCGCAGCAAATATAATACCACAGAATATCTGTAAAAAAAATCAAATTACTGAAATAAGTTTTGAAAGCTCTACTATGGAAAACAGTTTAAATGATCTTATGGGAATTTCAGTATTACTAGGTTGATGCATAATTATTCGCCGTTTTATTGGCACGTTTTCCTTCAGTGACAATCGACCTCCTAGAAAAGGTGGACTGACTTCGACAATCAGGCCATAATAGCCGTCAAATAGGGCAAAAGTCTGAAAACTCAAATGCTGACGTAAAACTTCAATCTCGATCACTCAACTATAGTCCGTCATCTCAAAAAACTTGAAATGGTTTGGAAATTAGCTGCTTGGGTTCCTCACGAACTTTCTGACTACAATAAATTCGATCGTATCCGATATTTTCCGAAGTACAGTAAAGAAACAACGAGACCTTTCCTGAAAAATCTTGTTACTGGCGATGAATCTTGGTTGATCCTCAGGAACGCCAAAAGAAAGAAATGTTTTTTTTTTATCGCCAGGTGAAATGCCAAAAAGAATACCGAAAGTCATCTACAGAAAAACCATCAAAAATGGCATTTGCTATTAATGGAATGATGACAATTACCGCCAATATTGGAGGTTTCCGGACAAAAAGAGCATGCGGCAATTCAACCTAAACAGCTAGGTATACCTGGTTCAATTCGAATGTTTACAAGCGGCATACAACACGAAAAGACCGCGCAAAAAAGCCATATTTCATTTTCACTACAATAATGTACGTCCGCATGTTTAACGTTGTGTTATCCAATCTATCGCGAATGAAGGAACAGTGAGAATGGTACAGTACCATACTCACCTGACGAAGTCATGTTGTCATGACGAAACAATTGTTATAAAGTTGAATAAATTAGCGGAAATTAAGTTGTTTTACTTTTAATCATCAAACACTTGATGTTAATCTAAAATTTTTGTTTTCTGCTTATGAATACTGCATGAAATTCCATCAAGAACTGTCGGAGAATAGCGGTAACAAACAGGCGGACAGAAGGGCACACAAAAATTTAAGAAATCGTTTTTTCTATTGAAAAAATTTGATTTTGAAATGGAATCTCTTAGAAATACATTCTGTCATGAACCTTATTGTTACACAATACCTCGAAATACGATTATGATCATGAAATTATTATGTCATGATCCAAGTAACAATATTTTGTTACTTGGTCCGATAATTCTGATATGTTGATGAAGTTAATATCACAGACTGCAATCTTAGTAATACATTTATTTAAAAGTTAATATATTGGAAAGAAATCCACTACTTGTAGTGGTCAGACTATTCATCTGAGGAATTTTTTATATTCAATAGTACCTCGTTTGAATAACCCAAATGGAAAAGAATATAAGGTGTGGTTGAAACACTTGAATATTCTTTTCCTCCAGTGAGTTTATTGATAGAAAAATTTTTTGTTAACTTTAAATGCTGAAAAATTTTACTATTGATTTTCTATGCTCTATTATTCATTTTAGCCATTTTTCCCTTTATTTCATTATGCTGATGTTATTTATGCTTACAATTACGTACTCAATGAGGAAAATAAGTATCTTATGAAGGAATACATTATCTTCTCAATGAATGATATCTATTCGAGTTCCTGTTTCAAGCGACCTTCACAAAGATGCTAGTTGCTAATGCTTCGTTTCTATATACTCGTTAGAAATAATGATCGAAATTATCATAGCCAATAAAAAAATTATCGCTTTATGGAAGGGTTCAAACACATTTGAAATCAAAATAATTTTCGGAGAATCATCTTTGAATAATTGGAATAATGATTGTGTTGAAGACATTAAAACTAAGCGTTATGGAGTGTAGTTTTCGAAGAATAACGAATTCAAAAAAACACTGACAGAAACTTTACTTGATTAAATGAATTGCGTAAAAATCGCAAAATATTGTAGTATTTTCAACAGGTTGAGATCATACGAGAAAAATTGATGTTGCGATTTGAGAACATGAAATTTTTCGCAAGAGTTACTTTTAATCCTTCAACATCATAATTTCAATTGCTCCCTGCAAGAAATATAGTTGACCTCACGATATACAAAAAAAAATATTCCATAATTATGCCAAACCTTCTTGTATATTCCCTGTGTCAGTTACATACTTCTCGGTTTTTCGAGTCATTAGGACATTTCAATTGGGCACAAATCTGGACCAAACAGCTATTTACAAACTTAACCTCCCCATTTAGTTCAAAATCTATCCTACAAATTTCTTATTTCTTTCGAAAGTTATCCCCCTCACGAACGAAAAACCGGGCGTAGGATAGAATTGCAAATATTTTATCAGTAAGTCTAGTAACAGTTTTAACCACAGGATTGATAATAGTAACACTGTGTATCATTTTTGACATTTCTTATGTCATTTGTGTTATGCCATTTTAACGTGGAAATATACACGCTTCGACAACATTCAGAAATTGTTGAATTATTCCATCAAAATGAGTGGTCATTTATGACAACTGTGAGAAATTTAATAAGAATCCATGGACGACATTATTCAGTTAATCGACTCAGTATTGGTCGTTATATAGACAATTTTGAAAAGTGAATATTCTTTACACGATACAAGAAATGCACGCATACGACAACGCAATATTGACCTTGTTGCAAGTGGAGAGAAAATGCAAATTTAAAGGTTCCACGTCATTCTCAACAGTTAAATCTTTCAACAATTTTAAGCAAAGATTTGTTTTTAAATCCTTACTAAATTCAACTGGTTCAAGAGCTTAAACCATTCGACCACCATAAACGTCACTTATTTTCTAATTTTGCTCTTGAACAACTTGAAAATGATTGAACATTTTATAGAAAAATTTTATTCAATGATGAAGCTCATTTTTGGTTGAATGGTTATGTAATCAAACCAAACTGAAGAATTTGGAGTGATGAAAATCCACACAAAACTGTTAAATTTTTTAGTTTCCACAAATTAACACTGATTTTATTGAAATAATTTAATAATTTCTAAATATTATTGAAACGTGTTTCTTACAATTATCACTGAACACAAATGACATGGAAAATGTCAAAAATAATAAGTGTTACTTAAAAAAATATATGTGAGACATTTATTTATTTTTTTATTTATTTATTAATTATTTTAATTAAAATGAGTTTTCACCAAGTAAAAACCGAATCAATCAAGTATTTAATAAGTGTTATCATTAAAATCATCTTCAATCGTATCATTCCAATTGGAAAACCAGTTACTAGACTTACTGATAAAATATTTGCAATTCGATCCTACGTCCGATAACTCGTTCGCGATAACTTTCAGAAAAAATAAGAAATTTATAGGATACATTTTGAACTCAAATGGGAGATTAAGTTTCTAACATTGGGTCCGGAATTATGCCCAATTGAAATTTGCCAATGACTGGAAAAACCGCGTAGTATGTATCTGGCTTAGGAAATATATAGGAAGTTTGGCATAATTATAAATAGTTCTTTTAAGGCAGTGAGAAAAAACCCTTCATAATCGTTGTAGGTCATTTTCGGCTGAAATTCGTAAAGAACAACCATTTTGGCGAAATGCTTGGGACCTACAATTGGCGCCCAAAAAAATTCAGCGGGTACACGGAAAAAATGAGAATATTAAACTTACTGAAAGGGGAATGTCGATCAAGGTAACAGATATATAGTACATCTTCATAGAATACCATCTGTTGAAGTGTTCTTTGATTAAAATATTCATTTCAGCAGGGACTGAAAAAAAATGCAAATTATTATTGTCCTTAAGGCATTAAATTTCAAAGATACTTACAAGTTAAAATTGTTAACATCATAGGCGACATCATATTATGCATTAGTATAGAAAACAATAAATTGTAATTGTCCATTGTTCTAGATGCATCTTCTCCTGCTTGCCAATAAAGAGTTCCCAGCATAATACCGACTATTATATTAACAAATATTCTCATATACGTCAAAGTCTGCAATGAAAAAACCACGCAGTTATCCACAAAATTACATTATCTCCTATAAAAAATTAACAAATTCTGTAGAAAAAGCCACTCTTAAGTGTCGTTGATGATATGATAGTGAAAGGTGTAGTACAATTGTTCGGACAGATTTTAAATGTGAACGGAGCTCAAATGACAATTGTGTTTTGAGAGAAGTTTTCTGCTTTATTTTCAGTTATTAATATATTGAATCATGGAAAACTAGGACAGCTATATAGACATAGGCGCATACTTAGATTTGAATGGGGTGAAACTTTGTATATTATTCATCTCATGTCCCCCGAATTACAGCCTAGTTTTGTATTCTCATACAATTGTGCTACAAATCACAGAATACCGCTTGGAAAAAAATTCAAAACTCGTGCTGCAGATTTATTTTGGTACTTCGCGGGTACGACAGGGTAGCTGATAATATATATATATACACTTGTTTTCCGTTTTCATTCCGCATTGCTCCTCCATAGTGTAGGGATAGACTCCTCTATAGAAGTAGTCTCCATAATCGCTCCATACCTAATGTTTCTAATTGCCGAAAGTTCGGCTTGCAGACTCAATAAAAACATTCACTCACACCTCAGTTGCCATGAGTAGATTCAAGCTGACCTTGTTGGCTTCACGGAGAAAACAGTTAGCTGCGTGACTGTGATTTATTAGGTTAATTTAAACCTAAGTTAAGTTATACTTTGTGGAAAAATATAAGGCATATGAATAAGTTAGTACGTTTTTTTGTCGAGAATTGTGAGAAATTTTAAATTTGAAAAAGTTTACGGATCCTTTTGCGAAAAAGGCAGGCTCTTTGGCCGGTGTCCATGCATCCATCCGTTTTTTGATTACATTGTAACTGGAGAAGTGCTAGTGCCAAGCCATGCTGCATCAATCGGAAGAGATGTTAATCGGAAGGTAATTGCACGGCAGGTGGAGTAGGACTTCCCATTTGAGCGTTTCTGCATTATCAGTAACTTCATCGCTTCTGTCGGCGTATCGCGGCCGTTTTTCTAGCAATGCTCGGCTCAAACGCATCAACTGTCTACGGTAGACCTCCCCTGTGATTCTTTCGTTCGATTGTAGCAGCTCATAATACACTTCACCCAGCTGGTCCCACCAAATGAACAGCATGATATTCTCATAATGAATATTCGGCTTGACAACTGATGATGAAGCATCCATACTTTTCCTGACGTGTTGGATTATCGTAATGGACCCACTTTTCATCGTCAGTCGCAATTCGATGTGAAAACCTCTTTCTTTTCTGCTGTTCGAGGAGTTGTTCACACGTGAAAGAACGGCGTTCGATATCTCTTGGCTTCAGTTCATGCGGCACCTAATTGCGAGTTCCTCTTACTTTTGTGATGAATCTTCATCGAGGTTTGCCAATTCATCATCCCTAAACTTTAGTAGCGCTGCATGTCGTTCTTCGTCTTGCAAATCAAAATTGACACTTCTAAATTGGGCAAACCACCTCTGACATGCCAATTCGGCTGAAGCCTGGTCACCATAAACATCCACTTGAATATGATGACTTTCGGCGGCCTTTTTCTTCATATTGAAGCAAGGAACGGAAACTCCCCACAAAAACACATAATTCGGTACAAAAATTAATATTTTCAGAGCTCATTAAAACTGTTGTTAACATTTTAGCTATATAACAGATAAAATAAAGGAAAGCCTAATGATGACACTTCAAAATGAAGGTTTTGCCAGATGAAACAATGGAATATTAAATTAGTAGTGATATCTGTTATCAAAACCACAGTAACTCCTAATAATTTCACACTTTACAGTTCACTCTTTCTTCTTCTGTATCTAATAATGAAATCTAATTCTTTCTCTATTAATTTGAGGTTTTAATTCAAAACTTAGTTTGGTTTGATAATAAGCTGAAGGTTAAGTATGAGTAGTGAAAGCTAAACTTCGCCTTTTCCTCTTTTTCGTGAGTACTTCGTACGAAATGAAGCAATTCAATCATTTTTATTAATATTAAATTGTAAAATTTAGAGTTCAAACAAAATTGTGTTTCGTGAGCTTTCTGATTCTTTCGGCCCGCATAATCGGCCAACGAAAAGTACTTTTGTGAAGAAATTCCAAGAAACCGGACTGGCGGCAAATGCTGAGTAGACAGTACGCGGTCGTGTAGGACGCTCCGCTAAAAACCTTGATAACCGAGGAAGGATGTGGCCGAGAGTTCATAAATTAATATCTCTACTCAATGTAGAGCACAAGAATTGTATTTATCCGCGGCCACTGTGCGTCGGATATTGACTGGAGATCTGTCGTTTCGTGCAAAAATTAATAAACCCAAGAACTTAAGCCAAACGAACTTTGAAGCGCCGTACATTTGTCGATTGGGTACACGAACCAAGAGAAACTTAAAATTAATTTTCCACCGAAATTCTTTTCGCAAAGAAGGCCAATTTTTATTTTATTGACTATGTTTATAGGCAGTATTCCAGAAAATGATATGAAAATCTAGAGTCAATTGCCGAAACATCAATACATCTACAAAAAGTGACTGTATGCCTTTTTTTAGGAGGAACTATTAGACCAGTTTTCTTGACAATGATGCCTAAAATTCTGTTGTACGGAATGCAAGCGCTACCGCGCAATTTTAAACAGTTTTTTGTGGCTTGCATTGGAAAATTATGTCATTGATGATAATACGTGACTTGAACAAGATGACGTCGCATTCTACATAGCCCACGTCACAATCGAACTCCTGCAGGATAAATATCCTGGAAGCATAATTTACCGAACCAGTTGAGAGATTTGACGATCTAACATCGTCGAATTCCTTTCTTTGAGGCTATCTGAAGATAAAACCCTATGTCGACAAGCCAACCACCATCCAGTAACTCAAAAATGAGATATCACGGTGCATTGATTATACTATAGAGATATTATCAAAAATGTGGATATGCAGATAAACGTGTACCGCCGAAGCCGTGTCGGAAATTAAGCAGAGATCATCTTTAACTCTTAATTATAATGGATCCCATAATCTTTTCCATCAAAGAAATCCTTAATTTTCGTTTATTGCTTATTATTGACGTTTAACATCGACTATGAAAAAACGAATACAGCATACAGAGATTGATGAAAGTTGTGGACATCGGTTGATAACTTCCTAGTTTAATGGAGAAATTATAACTTTTTTGATAGAAATTTAACTTCGTCAATCTACATAGAGAAATACATTCATAACAGGTCGTTTTTATTCTTTCGGTATATTTCTTCAAGATCGATTTTTCTTAGGCCTCTAAATATGCCTTTTTCTTGCAATCACGTCCCTAAGTCTTTTTCCAGATATTATTTCCTTAAGGCCTGCGAATAGGTAAAAGTCACTAGGAACCTTTAAGGTAGATATGGAATGAAAAAATTTGATTCATGCAATTTGGACAACGACTGGTGCACAATATCCTGGTGAAAGCTCAATTTTTTTATTTACATATGAGGCTATACTGTTTTTGGACATTTTGGTTCACCTGATGACGATCTTTTTGATTCAGACTCCAAACAGCCTCCGAATAATCGTTCTGGTGTACTGTTGGAGAACGCGGCACCCTCATCGGCGTTCAAGCCAAGCTTTCATTTCACAGGTGATTTTCTTATCAAAACGCAATTTGTCATCAAGACAAGAAATTCTTTGTTTACACTGTAACTTTTGAACCAAATCGAAAATTTGTACACCCATCTTTTGAAGGTTAGCATAATATTTTGAAGTTTACTACAAAATATGAATTTAGTATTTGTGGCACTCTATTTTGCCAGACAGGACATTTATCAGATTAACCTAATATATCTCAAACATTCTGCTCATCATGAAAAAAATCGACCCTAATAAGGATAGCCCACTATAATATAAAAATTTTGGAACGGTTTGCTCACCTCATCTCTTTTCATTTTTATCCAGTCCCTTCTGAGGAGAACTCTGAGTTGATTCCACTGGGATGTGACTTCCAAACCATCGTCATCGTCGTCCATGAATTCATAGCTTACTCTGTCTTTTAAAGCCGCTAAGCTAGGAAGTTGGTCCGCTTTGTAGAAATATCTGAGGGATCTTCCATTATCTGTTGTCGCAATCATTTTGTCTATTATGTCTTTTCCGTATTCTCCACATGCTATCTCAATCACTGAAAGGAGTAATGTATTAGATAGTGGATTCTTCGAGCTATAACGCATCATATAAAAATGTAAAGTAAAATCTTTGTAGTATAACTTGGCTACAGCCAGCGCAAGAAGAGTAGCCTATAGCAAATTATGTAACAACTGCGTCCAGATGTGATTCATAGACATGTAGTGATGTACTACTCTGTCAAGAAAGTACCGGGAATTTTCAATTGAAACAACAATTTTACATTTAGTCGTCAAAATTTATTGGGTCGCCTTCAAAATAGGCTCCATTTGCTCCAATACATCTATGCCAACGGCACTTCCAATTATCGAAACATTTTTTATAGGCGCTTTCCGGGATGGACTTTAGCTCTCGCGCCGAATTTTGTTTTATGGCTTTAATCGACTCAAAACGGGTGCCACGAAGGGGCAATTTTAGTTTTGGGAAGAGGAAAAAGTCGCAGGGAGCCAAATCCGGCGAATACGGTGGTTGCTGAAGCACGTTTGTTGAGTTTTAGGCGAGAAATTCAATCACAATCGTAGTTCGGTGAGAAGGCGCGTTATCGTCATGCAAAATCGATGAGTTGTTCGCCCACAAATTTGGCCGCTTCTTACGGATACGCTCACGCAAACGTTTCATAACGCCTAGGTAATACTCCTTGTTTACCGTCTGACCCTCTGGAACGAATTCGTAGTGCACCACGCCACGGATATCGAAGAAAACAATGAGCATCACCTTCATTTTCGAGCAGCTTTGGCGTGGTTTTTTCGGTTTCGGCTCATTTTTTGCCACCCATTCCGATGATTGCTGGCTTGTTTGCATATCGTACTCGTAGACCCAGGTCTCATCACCAGTTATAATGCGTTCCATGAATGTAGAATCGGAATTACAGCGATCCAGCATGTCTGAAGCAATCTGTTCGCGATGACGTTTTTGAAGAAAATTCAGGTCTTTCGGTACGAGTCGTGCGGCCACCTTTCTCATGCCCAAAATATCAACCAAAATCGTACGTGCGGACTCGTGGGATATCTTAAGATCATGTGCTATCTCTCTCAAGCTGGTACGACGGTTTTCCAGCACCCTTTCCTTAATTTTATCGACGTTATCTTCGATCGAAGCCGTCGATGGGCGACCACTTCACGACCGTCCTTGAAGGCTCTGTACCACTGATATGCACGAGTTTTCGATAGAGCATTATCACCAAAGGCCTTTTGCAACATTTTCAATGCATCGGCACACGAAAATTTATTTGCAACACAAAACTTTAAACAAATTCTTTGCTCAACGTAATCACCCATAGTAAAAATCGGCACGCACTCTGACATCAACTGACTTAATCAGCTGTTGCAAACACACTAGTTGACAGATCCCGCTCAAGCTTGGCATAGTAATTAAGGACAGTGGTACCAACCTAGGAAAAAAAATTTCACCTGCCTCATTGCCCCGCCAGATTTCAATCGATAATTCCCGGTACTTTCTTGACAGAATGTATAATGATCCATTGTATAGGATGTTCCCTTGGCCATATTCTGGGTGTCCGAATTTAACGTTCATATATTTCAGGGGGTGATTCTAGAGGTCAAAATATGAAGAAAACATCAATCAACATAGGTCCTAAAATGCATCCTATGGGCGCTTCTTCGACATGACCACCTAAATAATAAACTACCGATATGTTTGTCAGAATTTGGTCAATTTAACAGAAATTCAGTACATGGAGGTTTTTGGATAAACTGAATCGTCTGGTGATCAAAAAACTTACTGACTCTCATCAGTGGCGGATATAACAGGGAGTGTCTTTCATACATTTACTTCTAATTTTTGAGTAAGTGATCAAATTGAAATTTAAAACGAAGAAATAGTCTCCTCATCCATTTTTGAAGAAAAAAGGTACCCTTCGTTGAAAGAATTACGGAACACCATTCTCGATAAAACACTGATTTTGTGATTTATTTTATATCGTTCATGTTATAAAGGTTTTGTTTTTTTAATTTGTCCCTCACCCAATTAAACTCGGTGATTAGAATAATGTTCGAGTAAATTGTTTTCATCTTCTTTTGGATTATTTATCTTGAATTTATTTTTTTTTAATGCTATTTGGTATGGCAGAAGTCAAGATGACGTCATTGCTGACGAATGTCAAACTGACAGACGCTTATTATGTTTTTCGAGATAAGCACTCCATGGCTCAATTACAATGCATCACAAAACCACTTTTTTTCTTCAAAAATGTATGAGGTGTCGACTTCTCTGATTAAAATTTCAATTTGGTCACTCAGTCAAAAATTAGAAGTAATTTTACGAAAGAACCCCCTATTATCTCCGCCACTGATGAAAATCAGTAAGTTTTTTGATCACCAGACGATTCAGTCTATCCAAAAACCTCCATGCACTGAATTTCATTTGAATTAATCAAATTTGGACAAAGGTATCGCTAGTTTATTGGATTTTGGAGGTCACGTTGAATGTAGAAGCTCTAGCGTTCATGGGGTGCATTTTAGGAACTAAGTGTATATGAAGTTTTCTTCATACTTTGACTTCTAGAAAAATATGAACGTTAAATTCGGACACCCTGTATAATGGCGGTTGAGTCCATCATAACCTATATTGGGATAACGCAATAATTTCTCAATATTCTCATTTAACGGCTATCGTGTACTTTTTCTTCGTGGTAAAAACATTTTAATGTTCTCGAAAATAATGAAATTTTATTTTCCTTAGCAATTTATGGTGAAATAGTCACCAAAGTGGCAACAAAGTAATTTTTTTCTTTTTAATTCGTTAGTGATATACTTAAGAAAATGTTCTATAATTCATACAATTGGGATTAAACATGTATAAAAATATCTGTACAACAAGCCGACGATTATCCGCTGTATTGTTGGATGAATTCATAGGAAACCTTATACAAACCATGAAAATAAATTTCATTGAAACATTGCTAGACAGACTCAGTGAAAATACAATTTAGCAATGATTAATACAGATCCGCAGTAATTGTTATTGAAAATTCCAACTGCTATTATGATAACTGCCTCAGTTTGATTATTTTATAGAAGCTTCTCACTACATTTCATTGAAGATTGAAACTGTTATCGTCTCATGGAAAAGAGAAACATTCATTAGTCTACTTATAAAAACCAGTAAAATAGGAAGTAGCGTTGAACTGGATTGGTAGACAAGCTCGTAGTTATTGAAAATGCGATATGGTTATGATAAATGCAGATCGGTAATAACATATATTGATATTTTCAATTGTTCCTAATTCCGTTATTTTGAATATTTTATAGAAGACTTCCATTTATTCTATCAAAAACCGGTTTAAACAATTACCGTCTTATAAAGGAAATAAAAAATTTTCAATTACTGGCTTCAAGGCGTAAAACAAAATGATTATTTTCTAGAGTAGCTAAATGAGACGCAGCATGTATGAAAATACCTATGCAAGTTGACGATCATCCGTTACATTTTTGGAAGAATTCATATGCAGGCCCATGAAAACCAAAAAAACCTTAAAATTCTTTCCAACGATCAGAACAGATGTTGCAAGAAATCCATTGTTGAATATTTTTACTTATTGGGGTAGTTCTGATGATTGATCCCTATATATTTATTGTTATTTATATCCATTTTTCGTATATTTTTCTTTATTGGTTTTTCTGTGAATTGACAGATATTTGTATCCCCTTTTTGCAATGTTTTTCTTATCTTTATTTCCGAAATGTGTAAGTTAGTAATACCACCACTTTTTTCAAGTTTTTAGCTATATAAGAAGTGTTTTGTAATGTTTAGAGTCAGTTCAAGATGTAAACTTGACAAAGCCACAGAATTGGCGAAACAATTGTTGTTAATCATCGAGCATTGGGCTCGTGACCGGAAGGTCCGGGTTCGAATCCTGTTCAGGTGGAAAAGAAATTTTCTAGTTGGACGGGTGTCGGCCACCATTTCACTGTTGGGTCAAAAATTAACAGTAACTAACAGTCAAAAATTAGCTGTGACTTAAGTCACAGCGCAAGATCGCACTAACAAAGCCTACCCAGAACACAACTGAACTCCTAACTCGCACATGCTGAAAAAGCTTCTGAGGGATCTTCACAGAAGATCTAGGAGTATCAGTATGATAATAATAATAAAATAATAATAACAATAAATTGTGGAAATAATATATTTTATTTTAATTAATCAAAATGAATTTCAATCAAGTAAGGATCGATTCAATAATTTATCCTGATGTCAATCACATTGCTCTCTGGGAGGCTAGTAGAATTTATAATTTCTCACCATTCTGACGATATTAAAATGAACCCCTCGCTTCTGCAAAAAACATGCCAAGTTTAATCAAAATTAGCAAAATTTTCACTAGAAATCAATGAGAAACTGAAGCAAGTTATTATTATTATTATTATGCTGATACCCGTTGTTGGAACGGTTTGATTTTTTTCAATGAATAGGATACGATCTGATCAAATTTTCTTTATCACAACAGATCGTCGATCATGAGGAAACCACGGTAAAACAATGCGCTTATTCAGAACGAACGATTATGAAAATAAAAAATCTTATTTAGATACTGAACTGTTTCAGCCGTTACTATTTGGTAGTTGATCATAATTAAAATAAGTTGTAGAAATTACTGTTTTACTTCCAATAAATAGATATTTTACACATTCAATTGTTACTCGAGGTTCGGGAATTAATTATCTTATCTTCAGACAACTTTTTTGTAGAAAATGTTTGGTGGTTTAAACTTAGGCAACTTCGTATAATATAAAGATTGATAGGAAATGGATTGAAATATTTTTTATTATTTAATAGTATCATTGGATACATTGAATATACTTAATGAGAGAATTATATTTAATATTTCTGTACACATAAACTATGCTCTTAGAATGTACCGATTCGATCAAAACTTTTATATTGCAATTTGAGTAACTCATACTCGTATTGGATGTCTCAAATTCCAACAATTTGAATGAATTAACAATTTCTCTTACTTTCCTGACTCAAGATTATATATGGAACATTAATCAGAACTGTTAGAAATGAGTTCATATCATTGTTACTTCCACCGATTTATTCCGCATTGAAATAAAATGAACAATAAAGTACAAAAAATTCGAAACATTCAACACTTGATAATTCTCAAATAGTTAACACACGAAGTTTGCGAATACTTATTTGGCCCATATGATCAATATAATGAAACTATCGTATGAGCAAAATTCTAATACTCCGTTCAGAACGCAAGATTGTCCTTGAAAAACTGCTTCAAGGGTTTTTATAAGAAAAAGAACATAATGCAACTTCATTGATTCATTTTTAAAAAAGTATACCAGAATATTATTATTCAATTCGTTCAGCCACACATAGTAACTGATATCTCACGTTTTCGGAAGAACTGTGCACTTGGAACAGTATTAATGATTCAATAGATTATTACACAATCCACCAAAACTTGTTCGTTCATATTCTTAATATTTCCTTCAATTAATGTTTTTTTATTTCGCTCACATCAAATGAGCAACAAATCGTAATAAATACCAAACTTTCATTACTGATCGATGCTTAAATGTCATAGCTGCATAATAATTAAATTATTCATACCCGAAAATTTTGATATTTAATTATCAAGGATATTTAACAAAGTTTATGTAACCTATTGTGTTCAGTTATATTATGATACGATGCATAAAAAACCAAAGATATCCATGAAAAATTTCAATAAAGATAATCAATTGAAGAAAGTAATGACCAACATCTCAATCTTTATTCAGTTTGTTTTGTCACGAATAAATTTTGACTCCATATGGTTTCAAGAGATTAGTATTACTGGAAAAGATTTAATCATTATATAGATTAATACATGTCAACTAAAATTTGTTGCATTATATTTGTCCGAATCGGGTAATAATTCATTATTTTCGTTCCTTGAAACCAGTATACGGAAAAATCTTCCTACGTGGTATGAAAAGTTGAAATTTTTGATAAATTTCCAGTAAATACCCGAACTCTTAGTTCTAAGGCTTTTTTAAAACTGCTTTAAACCAGGGAATTTCCTTGTTGAGCTGTCATTTCTGCTAATTTAATGGCCAAACTATCTTTCAAAGAAACAATGAAATAATTTGAAAAGTGAAAAGTTGTTCTAATAAATTTATTACAGAATGGTAAAATTGTGATGTATGGCATCTTCCATTCTTTATTTCTCAATTATCATCTATCCCAAAAGTTCACCCCAGTATTTCTGTCAATTTCCACTCTATAAAAACTTGACCTATCATAACTTCCTTCCACACATCTACTGAATACACAAATCAGTCTCCCAATCAATTCTGATATTTTCCCTCTTTTCCTTCTGAAAGATTAAATCTATTCCCACTTATTGTCATGATGTAAATACTCTGTACCAGTTGCAAAATTCGTTAAATTTCAGAAGTATCTTGCAGCTTGTTGTCATATTATACGGAAATTCATTCATAATCTGCTTCAATCTTTGTCGTTTTCGATGACATAAAAGAGTGCACAACATTTGTACTACAGAGATTTACTTACGTTACTTGATATCTAATTAAGTATATCAATAAAAACATTTTATTATCATCAGAAAGTGATCAAGTTTGTATTTATTTCCTCATTAACCTATTACATTTTAACTGCTAAATTAGTTGCCTATAAATGTCAATCATAGAGATAACTACAAGCTGTTTTATAAGTCAAACACCTCAACACTTTTACTGTTGGGGTAGCACTCAGTGAAAAACATATGAAATAATCATTATTTCAAAACGCTACAAAAACAAATAATTACGCTAAAGTCATTTTAGTAGAAAAAATATTCTTTATACTCCCTTTAACTCAGATGGCAATAATTTCTTTCACACATTTAACACTGATCGGTGCTAGAATTTCAACTTGAATTGTTCACACACGAAATTTCCAATAGATTATTTCGTCGAATGAAATCTAATAAAGTGTTGTATGTAACCTACCGTAATCAGCAGGATTGTGGTACATTGGACAAGGAACTCCAAGGTCGTTGAAAAACTGCACCATGTTCTTCGTTGAGCCTTGGTAGAGGCATTTTCCGCTGCTTAAAACATAGACCTGGTCGAATATTTGAAACATCGAAGCTGACGGCTGATGGATGGTACAAACAATATTCCTACCTTGTCTGGCCAATAAGTGCAGCAAGTTTATGCATTGGGAACACGATGAACTGTCCAGTCCACTGCGAACAGAATAAATTAATATAATTAACTTGCGAGAGTGAATTAATAAACTTCCCATATACTTTTTGCAAGTCTTTTCAACACCATTGATAATGAATATAACTAATTATCGTTATAGCGATTTTAAAGTGTTATATAATGATCGAACGATATTAATTATTAGGAGTATGAATAAGTTAGTATGGCTTTTTGTCGAAAATTTAAGATGTATTGTTAAAAATTGGTGATACATTCAAATTTCAAAGTAATGCTCGTCTCTTTGGCCACTCCATGCGTCGATTTATTCTTCGACTTCATCGTAATTGGAGAAGTACTGGTCAGCCAGGCCATGTTGCATCTATCGGAAGAGATGGCAATTGGAAGGAGCAACGTCTGGGCTGTACGCAGGGTGGGAGTAGGACTTCCCATTTGGGCGATTCTAAGTACGTGTATGTCAGCGTATTGTGGTCTCTTTTGTTGCAATGCTCGGCTTAAACGCATCAATTGTCGTCGGAAGACCTTCCCTATGATCCTTTCGTCTGATTGTAGCAGCTCATAATACACCACCCCCAGCTATTACGATCAAATAAAAGAATGCAAAAACCCTTTTTTTGCCGCTGAATTAGTTGTTCAAACGTGAAAACACAGCGTTTGGCGTCTCTTGACATCAGTTCATACGGCACCCAATTTGCTACCTTTCGGATAATTCTCATTGCTTTTACACGATGGCAAATGGCTGTTTGAGTGACTTCAAGAGTTTTTGTGAGTACCTTTTGCGATTGTGATGAATCTTCATCGAGCTTCAAAATGAAGGTGTTGTCAGATCAAATGATGGAATAATAAACTAGTAGCGACATCTGTTATCGAAACTTCACGAACTTATTTATACTCCTAATAGTAGAACCAAAGCTCTTATTCATTCACTTAACGAAAAAAGACTCTTATATGTTGATTTCTATTCATTATTATGAGTTCAACACATGGCGAATATCAAGAAATTCTGTGAATTTACCAGAATGACTATTCAGTGCATTGTACTCTCATTTCAAAACTGAATCCAATTGAATGTTGTATGTCACAAAATTGTTGACTAGTTGTTCAAAAATTTTTGAAGAAATACCATTAAGAAAACACGTCATGTGATAGAAAAATAATATAAATATAATTGAACACATATGCTTATTATTTAATTAGGTATACAATTCATTTCTATCATCTAAAGGCCAACACAATTCGGAATTTATTATTAAGTTGTTCAATGTTTAGATTTTTATTGGCAACACTTAGAAATCATATGACCTAGATGATTAGTTATTCGATTAGAATATAAAAACCTTTATGTGACTTAATGCACCAAACGCCTTGAGATAGTGTTAGCAGATCCAAAAATATCAAATTTATTGCCTCATACACATTTGTATACTGTCAAAAAAATGTCGGGAATTCATCAACTACAAAGCCCGCTTAGAGAGATTTTCTTTGTCGTTGGGTTGAGGTGGCACAACCGTCTTTCAAATTACATGGAGTTTGAGCCTCCTTCATTCTGTCAGTTTATATCAAGTGTGGAGGAATGTCGTATACTTTAGTTTAAGGAGGCGGTTTCACATAACGGTATCTAGTGAAACTCATATAGTATATTTTAATTTTTATTATTATTATTAATATCCCGATACTCCTAGATCTTCTGTGAAGATCCCTCAGGAGCTTTTTCAGCTTGTTAGGAGTTCAGTTGTGTTCTTGGTAGGCTTTGTTACTTCGATCTTGCGCCACTTTAGGTCACAGAATTGTTAATTTTTGACCCAACAGTGAAATCGTGGCTTACACCCGTCCAACCAGAAATTTTTTTTCCATCTGAATTATTTATTAAATTTCACGCAACAAATGTGGATAGACCTAGTGCGAGTTATGTACAGACCTCATAGAGCATATAAAACTCACCGCATAAAATACGCCAGTTCCTGTGTTGGATTCGCAAAAGATATTGACGTGATAGAACTCAGGTCCCGAACATTAAATAGACATTATTTGCCTTACATCTCGCAGGTCACATATAAAATAACCCTTGAATGTATCCTTAATATATCTTTCAAAACCTACTATGCACAGGCCATTAAAACTTGGCTCAGGAATAATACTGAAAAGGGAGAAGTTACTGTTTTTCAAGTAGAGAAATTCTCAGGAAATTCTCCCAAAATCGCCGCAATAGTCGATACAGCAGCTACAAGTTTTGAAAAGAGTGTAATCATCTTAAACTCAGACCCCACGATTTCATTGGTAAGGCAAACAATCTGCAAGTCTCATAGTTATGATGGACTGTACATTACAACTAGGAATACCTCCTTTATATCAAATTTAGTATTAACTGGGTCTTTCGTTTCGTCTCCAACAGGTAACATAATCATCAGCAACTCAGAATGAACAAACAACACAGCATTCAAGGAACTCTTTCTGGATCAGCTCAACAAATTAATGGTTCACCTTACAAAACTCTCTTAGAAGAATCAAAAAAATAAACGTAAAACACGAAACAAATTTTGGAGGAAAACTCGCAACGCTAAGGCCAAGTAAACGTCAACAAGTGGATGACTTCGATTACTTATCTGATGATGATAAGGAAATAGATTATGGCAATTCAGGAGGTGACCCAATATTTGACGAAGAGTACGCAGAGAGCATCTCTACGCAGGTCTACATTCAGCCGATCGTGATGGTCAAGACTTGATACATTACTTTACGAACTATTGAGTGGGGCTCATTTGAAGTGTATAGGTTTGGAATGAAAAATAAATAAAGTGTGTATTCATATTAGTAGACGACTTTCCTATATTTTGTGATTTTAAAAGGGAATTGAATATGAAACAAAAAATATGCCGTAAATTTAGCATTGTCAATAGTATTCCTTACGCGAATGCGCTGAAAATACTACATTTAAACAATAGCGGTCGAGATGAGTTAGAAGATTTGTCTTGCTCAATGACCATCAACATCTTCAAGTGAACCTAACATCACTAAAATGAATAATAGTGTCTGCAGATAGTCGCCTTATTCTGAGAGAAAGACACTGGAAAATGTTTTTTTAAATCAATTCATACCATTTTGAAAAGTTGTTCATGCTTGAAACGCGTTGTCACTCAACTAGTACGAAAAGATCTGAATTTTCTACAAAAACTCTATCGCTGAAGACTTGCTAGAATGATACAATTGCAATCTCCCCTAAAACGCATTGTAACTGCCGGCGAGATATTGGTTTGCGAGTTAGAAAAACCATTCAACAAAGAATAGACCCTTCCGACTAAGTCGAAAACGTAAGAAACCGCTAATATCCATCAAAAGTGCAGGTAACGTTGAAAATTTTTTCGTTATATGATGTCAAGCAATAGCAAGTCTATCCAGTAGGGAAGACAGTGAATAAAATAAATCGTCTGAACTTTTCGGAGAACAAAATCATTCAAAAATACCTGACTTGTAGAAAGAAAATTACAGGAGGCTGCCATTGTCGACGAATTTTGGACAAAAACTAAACAAATCTTATCGATTTATCTTATTCATTTTAGCTTGTATCATGTTGTTCCACCTAGACGAAACAATGAACATATTTTTGGGCCCAGATAACAGATTTGGCTGCTTCAAAATTTTAGTTTTCCATTCGAACTTAAAATCTACTCTACCAATTTCAAGTATCTCAAATCGTACTAAAGGGTCGACTTAAATATTCATATGTACCAGTGAGTCCAGACCATTTTATGTCTAAAACATGAAGATTTGAAATGAGTCGTATCGCGTTATAAGTGCGCAAAAGTAGAATACAAAAGTAAACTTTTGTAGCTTATTAGTGCTCCTAAGCTTTAGGGTAATAGATAATTTGTTCATAAGAGCATAATACAAAATTAAACTTACGTGGTTGGTTCATCCAGAAACATTACTAAAGGGTTGCTTATTAGCTCAAGAGCAATAGACAGTCTTTTTCTTTGTCCTCCAGATAATTGACTCGTCAAAGTGTGTTTAGATTTTACTAAACTTAAAGTGACAAGGATTTCGTGAACCTGTAACAACAAATTGATGATGAATTGTTGTCAGTTATTGGTTGAATTGAATTCTATATAACTGATCCATGTAGATTGAATAAACAAAATGTATATCCATGTAATCAACTACATTTCCAAGATACAATTTGAAGGTGATAAAGAATCTGCCAAAACGAGGTTTTAATTTAGATTGAAAGAAAAACATAGTGTTTCGTGAAAGGCTGCCATTACCTTCTATTCAAATCTAAATTACATAATAATGGAACACAATATCTGTTAAATGTCCGGCTTAGCGATTCTTACAGTCTCATTTCCTTATTTCGTTGAAAATGAGAGATTGTATTATTGAAAGATGTAAACTAATTTTCTTGGTGAATTAATAATAATTTATTAACCTGATTGAATCTGATCCAGACTAACCAAACAAAATGAAAAAATTAACTTAAAAATCGTCGAATAGTGTGTTTATTTTGAGCGATTTGTTTTTTATGATTGCTGAAAATTCTACGATCGCGAAATTCGAACATGATATTAATTTTCAGGTGAAATTCAACAAATTTAAATTCCCCCTGTCTTGAATCAAAAGTTGAAGTGAAAGAAAATTGGATTTAATTGAAAAATCCATCTTTCAGTTTTCATAGAATATTTCATTTATACAATACAATTTTTTGGCAAAATCAAAATATTACTGACCTTCCTTGTCGTCAACTCTGTCGTCATGACCTTATAAGTACAGGGTACGAATAATTCAAGTCACGAAATCCCCAAATTTTGGGAGTGCTTTTTAGGAATTATCTATTGGCAATACTTTCAATGGGTTATTTCAGATTTACTAATAAAAAACAAGAATAATATAATAAGAAATTATTTCTACAGCTTGTTGTTTTGGCGAAGAAAAAAATCGAAATTACAAAAGTCACTTAGTTCGAAAGTTTTTTTGGTTGGAATAAATTTCACATATGAATATCATTCAAAATAGGTGAGTAGTTTTTAAGTATATGTAGAAGTTTGTATTTTGAATTTTTTGAAATACCTTTGAAAACTCAAATATGTTTCAGGAAACGAAGTTCTTTTGTCCTTTTTTAAACAAATATAAACAATATATCAGCGTTGAAATAAAAGAGCAAAACAGGAAAATCGAATTGTTACATCTTTCAGGAATGCATAATTATGTGTATGATTCAATCTATTTACATATTCTTGAAAACAGCGATACGAAGTTCATTTCAGAATTCCCTCGGTCAATTGCCACTCGTTTATCAACAAAATAACGAAATGCAAGTGTCTGAATATAAAAATGATTAGCAGCTGTATGTACTGTTGATAATACAACTCAAAGGTTGCTTCATTATCAGCAACAACATTATCTCGAGATGAACAAAGAACGGCGAATAATAAAAAGGTAGTAATTAATCATTTCGAGTAGTGAATGATCTAATGAAATTAGAGGATATGCGTGATCGTCTACTTTGAACTTTCAATCCAAATTCCTCGTTTTCTTATCAGAGGAATTTGTCATTGTATATTGCCATATATTTATGAGATAATCTAACGGATTATTCTGAATAATCTGATTTTCATCTAAACGACCAACTGGTTACTAGGGGTACGGAAATTAGTCATTTTATATATATTTTTATTCGTCCTTGGTGAATACTGTAGTATGAGTAGTATGAGTTCTGCTAGTTAAGATCCGGATAAATAAAATGTTTCCCAGCAAATTCGATTTAAGGGGTTATTGCGGCCATATTTGAGATTTCAGAAATGTCAGTAGTGTCTTTAGTGCGGTCTAATTTGACAATGTCTGAATGAAGCTTGACCATCTGTTGACCTTTTTGTGAAAGTTTTGCCTAATGGTCTATACCGTGTGTCCGGTTGTAGCATTAAGAAGAGGTGATTATAGAAATATACCAATTTTTACCAGTAGCGGAGATAATTGTGGATAATTTCATAAAATGACTTTTAATTCCTGACCTGATAATCTGATATAATTTCGTAACAGAAAATGAGATTTTTCAAACTTTGTTAAGGTTATGTTAGTAGTATCGTTACGAAGTACCATTATCGAACAAGAAGGTTTTATGATGTGATGCATTCTAACAGAGCCACTTACTTATCACCCCAAATTATTCACTAGACGCCTGTCACTTTGTTGGAGTGCATCATATTGAATCTTTTTTCTTGAAAATGGTGCATCGTAACCTTCTTCCGTTGAGAATGATCGAGTAATCTTATTCTTTGATTAAAAAAGGTGGAAAGTTGTGACGGGGGTCGGAAGCTTTTGCGTGCTTGTCAAATAGTCCAATTCCTCTTGAAATTGAAATCTGTTAATTCCTTCTTGAAAAAGCTACATTTTTATATTTATATTATCCTGATACTGCTAGATCTTCTGTGAAAATCCCTCAGAAGCTTTTTCAGCGTGTACGAGTTAGGAGTTCAGTTGTGTGCTGGGTAGGCTTTGTAACTGCGATCTTTCGTCAGTTTAGGTCACATCACTGTTAATTTTCGAAACAACACTGAAATGGTGGCCGAAACCCCTTCAACTAGAAAATTTCTTTTCCACCTGAACAGGATATTTCGGCTCTGAGGCCAAAGCTATAACCACTTAGCTATCGACACTCTCTATCAATACATGTTGAATAAGAATATAGAATCCTGTGTTCTGTTATCCAAAAGTCAAAAAAACGTAATTTTTTGCCATTTCAGCATTGTTCTTCTGAAGAAGGGAAGAATCTGATTAAATGACAAAGACATGGTTGAAAGGTTGCATTTTTTACCTTTGCTAAGCATCGTTAAAAACTGGCAAAAAAAAGGAAAAGGAATAAATTGGGCCAAATTACATATACTCTTCATATTCTTTGTCGAAATCATTTTTTTTTAAATCACTCTCCGTCGGGATTCGAACGCTGGTTCGTTTATAGATATACATTCTGTCAAGAAAGTACCGGGAATTATCGATTTAAATCTGGCGGGGCGATGAGGCAGGTAAAATTTTTTTTCCTAGGTTGTTACCACTGTCCTTAATTACTATGCCAAGCTTGAGCGGGATCTGTCAACTAGTGTGTTTGCAACAGCTGATTAAGTCAGTCGATGTCAGAGTGCGTGCCGATTTTTACTATGGGTGATTACGTTGAGCAAAGAATTTGTTTAAAGTTTTGTGTTGCAAATGAATTTTCGTGTGCCGATGCATTGAAAATGTTGCAAAAGGCCTTTGGTGATAATGCTCTATCGAAAACTCGTGCATATCAGTGGTACAGAGCCTTCAAGGACGGTCGTGAAGTGGACGCCCATCGACGGCTTCGATCGAAGATAACGTCGATAAAATTAAGGAAAGGGTGCTGGAAAACCGTCGTACCAGCTTGAGAGAGATAGCACATGATCTTAAGATATCCCACGAGTCCGCACGTACGATTTTGATTGATATTTTGGGCATGAGAAAGGTGACCGCACGACTCGTACCGAAAGACCTGAATTTTCTTCAAAAACGTCATCGCGAACAGGTTGCTTCAGACATGCTGGATCGCTGTAATTCCGATTCTACATTCATGGAACGCATTATAACTGGTGATGAGACCTGGGTCTACGAGTACGATATGCAAACAAGCCAGCAATCATCGGAATGGGTGGCAAAAAATGAGCCGAAACCGAAAAAACCACGCCAAAGCCGCTCGAAAATGAAGGTGATGCTCATTGTTTTCTTCGATATCCGTGGCGTGGTGCACTACGAATTCGTTCCAGAGGGACATACGGTAAACAAGGAGTATTACCTAGGCGTTATGAAACGTTTGCGTGAGCGTATCCGTAAGAAGCGGCCAAATTTGTGGGCGAACAACTCATGAATTTTGCATGACGATAACGCGCCTTCTCACCGAGCTACGATTGTGACTGACTTTCTCGCCAAAAACTCAACAAACGTGCTTCAGCAACCACCGTATTCGCCGGATTTGGCTCCCTGCGACTTTTTCCTCTTCCCAAAACTAAAATTGCCCCTTCGTGGCACCCGTTTTGAGTCGATTGAAGCCATAAAACAAAATTCGGCGCGAGAGCTAAAGTCCATCCCGGAAAGCGCCTATAAAAAATGTTTCGATAATCGGAAGTGCCGTTGGCATAGATGTATTGGAGCAAATGGAGCCTATTTTGAAGGCGACCCAATAAATTTTGACGATTAAATGTAAAAATGTTGTTTTAATTGAAAATTCCCGGTACTTTCTTGATAGAGTAGTATCTGCGGGTTTCGTGTCCATTTTTGAAGAATTGAAAGTTGAAAAAATTCATGATTTATATTCACGAAATTATGCACGAGTATCCATGTCCTTATTCCATATCCAAATACTGAATTTGAACTTGATCGGATTTGTACTTTCAAAAATATTCCAATATTTCCAATAAGAATAACTCGTAAGCCATCGTTTATGGTTTCTGTCTATTTTTTGAGAAAAATTGATACATTTGGAGTCCAAACCCAACCTGAAAATTTCAAGTCTCTCGGTTTTCGTTTGCAAATTAGCATTGTTATCTTTAATCTCCGCTCAAACGGCCGATTATCACGAAATTCGGTATGAATATTCGTGTTGTGTACAAGTATTAATTTTCATTTCGATCGCATCATTAGTTCCGGAACTGTATGGTGATTAAGAAAAATTTCAAATGTGAATAACTGCGGAACTATTGTACTGATTCTGCTCATTAATAAACTCTATCGGGATTCCAAATATTAATTAGAACAATTCTCTGAAACCTTTACAAATTTTAACCTGAAAAATCTCTTAGAAGTTTTCAAAAATTAAATTGAATAAAATGTCCTAAAAATACTATTCGTTCTTGTAGACATGAAAAATTTGCTAAATGTTCTCTAAAGGGAAATAAAAAACCTTTTTCAAATGTATATGAAACATATTTTGGAATAGAATTTGTTATTCGTTCGAAGCTGCTATCTCAGATGGTAGTTGTTGGTAATCGCAGTCAATATTCTATAATTTTTTGTCGTTCTTTATCGGTTGACTGCTGTACATATGTTTTGATGATTCTATATGTCTTCGAAAGGAAGTAGTACCCCTAAGAAATTTTATTTGATTAAATTTTGAAAATTTTTCAAGAGAGTTTTCAAATTAGAATTTCCATTGTTCTTATTAATATATGAAGAATTTGAAGAAACTCTTCGAAGTTATATTCAATTTCTGTTTATTTATAATAATCATAATTTGTTTGTTCACACATGCGCGTGGCAGATTTCAGTTATTAAGTCTATGATCGTGTTTTCCCTTCAAGATTTTTCTGTGAGAGAACATAGTTTAATAAATGCTGTAGGGTAGCCTTACGCGTTTGTTTTAGTTTGCTCCAGGCCAGATCTTTGTTGAATGATGGTATGTGGAAATATTTCTTATTGGTTGTTTTTATTTAAAATCCAAATAATGTCGGATAGATAAGAAATGGATAATAATTTCAATTGCTTTTTATGGAGAATGTGCTATATATTTTTTAAATAGAAATAAAGAGGAAATTTTTAAATATATATGGTGCATTTTTAGGAATCGAATTTGTTATTCATGATAGTCATTCGAAAATGTGCTGTATTTGCTAGGTAATCGCGGTCAATATTCTATATTTTCTTTTTATTCTTCATCGGTTGACTACTGTACATATATTTTTATAATTCTATGTCTCTGAAAAGAAACAGTGTTATTAAAATATTTCATATGATTTTATTGTAAAAAATTTCCAATAGATTTTCAGATTGAAATTTGTAGTTTCAGATAATTGTTCCAATCAATATTTGAAACATCCAGGAAACCTTTTTGAAATAATATTCAATTTATGTTATCTAGCGGGATTTTCAGGTCTCAAAACCACTCCTAACTCTTTCCGTTAGAAATTCCCAATGTTGAAATGTGCCAGGAATACTTTGAAACTTTGGTGACTGTATAATGTATATACAAGTACAATCATTGAAAGTGATAGTGAGCAAAATAATTTTCTTATTCCATTCGATAAATGGAAGAGAAATTTTAAATGAGTCTCATTTTACATGATATCAGAACACCAATCAGACGACGAAATGCAAGGAATCATTGATCAAGAGGATGTAAAACATAAGTGATACGTAATATGCAAATCGTCGTTCGAGAACTTTGTGCTGAATACTGAAAAAAGATTTCGATTCAAATCCATATAAGAATGTATTGATTTAATAATCATTTGATCATCGTCATGTGTCTAGTTGAATCGGTCCTTAATTCATTTTAGATTTATGAAAAAATGGAAAATATTTCCACAATTTATTAATTTATAACAATTGTTTCATCAAATTTGTGTCTTGGTCAGGTTTACCTTTTGAACTGACTCAAAAATTACAAGTTATGTATCTACATCTTATGTAGGTAAGATTTCGGCAAAAAATTCATAAAAGAGGGTACAAATAGAAGTCAATTTTCGGAAATAAATATGCAGTAAAGGATACAAATAACAAGAAAATATAATAGGGACAATTATAGGAAATACCTAACTGAGTAAAAATATTCAACAATATAGATTTGCTTATAACTGTTTACGCATTGAGAAGAATTTTAAGAGTCTTGTGTTGATTTCGACTGATTCCAACAGTGTGACTCTTGTGTTAGTTAATTGGGCTCTAGAAAAATTGAATTTGATGCACATTTTTTAAGGAAATCATCTTTTCAGATAGAGATGATTCATTGCTGGTTATACGTCTTCATTATACACAACTTATGGCGTGAAAGCAAATTACAATCAATCAACGAGGAGTCTTTCCATCCAGAAACATTTGAATATTCGATGTGATTCTTATAGCGTTATCATTAGAACTTTCTGTGCGCTTGTTCCCTAGAACAGCGAGCTATCGTTTCGCACAAATGTCTGATTTTTCGAATTTTAAGCTAAAAATAATCTTGAACGACTAAATGGACTCACTGATAATGAATCCAAGGTGAAAACTAATTCTTTCGGCTGACAGGTCTGCTCGTAAACAGGCTTACTTTCGAACAGAAAGAGTTATAGCTTTGAAACTTTCAAGGAAGGTCGAGGAACTGAATATTTCCGAAACTTCGTAATTGGAAAAAATTAGTTTGATAGTTTCGCAGTTATTCATGTATGAAATATTTTTCTGATATTTTAGAAACTACAAATTCAATGGACCTAAAATTCAGCATTCAAAAGAAGCATGTTCTTGCGAAACTTCGTAAGGATGGTATGATTTAAAAGCTCAAAAGAAATTATATGAGCGGATCAACATTGATCGCTACCTTTAATACTGTAACTTTTGAATGATAGAGAAAGAGGGGTGAGTTTGCACCCTAAATATCTCAGTTGAGTTCGTTATTAGACAAAATCAGTACAATGATTTCGCATCCGTTCGATCTGAAATTTAGGGTTTAAAAGGATAATTAATGACAACAAATATGCGCATAACGTACATGTCCTAACGTCAAAATTCCATTAGGACCATATAGAAGATTCAAAATTAAAACAAAATTGCGTGAGCGGAGCAGCGTCTAGCGTTAAGGAAAAAATTGCAGTAGTCCTATGATCGTATTTAAATTTAGCATTTAAATACTGAATATTGACAAAAAGATGGATGCAAAATTTTGTGTGGATCGTAGAATCGAAAAATTTTTAAAAAAGCGAGCATTTTAGGGTACTACCGAAACCATAGCCACAGTGGTACGGTTGGATTTAAATTTTACCTTTAGATGTTAACTAATGACAAGAAAGTTAATAAAAAATTTCGAGAGGATCGTATAATTAGAAAATTAAGAGAAAATATCTTCTGAGCAGAGTAGTATTGAGAGCTACCGAAACCAAAGCAACAGTGGTACGATTCAGTTTGAATTAAGCATTGAGATGTAAAATGACACAAAACAGCTAATGTAAAATATCGAGAGGATCGTTTAATTAGATAAAAAAAAAAAAAAAACATAATTTATGGGCAGAACAGCGTTGAGTGCTACCGAAACCTTATCAATAACGGTACGATTGAGTTTAAATTTAGCATTCAGATGTGAAATAACAGCAAGAGGGCTAATACAAAATATCATAACGATTGTGAGTGATATAAACAAGCGCGCAAAAGCAAAAATTTGTAGAGGTCTCAAACAGTTATTTTGCTCAATATTCAAAACATTGAAAAGACCAAATTCGAAGTAATATATCCCTTCAATTTATTTTTCTTTCAGTTAATTCAGATGTACTTTAATCATCATTCGACAATTTTCATTATTAGGACACACACCCATAGGCAATGGCGGGACCCGAACCCTCGATCTCAGGCATCATGGTCGATATCTCCTAACGCAATGCCATCGCTTGGATGGAAAACAAAATACAATTGAATCGAAAGTTTTTCATCAGTGCATTTTCGGCCTAAAATTAACATGATAAAACCATATGAATGGAATAAGAGGGGTGTGGTACGGGCCCGAAATTGTTATTTAGTCTGTAAGGGAGGCAAGTGACACCAGTACTAGACAAGCAATAGCGAGGGCAAGCCAATAAACTTGCCTTCTGAGTTATGTATAAATATTTGTAGTGGAAAACTACAAAAGTTGATTTTTAATTACTTTTATTTTGATTAATTTAGTTTTTAATTTAATTACGAGGGTGGTTTAAATATGATCGAGACAAATACTCTAACACGTTTATTTATTATCGAAAAATTTACAAAAAATCACATTTTTTCTAGGTAATTCCTAGAAAATAAACTTGCCTTCTGAGTTATGTATAAATATTTGTAGTGGAAAACTACAAAAGTTGATTTTTAATTACTTTTATTTTGATTAATTTAGTTTTTAATTTAAGTACGAGGGTGGTTCAAATATGATCGAGACAAATACTCTAACACGTTTATTTATTATCGAAAAATTTACAAAAAATCACATTTTTTCTAGGTAATTCTCCTCACTATTTACACGTTTTGTCCACCTTTCCGGAAAATTTTTTATGTGGGTATCGAAAAATTCCTTGGGCAACTCGGACAGTTATGTGCGCACGAACCCCTCTACCTCGTCATCGGTGTTGAACTTTTGACCTCCGAGGGCCTCTCTCAGTGTGGTAGTCGCACGCCGATAAATCCGGACTGTAGGGGGATGTTTCAGTACCTTCCACCCCAATTCCGATATTGTATCGAGCGTGAGACGCGCGGTATGAGGGCACGCGTTATCCTGGAGGAGAATCCCACTTCGTGCTGGAGTGCTCCTCCGTTTCGAAAGATAAGCGGGTTTCACGTGTGTTTTCAGGAGGTTAGAGTAATATGCAGCATTAATGGTACGTACAGTACGCCCTACCGGTCCCAGAACACAGTACACATTACCTTACCCGCGGACCAGGTGGTCTTCGCTTTGACTGGCGCCCCTTCCTCCTTCTTCCTCCATTCTTTACTTGACACCTTGGTTTCGGGAGTGTAATAGTGTACCCATGTTTTGTCTGTAGTGAAGATTCGCATTAAAAAACCGTTCCTCTCCACCTCGTACCGCGTCAGTAAGCGGCGACAAACATCCAACCGCGTTAATATTTGCTCAAAGTTCAACAGTTTAGGAACCCATCGCGCCGTTATTCTGCGATATTGAAGGTGCTCGTGGATGATGAACTCTACACTACCAATACTGATGCCGACTTCAGCCGAAATGTCTCGAACATTCATCCTTCTTGTTCTATGCGGCGAATGCTGTCTGGTGTGACGCTGTTTGCGGTCGACGATCATGCGGCTCATTCTCGACGGTTTCGCGGCCATCCCTGAAGGCTTTGGCCCATTTAAACACAGGCACTCATGACCGAACTGATTTTGCAAACGCACCAAAATATCCGTATTTTTAACGTCTTCGCCCACTACGAACGATAATACGTTGCGCAACGCCAGTCGGCACTTGACGTTCACTAATGGCCGTAGCACACGCTTGAAACATGTGCTCCGACGAAAACAAATGCCGCACTGTTCGTAAGAGACACAGCTATCACATACTCAAGCCAAGACCTTCGAAACACACATGCGCGCCATCTACAGAGTTTATCTCGATCATATTTGAACCACCCTCGTACTTTCAATAAAATGTCGGTTTGCCTTCGGTTACTAAGATTTTCATCTGTCAAAGTGTTTGTCAAAGCTACATTTCCTTCCCTGAAATGAATTCCAAAGAAGATGAAATTCAAGAAGCAGCAAATGCTGCATGTTAATTCCTTTTATCGGAGAAGTCTAAGAAATATTACCAAATAGTATATAGGTGTTTCGAAGGGTGGCTCCTAAAAATGAATACAATCTCAATATCGGAAACAACAACGCTGGCGTATTTACTTTCCTAGGGAAGCAACTTTTCACTTACTTCCCGTTATCAATAGCTATGTCAGTAAGTAGTACTTCAACAAATCAATGTCATAACAGACTACTTACCATGTCAGTAGTGGAAAAAATAAATCACATCTCAGCTGTTATGAGGATCGAATAATCCATTACATTATTCAATAACATATCCTGATTTCATTGCAATAGAATATAATGAAACATTTATGTATATCTACAATCATATAGAAGGTGACATTTAAATAATATTCAAACTCGGAAAATGATTTTAGCGATGCTTAACTATGTAGGAAGTCACTCTACCTATCCGGATACAAAATTTTAGCGTTGTGTTTGATTGTTCGTTTACGAATAAACAGTTTTTATGTCTTCCGTATTCCGCATGATTTAATTCTTCACCTATGGTATTTTGCGAATCACCTTGTTGAAAATATCAGGTTTTTCTAAATAAATTATTACGTGGATACGAAAAAATTGATTTTCTTTAAATAGATTCACCTTCAGTCAATAACCTTGAAAAAATGGTTTCGTTAACAGGTAATAATATTTCCACTGGATCATTGATATAATCTCTGAAATTATTTTTGAGCATCTCTCAATTCCATCGAAATGTATACGTCATTGACCAGTATTGAATTATAATAATTATTGAATTAGTGAATTTATTTCGATAGTTTTCAATATTTGTCCAATTTTTGTACTTACTTTGGGGAAAAAATCCATTGGTACATATTTATTTCAAGAGATAACTCCATAATTACCGACTATTTCAATTTGAATGGAAAGCTTCTATTCCAACAATATTTCACATATGGCACACAATATGCACAAAAAAAACAAATTAATGAGAATGAAGATAAGAAATTCAACAATAAGGATCTTTGATTGTCCCGGTTTTCAGTTGTCGGAAATTCATCTTGAAAATCGTAAAATGAAAGCAGTTTTTACTTCCACTTATTTTAATTATTTTCGCAACAGTTATTTCATCATGCTATGACTTCATCAAGTGAGTAGTTCAATTAAGTATGCAATGCAAGAACTGTTGTTAAGTAAATTTAAGAGTGAAAAAATAGAGGGAAGAAGACAGGTTTTTTCTCCATCATTGTGAAATTCAGAAATATAATTCAAAGATGTTTAGCAGTGAGGACATATTTAGATCTATATGACCCATCAATGGAATCTGTTTTTTTTGTATCTATTATATTTATTTCTAAAGTTTCCAACACATAAAGCCAGTGACTGCTTATTTCAATTTGTAATATTTTATAATTATTATAATAATTATGTATTGTTTTCAATAAAAGATTTGCATGTGCTGAATTTTGTTTTCTACTAGCTTAATATTATTTATGTTCCCCAATTCTTGTTTGGAATTAACCTTCTGTCTGTCTAATATATACATACCGGGAATTACCATATTAAACTTCTGATTTTCAGATTTTCAAAATGAAGTGTTTATTTATTTTTAACAAATAGCCTAATAAATTATTAATTTCATTTATAATATATTCAAACTTTTGTTTTCCCTTCAAATATCTGGCAATAAATCCAGGCCCTATGTAAGTCAATGAAATATATTTTGTTACTTATAATTCCTGTGTGAGGTATGTTAGTGTGATTTTTGTTTGTATTGATTGTTTTCAATAGATTATCTATAATTTGCGGATTAAAATCATAATTCGAAGTTATTTGTTTCATCGCATTGTATTCTTGGTCAAAATTTTTCTGTCCTGTTAATATGTTGATTAATCTATAAAACATACTATCATACGAGGCTAGTTTGTGGGATCGGTATATTAGCAAAATTTATAGTTAACATACTTATGAGACTGAAAAATTTTGACCAAGAATACGATTAAACAAATACCTTCAAATAATGATGCAAGTCCGTAAGTTTTAAGTAAGCTACTGAACAAAATCAAACACAAAAAGAAATAACACTAACATAGCCCACTTTCAAGGAATTATAAGAAACAAAATATATTTCATTGACTTATATGGGATAGAAATCTAAAAGGACTGCTGAATATTCAAAGAGAAAACAAAAGTTTTAATATCAATAATAAAAAACAATAATTCAACAAAGAATTCACTTCGATAAACAGGAAATCAGGGTTTAATGGTTTACCTATGGAGAACATGAAAATATCATGTTAATAAATAACAAAATTCTACATTTGCAAATTTTTGACTGAAAGCAGGACATATTTATGATAAGAATTGTAAAATATTACAATTATTTTATAGAAATTAAAAGTCATAGACTTTTTCTGTTAGGAACTGTAATGTATTTCTTGACTCTACAAGAATTATTCTTATGCTTATTATATGAAACTTGCCATATTCTGAATTCACTCTAGAAAATTTGCCTGAATTTAAATGTAAAATTTTGTACCAGTTTTATTGCATTGGGGTCCGTTTTAATCAGAATATTTGTTAAAATTCATCTAAGTGTCAAAAGTTTCCAAATTGTTTAATTTCTAGCTTAATATTCACTAACAGTTATCTATAATTACTAACAATTACCTATGAAAATGTTTACATTCCTTTAGCTTATATCTTATTACAAATTTATCTATGCTTAGAGCTTCTTAGAGTATACATTCTGTCAAGAAAGTACCGGGAATTATCGATTTAAATCTGGCGGAGCCATGAGGCAGGTAAAAATTTTTTTTCCTAGGTTGGTACCACTGTCCTTAATTACTATGCCAAGCTTGAGCGGGATCTGTCAACTAGTGTGTTTGCAACAGCTGATTAAGTCAGTCGATGTCAGAGTGCGTGCCGATTTTTACTATGGGTGATTACGTTGAGCAAAGAATTTGTTTAAAGTTTTGTGTTGCAAATGAATTTTCGTGTGCCGATGCATTGAAAATGTTGCAAAAGGCCTTTGGTGATAATGCTCTATCGAAAACTCGTGCATATCAGTGGTACAGAGCCTTCAAGGACGGTCGTGAAGTGGACGCCCATCGACGGCTTCGATCGAAGATAACGTCAATAAAATTAAGGAAAGGGTGCTAGAAAACCGTCGTACCAGCTTGAGAGAGATAGCACATGATCTTAAGATATCCCACGAGTCCGCACGTACGATTTTGATTGATATTTTGGGCATGAGAAAGGTGGCCGCACGACTCGTACCGAAAGACCTGAATTTTCCTCAAAAACGTCATCGTGAACAGGTTGCTTCAGACATGCTGGATCGCTGTAATTCCGATTCTACATTCATGGAACGCATTATAACTGGTGATGAGACCTGGGTCTACGAGTACGATATGCAAACAAGCCAGCAATCATCGGAATGGGTGGCAAAAAATGAGCCGAAACCGAAAAAACCACGCCAAAGCCGCTCGAAAATGAAGGTGATGCTCATTGTTTTCTTCGATATCCGTGGCGTGGTGCACTACGAATTCGTTCCAGAGGGTCAGACGGTAAACAAGGAGTATTACCTAGGCGTTATGAAACGTTTGCGTGAGCGTATCCGTAAGAAGCGGCCAAATTTGTGTGCGAACAACTCATGGATTTTGCATGACGATAACGCGCCTTTTCACCGAGCGACGATTGTGATTGACTTTCTCGCCAAAAACTCAACAAACGTGCTTCAGCAACCACCGTATTCGCCGGATTTGGCTCCCTGCGACTTTTTCCTCTTCCCAAAACTAAAATTGCCCCTTCGTGGCACCCGTTTTGAGTCGATTGAAGCCATAAAACAAAATTCGGCGCGAGAGCTAAAGTCTATCCCGGAAAGAGCCTATAAAAAATGTTTCGATAATTGAAAGTGCCGTTGGCATAGATGTATTGGAGCCAATGGAGCTTATTTTGAAGGCGACCCAATAAATTTTGACGATTAAATGTAAAAATGTTGTTTTAATTGAAAATTCCCGGTACTTTCTTGACAGAGTAGTATATTTTCTCCATAAATTTCCAATATTACTTACGTAGACACATTGCTTCCTCGAATTCATTAAATTTTGTTGTTTTTGGAGAATTAACATTGCTTTGATAAGTAATATATGAGTGAGCTTGCATATTGTCAATAAGTTAACATACGTTTCATGATATTAACAAAGTTTGCAATCGTTTTCTCCGATAGTTTCTGAAAAGATATTAGATCCAAATCATTTCAATTTTTTTACAACTTTGGTTCTCTTATTGACATTGAATAATCCTTATCAGTTTTATTTGAATTTTGACGGGATTTTCAAATTTTTACTGACGTTCAATGAATTTTCATTCGACTAGTTGATGTGTACTCCGAACAGGCTCTTTCTTCCAAATTTTGGTGTGTAGATGATTTCATGGATTAAATTATAAGTCAACTCATACACACAAGTAGTAGGACTTTTCCTTGATATTTCTTCAATATATGTATCATTAGTTCTTTATAACGAGTCCTAATATTTGGTATTAAGGTTAATTGTTGTTTATTGATGAAAAGTTTGTGGATACTGAATTTTTCATGAAGTAAAGATAAACCCCATCAAATACTTATAGAATATGATATATGTCTATATATGACAGCCACGTAAGAATCAAAAAGTTTATGTATCGGTTTTCAGATTCTCAGAAATTAATTAGCTTCCACTTAGATTTTAATTAATTTCATTCTTTCGAAAGTTTTGTGATCAACATATGGAAATGCGTAAAAGGAACAAAAATACAGTAAAGCTATGAGAAATGGAGAACAATCAAACAACAGCAATTGCGTCGTGATTTGACATTTAGATATCAAACTACGAGTACATTCATTCTTTCAATTCTGGTTGTTGGTAAACAGAAGACCTCATTATCGAATATGAGGAATAATAAACAATGTGGTGTTACTCCACTTCTATTGTCCCCATTGGAGATTTCCTAAACAAGGTTCACTGAAAAGCAGATAAGCGCCACGCTTCGGGCTGTTATCATACTGGTCAGTTATTCGTACGAGTGATAAATACTGAATGCCATGCAAGGATGTTGTGTTTTCTGATTGTAAATCGAAAAGAATATGAATTAGTCCATAATCTGTAATTATTTTTGGACTATTCTTCGGATATATGCGAAAGAATTGTAAGTTAAATGCACGTTGAAAACGAATCAGAAAATAATTATAAGTTATTATACAGTAAGTAAAGCACTCATGGAATAAAACTATTTGTGGCTTCATGTAAGAAAATCATAAATAAATAAAACTGAGACACGTCAACTTTTTAAAGAAACTGAATACTTAAATTACATGATATAATTGATTTTAATACATCAAAATAAATGCTCAAAATCTTGTCCACCACTTTCTTGGCAAAAACACAATCTCCTATAAAACTCGTTCCTAACTTTGTTTAAAGTTGGAATTGAAATATTCCGCTTTTCTGTAGTTATCCCCTCTGTAACGTTTGCGATGCGCGCTGTGTTGCATAATTATTGTTCTTGAGATAACCCCATAGAAAAAAATTCAACGGCGTAAGGTCTGGCGATCTAGCTGGCCACTCAATAGTTCCTTTGCAACCAATCCATTTATTGGGTGAGATTGTATTTGAGAAAGTTCTGACCATGAAGCATAATGGAGCGGGGCTTCATCTTAGTGGAACCAGACATTTTCATTCGGTAGGATTGATCTAGTGCGTTAGGAAATAAGTTCACTAACGCAGGAAGAAATTCGTCTCTAATCAAACTCAAATATTTTTCGACCGCTTAAATCCCATCTATAAATATAGGACCAATAATATGGTCACCTATGACACCTGCCCAAACGTTCACCTTTTAAGGATACTGCGTTGTGTTTCACCCATCCAATGAGGATTCTTCGCTAACCAATATCTACAATTTTGTCGGTTTACCTTCCCGTTCAATGTAAATGTTGATTAATCAGAAAAAGCATTGTACCAACAGCTATTTCATTTCTGTTCAGTTCATTCATAATAATTTCGCAAAAATTCTACGATCTGAGTCGTCTTCTGTTGGCTCCTGTACAAAAGTCATTTTATATGGATGGAGTTTTTCTTTGTGGAGATATCTTGTGACAGTTGTATTACCCGCATAATTTTCATAGGCAATTTGACGTGTATTTCTCGTTGGATCCTCTGCAACACCTAACAAAATATACAATTTTACAATAAATTGCGGTATTCTTTTTAATGGTTTGCCATGTCTAAGTTCTCTGAATTTTGCATGAATTTTAGACATAATACCTTGTGAAATGAAAATACCTCTGATTAAATAAGTTTGCAACTTCAACTCGACTTCTGCATTATACCCGTAACTGATCATCATCAAAATCTCAATTCGGTGAGTCTCAGTTGAATAACAATTCACATTATGTGCAGATTTTCTTTAATTATCGGCATATATAGATTGTTTTTTAGGTATTCATAACAAAAAATGATAATTAAAACAAGATCCTCGAGGGTATCGAGAATTGATTTTAGAAATTTTCCCAACTTAATTGATAGTGCAGAAATTTCATAAGTCTGTATTTAGGTTATTTAAAAAATACCATTATTCAAAGCGTGATGAATTATTAATTTCATTATTTCACCCCGTGTTATACATAATTACCATTTGTTAGTGGAAATCTTGTTATTAAGGAGCTTCAAGAAAATTATAAAAATATACAGAACGTTTCATTTAAAATAAAGAGAAGGGACTGTGCTGGACTTGCGCAAATCAGCTTGTATATTTAAATTTATGCTTAAAAAGCACAGCATTGAATTTGAAAGTTGCCGTGTCCCAGTGTTTCTTGTAATTATCCAACATAAGGACACAAATAATTTGATTCCACACTGCATACTGAAATGAATATAGAATAATAATAGTTCTTTATTGGTCCCAACAGAAATATCTCAATTACAGGGTAACATGTTGAAAAAGGGAAATTATAACTCATTAATATAAGTGAAATAACTAATAGCTAGAAATCTTACAAAATAATGGTCCAGCCATATAGAGCTGAATACAAAACCCAAAGTTCTACTGACCTATGCGCACAAATCCTCAAAATGGGTAACGAAGCTCAAGGTGGAATCGAACAAAACTCCAAAGTCCTACATTCGGTACTTATTGATAATACAACATTGAGAAATACGGTAATTATAATCAAACGGTTGTGATTGATTAGAGTAAATTACCTCAAAGCACTTCTCCATATTCAACTCAAGACTGTTAAGTAAACACCAATGATAAATATACTGCAAACTTGATTGAAGTAACATCAGATCCGAAATATCACGCATCCGCATATGCAGATCTTTAAATCATCGGCATATGCTAGAGCTGGAAAACCAAGAGAGACCAGGAGATTATCTTCATAAATGATAAATAGTGACGGTCCCAAATTTGATCCCTGCGGCACGCCACGTGAAAGCTCATATTCGAAAGATCTGAAACCACTGTAGAAAACATAATTCATGATCTCTGGAGCCTAACACATGCCGTAAAAGTATATGTTAGAGCTTATCCAGAAGTATACTTTGATCGACAGTATCGAATGCACGTAAAATTAGATCGGTATGAACCACATCCACCTGTCCACCATCGTCTTAGCACTCCACACATACTGTGACATCGTGGTCAGAAATATGATTTTTACAGTGTTTCTCAAAAGGAGTCTTTTTCAGGAGGTACAACTCATCAAAATGAATTTTCACCAACAAATAGTTGCAGAATGAGTGATTATTCAGTCTTCCAGTAAATCTTAAACCGATTCCAGGCTCTCGTAATTCAGTTAACGCGATTACTAGTAGTACGTACTGACAATATAAGGATATTTTATAACTACACAGATATTTACAGCTTTAATATCAAATAGAATTGAGTAGTGTTCCAGATATATATTACTTACAATTCACATCCTTGTTTAAAAGAATAACTTAACGATTTCGTTTTAAAAAATTCACACAGTTTTTATATTTCACAGTTTATTCAGAATCCTGACACGTGTTTCGGTCTTTCAACGATCTTCAAAGGAGTACAAAAAGTAACTAAACTTAAAATTCGAAAAAGGTTTTTTCATTACACTAAGGACATCTGTGTATCTTTATGGCGCATGGAAATAACAGCATTCCATATAGGGGTATTCTCAAAGAGTATTTGGGAATTTGTTAAATTCCCTTTTTTCTCAATAGCTTTTTTGATTGAAACGATGCTGTTATTTCCATGCGCCATAGAAATACAGATGTCCTAAGTGTAATAAAAAAACCTTTTTTCCAATATTAAGTTAAGTTACTATTTTTACTCATTTGAAGATGATCGACAGAACGAAACACGCGTCAGAATTCTGAATAAACTGTGAAACATGAAAACTGTGTGAATTTTTTAAAATATAATTGTTATAATATTTCACCTAAAGCCAACCGCATACTCCATTCGTTTAAAGAATAATTTAATCCTTATAAAAAGAAAAATAATAATGCAGAAAGAATGCAATTCTTGCAATGGAGTAGAAGTTAAGAAATTGTAAAACCGATGGTTAGTTATGGGTCCAGTAGTATAACTTTCGGAAGAAGAGAGCAAGACTTGAAATTTTCTGGATAGGTTAGTGGTCCAAATATTTCTGATATGTTCATTAATGGGCAGTCAGATGGTACGGCAGTTCATCATATTTGAATCTTGTTCTCAATTGTCCAAAAATTTTCGAAACTGCTCATCCGCTTGATCCGAAATTCGGTATTTATGAGTAGAATAATAACGCGCATATTCGTGCGAAATTTCGTGACAATCCTATAATGAAAAGATTTAAAAAATATGAGCTAAGCAGCGTTTCGGGTTTGTTTAATTGAATCAGTTTTCACTTGATGAAAATCCATATTAAATAATATTGAATAAGGTTATTCTGATTTTCACAAATTTTCATTGTTATTTAATACACTTTGAATATCTTATAGTTATTCAAAATGTAAACCTACCTGAAGATGCTTCCGTGATAGCGAAACAATTGTGGTATGAAATAACAATAAGAATTTGTGAAAATCGGTGTAAATTTATAAAATATTACTTCTTTAGGTTGATATACAATCTCAAGAACCGAAATTTTTATTTTTTCAGATATTTCTAGATAATTTTAAATTATTGAACGTATCAGGTTTTTGAACACTAAAAGTGAAAATATATGATTATATTGAAGAATATACACGATGAAGTGTTTTTCAATGATTTTAATTCTTTTTCATCCCAATGAAATAACTACAACATGGAAAATAAGAAGAGTGAAAATACTCATACTGCGTTAATATTTTTTTATATTATATTTCAGAAGTAGGTGCATGCTAAAAATCATACACAATTGTGAATTAATAACGGTTTTTCAAAAACAAAATTTTTTCAAATTCTAATTGAAACTCTTTATGCTAGATGTGGGCTTCTGAAAAAAACATATCAAAAGATTCATAAAAAAAAATTCGTACACATTTACTTATTATTACTATTTTAACTTTTGGTAAGTATTATTTCCAGTAGGTTACTCATTATTCAGATTGAAAAAGTATGTTTTAGAAAAAACCATTTTTATATGAGTTATCCAATGTATTGTCACAATGGAACAAAGAATTTGGTGTAACCTCCCTCCTATTAGTTCAAAGAGCTTTTTCTAACTGTCCAGTCGGAATGAATTCTTATCAACACTATTCGTTTTTCGCTGACTTCATTGTCTATGACATGTGTAAATGGAACAAAAATCTACAAACTTTGGGAATAATTTAATAATTAATCATAAATGACCTCGGAGATTAAACTCAAATTGGTTTTAATATGCCGAAAAAATTCAGAGATACGAGATAAAATTTTACCAGGAATAAATCATTTTCGCTTAATTAGAAATCACTTACAACGCGCCACGAAGTTCGGAGATGAATTTTATCTAAATAATTAATATTTTATGTTCCGCATTTCGTTAACCTTACGGAAACATCCTAAATATCAAGTATTGTATTGAATTAGCTGATGTTTGATATTATAAATGAAACGCTTCATTGGTACTCACGTACGTTTCGAAAATATACAATTTGAATCGTGAAATGTAGTTTTCAAAAAAGAAGTATACAAATATTATAAGGGTATGAGACATAGTTACGAAAATTTCTTCGCAAATCCACTCGAATAGGTTTTGTTGATCGTTGGGACATAAACATACTCATGTTTTGAAGCTTTTCGGCTTCAATCTCAGTACCGGCTATAATGCCCAAAGAATTCATCATAACTGCGCACCTATATTCATTAGGAGTTATAACATTAACTTATCCATTATTTTACGTATTACTACTCTGTCAAGAAAGTACCGGGAATTTTCAATTAAACCAACATTTTTACATTTAATCGTCAAAATTCATTGGGTCGCCTTCAAAATAGGCTCCATTTGCTCCAATACATCTATGCCAACGGCACTTCCAATTATCGAAACATTTTTTATAGGCGCTTTCCGGGATGGACTTTAGCTCTCGCGCCGAATTTTGTTTTACAGCTTCAATCGACTCAAAATGGGTGCCACGAAGGGGCAATTTTAGTTTTGGGAAGAGGAAAAAGTCGCAGGGAGCCAAATCCGGCGAATACAGTGGTTGCTGAAGCACGCTTGTTGAGTTTTTGGCGAGAAAGTGAGTCACAATCGTAGCTCGGTGAGAAGGCGCGTTATCGTCATGCAAAATCCATGAGTTGTTCGCCCACAAATTTGGCCGCTTCTTACGGATACGCTCACGCAAACGTTTCATAACGCCTAGGTAATACTCCTTGTTTACCGTCTGACCCCCTGGAACGAATTCGTAGTGCACCACGCCACGGATATCGAAGAAAACAATGAGCATCACCTTCATTTTCGAGCGGTTTTGGCGTGGTTTTTTCGGTTTCGGCTCATTTTTTGCCACCCATTCCGATGATTGCTGGCTTGTTTGCATATCGTACTCGTAGACCCAGGTCTCATCACCAGTTATAATGCGTTCCATGCATGTAGAATCGGAATTACAGCGATCCAGCATGTCTGAAGCAACCTGTTCGCGATGACGTTCTTGAAAAAAATTCAGGTCTTTCGGTACGAGTCGTGCGGCCACCTTTCTCATGCCCAAAATATCAATTCAAATCGTAAGTGCGGACTCGTGGGATATCTTAAGATCATGTGCTATCTCTCTCAAGCTGGTACGACGGTTTTCCAGCACCCTTTCCTTAATTTTATCGACGTTATCTTCGATCGAAGCCGTCGATGGGCGACCACTTCACGACCGTCCTTGAAGGCTCTGTACCACTGATATGCACGAGTTTTCGATAGAGCATTATGACCAAAGGCCTCTTGCAACATTTTCAATGCATCGGCACACGAAAATTTATTTGCAACACAAAACTTTAAACAAACTCCTTGCTCAACGTAATCACCCATAGTACAAATCGGCACGCACTCTGACATCGACTGACTTAATCAGCTGTTGCAAACACACTAGTTGACAGATCCCGCTCAAGCTTGGCATAGTAATTAAGGACAGTGGTACCAACCTAGGAAAAAAAAATTTACCTGTCTCATTGCCCCGCCAGATTTAAATCGATAATTCCCGGTACTTTCTTGACAGAATATGTAATACGCCGATGTTTTGCATAATACATTGCGAATTATTTGATCAATGGAAAACTTATTGATGGATTGTGTTTTAAATTTCAGCTACCACCTACGTGTACAATTTTGACATTTTAGTCACCCCAGTATTTATTCAAGTACAAAGATTTGCGTCTCTTCCTCTGTATGAATGCTTCATTATTATTATTATTATTTTTTTTTTATTATTATTATTATTATTATCCTGATACTCCTAGATCTTCTGTGAAGATCCCTCAGAAGCTTTTTCAGCTTGTGCGAGTTAGGAGTTCAGTTGTGTTCTGTGTAGGCTTTGTTACTGCGATCTTGCGCCACTTTAGGTCACAGCACTGTTAATTTTTGACCCAACAGTGAAATGGTGGCAGATACCCGTCCTACTAGAAAATTTCTTTTCTACCTGAACAGGACTCGAACCTGGACCTTCCGGTCACGAGTCCGATGCTCTCCCGCTGAGCTATCCACACTCATTCATGAGTTTAAGCTCTGCGTTTCGAAACAGTGTTATTCACACTAATATTTTGTTCGACTGTCTACTTTAGAAACATCCCAGTTTTAAGATTTCTACTTTTTCACCTGAGCTAGAAAATTTTTTTTTGTAGTAACGTTTAAAGTAATTTGGTAATTTTTAACTAATAGCACTGATACTTAAAAAGAATCGGGAGCGTCAGTGTCAACGAAGCCACGGTGGATATTTGAACAAAATCTTATTCTGGAGATAGCTTCATTTTCCGAACTTCAGAATGAAGCGAGTATTAATTTGATTTGTCAACCTCTATTGATTTATTCAAAATTAAAATCCTATCATTTCTAATGAAAAGACTTTTACATCAAGTCAGAATGTTTGTCCTCTAATACACATTTGATGAATGATTTAGCTTCTGCAAGCAGTTTACAAAATGCATGATATTATGTATACATTATGAATATAAACAATAATCAACTAACCTATTTGTTTTTCGCTAATGTTATTAATTTTAGTTACCCCTTTTCTAATACATGTCAGTGCAGAAATATCATTTACATTTACATATTTGTAAATTAATAGTAGAAAATAAAACTTATATATAAGTTATATTTTGTCTAATTTCTATCATCGATTGTCTATCAGTAGAGAAACTCGGTTTCTGACACAAAATTGATTGAATTTTTTTCAAAAATGAACTATATAGAGTTTAAGGATATCTAAGTTTTTGAAATTAAATTCAAATTGAATATTGTGAACTCAAAAAATAAGTTTATTGTCATCTTTATATGTCAATGGGATAAAATAAAATTTGTCTATAATACTACTCTGTCAAGAAAGTACCGGGAATTTTCAATTAAACCAACATTTTTACATTTAATCGTCAAAATTCATTGGGTCGCCTTCAAAATAGGCTCCATTTGCTCCAATACATCTATGCCAACGGCACTTCCAATTATCGAAACATTTTTTATAGGCGCTTTCCGGGATGGACTTTAGCTCTCGCGTCGAATTTTGTTTTATGGCTTCAATCGACTCAAAACGGGTGCCACGAAGGAAAAATTTTAGTTTTGGGAAGAGGAAAAAGTCGCAGGGAGCCAAATCTGGCGAATACGGTGGTTGCTGAAGCAGGTTTGTTGAGTTTTTGGCGAGAAAGTCAGTCACAATCGTAGCTCGGTGAGAAGGCGCGTTATCGTCATGCAAAATCCATGAGTTGTTCGCCCACAAATTTGGCCGCTTCTTACGGATACGCTCACGCAAACGTTTCATAACGCCTAGGTAATACTCCTTGTTTACCGTCTGACCCTCTGGAACGAATTCGTAGTGCACCACGCCACGGATATCGAAGAAAACAATGAGCATCACCTTCATTTTCGAGCGGTTTTGGCGTGGTTTTTTCGGTTTCGGCTCATTTTTTGCCACCCATTCCGATGATTGCTGGCTTGTTTGCATATCGTACTCGTAGACCCAGGTCTCATCACCAGTTATAATGCGTTCCATGCATGTAGAATCGGAATTACAGCGATCCAGCATGTCTGAAGCAACCTGTTCGCGATGACGTTCTTGAAAAAAATTCAGGTCTTTCGGTACGAGTCGTGCGGCCACCTTTCTCATGCCCAAAATATCAATTCAAATCGTAAGTGCGGACTCGTGGGATATCTTAAGATCATGTGCTATCTCTCTCAAGCTGGTACGACGGTTTTCCAGCACCCTTTCCTTAATTTTATCGACGTTATCTTCGATCGATGGGCGACCACTTCACGACCGTCCTTGAAGGCTCTGTACCACTGATATGCACGAGTTTTCGATAGAGCATTATGACCAAAGGCCTCTTGCAACATTTTCAATGCATCGGCACACGAAAATTTATTTGCAACACAAAACTTTAAACAAACTCCTTGCTCAACGTAATCACCCATAGTACAAATCGGCACGCACTCTGACATCGACTGACTTAATCAGCTGTTGCAAACACACTAGTTGACAGATCCCGCTCAAGCTTGGCATAGTAATTAAGGACAGTGGTACCAACCTAGGAAAAAAAAATTTACCTGCCTCATTGCCCCGCCAGATTCGAATCGATAATTCCCGGTACTTTCTTGACAGAATGTATATTCGGTTGCGTCTTGCATCGATACTAGAAGAAATGTTTTTCCTAACCAACACAGAAAGTATTTTTTTCGAACTTGTTAGGAAAATGAATATTCCAATTCTTAGAATTTGTATGTTGTTTTCTTTATTTATATATTAAACACGCCTCATTCAATTTTTAGTAAAATTTAAATTGTCTATATAATCTTTTTTGCCATATTGAAACCCGTTATTTATCTGTCAAGTGGCCATTTTATTTGTGTTAGTTTTTGTTGAAAAATAGTGCCAATATTTATCTCATTGTATAGATTGTCGATCGAAATGATCCAGATATTATTGAATTTCAATTAAATTTTAACAAAAGAAAAAGTTAAATAATCCCCTCAAATTACTCAATAAGGATGTATTTTTTATATCTAAATAAGTCTCAAAAATTAGATCATAATTAGAATAAGTTTTAAAAACCGATCGTTTCACTATCCGAAAAATGATCTGAAAACGAAGTGATGATTCAAAACTGCAGCGACAAAAATGTGTAAATATTTGAATTTTTTGGTGGTAAAACGCAGTGATTTCTAGTGGTTTTTTTCGGCTTTAAGTCCATAGTATATTTCAATATTGTTTATTCGGTTCTATAAAATTGAAAGGATTAACATTTTTTCAAACAGATATTGTTCCCACACAGAGTCAATGCTCCAAGGATAATTGAACAAGATGGTAATGTCCGAATGTCTGAAATAATAAACAATTGTTCCATTTTATTGGGAAATTTTATGTTTGCTTGATATTTAATGCTAATATATGTTATCTGAATACAATTTTGGTGGAAATAAGGTATTTTCAAACATACTGGTAACTGTTGTACTAACAGGAGGTCGAGTTTATCCAGAAATTCAATTCAGTAAACATGATCCATTCAATATATTTGAAATAATTGAGATTTTACAATTTGAAACTGACTTTAATAATGTAAAAATATGAATAGCATGAGAAAGCGCCTAGCAGTTAGCCAGATCGCATTTATATTGGCAACTCAAAAAGTTCGTATATTAAATAATATTCCTTATCATTTGAGCCTAAATGATGAGATGCTTCTTCAGATCAATTTCCATAAAATAATACTCGAAACATAAGAACCAGTGAAAACTAGTTATGAATATTATTTGCCTTTTGGAACGAATCGATAAAATACTTTTTTGCATCTGTAAAACTTGCACGGATTCACTGAAGCAATATATTATCAATCCAAATCTTTGCAACGTAACAAATTTTATACCCAAATTTTGAACAATCAGAAAAACTCAATTTGCTCACGTTGTAACACAGATACCTATGATAATTCTTTATATATCATATTCAATTTTGAGAAGCATTTTTTATGCAACTAATTCTCCGATTCTTGCGAAATTTTGCATAAATGTTTTAGACTTCATTCCATCTATATACAGTCGACTTAAAATTGTTTAAATTCTCATTTTTTTGTAAAGTTGGTTTTCTGAAGGAAAGGGAAGATAAAATTTACAAATTTCGAGTCTATGAGTTATATTTATTATCATATCTGAAGACATACAGACGGATGAATGAACGTTAATGAGATTGCCACGAAACATTCATCAACAAATTCAGTGTAATCATTTGAGAAATTTTGTGCTCCAAATTCCTAAAATATAGATATTTGAAGAAAATGATAGTTCGGTGCACCTAAAACAGTTCATTCATAATTAATTCATCGTGCCTTTTGTTACGCAAAATTACCTCGTATATAAGACTTTTTATCTCTCTTTATATAAGATTTAATTCACTAATGTAGAAAATTAGCACAAAAAAATAACAGAAGAAAGAAAATAATAAGTCATCTTTTAGACCAGATTTAAGAAAATCAGTGAAGAGCACTTACGTGAAGTCAGGCGCTTGTTCATATCACCCACGATCCTGACAAAATTTCGCATCATTCTTTTTATCGTTATTTAACATTTACATGCTAAATTTGAACTCGGTCGTAAAACTGCTGCTATGGTTTCGGTAGCGCTCAACGCTATTCTGATAACAATTTTTTATTAATATTCTTCTTAAACGATACTCAAGAAATTTTGCGAGACCATGTGCATCATTATTCTACTTCTAAACACTTAAATGCAGGTTCAAAAATTCTGGGAAAAAAGAAAACATTTCAACTGTACTACGGGACTATTGAATCGGTTTTGCCCTCTAATGAAATTCGGGCCCAAATCTACTCTTAAAATTTCTCACGCTCTTTTCGGTTAAAAGTTATAGTCTTCACGGTCGAACCGGCCAGACGGAAAAATATAGAATTTTTTTTGTTCCCCGAAAGTCAAATAAGCGTCATTTTTTTGCCATTTATGAACTGCTCTTCTGGAGAAATGGAAAATATCATGAATATGAGATTCTGTCTAATCTGCATTATTACATTTAGAAAAATAATATGTTTAACCAGAAATCACATACTTTTTTCCGAAATCATACAAGTAGAATTGAAAAACAAATTTTCGTGATTTATATTCACAAAATTTTGCAAGAGCCTTAATGTCGTTTCAAAAATATCCAAAAAACAAAACTTCAATCGAAAATAACCTAGGAACCATTGAGTCCACAGGCCGTTGGATCGATTTTGCCCATATACGAAAAGCCGAGGTATTTAGGCCCCAAACCAACCCGGAAAGTTCAAAGACTCTTACTTTTTCCGTTCCAACCTGACCAGCCGGACAGAATTGCTTTCGACATCGTATTCCTCATCGATCTGTCAATTTCCTGCTCGAAATTCGATGGAAAATGGAAATGTCACAGAGTATTTCTGCTTTCGTATTATTCATCCATAAAGTGGTTATGCCCTGATTGATTGACAGAGAGCGCAAACAGTTATAAATCTCATTCACCTTTATTTCTCGTACCATTAAAGTTGCAGTTTGAAATTAGAATAAATTATTTCGCAAAAAACTTTTACTCTGCACTTCAGTTTCACTTCACTGCATATAGATACATTTTAGGAGCATGAATGAATTCTATTGCTCAACACACTCAACCAATGAGGCAGTAGGTAGATTAATCGGTTTCGGCTACATATATTGGAGGATTTGAAACGTCAGATTTAGAAGTTTTGAAAATTAATGCTCTTAAAATAAATTTGCATTAGCCTTCTGCATTCAAAATTTAAATTTTATATTAGTACTGTTGATATTGTTCTAGTACAGCTTAACACTGCTCCACATATAAAATTTTTGTTCTGCTTTGAATCTTCCAATCATACCATCCTCACAAAATTCTGTACGGACATGTGTATTTTTATTCTCTTTCTAAAAATAAAATTTCTTTTCGATAGAATTTGTTGTTCAGAAAATATTGGGAAAAGAAACTCGAATTTCTACGATCTCATACCTATTATATTTTAAATATTTTTATCATACTATCCTCACGAACTTTTTCACGAACAGTCGTGCAATTCTGCTCTTGAATACAAAGTTTCAGATCGACCGGATCTGCAGTTTTAAAAATATCGAAAAATATGAGAAAAACTCAAATGTGAATAACTATTTCTGGCCGAGATATTTTGGCCCTAAAAATACTCTGAACGTTTCAAGTTTCGAGCTCTTTCAGATTGGAAATTATCGTGTTTACGGTCAGACTGGCTGGCCGGACTAAATTACTTTTGACCTCGGATTTTTCATCAGTCAGTCTAAACTAGTCGTTCAAGACCATTTTCGGCTCAAAATTCGAAAATTACAGACATTCGGGAAAACGCTAGCACGCTGTTTTCTAGAACAAGAGTGCAAAACGGGAGATCGTGCAATAATAAATTAGCAATCCTCATGGAGCTATTGATACTATTGACGTTGACGCTGTATGGCACCATGCCAAACATAGTACTTAATACTTCTTCGCAATAATCTAGATTATATTTTGTACTTGGATACTGGTTCTTTTTGTAATAAATGAAGTCTAGAAATAAACACGCTTTGTGTTCCTGAAATGGTAGTAACCTAAACCAAACTGATGAAGTTTTCATTGTAATCAACACTCACAAGTTTCAATTTTTCTCTCAAGGGCATGTCAGTGGGCAGTTTCAAGTCAGCTGCAACCATCATGTTCTCTTTCACTGTCAAGAGGGGTTGAAGGCGGTCTTCCTGTGTGATGTAGCAGGACATTTTTCTGAATGATCTCAAATCCCTCTCCTCCCCATTTATATAAACTGTACCATCTATGTCCGTCTTTCTATAGCCACTCAGGACATCCAACAAGGTGCTTTTCCCTGCCCCTGATGGTCCCATGATGGCGATCAGCTGACCCGGTGGGAATCTGCCGCTAATACTGTGTATAATTTCTTTGTATCCTGGAAGAAATGAAATTAATTATGATATTATTTATAGAGTACGATAGGAATGTCAGGAGCAATTTCGCAAAATTTCAAATAATCCGAAAATATTAGGTGTACAGCTTTGCTTCTATTTCTAGAGATATCTTGGGCGATAAGTTATATTTATGATAGATTGGGCCGTTGCTTGGTAGAAATCAGTTGTAATTGTCATTATAAAATAAAACACTTGTTTACATTTTCTACTTTATAAAATAAAGTAGAAAATGTAAACAAGTGTTTTATTTTATAATGACGATAAGTTATAGCCGAAATAAATAGATCATATACTACTCTGTCAAGGAAGTACCGGGAATTTTCAATTAAAACAACATTTTTACATTTAATCGTCAAAATTTATTGGGTCGTCTTCAAAATAGGCTCCATTTGCTCCAATACATCTATGCCAACGGCACTTCCAATTATCGAAACATTTTTTATAGGCGCTTTCCGGGATGGACTTTAGCTCTCGCGCCGAATTTTGTTTTATGGCTTCAATCGACTCAAAACGGGTGCCACGAAGGGGCAATTTTAGTTTTGGGAAGAGGAAAAAGTCGCAGGGAGCCAAATCCGGCGAATACGGTGGTTACTGAAGCACGTTTGTTGAGTTTTTGGCGAGAAAGTCAGTCACAATTGTAGCTCGGTGGGAAGGCGCGTTATCGTCCCATAGTAATCACCCATAGTAAAAATCGGCACGCACTCTGACATCGACTGACTTAATCAGCTTTTGCAAACACACTAGTTGACAGATCCCGCTCAAGCTTGGCATAGTAATTAAGGACAGCGGTACCAACCTAGGAAAATAAATTTTTACCTGCCTCATTGCCCCGCCAGATTTAAATCGATAATTCCCGGTACTTTTTTGACAGAATGTATGTGGTGTAATGAACTTGGGTAGCTCAAGATAACAAAATCAAGTCTAACCTTACCTGTATAATAACATTTAAATTGATTCTAGATGTCAGTTTAAGAGCCGAATTCGATTTAGCTTCGAGTAATCTTTAAACTAATGCCAAAAAGTTGATTTGGAACTCAAAATATAAAAATATAAATTTTTTTTGCGAATATGACAATGGATAAAAATATAGAATAGATAATCCATTTCAAACTATTGATTGCAAATGGAATTTCATGTGCGTAAACGCTAAATATGTTATAGAAAGCTTACATTATATCGACTTCAACTAAACATTACTAAAGTGAAGAAAATTATGAAAATCGTCGTTAACTGTGAAAGTTTTAGTACCGAAAGTTTTCTGCCAAACTCAATCACATAAAGGCGGGATTGTATAATCTCGGATTGGCTTTACATTGAAGCGACACAATGAATTTGGATGGATAATACAATTTTTGTGTTTGATTGACCAATTTCCTAGTGTTTGACACTCTGGTATACTGCCAAGCATAATATTAAGCTTATCCCGTATTTGTTTTTCATTTAGAAATCTTTTGCTCTTTCTGTGGTAACAGTTTTATATCCGTATGCATAATTTTATCGTCGTTGCTTGAATGAAAATATTTGTTGTCTCGATAAATCTTCGACAAAAATGGTCTCTTACCTAAGTCCCTGCAAACTATTACCAGTATATGTTTTATTTAGTGGTTTTATCCTTCTATTACAAACTCTTTGATTGAGTTGTGTTGCCAATTTAAATGTCTACTGTTGTTAAGTCATGAATTGTGGTATCTCTATAATTCAAAGGCGGTCAACGCGAAACTACGAAAAACTTAGAATTGAGTCTTTTGTTAATGTGTAACAGGTATTTCAACATTACGAAGGGACTGGTCTGCCCACTAGAAGATTCATTTCAGGAGGAAGAAGGACTACAACTAGAGACTTTGAGAATCCGCATGGTTACAGGAGTTTTCCTTAGAAATAATGTGCAAGAAGTCAGAAATGTAAACATGAGTGGACAGTTAGGAGTTGACTTCTTTCTCTTGTATTCACGAACAAGGGCTACTCAACCGCCGCTTTCTCATATAAGCAGGATTCTTTTTCGATGAATCGTTATTTTATCTAATGGGCTCAGACAAGGCGAGAGATATGCTCAGGAATGTATTGCTAATACTAAAAGTTACAACTAATATCACTGATAATTTGGGAGATTTCTTCTCAATATTTGGTAGGTACTCTTTTTCGAAAATTGTTTGTCTAAATTTGGAATTTCAAGTTGATATTCTTGAGTGTATTGAATTTATTCAATAATTTTTATTTTCAAAAACACATTATTTTATGAATTAAGTTTCGATCCTCTACAAGCAACAAGTAGGAAGTTTTTTCAATATTCTAGGTAACTTTGTTAAGTTGAAACCATTTCGCGAAGATGTCAAAATCTTCTCTTGTTTTTTGTTTCAGATTTTTCCAAGATTTATGATCATACAACACTATAGTATAGTCTGCGTAACCTGTGATTTCATCTTTAATTTGCACTTAGAATGAACTGTTTATATACAAATTGAACATCAGAGGTCCGTACACAGTGCCCTGTGGTACTCTATAAATAAGTTTACTTTTTTTACTCCATTTTGATTTCTTTGCGATATAAAGCTTTCGAGTAATTCGTGAATTATCCCAAGGAATCCATAATTTCTAAGTTTCTCAAAGATGATATCAATCATTTGATTGCTATCATCTTTTATGAAATACTAGTGTGAATATTTATTTATGCTAGGTCTATTACGCTTGCCAGGAATGAATTTTTGTGTCGTTATTGTTGCATATGATTTTCGCTACATTTCTTATTGCATCTTCCGTTGACATAGCTTTGCGAAATCCAAATGGATGATTAGACAGAATATAATTTTTATCAATGAATGTCCAATTCAATGAGTTTTTCGAAGATCTTCCGAAGTATGTTATCCAAAATATGCTTTGTCGTTTAGAAGTAGTGCAAGAGAAGGGAATGCTTCCTACTGAAGTTCTGAGTTTTTGTTTGTTTGACCTAAAAGCATATCAAATTAAGTATTTAGTATTCATCTCATTCAATGACATTTGAATCAAATAACATAAACCTTTTTCATTCAACCTATCACGCCAAAAACACCTCATGCATTCAGTCAAATCCGAAAAACTAAATATTTCTAAAATGAATGTAAATTAATTAAGTTAATTTATGGTCGGCAGTATATTTTGCTATAACTATAAAGCAGATTGTTTTTTATTTCATTTCTTCATTCGATAACTCACTGTGTTAATTTTTGTTATGAAACAAAAAATTAGGAATGAAAACTCAGCTCTTTTGTTTGATATTCACAAAAATTTGTGGGAGTTTATGAAAAATATCAGTAAAGCATTAACTTTGGAGCAGAACCTTCAGCGCACCGCTGAAATGAATTTTAATGATTTACAACCTCATTATCAGATTCAGTTCGAAGCAATTAAGTAACGTGATTTATTATACCTAAATCCATCGTGTCTCGTCAATTTGATATTTCCGGATAACTCACTTCATATGTATATACTAATTTGCTTCATATTTAATTAATTATTCAGGAAATAGTTTGATTTTATTGAAATGAGTGTTTCCAAGCTTTTTGTTTTGCGTTTTTCGATTAATTGATAATTCATTATATTACATCCAACTTCTTGATCTTAACTAATTTGGAAAATTTGTATTGAAACAATTCAAATGAATTTGGGAGAAGCACTGATGTGAAGTCAGTAGCTTTTGCGCGCTTCTTAATCTACGATCTTCACGAAATTTTGCATTAGTTTTCTTGTCGTTATTTCACATGTCAATGCTTAATTCGAACTCATTCGCATTCCCATCGTTATTTCACATCCAAATGCTACATTTAAACTTAATCGTAGGACTTTTGCTATGGTTCCGCTAGCGCTTAAATTTGTCTGCTCAAAATTTTTTCGTATCTTTCAATTAAACAATCTTAACGTAATTCTGCACGCACATGCAAGTCATTATAATTATCCCAAATTCCAAATTTCAGAATGATCGTATTTGTATTCTTGAAAATAGTGGTAAAAATGAGAAAAATTTCATATGTGAATTTTTTCGGAGTCAAGGGACCGATTTCATCAATGAAGGAATCTGTCCAATATATTCGAAAAATCTACTCTGGGAGTTTCAAGTCTTTATCTATTTCCATAAGGAAGTTACAGTGTTCACGAACGGACCGAGCCAATCGGAATTTGGATAGAATGATAGCGCACGCTATGTTGTTCCCCAGAAAAAGCGCGCAAAAACAAACCTACTTAAGGGAATATTTTCAAACATCACGGATAGGTTTAGTCCATTTACGAACTGAAACTTCTCATTTGAACTTTCACCTACATGACTGATATGAAGTTATTTTTAATAACAGACAAAATTGAATTTGACCACGAAATAGGTCGAAAGTATTTGTTTAAGGCTAGCTCCTCATGATGCACTCAAGAGAGCACTATGGACATTGTGCAGCTTTCGTTGTTGGGACCAATTCTGTGGAAAGTTCCTTATGAAGTTCAGAAGCTTCTGCACGAGAATGGGGTGGACTTTTTGGCATAGGCAGATGATAGGCTGCTCATGGTAGAGGCAGATTCAGAGAAGGAAATAATGTCCACTCTGATAAGATGTTTTTAAACGGCGTATGACTGGATGATGAAAGAGAAACACCAAAAGGTAATGGCTCATAAAACGGAGGCCATAATAATGAAAGAACGCCAAAATAGAACTTAAAAGCGAGCTGAATTACCTGGAAGTGAAACTAACAGAAGGCCTAAGGTTTGCGGACCACATTGAATTAAGACAAGAAAAGTGCACCGATAGAGTGAACCTATTGGAGAAAATTTTACCCAATGTGGCCTATTGAAGGAGGAGGACTCCCTGCTCGGTTATTCATGGAATCATAATCTATGCGGCGCCCGTGTGGAGAAAAGTCATTAAAATAGGGAAGCAAAAAATATTCTCATATCAATTCAGAGGGAAATGCTGCAATACGTAATATCAGCATATTGCACTACATCGGCTGAGGCAATACAAGTAGTTGCGAGCTTCCCGCCAAGTGACCTGATGATTGGCGAGATATGTTTCCTCCACACGGTGGGAGGTAGTTTGCCGGCTAATTGACGTATGGCGAGAAACAACACCTTAATAAAATGGCCAGAAAGATAGTCTACAGACGCAGGAAAGGCTGCCTGGAGGAAAACATTAATTTTAGACATCAGAGCTTGGTTGGTCTGCAAACATAAGCAGACACATTACTATTTCACACAATTTTTAACTAGACACGGCTCGTTTGGTACTTTTACGGAGAAAATTGCTAAAAAACCAGATATCAGTACCTATGATAGATGGGATGAAGGAAGAAACAACCCCAAACAAAAATTGGCGAGGTGCCAGCAACATCGTACAACAATTGTTTCAGAATGAAGAACTCCTACAACTTCATTAATAAAATGATGGAGAAAAAAGAGATGTGAGACAGGGAGGCCGAGAATAAGGGTTAGTCGAAAAACGTGGGAGGCCATTGACGTTAGGACCAGACGTCTTTGCACAACACAGGACGAGGAGGAAGGTTTAGTGGGTGAGAGCCCCATACGGATACACGGCATTGCACTGCCCCGCTATGGAGAGGGCTGGTAGAGCTTACCTCTACCGCGGGGGCGAAAAAAGAAAAGTATAAGTTTAAGACTAGCTTCGGCTGAAAATTCTCAAAATATGGAGAACTGAAAAAACAGTTAACAGTTCTGAGACATAAATTTGCAAAAAGTGTTAAGAAAAATTGAAATTTTTGAATGTAGGATCGGATTTCAAATTGGTACATAATGAACCTCTTGCAAAACAAGCGGTTGCTTAAATGTCATATAATAGAATAACATTTTACAATTTTTTGCTAATATCATTCAATTACTCTGGCACTCTAAGATTGAGAAATATTTTTCATTGTTTGATTGATTAATCATATCAACGGATATCAATATCTCGATATAAAATAACATATTAATATACCTTATCACAACTAAAATATGACAATTCTTCCGATTTTCCATCTAAAGTTTCATAATGAGTTTCAAATAATCATTTTGCGTGGGAAATTAGCTTCGGCATCGCCCACTCAAATTTCAGCGCAGCTCTGACCCTGAAGAACTGGTGCATGTTCTGTTCAATAGTAAAAGTATTTTCGTTATTTGGTGTGCAATGAATGTCCGGATATCCGCATTTAATCGGTTGTTAATTACCGATAATACAATATAGTCAGCAAAAATATTTCAAAGTACAAAAAGTTGATAATTAGGAACCAATCGCTCTCCTGTAGTAAATGAATTATTTCTCGGAATTCATTTGAATTGTTTAGAAAAGTTGATAATTCATTTATGATTTTTAGATATTCTATTTATGCAGAAAGAATATAAAATGATGTTTATACCTTAAGGGCAATATTTCATAAATCTAAGGCGTTTGGCCTGCGTACTTTATAGATTTAGAGACAAGATATTCAATATGATTTCAATGAAATTATCACTTTATCATGTCAGACTTTTGTTGACATTTATGTGCTTATTATATGTTTTCCTATGAATCAAAATCTAAAAATTCAAATTGACAGCACAATTTGAAATTCCTAACGAAATGAGGAAAACAGCCAAAAGAGCAATTTGCTACCAAAGGAATCTAGAGACACCTACTTCAGTGACTATGAAAAATGTATAAACTAGATGACAGAAAGACGATTATAGAAATTTGCACTACTTGGATACTTCTTGTTATCTAGCTAAAACATTTCCTTCGAATTCTTATGATTCAGGTATTCAGTAGTAAACGAGACTCAATTGGTAATTAATATTAACGTCGATAGTTATCATAAATCAACCGAAGCCAAAAATATCTGAAATTTAGTCAGGAGATATTTTGAACTTAATTCTAAGCCACCGAATGGGACGGTTCAAATGAACAAATTTGCATCAATAGTTAGTTAAAACAAGTTGAAGAAATTACTTTGTTTTACTACCAATAAATTGATATTTTACACATTTAATTGTGACTCGAGTTTCGGGAATTAACTATCCCATCTTCATACAACTGAAAACTTAACAAGTAGGACAGAGTATTGATGCATATACAGGCAGAATAAGTGATACAAGCAGGTTAAAAAAGAGAGGGCGGCTAAACAACCAATAGAATGTCGGCACGTCGAAGAAGATTGGTAAACTGACGTTACTTATTTAAATATCTCAGATATTTTGGATTTGCATTGATCCGTACAATAATTCATTATTTTTATTGTGAACTAATTTAATAATTTCAGCAGATTCCAAATAATCAAGTTACTTTCGTTTTGATTCTACATGCAAAATTTTAAGATTATCTATTGACTGTACGGATCTATGCAAATCCAAAATATTTGAGATATTTAAATAAGTAATATCTGTTCACCAATCTTTTTTGGCGTGCCGAGATTCTAATAGTTTTTAGCCGCCCTCATTTTTTCAACATGTTATTATCACTTCTTCTGCCTGTATACTGTTAATAAAACATAGTAATTTCTACAAATTGTTTTAATTATGATCAACTATCAAATAGTAACGGCTAAAACAGTTCAGTATCTGAATAGTTATAATAGTATATTTGGTAGAGGTCGATGACAAGAACTTGCAAGTATATGTACTTAGGTGGAAGATATAAAATCAGGTTTGTGTCTGGTAAGCGTACTTGAAATCAAAATGATGAAAAGTTTTTTTTTATTGAGAAAGACAAAATAAATAATTTAAAGCTGATAGGGACTTACATAGATACATGGGTGTGTATACCGAAGACTATTTCTGACTTATAGACAAGGAATATGCACTATAAATTAAGTTCGAAAAAACTCACAAAAATCCTATTCATCTTCGCGAAATATCTAGGTCTGAGCGATTCAGAAAAGAACATAGCTTACATGCATTGAATATCCGCAACTCTTCTGGCAGAGGTTGGAGTTGGTATGATCACGTTGAAGCGCCAGGATGGACGGAAGAGGATGTCGGTTGCTGAAGGATGTTTAGAGGACAGTATATCAAAAAATGAAATTGCTGCCAGGCATACTTTCGAGATATGATTTTTTTCAAACAGACACTTGATATCCAACCAAGAAAGCATTAATCAGATCTTTCGAGAACTGCCAGTATTATGTTAATTCGCTGAATAGTGATGAGTAAATACACACCTAATATTTTGTTTTATAATCTTTGATTTTTTCAGAACATCAGTAATAATTATTGTCTTTATGCCCGAGCGGGAATTGTTATGGGTAAGTAAGCAACGAAGCCACTAAAATGAAGTGCAAGACGTGAAAATAAATGTTTATTCATGAGTTTCTTTGGTGAAGGATAAATTAACAAATTGAAAATTAGAATTTTCTGACAACCTTCATAGAGTGAATATTATGTAAATTAATACCTATCATATCTACCAAGAATTTTTCATTTAATGCAATTAAATATTTGTCGACTATTGTATAATTATAATAATTATAAAAATCTCAAATTCATATCATAGTTTGCTAATATTTTCCGAGTATTCGTAGTCTCATTTCATATTTAATAATTCTAAAAACGAAATATATTTTCTATATCAAGTATACTCGAAGGATTTATCATGAACATGCTCTTAAAATATAACGTTTAAGATTGAATAAATGAATCATGATTATAAAAACAAAGATACCTTCTACTTTCTCATTTGAACATTCAACAGAATCCAATTTAAGGATAATTTGTTAATTTGTTAATCTGTTTATGTGTTACCGTGCCTTTGTCTCTAGATTTGACTCATATTAGAATCATATAACATACAATGGAACTATCAAAGAGTAATGATAATAACGGTTTGACATATCCTCGAGCACACTAATATTTTTTTTTAAATTCATTCATTCATTCATTCATTTATTTCGCTATCAAAAACAAGTTACATAGCATGTCATAGGTATATATCAAATTTCAATATGTAAAACATTAAATCAATAAAATAGGGACATAACAAAATTAAAATCCATAATTCAAGAACTCCTCGACAGAATAAAAACAATTTTCCAACATTATTTTTTTAAGATTTTTAATGAACACAGTCCTGGACGATGTCTTCATAGCGGCAGGTACCTTATTATATAATTTGACAGCCGTAAAACTGCCGTTTGTTTGAGTCCTTTTAAGCCGATGATACTCCACAGGTATGTTATTTTTATTCCTGGTATTATAATTGTGTAGGTCAGCATGTGTTGTGAACTTCTGATTATTATCATACATATATTTTAAGCAGGTAAGTACATAGACAGACGGAATGGTGAGTATTTGTTGTGTTTTGAACAGATTCCTACAGCTCACTATTCTTGGTACACCACATAATGCTCTAATAGGCTCTTTTTGTTTCAGAAATACTTTTCGTAGACTGGCTTCATCACCCCATATTAAAATTCCATAAATGGCAGCAGAATGGAAGTTAGAAAAGTAGGCCAACTTGCCGATCCCCACGGATGCAATCAATCTCATTCTTCTTATCGTGTATATTCCAGTGGATAACTTTTTTGTTAACTCTGTGATGTAATTTTGCCAGTTAAGATCTCTGTCAAATGTTTTTCCAAGAATATTCAAATTGTTTTCGTTCGCAGTTTGTGCAAATATCTGCGATTGAGTCTTATCCACATTCAGCCTCAAACCATTGCAACTGAACCACTCCTCTGCAGATTTCATAATACTCAGTGAAGATATTTTCAAATTCTTCATAGAATATGCAACACTAAGGAAGCTGGTATCGTCTGCGTATAACACGGTGGTGTCCGATGGAATATTCATTGGTAAGTCGTTAATATATATCAAAAACAAAAGAGGCCCCAAAATCGATCCCTGGGGCACTCCAGTGTTTACGTCTTGTTTGTTAGATAATTAGTACCTGGACCTTATACTTGTACATTACCCATCTATGTATCTCTCTGACTTTTTGGACAAAAACAAGAGTCAAAGGCAATGGTAGGACTCGAATCTACAGTCTCCTGCACAGTGGATAGACATCGCTGCCGCCATGCTATTCGACTACTCAAAGTGGTTGTACTAGAGCTCATTTCTAATAAATTAAGACCAATAGATCAAAATGGATGGTTATCGAGCCATGACGGTTTTTCGACTTTTTGGAAAATTTCTGCCATGTTAACAAAAAAAATTAATAGTGAAAAACTACTATACTGTAAACACTAAATTGATTGGAATAAAGGAAAACGAGTGATCGTTATAGAAAAAAAAGTTTGCCTTAACCTCACATAATCTTCTAAGCGGCATTAATTTTTTTCCATGAAATAAGTGAGTCTTTGTCGAAAAGAATGTGGGGAATTTGGAGTACAAATAAAAGACATCAGTTTCATGTTTCATTAGCTTTCTGAAAAGGTACAAATGTAACAAATATTTTCACGGAATCGAGAATATTACTTATAAAGATACCAGGTAATTTCTTCTAAAGATATCCTGCATGGTGCATGATGCCCTTTTTCTCTTGACTCCTGAGCGAAACATGATTTGACAATCTTCGCGACTGTTTGTGGACACGACAGTCGTAATCACTCACACAATTACCAACCACCTGTTAGTTGCATGTGAGTAGTGCGGAAAACCAACTCACATTATTCGTTAAATGAAATTTAATATCGTTGGTAATGAAGTACTAGTACATGTAAATACTTTTAATTTTTCTATGGTTGAATCTGGAAAAGAATAGTACGCGTTTGTCTCCCGAATCGCCGTTTGTCACACTATTTGTTCACTGAAAAGAATTTTGAGCGTCTTGTAGCTGTTGGTTACGACCACTTCCGACAGTCTGAGTCCGGAACTTTTAATTCCATCATGAAAGATTTCATGGTTGTTATTGAATTTTTTTGTCGAAATTATCTCGAGTGGCTGGCATATCTTGAGTGAGATATATCAAACATATAACATCCCTGGTGTTTATGAATTTTTTTCTTCAAATGATCTACCCGTTTGACCAATCATTGATCAATCATACAAGATAAATTATAGACTCCGGATTTATTGTCTTTATTTATTTTATCTTTGTTTTTTATGTATATTAAAAATCCCAAGCTATTAATCGTTCTAAAAACTTCATTATAGTCTTATATTTCTTCAAAATACTGAGCAATGTTATCCGATATTTTAGTATACACGTAAGGGATAGAAATGTATCTTTTAGTTAAATCCTTCATAAGAGGACACGCTAGAATCAATGTTATTTTCTTTGCTTCTTATATAGTCAAAATCATAATTGGGTTAAGCCGTTATTGGAAGCCATTTATTTGATTAAATTATATATTCTAAATAATTATATGAAAAAATCATCGCAATTCATTCATACATTAATTAATCTATGGATCCTACTGTGATTTACTGAAATTTTCTGGCTGAGAGGATAATTGGTTGTTTTATAATCATCAAATACAAGACCCTCCAAATTCTTCCGAATAAACAAAAAGATATCAACAGTTATTCCTTGTTGAACTTTTTTATCCAATTATGTATTTCCGACAATTAATTTGAATATATTTCACGGTTATTTGAATACTTTTAGGGATATTTTCATAAATATATGAAAAACAAATGTTAACTTTCGCTATCTTATTGATTTACACAACAGTTGTTTCGTCATACCATGACTTCATCAGGTGAGTATTTAAACTGAGGTATACAATGCAAAACATGACCTTAAAAACACCAGAGCTGTGTTTTTAAGGTCATGTTTTACATTGTATACCTCAGTTCAAATACTCACCTGATGAAGTCATGGTATGACGAAAAAATTGTTGTGTAAATCAATAAACGGAATAGCGGAAGTAAACATTTGTTTTTCTTATATTGAAGATGAATTTCCGTCAAGGAAAGACTGAGATAATCAAAAAAATATTTTGATGATATATTTCCGATAATTGACTATTATATGTAACCCCTTTCTCAAGTTTTTGCCTGAACCCTATCAATATAAGAGGAAATGTTATTTTTTAGAGTTAGTTCCGAAGGGAAACTAAGCCACAATGTTGGCCAAACAATTGTAATATATTTAATGAATTTTAGAAATTTTTCATAATTGAAATTAATTTTCATCATGTAAAGACCAATTCAATTAAATTCTTGGATATGATTTGTTGCAAATAACCTCCCTTGAAGGATCCCTTTGAATTCGAGACAGTATATATTTTTTCAGTTTCCAAAATTCAACTTGATCTGATTCTTATTTTTTGACATATAAAAAAACCTTATAAGCAGACCCTGTTCTGTTTCTTCACCAACTTTATCTTTCAATTAGGGCCATAAACCCACCATGCAAAATTTGTTTATTAGAGGTTTGATTTTGTTACATATCCAGCTGAGAACAACTCAATAGATGAACATAATTTAATTTGACCGTGAATTATCCAACTATGAGTCAGTGGTAATCAAAATAAGTAAGTTCTTATTAATTACTAACTTCCATCTTTCCAAATAAAATCATCGTAGAGGATCTAGGTGTGATATCAATATCATCATCATCATTGCAAAAATAATAAATGAACCAAACAAATAGCATGATTCTATTTAAATTTTCAAATTAGTTCGTAATGAAAATAATACCAAAATAATGAATGACAAAATGTGTTTTTCTTATCATCCCCTTGTACTTGCAACTGCTTTGTGCCTGAGGTTAAGTTTTCAGTTTTATGAAGCTGAAGTAATACTTCAAAACTACAGTCAGAAAAATGTGTAAATATTTCAATTTTTTAGTACTTAAACATAGTGAATTCTGAAATTCTTTGTTTGTAGGATCTGTTGCCAAATACGACAATTTTTGGGTTAAAATTTGAAACAAAAACATTTAGGCATTCACGCAGAAGCGCACAAAAAGTACATATTGAAAAAAATCTACATAGTCTGCATATCTTTGAGAATTTTCGACTGCTCCAAAGCCAGACATAGAGTTTTCGAAATGAATAAATCAATCTTACTGCAGATTTTATAACAAATTTCTCTTCATCAGTATAAAAAAATACAACTGGAGAAATATTTCTATTGAGTTCGTCCTCACTTGATGAAAAAAGTTTTGAAATAGTGGATAATATGAACGAAATCTTCACTTATTCATTGAAAAATAACATTTTTTACTACAGCTGCTCCCTCAGATTCATCACATTTTGACAAACTATCATAAATTATTTTCGTTTTCATCAAGGTTTTTCGGATTTTATGCGCCATGATTTTTTGCATACTTCAAAGATCAACTGGGATAAATCCGAATCTTTTTATGGCCAGTTTAAATCACCGGGAAGATCATCTGAATGTCTGATAAGACTACTGTGTGGCGAAACAACCATCAAATTCTAATTAATATAAATTTGACTAGTATTATTTACTAAATCGTTAAAATCGAATATGATGTCAGTATAATGACCAATATTCGGTGTTCCGTAATTCTTGATTGTCATTCAAAACAATAAGAACAATAACAATGCATGAATAAATATCGTGTATGACCTGAAAGAGCAACGTCCTCAATATGCACTACCCTACCTTTTCTGAATCCCAAAGAAGCAGAATAAACGATATTCTCGAAGGTGATATCGACAGGACTTCTGGTAGGTAATCTGTCGAATTTAGCGTCTTTTTTGCCATTTTCACTGTACCGCACTTCGTCGGTTCCTTTGTTGTACTGAATACTGGCACTTTCACCGTTCACCACACCGTTGGACGCTTCGTGCATCATAACCTCCATGATTCTTTGTCTCAATTCTTGATGCGATTATTCCCGCATCTGAGTGCGATGGCGACAAAGGAGAACCTTGGTACTTTAGAATCGAGCAGTGACTGCAGCGTTATCTTGTGAGTATGGTCACTTATATAGATTTGTCGTGTTCGAGCATTTATTAGGCTGCGATTAAAGTCCGCCTGGGAAAGCTGCCATGAGTATAATCGATCGATTTTTTTTTTGTCATAGTGATGAGCTGTGAGTACTGGTCGTAAAGGTCCTGTTGATGGTCTTGCTGTTTTGGTAGTTGCAAGATTGAACTTGTCAATCAGTGATAACATTAATTCGAATTGTATATTCGCATTTGACGCTATATTTTCTAATTAGGGAGGCGATTTTGATTGGGATTGATATCAGTGGATTTTTCGTGTGAGGCTAAACTTCGGATCATAATAATGTGACTCTGAAGTGAAATTATTTATCAAATCGTAATATTCTTTATTAACTACTGAGTGGAAAATACCAATGACGTTTACAGGATTAAATAAAAAAATATGGATAACCTCTACAATTTATTAATTCAACGACAATTTTTTCACCAACACTGCGGCTTCGTCAAGTTTACAATTTGAGTTTTACTCATATATATATTATTTTATTTAATTAAAATAAATTTTGATCAAGTAAGGACCGATTCAATTGAATTTTAGTTAACGGAATATCCCAAGTGAAATAATCTATTCAATAGCTAGTCACGCGACAAAGTTTTTCAGAACATTCAAATACGTCATTTTTTTTCGATGCGGGATCGTTGTACTGATTTTTCTTTCCATCGCCCTAGCATTCAAAGTTATTTTTCCTGAATAGGGAATATAGGTCAAGTGGAACTTTATTTTATAAGTAGAGGGTTTTCCAATAAGATGTTTCCTTTTGATAGCAAAAAAAACGAGTATATTTTAAGAGAAATTAATGGATGTTTATTTCATGGTGAAGAGGAAGGTATGCCATTAACAACGGTAAACGATATCATCCAAATGGCTGTCACGGCTACGGTTGCAGCACCATATCCTTTTCATGAAATTTTCCATGACCAGTTCGCACATTTGCCGATGTAATAATGTATGTCCACGATAACTTCACGAGTTCCATCTTTAAGGTCTTGAATCGATTGTAAAGCATTGCCATATACCTCATCTTCCACACAGCTCAAAGAAAAAAGTCTAAAGTTGTTAAATCACAAGGTAACGGTGGCCAATTGTGACCACTTCTTCAAAAATAACACGGCCAGGAAACACTTCTTGCATAATTGCGATAAAAGCGCTGTCTTGACAAAAATATACGTCGTCCACATCAATATCTTTCATAAAAATAATGAATAATAGCTCGGTAGCGCAATCCATTCACCGTAACAGTTGAACCACCTCATTTTCGAATAATTAGGGTCCAATCATACCGTGAGCCCAACACCGCACCAAACAGTGACACATTAAGGATGGAGAGGCAATTGAATTATCATTCCTGGATTTTCTTTCCTCTTTGGTGAAAATGGACCTTATCACTGAAGATGATTTTTCGATGAATATCCGCATCATTTTGGTGCATTTCAATTAGCGAAGATACGACGTTACGAACTTTAAAAGACTCAAGACCTAAGTCTTTATGCAAAATACTGTGTAATGTCGTTTGTGGAATGTCTAATTCCAAAGATCGAATAAATCAATAAACCTAGTTTGCGTCAACACTACGGGCTACAGCAGCAATATTCGTATTTGTTCTTGAGCCAGGTTTCGATTCCTCACATCACTAACTTGTTCTAATAGCTCAAATTTTTCCAGCAAGTTTTACTATTGCCGGACAATAAGGTGCTTCACGACGACCCAAACGTGTTTTGGATTTGCGAACTGTGACTGCAAAATATTTACCATTTTTGTAGTGAATTTTAACAATTTCAACGCGTTATTGAAGAGTGTATCGTTCCATTTTTAATAATGGCTTAGTTTGTCAAAAGTAAAAATATGACAGCTTCAAAAATGACAGCTGCCCAGGTAGTGGACTAATCAAAATGAAACCTCTGGAAGATCTTTTAGTTTCATTCTGAGATAATCGTGAATCCGTTTCTGAATTTTGATTAAAAATAAAAAACCGTGAAAAATTTATTGACCTATATATTTTTGAAATAATTTACGGAAATTGAAGCTTCACCTAGAGATGAGTTCGAACGAATAATGTAATTTTTTTCAGACATTAAAATTAAATGCATTACTATTCAATAATTTCAATATATATATATATATATATATATATAGACACATATTGCCTATCGAAAGATATAAAAATATCGTAAGATATTATAAGGGTATTAAGGCATAGTAATTCATTTTATTGCAATGTTCAAAAAAGCCTTTATTAGTAGGACTCATTTCACTTAAATGCTAATTTTTTCAATAATCTATAGCCATTATTGATGTTTCTACAACGAAATTTTCAGTGTTTCTTCGAGAAAAACAAAAAATATATGGGTTAGATACTTACTTAAAGTGATCACCATTTATATTTTGATTACTTAAATATTTTTCCATTTTAATTGTAGAAAAGAACAACGTTCTAAAATCTGAGTGAAATTCCAAAAACATAGAACTTAGAAGAATAAGTTAAAATAATTAGGATCCATTAACAAACGAGAGAGAGACAGATGTCACCCCTCATTCAATTTCAATTTTCGAAGTTTTTGATATAGAGTTTCTCGGTTATAAATTATCACTCTTGATGCACTTTTCACCATACCGTACTATTTTTAAAAGAAACTGAAATTGTCTCAAACATATTTGCTCTAGCCGCTATATGGTACTCGTAGTTTTTGTTTTATAGGTTCAGTAATTTTTAGTTAGTGTCTGTATTTCGACTAGTACATTTTGCAACAGTTGGTATTCAGATACACACTTGTCATGTCCAGAGATATATAATATTATATTCTTTTCGAGAGTGACATTTTTTGAGATAATGACATTACTTCCTTTTTTTAATGAAACACTCCATAGATCTGTTTTTTACCATATTGAATTGACAGGTAGTAAAGAAAATCTATATTGATTCTATAATGTAACGCCAATAAATGTATTTTCCTATTTCAGTTCTTAGTCTGCCGGAAAATCATCACTACACTTAGCCTTACCGTTTTTAAAAATGTTACCGTTTTTAGTTATTGATTATTAGTTTATATTCTTGACTATAAATCGTACCATTGATGAAAGTACCGATCATACAACAGAGCTTTATCTGAACAAGTGAGTTATTCGGTGTTCCAAATAGTTGTGCCTCTGATTTTGTCATATATATGTATTGGAGCTTAATAGTGAGAAATCCGAGAAATATTTGTGATTTCCTTGTTTAACCTTAATCTATTATCTTCATTATTCTTAGTTCGTTATTATATTTATTGAATTTGTTAATCCACATTCACCGATTTCAAATTGGCGATGTCACAAAAATCCATTTACGAAACACTTAAGTTTTTTTCTATAATTCCTAGGGCCTAGCTGGAAAAAATTCTCATATACAATTTCTAGCAATTTTTGAGGAAATTGATATAGATTATGTTTGTACTCTTTTTTTATTTTATATAATTCTTTTTGGGTGTAGCTGATGAGCGACTAATTTTTTTCCGAAAGTTTTTTTTGATTCGAAAGACATTATTCAGTATTAATAATGTTAATAATTTTTTCGTGAGGGTTATAGAATTAATTATTTTAAAATTTAAATCATGAGCCGTTATCAAATATATACTCAAAACATTTATTGTGTATATTTAGTGAATACATTTCATCTTCAAATTAAATTGATCTCTGGTATAATTTTTCGATTTGTGAAAATTCTGAACTACGTGTTTGTGCTTGTTTTGGAGTTTCAGAAATGTTTTTATGTCACTTGGTTTTGGCTAAACACGAAGCAAGTTTAGTTGATTTTCTTAATTTATATTATAGAGTACATATTTTCTTTTTATATTTCATATAATTCATTGTGAGTGTAGCTGATGACGGAAGAATTTTGTTCGAAGCATGCATCTTCTTGTTATATCTGAATTATATTTTTGTAAATTTATTTCATAGGTTCTGATTCTGAATTTGTACGATAGTAGAATTTTTCCACAGTGTCTTTAAATAAGAACCTTGTTTCTAAGAAACTATTGTAATAATTATTGCTTTCAATAAATTTTCGAAGGCAGAATAAATTTTTGTTTGAAATTTAACATTTGAATCATTAAGCTTTATCAAGTATTGGATGGAGTAATCCTTTACATTGTTATTAGTCCATTTCATTATTATAAAATATGCTTCGAAAGCCCTCAGTGAGCCTAATATAAATGCAGATATAAAATATATTTCATTCGATCATGTGGTAACTTATGTATTTAACTTTAAATATAATATTTCAACAACTGTGACTGCCACAAAAAAATTAGTGAGTACGCTGTTGGATTCTATGTAACAATATCTATAAACGTCTTTTCCAAATATATGGATATTTAAATTTATTTCGCAATACAGGAAATATAATAAAAATAAATGACTGACAGCATAACAAACAGATGGACGTCAAAAACACAAAATCAATATTTTTGTTATAAAGTACCAACATTCAATAGAGAAAAAGTTTTCGGACGATATGACAATTGGTTCTGCAATTAATTGGTTTCAAAGAAACAAATTTTGCAATTTTCGAAACAATGAAAGGAAAGAATTTCGTATGTTAACGAAACATTGCTTTTTGACCATTCAAACTTCTTTCGAATACTGGGAATACAGGAAAATCGACCATTATTTACTGGTTTGCTGAATTTCAGCGTTTCAGCCAAAAAACGGGAAAAGCAAGAACATGATTTTTTTTCTTAACTTTTCAGAAATCTTGTAGAAAATTGAAAAGATATGAATCAGATCAAGTAGAATTCACTATTCAAGAAACTCCCTAACACTTTTTGTTGGTCCTGATATTACAGCATTTTTTATTCACTTCCAATCATCTATTAACTGCTACGATTTCCCGATATGAACCTCTCGATTTGAGTACTTTATTTTCAAATGTGTAGAATGAGATTAAACTGACCTTTGATTATTGATAATTACAAAGCGCAATAATGATAATTTAATTATAGGATGGATATTCAGGTTGCATGCGAATGTGAATTAATTCCCTGAAATGAAGCTCATATCAGAATAAGAATAGTACCTGTAGTCGGTCAATATGCAATCATGTTACATTACCACGAAATGAATAAATGAATGAACAATAAGAATGGCCATTAACAGATTTTATGTGCATGATGAAATTTTGATTCTGCCAATTTGAATGAAATATTTGCAAATAATAGAACTCATTTGAACCTTTTAAGATTATTCAAAAAAACATAAATTCAAATGGTATATTCCATGGAAGAGACTAATATTTTAAAATTAAACTATTATGAACTTTATCTCAGTTTTCAAGGAAATTGAATCAAAATGTCTTAGATATACAGATGACGGATGCTATATATCCATGGCAAGTTACTCGATGGGGCTGCGCGTCCAAGTGATAATACTTTATCAACAAAATTATTGTTTGTTAGTGCAAACTTTACGTATGCTACGCCCATTTCAGAAGCGGTGACCCTTTAGAGTCGATTCTGGAATATTTGATAGCCAAATCGACCAGGTTAGCAAATAATCAGCTAACATCGAAGGAACTCCAAATTGGCCAAGGTACGTAAAGCGTGCATAGGCATTCAATTCCTAGTTGTGCACAAAAACTTGTCTTTCCGCAGACTTGAACTTGGCGAATCTTGCCATAGGCCAACACTCGTAGAAGATACGACTAACCTAGATACTCAAATAATAATTACCATAGCCAACGCCGTTTGTTCACTGATCAGGCTTCAACAAGTGACCAAACGAACATCTTTTCTGATGATAAGCATTTCGAAATGAATGGCCTTTTTAATAATCATATTTCAAGCGCAATTTTAAGCCAAGAATGATTTCAAATTGTAGGTTGTACTCACTTATGAAGAATGCCAGGTCAAAAATATGCCGAATATCTAAAAACATAGTCACGGCATAGGCAATCAGAGACGCAATAAGGTTCTTAAAACCTTTAAAATCACCGGGGGTAGACTGAATCTTTCCAGCCTACTCCAAAAAGCCTGAATGTGTTGATTTCGCATCTGCTAAAATTATTTAGAACAAGTCTGGCTGGGAGTGTTATTCCAAGAAGCTGGACATTAACTAACGTGGTCTCTATACCAACGGTGGGATGAACTGAACCGGACCCCTAATATTTCAAACCAATAAGTTCGACCATTCTTGCTGATGAGTATGGAAAAGATGATTAATGTCTATATCAGAGGAAAGGTGCTAATTGACAGTCCCCTTAGCCGTAATCACTACGTCTACTAGGCCGAAAAATCAGCAGAACTTGCATTACACAGTTTGGTCGGAAAATTGAACCAATCTCTAGATAATCGAGAAATAGCACTAACAGTGTTTCTAGACATTGAAGGTGCTTTCTACAATACGCTGCCGGCCTCTTTCACTAAGGCTATCCGTGCGAGAGGAATCGTCCCGCTAATTTGTAGATGGATACAGGGAATGACATGCCGCAGAGTTATAGCGACTTCATACCAGGGTTAGCTCTTCGACTTCAAGGCTGCAAAGGGCTGTCCGCAGGGGGATATTCTCTCACCCTTACTGTGGACCCTTCTCGTCGATGATCTGGTAGCGATCGTCTCGCTGTGGGGAGTCGACGTTCAAGCATTTGCTCATGCCTAGCACATCATAGTGAAAGGTAACTCGGAGGTGACGATAATAGCCGTCTTTCAAGAGATACTAGACACTGTCGACAAATGGGAAGATATGTCTCTTTACCCACAAAAAGGCAGTTAGTACCATTCACCATTCGATGCTGGATGGTTGAGCACCTCAGGAAATCAGTGGTGAAACAATACAATTCTTTAATGAGGCAAAATACCTGGGAGTAGTCCTGGACAAAACTCTCAGTTGGAATGCACTCCTAGACAAAGTGTGTCATAAAACCAGAATGGGATTCTGGACCATGAGGCGAATCTGCGATAAAACCTTGGACTTAAAGCCCAGGCAGATGTATTGGCTATCCACTTTGGTAATTAGATCATAGATAATGTCTGACATTGTAGCGTGGTGGAAGAAGGTCAACAAACGATTGGCCAACATAAGCTCACCCGACTACAGAGACAGGTTTGCCTTACGGTGCATTTCGCACACACCCACAGCAGCCATGGAGTTCCTACTAAATCTACCACCCCTGCTCCTGCACGCGTAAAGCAAGGCGGAACGGACCACATATAAACGATAGACAGGTGATAGACAGGCCAGAGGCAACAGTGATGGGAGGCTCAGGTCTGCTGAACGAGGATTTAACGAACAGCACCCTATCGATGCCCTCGGATCTTATGTCAAAAGTCACGAGCCAAGAACGGCATTTCAATGTAATCGTTTCCAACCGGGACGAATGGATCCAGCATGCTGAGGTTCTATTGAGGACCGACCTTCGCTTGTTCACAGACGGCTCGCGAAGGACGATTGGAACGAGAGCGGAAGTCTATAGCAGCAAACCGAGATCTCATTGAGTCTTGGTCAATACGCAATCATATTCTAGGCAGAACTATTTGCCATCGTGACCGCGGCTGATCTACTGATGAAAGGACATATCCACTGTGGCAAAATCAAAATATTTACGGATAATCAGGCAGTACTAAAAGCTCTGGAATCCAGCTATTGTACATCGAGAACAGTCTGGAGTTGCCGCACGGTTTAAAACAGGCTCGGTATGTATAACAGAATCACTCTTGTTTGGATACCGAGACACTCAAGCTATTTGGGTAACGAAGAGGCAGATCGGCTGGCATTTGCTGGAGCCACGCTGCATCTGGTAGGCCCGGACCCGTTCCTGGAAATACTACATGACGTGGCTGAGCGGATGATAACGAACAGAATAAACTCAAGACTAGAGTCTTTCTGGTTGAGTCATCTTGACCTGAAACATTCGAAGGCGTTCCTTGAAACAGTTTCGAACCAGACGAAAGCGGACATAGGGCTAGTCAGAATTATGACAGGTCACTGCAGGCTGAAAGCAAATTTGCACAAAAGCGATCTGGATGAATACGATGAATGCAGGCTGTACCTTGAAGACACTGAAACAGCCATGAGCATCGTCTCAGTGTGCCCAGAGGTAAGTCACATCAGATTTGAGGTCTGTGGTAAGGCTATTATAGCCCACTGCGAGCTGAAAAAATTACCCCCGAACCAGATATCGGTTTTATTCTAAAACTGGATCTCGTTGGGGAAATATAAATCATAACTTGTTACTGCATGGCGAGTTTCTAGTATTGCCTGCATATTCATTTGTTTTGTGTTTTCCATTTCAAATTCTTGTTAGGTTTTACTCTTATTTATCTTTCGTCCAGCGAAATTTTTCTATTACAATTATGAAGTGCTCATGGAGAGCGGAAAAAGCACATTTTGCATCTTTCAAATAGTCATCTCAGAATATTTGAAATATATCCATTTGAGCAGGTAAATATTTTCTTGTGTTATATTTGTCTTTCGTATATTTTTTTTTAATTTTAAGGTCCATTTATAGAAGATTGAAAAGTAACTATTTATGCCAGGAGATCAGAAGAATGGAGTCCTACTATTGTACATTTTTCATATACTGAGTTCATCAATACATTATCGATCTAAGCTGTTGTTTTATAGCTCATCCTTGAACCTTCAAAGAAACCCCTCTTGAAAGCGAAAGATTCGAAAAAGCTTTCAGTTAATTTAAGATCTTTAGTATTCATCAGAAATTGTATGTTAAGATCTCCAGTAATCATCATTCTCTTTTCATTAAATTTTTCAATCACATAAAGCAAAACTTTTGACATTTGTTCCAAAAATACCCCTACTGAACTAGTCTGGTATAATCCCATCGCAATGGTGTTGATATTTCCTTGACATATGCCCACAAATTCAGAGGATTTTTCAAAACACATTTCCCTTTTTTCTTCTAATACAAACGCTTCCCATTAAATCATGGCTCAATCAACATACCCCATGTTTATTTCTCTACAATATTGAGCCTTTGTGTTTTAATTATGTAAATAAATTTATATACTCTTATTGATCTTTCTGTAGCTAAGTTTATGTCAAACAAATAATATCTATTTTGTGTTAAATCAATTGCAAGATAAGTTGTTCAAAATTGTTCTGAACTGATTGTATATTATAGTTCAATAGCGAGAAGATTTTTAGTGATTTAAAACCTTGCTACTTCTGACCGAAAAAATTTGAAAGGTCGAAATAATATATTTTCTAAATCAATTAATTTTTAAAATATGTGATAAGGACATCCAAGCTTATAAGACTTACCTGTATTTAAATTAGACCGATATTAAACTGTGATTTCAAGGTGTTTCTAACACAAGGAAATTTGTTTGAGCCCGCAGACTCCACCAGGCAGAATCTTCATTTTATTTGTTTCTCTACTATGTTGTCGCTCTACAGCAGTTCACTGTTTCCATTTCAGGCAGATTAACCGTATGTAGACGCCTAACTTAATCCATCAATACATATAAAAATGCCTCTTTCATTTCTCTTTATTTATTGTTATAATACATATAAACAATAAAATAATTGTAAAGAAATCATTGCGAATACAAAACTACAAAGTCTAATGACTTTCTGTGGTAAAAATGAAAACATGAAGCCAAAATAATACCAAAATACCAGGGTTTCCCTGAAAAGGAAACATCAACAAACTGAAACAGCCACAATATTTCTGAAAAAAATAAATAATCTTACAAGCTATTATGGATCAATCAGTGAGAGGTAAAAAGATCTTTCATTTTGCAGTAACCACTTTTTTAAGGACCTTTTGAAAGCATATTTTGATCTTGTCTCTCGCAAGTAGTCAGGCAGTTTATTATGTATTCTTGGGGCTATATAGGCGAATGAACGCTGTCCAATAGATTTGTTCGCTCTTGGAGCGAAAGCTGGACGCTTTGAATTTCCGCGCGTATTTTATGGACGTTCTAGCTTATTCAGGTAAGAACCATCTTTATTCACAAATATTATCATCGCTCTCACGAACATCTGACGTATATCCAAAATATTCATTTCACGATACAATCGGTCAGAGTCATATGTGAGTGGCGTAAACGAAATGATCTTTAATAATTGCTTCTGTATTATCATCAAGGGCACAGCTAATGTTCTTCTTACCCCACCCCATCCAATAATTCCATAGCCCAAAAGCTACTCCGCCAAAGCACAAAGTTATCTTCGATCGAAGCCGTCGATGGGCGACCACTTCACGACCGTCCTTGAAGGCTCTGTACCACTGATATGCACGAGTTTTCGATAGAGCATTATCACCAAAGGCCTTTTGCAACATTTTCAATGCATCGGCACACGAAAATTCATTTGCAACACAAAACTTTAAACAAATTATTTGCTCAACGTAATCACCCATAGTAAAAATCGGCACGCACTCTGACATCGACTGACTTAATCAGCTGTTGCAAACACACTCACATGTTCTTGACAGAACATTCTGTCAAGAAAGTACCGGGAATTATCGATTTAAATCTGGCGGGGCAATGAGGCAGGTAAAAAATGTTTTTCCTAGGTTGGTACCACTGTCCTTAATTACTATGCCAAGCTTGAACGGGATCTGTCAACTAGTGTGTTTGCAACAGCTGATTAAGTCAGTCGATGTCAGAGTGTGTGCCGATTTTTACTATGGGTGATTACGTTGAGCAAAGAATTTGTTTAAAGTTTTGTGTTGCAAATGAATTTTCGTGTGCCGAAGCATTGAAAATGTTGCAAAAGGCCTTTGGTGATAATGCTCTATCGAAAACTCGTGCATATCAGTGGTACAGAGCCTTCAAGGACGGTCGTGAAGTGGTCGCCCATCGACGGCTTCGATCGAAGATAACGTCGATAAAATTAAGGAAAGGATGCTGGAAAACCGTCGTACCAGCTTGAGAGAGATAGCACATGATCTTAAGATATCCCACGAGTCCGCACGTACGATTTTGATTGATATTGTGGGCATGAGAAAGGTGGCCGCACGACTCGTACCGAAAGACCTGAATTTTCTTCAAAAACGTCATCGCGAACAGGTTGCTTCAGACATGCTGGATCGCTGTAATTCCGATTCTACATTCATGGAACGCATTATAACTGGTGATGAGACCTGGGTCTACGAGTACGATATGCAAACAAGCCAGCAATCATCGGAATGGGTG